>JAOVFP010000016.1:2400000-3000000 GCA_025738555.1 Cyathus striatus | reverse complement strand
TTATCTCCATCGAAGCTTCTTTGCTCGAGCGATCAGCGATCACCCCAAAGACCCACTAGGTAGTCCTTACGGGACTTCAGTCATTGCGGCGTACCGCAGCGCAGGATCTTTAGTAGCGCTGATGCGTAACCTTTACACTCAACTAAAGGAGCCTAGTGAAAGGATGTGGTTCCTATGGACGCATATGTTCTCTTGTGCGGTAAGTTTTTTATTATATCGAATATTTCTAGTCACCGACGGTAAAGCTGATTGTTTCGCCGTCGATCTTTAAACAGATTGTCCTCGGCTCTATCGTCACGCGATGTCCGTCCATGAGCCTGGCACCGTCGGCACTAGTCCAGCTTGATTCCGCATGCGAATTATTCTCAAAGGCGGCACGTGGATTCCGAGCAAAGAAGGTCCTTGTAAGTGGCAGTGCTTCATCATTCACGTCACATTCCGGTGCTGACGGATCTTTCAAAAAAAATGTTGCAGGACATCATGCTGAATTTACAGGAAAAAGCTCATTTCAGTTTGGAAGAGTTCCGTAGGGGCAAGGGTTCGCCATTAACACGTTACAACAATCCCGGGTCGGAGCCTATTACTCCCGTAGACGACAATGATGAACTGGCCGTTCTGGGGGGGAAGACACGACTTGTCGGGAAGAAAGAGCCTTCATCGCCTCAAATTCTGGATCGCTCTCCGACATCACATAACCCTATCGTCCCTTTACCACTCTCTCCGAACATGGGTCAAGTCGATCCGAATGTTTTGGAATATCTGAATTCGTTTGGGCAACAGTCGAATCAGCATGCCAATCTACAGCAGACACAGCAGTTCTCACCGCAGTCAGATCTGTCGCCAATATCGGTATACGGAATGTCAAACAATGTGAGTGCGACGTACCAAAGCGAGCCGACCTCATACCCCGCCGTTGGGCAATCGACCATGCATATGCAGCAACAGCAAGTGCCAGCGCAGTTACATGGGCAACAGCTTCAGTCGATATCAACGAACGTAATGGGTGGTAGTTCAAATGGTACCGCGTTCCCGTCATACTTCCCAGTATATGATTACGGAACGGGAGTGAATATGACGAACGGAAGCGGGTACCAAACAACCACCACGATGCTCGACTCCAACCCTATGCCACCGGGACGAAGGAGTTCTGGATCACCGGATGGGAACATGCATTCTACCTGGCAAGACTTTGTGAATGGGCTTGGGATGTAGTTGGTATTTATATAGAATGAGTAATGGGTGGGTTTATTGCGCCTGTCTTGTAACACGTATTTCTGCTTTATTTGCTGTATTATTATTTATGGGAGATGGAGAATGAAAGAGGATTTCAAGCAGTGATGGACATTTGAGAGGAGGGGTGCATTAAAATGAAACCGAACATTGCTGCTGACACTTTGTATCACGTGTGGGCGATATCTTGTGGAACAGTGCCACTGGAGTCTGGAGTCTCCAGTGGACAAGTCGAATATTTCAAGTTACTTTAACTTTGCTTTAACTGTTACTCTTCACCGGTTCCTTCGCGGCCTCCTTTCTTTATAACCACGCCTAGCAACGACTCTCGTTGTACTCTTATCCTCACAAATGTCCCTCTGCGGTGCATCGTCGAAAGGCGGATCCTTCGGTAGAAGTCGCATTGTAAGCTCCTCAATCTCCTCTGAGACCCCCTTTCCAAATGTAACTGTTGTTTCTGAAGTTACAGCGGAAGGTGAGAATCGAACTTAGGGGTTTGGAGGTGTGGATTAGTTGACATCGACCTAGGTTGTAGTGTGCGGTGACGGCGCATGTGGTACGTCATTCGAGTTCAGTTACATCGTTCTTTTCGTCTTATACCGCCTTCTTAAGGGAAAACATCTCTACTAAACGTGTTTACTCGGGGCTTCTTCACACAAGTATAGTGCGTGTCTTCATTCTTAAGATATCTCCCCCAGTGCCCTTGAGAGTGCGCTGTTCATTTATCGAGGTGCAACAGTGAACCAACTGTTTTCGAGAACTATGTGCATGACATATACGTCGATGAACAACTAGTAGAACTCAGCCTGTGGGATACAGCGGGTGCGTTTATCTCCCACCGTCTCTACACCCCCTAACCGCCCTCCATTTCACCATCACACTTTAGGCCAGGAAGAATTCGATAGACTACGCTCACTCTCCTATGCTGAAACACACGTTGTCATGGTATGCTTTTCCGTGAGTAATTACCAAAACTCAACGCTTTGTGACTTTCGCTTATCAAGAGGTATGTTTTTCTAATAGGTGGATAATCCAACATCTCTAGAGAATGTCGAATCAAAGGTATATTTGCTCACTTTCAAACTTCACGAGTCTTCAAATCGCACCTCACATAGTGGCTCGACGAGATACTGGAGTATTGTCCTGGGGTAAAGGTTGTTTGCTCTAGTTCTATTCCCTCTTACCTCCCTTTCTAACTTAATTGCCGCAGCTGGTCCTTGTCGGTTCGTGATCTAGTCCATCGTGATACTTTAATGTACACTGAGACTCAACTCCCTGGTCGGCATCTAGCTCTGAAATGCGATCTACGAGAAGACAGAGCGGTGAAAGACCGGCTACAGAGATACGGACAGCACACAGTGCAGTATGAGGAGGGGTTGACAGTTGCGCGTCGAATACGAGCGTCACGGTATCTAGGTCAGTTGACCACGTTGCTCTTTCAAATGAAGCTCATAGGAAATGTTGGTGTTGTATATCAGAGTGCAGTTCAAAACACAATCGAGGCGTCACAGAGGTCTTCTATGAAGCTGCTAGAGTGTCTCTTAGCACAAGAGCGAAAGGATCGGGAGGCGCAGGGTGTATCGTAATGTGAAGTTTGCCGACTGATGAACATTTTTCCTTGTCAGTTGATTTCTCTTGGTTGACCATGACGCGGGTGCAATGCCTGTATGACTGTTTTTTTATCTTCCTTTCGATACCCTCGCACGCATCACCTTCACTTTCGTTCTCGTTTGCTCTTGCTAATCTATATAAATCTTTTCCTGTCGAACTTCCTGCATGTTTGTGACGACTCACATTGTATCTACACTGTATCTATTTACCTTTCATCATGTCCACTATCGCTATCCTAGAGTACGCCTTACCTTTTGGACTTTTTAAGTTCATACATGGCTGTTATCAAATCGATAGGAAAGAATATAATCCAATTAGCAAATGTGAAACATTATACACCCGTATGTAAAAGTATAGTGGAGATATTAGAAGCCACCGAAACCACCATAGCCTGTGTGTGCTGGATACATACCACCATTGGGTGGAGGAACCTGACCAACAGTACTAAAAGAAGTTAAAAGATGAGATTTTCACCTTAAAAGGATATTAAAAGTGGCATACCCATTCGTCAGCATTAGCACAGGATTGATAATAGGTGCCTCCGCTTCCACTTGCTCCTTTTGTGCCTCTTTCTTCGACCTATCTTTCACTTCTTTCTCTAATTGCGCCAACTTCTCGACCAGCGAACGTTGAACCTGGATTTTATAGGGCATAAAGAAATCGTTTAGTCCATGTTGCCACGAAACCTCTTCAACCACATCGGATCGGAGTAGGTCGAAGCACATATATAGTGTCGCGGCAAAGCATTCCTTGTTTCCGATGTCCACGAAGTAGGATAGCAGCTCCTCCGCCACCTCTGTGGAGTTTGAAACTGCAGCTGTCACTATGGCATCCTTGTATAGTTTATCCTGCTTCGAGAGCGATATGGATTCTTCCCAGCGCGAGTTTTTCTACGAAAAGATGGTCTTTAGTGACGGGATCCTAAGAACGAGCAATTTTAGTACCTTATAGAGATGAGCCGCGAGTCGGCGGAATTCCAGAAGTTCATGCTTCTCTAACCGTTTGGCCAGGTTTATGTTATTGAAGTTCTCGAAGCTATCGATCGAGTCTCGGAGGGTCTTGTAGTCTTCCTCTTCAATCAAGAGATCATTATAAGCATCGTTGACAGCCTCAATGTTAAGCTAGTAGGAGAATTCAGTTACGATTTTGCCATCAAGGTTAGATAAACAAGTCGCTCACATGTTGTACAGCAATGAGATATGTTCTGATCAGAGGAATGTGGTCAATCTGTCGGAACATGCGAACAACACGGCTATGGTCAATCCGTGGAATGAGGACAGTGAGAAGGTCAGTAAGTAATGTCGGTTGCTCTTGCAAGTAGAATGTCAAAGCTTTGTAGTAACTGCAGAAAAGTATTAACACTGAAACCGAGAGAGAAATACTGGCATTCACATCTCGATATTAGCGACCCGAACAACGATATCCTTGAATTGGTTATGTTCCCAAGCGTCAGCAGAACGTTCTATCATTGCAAGTGCAGCATTATCCTGTACATTCTCATTAGGTTCCATTTGTAATGAAATAATCGATCGACTAGAACTTACGAATTCATCGTACTTGATGTACAGGAATACCAACTCAGGCCAAAGATGTGCTTTTTCAGTTGCTTTGATAACCTTAGGTATGTTGATACGAGCAACAAATAGCTTCAAGTGCTCCATGACTGAATGCCTAATTCAACTTCCACCCAGATCAGAAATAAATAAAAACTCACGTTTCGCAGGTTTGTACTTGCTCAAGAGTATAGCCAATTCTGTGAAAATGCCCATGTGCGCACGCTCCAAGCTTAACCCAGCTTCGAGAAGGCTAATAATCTCTTCAAAGTGACCACGACGTTCGTACATCTTAATCAATGCTCCGAGTTCCTCCTATACCACAACAAAATTAAACTAAATATCCCAATGAAAAGTACATGTATGCTTACAGCGTGGACAATGATATGAAGACCACAAATTTGGGCCAGGCGGAATTCATTCTTCTCAATACAAGCAGCGTGAACTTGTTTCCAGACCCTTTGAACAGTAAGAAAAAATCCAGTAGCCTAACAATATCACTTACTGGGTGTTTCCTGCCTTGCGGGCACTCTCAACAGCAGCTTGGTTCTCACCGAGATAAATAAGAGTGGTTGCTAAACGAGCCCAGTTTGAGATACTGGTGAACAGCAACTTAGCGGCCTGATATAGCTCATCCTCAAAACATTTCTCTCCCACTTCAAGGATATCTGCAACATTCGTCATTCCCAAGAAGTCCTCCATATCGTGAAGACGGTCAGTCTTAGCATATGCATACGCCAGTTCAGTATCGATCTTGGGCTCGCGAAGACTTTTGCGAGCCATTTGCAAGTAACGAACGAGATCATCGTGTTTTCCGGCGTGGTTGGCGATCTCGATAACTTCAGCGAAGTTAGATGGGTCTTCAGCTTTAATGTATGAATCAACGGCATCCTTAATGCGAAGGCCGTCCAGTTGGGCTTTAGCGAGCCTGCTCCACACTTCAGGAAGATTAACCTTCGTAGCATATTCTAAACCACGGTCAATAGAAACAATATGTTCGACAAGGACGTTAATAGCCATTGCATGCTGCTCGTACTTCTTGTAGATTGTGAACGCTTCTTCGTAGAGCCCGTGCTCTGTTGCGATCTTAGCAATTTCCCCTGCATCGTAGTTTTGAAGCTTATTGATGTAGCCGACAACCTTGCCTTTGTCAGCGCGAATTGCAGTAAGCAACAAGAGATTCTGAAGGTTCTTGTTGTCACTGAAAGGAGAAGGTTCTATAATAATCTTCTCCAAAAGTTCGATGAGCTCAATTGGGAGATCCGCTTGCAAGAAGGCCTTGACAGTGGTAGAAACATCATCCGGATCAGTACACTCGGGAAGAGCAGTGGCGACAATTTGATCAATGAGAGCACGACGATGAATATTATCTGGTGTTAGGACCTGAGCCCAAAGATCAAGCTGACGGCGCCGGATGAGATAACGAGCCTGTTGTTTGAACATAGAATTATCATTAGTAATGGAAATAAGTTCTTCGTCACAGAACCCTTTAGCGTAAGCAATATACGCCAAATAGGGATCACGGGCTTCGCAGAATTTACCAACAACCAAAGGTTCATAGAGCTACAAGCTAATATTAGCATGCTAAAAACAGGAGAAATAAATATACCTACATTGTTTTCCTTGAGGAACTGTTCCGGATTATTGTTGCTGTCGATGTAAATCTTTGCAATGGCGTTGAAGATAGCAGAATCCTGGCTACCGGCTTGGACGCGAGCCTCGAGCCAAGGAAGGATAAGCTTCAGCCTGTTCCTTTGCTCAACCTCGCCAACTAGTTCATCGATAGGGAAGTTGCCTGTAACGGACGCAAGTAGGCTTTTAATGGTGTTCTCATCACAATCCACATCCAGCAATCCACCGACAACTTGAGGAGTACGCACAGAGTTGACACGCTGAACATAGACTTCGATGAACTTTGTAAGGCCATTTTGATACAAGTAAAGTACGAGATCGTGAACAAAGTCGAACCGATCACAAACGATAATAAGGGGGAGTTGGTCGGAAAGCTTGGCTTCTTTGAGGAAGTTCTTGACCTTCTCGGGACTGTAGTAATTGCTCTCCCTGCAAATGCGCTCTACCTCGCGAATCTGGCCAGTACGAGTTGCAGCTTGGATATACTTGAAATGAACCTCGGGATCCGTACTAAGATTCACTATAGAGCCGAGGTAATAGTACAGACCCTCGAAACTCTTGAATCCTTCGAACAGCTCGATTAATTTGACAGGACCAAGGATATCAGAGTATTTGGTGGCAATCTGTATGACAACTTGAAGGTTCTGGCGGATATTAACCTTAAGCATTTCTTGCAAGCATGCCATGGACTGCTCGGTAGTAAGACGGCTGAAATAGTTTACAACCCACTAGAGGGAAATGTTTGGCTATATACAAACAATGACTAGATGGAATAACACTCACATCTGCAGGAAGTCCAGCTGTATGAACGATGGCGCGCTTAATATCAGCGAGATCCTCATAGTGCTCGAGAGCACGTTGCAACAATCCGGCCTTCTCGCACAGGTTAGCAATCCTTGGGCGATCATAGTGGGTGAACATCTCATTGCCCAAGATCGCATCAGCAACTTGAGGAGCATGCACAAGGTTCATTTCAAGAAGACGTGTCTGAAGATGCCCTTGTTCAGGCTTGTTGTCCTTGAGAGCGTCCAATAAGAACGAAGTCGCAGGCTGTATCATGTTCTGGCCCATGAATATATCGACCACCTAAAAGAAACAATGATTCAGAAGTGAGAGAGTACATATTTGGCAATAAACGCACGCGTTCAATATCCACCAAAGGACCACTCTCGTCGTTTACCAATTGAGTAGCAAACTCTGCACCCTTCTCTGGATTCACACGCATGATATGCTGAAGAAGCGCAACATAATCGGGACTGTATGCAACCTTCTTCGAGTAAAGAACAATTTTGTCGGTTTGACCTGTTTCAGCAAAGCAAGCAACGACCTTGTTCGGAATGTTTGCTCGGAGGTAAACGCTAAGAGCTAATGTCATGTCATGTAAACGGACAATGTCACCAAGCTCTTCACTGCAGGTAAGCTAGAAAAATAATTATTAACGACACACAAATGAATGATAAGTAAACGAACTTTGTTCTCCTTCAGCCATTTCTCAAGAAGTTGTTTCCTTCCTTGTTGTAACACAGGCCGAGCAAGTTCTAAGGACTCCATATGATTCAGCTCTCCTTTCTCAAGGAGAATGCCGAAGTATTGGAGAATAGGCGAAAGACCACTTGGAGGTGCGGGAGCCTGTTTAAAGGACTCGATAACTTGAGCGGTACGAAGAATACCCTGGTATATTCAAGTTAAACAAAATCAAACCATGATGCAAAGGAGCATACTCTGGGTGAATTTGCAGCTATCTTGGCAGCCTCGCCATACTGTCCCGATGCAAATAGCTGCTGATATTGCTTGATGTATAATTCATCAGCCCCAGGAAGGTTGGCCCTGCTCGCGAGCTTGAAAGCCAACTCGGTGTTGTTTAGAGTGGTGAGGATATAAGGGACAATCGTTTGCTCATCGACGTTAACACTGAGAACCTGACCTTTCTTGTTGACTCCAATAATGCCGTTGGTAGCCTCATGCTCGGCAGTAACGAAAATAGTCTCGCCGGAGATACGGTTCATATATACGCAAGCACCAGTTTCAAGGTCATAGAGATGGATGAAACCATACTTGGTGACCAAATAGATGATACCATGCTTCTTCGACACCTGCATAGCCACCGGAAAATCGTTCGTGGCTTCAGGAGGAAAGTAGACATCAACTCCCTTCTTAGTGAAGGGAGGATCAGGAGCTTGGTGGTCGATCTCAACAATATGTAACTGTGGAAAATGTGAGTCTCATAAACGTACTCATTCATTCAGCATACCTTAGCACCAGTTGCCGTTCGGACTGCAAATGTGAACAGTTTGGTAGACGTCTGGTGTCCATCAAGTTTGATTTCTGCAAATGCTGCAGCATGACCTTCAATAGGTTGACTGACTCCTCGCTCTCTGCTGTACAGTTGCATTGACCCCTTAACTTTGAAAGCAGAAGGGTTGGTGGTATTCCCAGAGATGCCAATAAGCACAAGCCATTTCTCATCGGGTGTAATGCGGTAATTGATTATTTGTGCGCCAGCAAGTGTAGGATGACGATCAAAAATCTTCTGAGGAGGCGACGTCTGGTCGGAAATGGTCCAGTGGTACACGGCTGTGTCCGTGACCAAGCCAATAGTGGTTTCCGACACCCATTTCCAAAACACGATATCCTCGTTGTTGACATGAGACTTCACCTTCTGTTTCGTTTCAATGTTGAAAATCTGCAATGTCCGTCCAGCTGATGACGCAACCGAGTCAGCGAGAGCTCCCTGGTAACCGAATAACAAAATTATGTACCTTTCAGTGCCAGAATCTTCTGAGAAGGATGCATAATTGCAGAATCGGCAGTAATGGGACGCCGTAGGACATTGTTAGCGTCAGAAAGGTCGATGATGACGACCTGGTTCTGCTCATTAACTTTCTCTCGGACACAGATGAAATGATCGGATTCTAGCGTAAGAGACTGTGGAATATGGTTAAGATCGAAGGCATATTATTACTAAAATAAAAAGTAAGACATGCCTATGGAGAATGCAGCGTCGGATAAACCGTCAATAGATGCACGTCAGCACCGGGTCGCGTCGAAACTCACCTGAAAGGAGATGGATGCAGGCTGAACGCCAAGGCTTGAGAGCTGTAAATGCTCGCAGAAGGCAATAGGTTTTGAGATATCGACTGCAGCCATGGTCGTGGGTGTAAAAGGAGTCCTGCTGCCTGTGCTGTACGTTACGACGTGTGGTTGAGAAAGAGGTGAGCGTAGTCGGAATGTTTGGTTTTGTTGTCCAAATGCGTGGAAGGCGCTTCGGGGACTTGTCGTGAACATCCTGATATATGAGCCGCCGTGCTCCTGGACCTCAAGCTGGATTTTTCAAGGATTTTTTACCAATTCTTGTCAAATATGAAGCATATATGGCTCTGCCCCCAACTACCCTATATATACGCTGCGAAGGGCTACTGTATCTAAGCCACGATGTTACCTCACCGTTCGGCGTCATGCATCTAAAGCTGGCACTATCTTTTCATCCTCATGATTGCCTTGCAGCAGACCACAATTTCTCGATAACAATAGAGGGTCAAGGGGATAGCTCGTTAACTTACTGCTTGATTTCGTCTCGGCCCCCGATGTTCGTGCCCTATAACAGCAGCTGGTGTATTATTTACACATGTATAAATCAAGCTGAGGTGCCGTGCATGTCCTACATTTTCCGGTTGTTCTCTATGCTACGTAAGTTAGATTCTGCCTTCTGTACTCACCATTCAAGGGTACAACTACTATACTTCAATTCAAGTCATGGAAGATGCTGTTGGTATTACTCAAATACTAGGGACCTTGGGCGTCTCTCCTGTGAAGCCCTGTTAGAGCACCTCTGCGCGCAGTTCTGAGCATAGGTAATAAAGTATGTTACAAATCTTAACTGCGCTTATTGATTTTTAATCTTCCTAGATAATTATAAATTGAAAGCTGCGTTTAGGTTCACAGTGGGGAAGTATATGCACTCTGGTACTAATGAATCAGCAGAGAAGTCCCGAGTTGCAGGTGCTCATTTACGGTTTTAAGATATCGCACAGAAACGACGAGGATATTTATTCCTGCTCCGGGTTAAATGCTTCCTGGTGGCTACAAATGCGATGGGTGATGCGGTAATCATAGTAGACCTAAGTATTCCGTGGGGGCCACGGTATATTCAGTTTTATCATGAAAGAGAACTTCTGCAATATGATTTATTATTCGAATCAAGCTTAGGAACCTGGTTTATATTTAAACGACTGCAGTGGTTACCTACCACGGCCCCAACGATCGCCGCGTTAAAAGTTTAAGCTTCTTATGGGTACCTGGTATAATCCCATAGTGCTGGTGTGAGATGTTGAGCAGAACGTTGGGGTGATGCCTAGTTTAAATAATCTCAAGGCAGTAATAAATAATTCACAAGCTCTATCCGCGGCCGGGAAGGTACAGCAAGCCGCCTACAAATTAAAGATACATCTATTCTTCAGCGAGCGCTAGGGCTTGTTCCAACTCGTCCTCTTCGTTCAACAACGCTGAAAGAGGAGGATCATTTCCGTACATGAATCGTTGGACAACGATGGCTAATGTTTTATCATAAGTCATATCGTCCTTAGTCTAGTATAGAAGAAGTATGTGGACTTACCAACGTCAATCGACAACTGAAAAATTGCACAAACTTTGAACTGAATTGGGGAGTGCTGAAGAAAGAAATAAACAGTCCTAAATATTTTATGAGTCTCAAACTAATATCACGTAAACAGTAAGACTTGCTTGAAGGCGTCTCCCCCTAGCCAACCAATCAATGTAGACATGCGAAAGCCATATAATGATTTCTGATGATAGTTACTAACTCCTGTTAAATTAGGATGTAAAATACGGAACAGAGCCGGTGACCTACCTTATTAATTGGGGTATTGGAAGCGTGCTCTCCAGCCCCAATGCTATGAATCCCAGAATCACGATGAAAATATCCGAACGGCCAAATATGAGAAACAAGATAGCCTGGCAGATGCTACAGACACATCAGGGGCGTGTTACATGTATGAAGGAGAGGACGTACACCAATCCAGCTAAAATTCAATATATTGCGTATATTGTGACCACTGCCAGAAAGATATTGGGCGCGTTGATACTCCAAGTGATTCCGGACTTATTCGAGGCCGGTAACGTATACATATGTACAAGAGAGCCAGCTGTGAGTGTAAATATGAGGATAAAATGCATGCTGAATATTAACGTTGTCTGACTTGGGCAAGTATCATTAATGCTGACTGAACCAATAAGGGGGTTTCAAAGTGATTTCTGAGGGAGAGGATAGTTGAGTTTTTAGTTATACAACAATTTGGTCCCTACCCTATCCAGAAGAAGCATCTTGTTATGTTTGCTATCAACCTAAACTTTCACGGAAGAAATCAGGTGTTGTAAAGGTATTATTTGAAAAATGAATTGACAGGATAGCGCAAACGTCACGGGAGAAACCTGTTGCATCTCTGTGTATCATTTGTCAATTGGACGTCGAAAGGAAGAAGCTGCGCATTATATACTTCTTTCGAATTATGGAAAATGCTTGATCTGCGTAGACCTTTAGGAAAGTTAGCCAGCGATGAGAGCGTAAAGAGTAGCCTGACGAAGCCGTCAAAGGTTCGCGTTAGCTCAGCCTCTGCTCACCAATGGAGGTCCTACAGCCATCCCAACGGATGCCAAGGTTGATAACCAGGACATGTTCCTTTGTTATATTATATCAGCCTTTAGTCTCGAAAAGCCTTTGGGAGTCAACAGGTTCACGAAGGGTTGACGGCAAGTGGTAAACTACAGTGTAGTCACTTGGCAGTCACCACCATTAGCGCACGCGTCGTGGAAACTTAAAGTTGAAAGTGCGCTGTGGACTTGCACGTGTTTAGTAGCGCAATGAGTTTTGACCTGGTTTAGCGCTTGAGCACCGCTCCTGAAGCGCTGAAGTACTTACAATTTCGTATTGTTTTGAGCCTTTTAATTTATAAATAGTTCTAATAAGATAAAGATACGTATAGTCACGTGTAAAAATGCCTGTGCCAATGATGGCTAAACCAACTTCTATTGGACAGTTGTCGTAACACGCATTTGCAGTCCTCAATTTCATCTTTTGCCAGCGGCCTCAAGCTTCCGCTATTTCTCCTGCCTTTCGCGATATCGTTACCCCTCTCGTTATACCTTCGCTAGCTTCTTCCGCTCACTGTCCTATCATCCTCTGTTCCTCATACGTATTCGGAACTGCCCACTGACAAGTTACACGTCAAAACCCCACCAGCCCGGATTCTAGTGGATGCTCCTCTGAAGGGCTCTCCAGCGCTCACACATAATCTACATAATTACTCCATCTTTCTACGAGAACTAAATGGCGTCCCCCAATGGGAAAAATGAGGAGCGGGATGCAGCGGAACTGAAGAAGGCCATTGCAACGGGCGCGGCCAAAGACCTGGCGACCTCTGCTGGTACGTTCCATCCCTTCCACTTTATAACTGAGAACCACTTAACGTGTATTATGCAGTGCCATCAGTAGTCTGCTATTGTGTTGCGTCTATATTGATGACAGTGGTGAACAAGGTATGTGGGGGGTGACTGAACTTAACATTCAGCAAAGACTGAGTATTCCCTCAATACAATAGTTTGTGGTGTCTGGCGCAAACTTTTCCATGACGTTCCTATTGCTATGTATCCAATCAACCGTCTGTGTAGGTTGCGTGTTGCTGGTGAAGAAGACGGGCATCATTTCGTTCCGCAACTTCGATACGCAAGACGCAAAGAATTGGTTTCCTATTAGTTTCCTGCTTGTTTCCGTGATCTACACGGGCTCTAAAAGCTTGGTACGTGGGCTTAAATTCCCCTCTTTGTCAGCTATGATTCATGTTATCTATAGCAATACTTGTCTATTCCGGTGTACACTATTTTTAAAAATCTGACTATTATTCTTATTGTAAGTGGACTTTGTCATTTTGTGGGTGGCAGTACTGACACATTGGTAGGCGTATGGAGAAGTAATTTGGTTCGGTGGACGCGTCACTGCGTTGACCTTCATTTCCTTTATTTTCATGGTCAGTTTTCCTTTCCTTCTTCAAACCAAGGCAAGATCTTAAGCGATATAGGTCATCTCTTCGGTAATTGCTGCCTGGTCGGATATTACTACCGTTGTATCAAGCACCCCAGCTGTCGCAGGAACTGGCATTAGCTTTAGTTCCATGGAGGCTCTTACAGGCGCTGTACGTGGATTGAATGTCGGGTATTTCTGGATGATGTCCAACTGTCTCGTCAGTGCAACTTACGTGAGTACCATAGAATGAAGTTGCTCCTTGTCATCTTATACACTGCTGGTAATATAGGTTCTTGCTATGAGGAAAAGGATCAAAGTTACCGGTTTTTCTGACTGGGACACCATGTTCTACAACAACTTGCTTAGCATCCCGGTTCTTGCCGTATTTTCTCTCATTGCTGAGGACTGGAGTACAGAGAATCTTACTCGCAACTTGTACGTCACTTGGTCAGTTTCAGCAGACGTAATTGATGACTGTGATTCCACAGCCCTCCTGAAACTCGAAACTTTTTGCTGCTTGCAATTGCTTTCTCCGGAGCGGCTGCTGTAGGAATCTCGTACACAACTGCATGGTGCATTCGTACGACAAGCAGTACAACGTACAGGTATGGTTTGTATAGTATGAATTGTGGATGCGTTGGGCTGACGGTTTGACTTGTAGTATGGTTGGAGCTCTGAACAAGCTTCCTGTTGCAGCATCTGGAATGCTGTTCTTTGGTGACGCTGTGACAGTGGGATCTGTATCGGCAGTAGGAGTTGGGTTCTTCGCGGGCATCGTGTATGCGATAGCGAAAAACAACCAGAAAAAAGCAGAGAGCCGGATGCAGGCGGACTCTATTATACCGCTCACCAACCGGAAGCCATGAACGGAAGACAGATAGACATACCGGGCGGACGGGTAGACGGAAGGGCGCGAAACGTGGGTTTACGGAGTTATGTGATTATTAGAGTATGTAGTTGTAAAGTACATGAGTATATAGACGAGTGTTTCGTCCGCACTCGGTAATAGGGAGTTAATATTTATCTTGCGCGGCAATCACATGGGGACCCAGGTGACGGTTGTCAGATACACCGGATGGTTGGAGCGTTAATTGAGATGCTGGTGCGATAAGTGTCTGAGAGTTGTCAAGATCAAGAAATGGTGAAGACAGGGATATCGCTTCTTGGCGGGTTACGGTGTAGGGTGGAGATGGTGCGGAAGACCCGCGTTATTGCCGTAGGAAGGCAATGAGAATGGGTAGAGGACAACAAGTTGGTTGGGGAAATTCTGATAAGTAGGGAGGATAACGACAGTTACGTATTTGATATCTGTTGAATTGCGGGGCTTGGAAATTGAATCAGCATTGCATTTGAATAACAGCGGCGTACGAAGAAACCGAATTAAAGCTGGTGTCCTATTTGTAGACGAGTATATCAGGATCGTATTCCTTCCTTCCCCGCACCTCGCAAGCGTTCACCAGCACTCTCATCTTAGTCGACTTATCCACCGAGCATCGTCTACTCGTCGGCTTCTGATTCCCGATACGATATCCCGCGTCCGCGATCATAAAAAATATTAATCAACGTTAACCGGAACCCCTCTGATCTTCCTCTCTTTCACCATGGCCTCCCAGCCATCTACTCTCCATCCCCCCCGCCTCTCAGCCATGTTCGCTGCCTCCCCCAGTGCCCCGGGCACCCCCGTTCATTCCATCCAAACCATGAGGAGAAAGGCCGCTGGCCATAGTGGTCCCCTCACAAAGATTCTCGTCGCCAATCGTGGTGTACGTCCGTCTTCCGCACTCTAGACTTCATCTTTCCTTATGTCGATCCTTCGTTTTTCGTCTAGGAAATCGCCATTCGCGTCTTCCGAACCTCCCACGAGTTGGCGATGCACACAGTTGGTATCTTCTCGTATGAAGATCGCTTATCAGCGCATCGCCAGAAGGTCGGTTTCATATCCATTTAATATGTTATTGATCTAAAACCAATTCTAATCTAGTGCGATGAAGCTTATCAAGTTGGCAAGGGGTTGACGCCCGTTGGCGCCTATCTTGCTCAGGACGACATCATCCGCATCGCTCTAGAACATGGCGTGGATATGATTCATCCCGGGTAAGCTTAATCCACTTTTCCTGTAATACGTTGTTCATAATAATTATCTTTCCTTGTCAGCTATGGTTTCCTTTCCGAAAACGCGGGGTTTGCAAGGAAGGTCGAGCAAGCTGGTATTGCTTTCGTCGGTCCTTCCCCTGAAGTTATCGATGGTCTCGGGGATAAGACCAAGGCCAGGACTCTCGGTATGCATTTTCTCAAATCATTCCGCATTATATTCCCTGACTGATTCAATGTAGCCATGAAGGTTGGCGTCCCAGTCGTCCCAGGTACACCTGGCCCCGTCGGTGACTACACCGAAGGTGAGGCCTTCATTCAGGAATACGGGTTCCCAGGTGAGCATTATGATTCGCCTTGAAATAGAATCTTTCGAATGAAGGTATAGTTATTATCAAGGCCGCCATGGGTGGCGGTGGACGCGGCATGCGCGTTGTCAAAGAGCAGTCTGAATTCAAGGCTTCCTTTGAGCGCGCAGTCAGTGAGGCCAAGGCCGCCTTTGGTGACGGTACAGTGTTTATCGAACGTTTTCTTGAACGCCCCCGCCACATTGAAGTCCAAATTCTTGCGGATGCCGTTGGCAACACCATCCATCTCTTCGAGCGCGACTGCTCTGTCCAGCGAAGGCACCAAAAGGTCGTCGAGGTTGCACCTGCTACCCACCTTCCTGAGGAAGTTCGTCAGGCTATCTTATCCGATGCCATCAAGCTGGCAAAGAGCGTCGGTTATAGAAACGCAGGTACCGCTGAGTTCTTAGTCGACCAGATGGGCAGGCATTACTTCATTGAGATCAACCCCCGTATTCAGGTCGAACACACCATCACTGGTATGTTAGCTGTCAACTTTTGAACACTACCTTATACTCACCCCTTTGTAGAGGAAATTACCGGTATCGACATCGTAGCTGCTCAAATCCAAATCGCCGCTGGTGCCACTCTTCCTCAACTTGGCTTGTCTCAGGATGCTATTACTAAACGTGGTTTCGCTATACAGTGCCGCATTACCACTGAAGATGCGGCACAGAGCTTCCAACCCGATACCGGAAAGATTGAAGTATATCGCAGTGCTGGCGGTAACGGTGTCCGTCTAGACGCCAGCTCTGGTTTCGCCGGAGCACAGATTACCCCTCACTACGACAGCTTGCTCGTAAAGTGCACGGTTAGCGGAACTACCTATGAAGTTGCCCGTCGCAAGATGCTTCGTGCTCTTGTTGAATTCCGTATTCGTGGTGTTAAAGTGCGTGCAATGCTTTGAATGGGATGTAGAAATACCTAACGGTTACGTTATCAGACCAACATCCCCTTCTTGTTTCGCCTCCTTACACACGATGTCTTCATCGGAGGAAAGACCTGGACTACGGTATGTAAAAGAGTATCGTCTTAAATGGGATTCTGTCTCACCAAATACTCCATAGTTCATTGATGATACCCCAGATCTTTTCAAGCTTGTACAGAGCCAGAACCGTGCTCAGAAACTTCTTGCATATCTTGGAGATCTTGCTGTCAATGGAAGCTCTATCAAGGGTCAAGTTGTACGCTTGTCATTCTTACCACATGTGTTACGAGAGATACTCACTCTAATTTACAGGGAGAGCCCGGTCTTAAGACCGAAATTGTCGCTCCCAAACTTCAGAACCGGGAAGCTCCTAACGGATCCCCTCTCGACACTACTTTCCCTTGCCAGGTCGGATGGCGCAATATTATCGTTGAACAAGGTCCCGAAGCTTTCGCCAAAGCTGTCCGTGAATATCCAGGAGTTCTTATCATGGACACCACTTGGCGCGATGCCCACCAATCTCTCCTTGCCACTCGTTTGCGTACTGTCGATATGGCCAATATTGCGAAGGAGACAAGCTATGCCCTTGCTAATGCTTACTCACTCGAGTGCTGGGGTGGTGCTACGTTCGATGTTGCTATGCGTTTCTTGTATGAGGATCCCTGGGAGCGTCTTGTATGTTTTTCTTGTTTAAATGGACTATTCGATTCTTATCATCAAACCTAGCGCACTCTTCGTAAACTTGTTCCCAATATTCCATTCCAAGCTCTCGTTCGCGGTGCAAACGGTGTTGGATATACTAGCTATCCGTAAGTGTCTCCCTTATGTTAATGATCAGACTTTTACTAAACTTGTACGCTTAGCGACAATGCTATTTACGACTTTTCTAAGAAAGCTGTAGAGAACGGTCTGGATATTTTCAGAGTGTTCGACTCCCTTAACTACTTTGGTGCATATCTATTTCTTGTTCTCTTGAAAATATTCTGATTAATCATTTTTGTACAGAGAACGTAAGAGTGTTTGTTTTTTGCACTGTGGTTTTTTTCATGTCCGAATTTTAGATGAGACTCGGCATCGATGCCGCAAAGAAGGCAGGAGGTGTCGTCGAGGCTGTAGTTTGCTACAGCGGCGATGTAGCAAGTCCTAAAGAGACCAAATATACCCTCAAATATTACCTCGACTTCGTCGACCAACTTGTAAAGGAAGGAATACATGTTCTTGGTGTCAAGGATATGGCTGGATTACTCAAGCCAGAAGCTGCTAAGCTGTGAGTTGACCGATTTTCACTGAAAACTAATGCTCACCATGGCGGCAACAGTCTTATTGGAGCCATTCGCAAAGCTCATCCAGATCTCCCTATTCACGTTCACTCTCACGATACTGCCGGTATAGCTGCTGCAAGCATGCTCGCTTGCGCTCAGGCTGGTGCCGACGTTGTTGACGTTGCTATTGATAGTGAGCGCTTCATAATGGTGTACGAATACCATTCCTAATAATTGTATAATAGGCATGTCCGGTCTTACTTCTCAACCTTCCATGGGTGCCGTATGCATGGCCTTAGAGCAGACTAGCCTTGGCACCGGCATTCGTTATGAGGATATCCAAGCTCTCAACTTATACTGGAGTCAAGTCCGTATGCTCTACGGTTGCTTCGAAGCCAACGTTCGTGCTTCAGACTCCAGCGTATTCGATCACGAGATGCCAGGAGGACAATACACTAATCTTATGGTAGGCTTTAACGCCACTATCCAGTCAATAGCGCTAATCGATTTCGTAGTTCCAAGCATCTCAACTCGGTCTGGGAACTCAGTGGTCCAGTAAGTGATATTTCAGTTTTCTTATAATTTGTTCCAAGACTTATTATATTATTTCCGTAGTTATCAAGCAGAAGTACATTGAAGCTAATGAGCTATGTGGTAATATCATCAAGGTCAGTCTTCCTATATGCTTTACTTGTCTTCTAGAAATTTTGATCTTCAACGTGGATAAATGAATAGGTCACACCATCGTCTAAGGTCGTTGGTGACTTTGCACAGTGGATGACATCCAATTCATTCTCGAAAGAAGATGTCCTACAACGGGCAGATCAGCTCGATTTCCCTTCATCAGTTGTCGAGTTCTTCCAAGGCTATCTTGGACAACCTGTGGGAGGTTTCCCAGAGCCCCTGCGCACGAAAATTATCAGGAATAAACCGAGAATAGATGGACGTCCCGGTGCGACCATGGAACCCCTAGACTTCAAGAAGATCAAAGCTGAATTGCGGAGCAAGTTCGGGAAACATATTACGGACACGGATGTCACTTCCTACGTCATGTATCCCAAGGTGAGACAGATCGCGATTCTTAATTTGTACATGAGAGTTTATCGATGTCAGGTATTCGAAGAATACCAAAGCTTCATTGAGAAGTTTGGCGACCTAAGGTAGTTCCTTCTCAAAGCTGTTTACGTAGGTTTCTAACTAACGATATGCAGCGTTGTGCCCACTCGTTTCTTCTTGGCGCGTCCTGATGTCGGCGAGGAGATGCACATCTCAATCGAGGCAGGGAAAACTCTTATCATACGTCTCATGGCAGTTGGGCCCGTCGTTGAAGGACGTGCCCAAAGAGATGTTTGGTTCGAAGTAAATGGCGAGGCGAGTAAAAATTCTAAAAAGTTATACAGCAGTTTGTATAATTTCGATGAAATAGGTCCGCGCGGTTTCTGTTGAGGATAAGAACTCTGCTGTCGAGACTGTTTCGCGGGAGAAGGCCACGACTGATCCTGGCTCAGTTGGTGCTCCAATGTCTGGAGTTGTTGTAGAAGTCCGCGTGAAAGAAGGTCAAGAGATCAAGAAGGGAGATCCTGTTTGTGGTTAGTACCATTTACTACTAGCCACCAATTAATTGTCGCTTACGCAATTTTCCATCTTCAGTTCTCAGTGCAATGAAGGTAAGATATCAAGTTATTTGTGGATTGTTAGTTATCTGAAGATGTCTGCATTATAGATGGAATCTGCTGTTACAGCGCCGGTATCAGGCCACGTTAAGCGTGTTATAGTACATGAAGGTACAGTAGTAGTTTACAGACTACGCTGAAACTTGAACCTTCGCTAATTTCCGCTACAGGTGACTCGATTAACCAGGGTGACCTAACAGTCGAAATCGTGCACTAAGTGCTATGGATTTTACAACAAATATGTTTTTGTATCATGTCATACCTAGAATCAATTGTACAATGTACCGATAGGAATGTGTTTCTCCGATCTACTTCGATTGGATATGTAATGTAGTAGCTGAACAAATTGGTGGGTGCTGTTAACTTGTTCCTTGTTCTATTTTGTGTCCGTTTTTGGCCCATCTTTCCGATATTTTTCCATCGATATCTTTCCGTTGGTTATATGAAGGCAAACTGAGTTCCGGTGGGCAGAGGGAATCAACCATATATGATACAGTGTACAATGATGGCGGACTTAGCTGTGTCGGTAGACTCCACTTCCCATACTACACGAATGACCGAAAGGCAACGCATAGTATGACTGCTTGATGACAAGCATTCACATGGTCAAACAAATGGTATCACCATATTATTTATTCCATTCCTAACGGGACTTAGCCAACTCGAATATGGTGGCGGCACCAAAATGTTCAGACATGGTACCGGTACCTAGCAACACTTACCGACCATCAAATCCCAAATAGGTTGGCAGCGAGCTCGAGCCGTGAAAGCCTCACGGAACAGTGAACAATTTCATTTCCGGCCCGACATCTAATACTGAACGCACCAATCGCGATACCTTTGCTTGCCTTTTGTGCTTCTTTAACCATAGTCTCCGTCTCTGGATGAATCTATGTTTAGGCCTTCTGTGCGATATACTCGAGCTGCAATGTAGATGTGATCCTATCGACTATCGGGCCTTTTGTTCATATACATTCGAGTTACTTATTCGAAACCAATCAATCAGCTGCACAAGTTTCGTTTGCGTGTCTGTTCTCCCGCGAAATGAAGCAAGTCCACCCCCAAAATAGGGCGGTCTTCCCTTGACCCAGCACTAGGCAATATACTGACGGAGATTTGCGATGAGGACCTAGAGGTTAATCATGATTGCCGTGTTCTAGAGAAGTAACTGAGACAGCAGTTACTGATAAGGACCTTGGTAGTTGGCATGTTGGCTGAAGGAATAATGCAATTATATTTAAACTTTAGATCGACGAGCATTTTTGTATTTTCTTGACAATAGAAAATCTACGAGGAATTCACCAAACGACTTGAGGCAGATAAACATTTAATACATTCTTGCTGAAGCTCTTCTACAACCTCCTAGTATTTAAATTCTTAATTGGTGCACTTCGTTGAAACATTAAAATTAACTTTACCTTTGCTAATTTGATATCCTTCATCATACCCACCCCAGTGCCAGCCCAGACAACAATTCGATTGGTATCGGTGGTCTTGAGGGCTTCTGTATATTTGTTACGCAAAATCCCGAGATCGACTTTGGCTTCATACTCATCCACAGTAGCTGCGCAAATTAATGGTTGTTGTAGAGAAAGCCAGCAAGAAAATTTGCACACCGTTTCTCAAGCCCCTTCCATCAATCCCATGTGGCCATCCTAGCGTGTTTCGAGCGTAATCAAACGCCATCGTCCGAACGGTTGCTTCGGAAGTGGCGGCCAGAAGGGCGTGGCGTTGACTATCCGTATACAGGCTTTCTGGAGTGAGTAAAAATCTGGTTCCTAAGACCGCGCCAGCAGCACCTAAAGTGAGCAGTGCGGCAATTTGAGCACCATTCGCTAGACCACCAGCTGCAAGAATAGGTGGACCGTCAACTGGAAGTGCCTCTAAGATGGAAGAAACAAGGGTTAACAGTGGCAACGCATAGCTAGCACCGTGGCCTCCAGATTTGATGCCTTGTTCCCATGTAAACAACTATGTTATCAAATTTAAACACGGCACTACCTTGTGCTACGACCACATCCACACCCCATTCATTCACCGCTAGCAAAGCTTCTTGTACAGAAGAAACTTGGGCAAAAACGATCGTTCGCCCACCAGTCGATTGGTCATACTTTCGAACAAACTTCACCCATTTATGAAGGTCATTCCCGAAAGCGAGCCATATGGCCTGGACTTTGTTTTCCAGAGCAATGGAGAGTAATGTGGCTGAATGAGAATTTTCTTCGTTTAGTTGCCAGCCCAGAAATCCAACACCGATCGGAAGAACGACGTCAGAATGACTGGAAAAATGGCCGCGAACAATGTTTATTTCGGTACGAAACTTCTCGGGAGTGTCATAACCTTTACGATGAAAAATGTCATAACAAGTAATTGACTGTTTCAACTGCGAATAACTACCAGCGGCAATAAACCCAAACCCTCCGGCGAGAG
Organism: Cyathus striatus; assembly: GCA_025738555.1. Taxonomy (NCBI): domain Eukaryota; kingdom Fungi; phylum Basidiomycota; class Agaricomycetes; order Agaricales; family Nidulariaceae; genus Cyathus; species Cyathus striatus. The sequence goes on along the minus strand of JAOVFP010000016.1, from coordinate 2,978,207 downwards.
AAACCTGGGCAGCCAAAGCGCCTATTGATGTGTTTGTGCTCATGTCACATAAATAAGAATATGTGTGGTTACTTACCTCCACTTGCACCTGCCATGACAGCGCTGACAATAGGGCAGCGGATACCTAAGGAGAATCACAGATATCATTATTTGTATTCCGAAGAATCGAGATACACTCAATAATGATATACATAATAAACGCGTGAGTTTTGTATCAGTATTAGCCATACTTTGTCCAATAGAATATTGCGATACGTTCAAGAAAGCGGAGAGAGTGGTTGTTGGATCTTTGCGTTACCAGCAGTATATACAGGACGTTAGTACTCGGTAATGAGTCATACCGCAATTTCAAATGACGAAGACAGATCACGAGTGCAGCGACAGAGACGGGGAGGAGACGGGGAAGTCTGGGGAAGTTCCTAATTCAAGACCACGGTGCTTAGATGGCTGATGACTAAATCCTCACTGAAGTTGGTAAGGAACTCCCTTTCAGTTCCGTCGAGAACGCTGCAAAATATGATAATTGAGTAGAGAACAATTTGTTCTGCATTCCAGAAAAACCAGCAAGGAATTAATCGATGAAGAGTAGACGTTTGGACAGTCGAGACCGACTCACCAGTCGTTGATGTGGTCAGTGTTGTTAATTGTTTGTACAAAATTTGAAAGCCCTGCTTGTTCAACACACGACTTTCATCGTTCTTGAACGCGTCGCTCATCATGGTAAGTTTATTGCCAACCACTTGTGGCCGCTATCACTGACTATGTTGATTTCAACCTTTGTATTGTACTATTGCTTCTTCATAGCCTCCTCCAAAATCGAAAGGCGGAAAAATGCTCAGTCTCATCAACTGGAGACTGAAAGTTACGATTAACGATGGACGAGCATTAACAGGTCATATGCTGGCGTTCGACCGTCATATGAACCTCGTCTTGGCAGACTGTGAAGAGTTTAGAAGAATCAGGCCAAAGAAAAAAGCTGGTGAAGAAACTGCACCGGAGCAAGAGATGAAACGTACACTCGGTCTTGTAATCTTGCGTGGGGAGACTGTGGTTAGTTTGACTGTCGAAGGGCCACCGCCTGTCGTTGATGAGGATAAAAAGAACATCGTGCGTCTGTTTTATTATTCTGATCTTTCGCAGTGACTCAGAGTGCGCCTTTTTCAGCTCCCTGTCGGTCCTGGACGTGGTATGCCTGCAGGTCGCGGGATGGGAATGATGCCTCCAAGTGTGTTATAAAAGTTATTTACACCGTGTTTTTGTTCCTGACCTTGTTTTAGTGGGACAGCCTGCACTGGCGAGGCCGCCGATGCCCTTCGCACCTCCTGGTATGCCTGGACCTCCTCCTGGTTTCAGGCCTCCTGGCTTCCCTCCTGGTATGCCATTTCCTCCTCCTCCCGGTTTCTCCGGACCTCCTCCTGGGTATGTTCTTATATATAACGCGTCGGCTTAGCTGATTCACTTATTCCAGCTTCCAACCTCCTCAGTAATTACATTTTGTACTCTGAAGTTTTTTGTTGTTCTTGTTACCTGCAACGAAGGAAGGTGATCCTTGTGTACTCAGCAATCTCAGCTTGCAGATTAAATTTCTAGCTTGAAGATCGTGTGTTCCAATGAAAGTGATAGTACGTAAGTGAAAAAGACCGTCGATATTATACAGCTGTTTCGGATTTATACTTTGGTACTTGCTGAGCAATTTCTCGGGTTTCTTATTGCGTTATGTGAGGCTATATAGTCATCAACGAATCTGATTCATTGCATGCCAAGTCTGCAGTAAGTAACTTGTGTTCAGATTAGGGCATCATTTGATGAGAGTAACTGAGTTACACTATGCCTGGCAGCAATTCTCTTCCTCTCAAAATTAATATGATATGAATCATGGTGAAATGGATAGCTTATCTCTGGAAACGTATTGTGCGCTAGAGCTACTAACGAGCGTTGTGTGTGCGTCAGGTGAAAAGATTGCTCCACTGAGGTACACTGGAAATGCAGATTTCCCTCTTCTTAGTTGATCCTCGGTTCCGATACTCAACAGTGGCGTAAGGTCCAACAATGTCCAACCGGGACGACTTGGAGTCTTAGACTCCGCGGATGTTAACGGTATGGGAGGATGTAGGTCGTTTCTTTCATTTTACACTTCTTCAACTTCATGGCTAAGCGCTGAAGTCTCAGACTCATTTGTTGTCCGAAATATTTATTGGCGCATGGACACATTTTTGATTGACTTTTTCTGCTCAGTATTCTATTTATTTGCCTACCAAGTTTTGACTAAGTATGCATATAAAATCGTTACTTATGAATAATCCTGAGTAAGAAAAGGTAAGTACTTATATAACAAAGTGGATTGCGTAGGCTGATCAAGGTGTAGACTGTGTAGTGGAGTCGTTCGCTTCAATTTTTCGAGTGCGCTGCAAAGATGGTGTAATGATCGTATGTATCTACCGTTGCTTTAGGTGCTCGTCCAATTCTTTGTTATCCCTTGCCAGTCGGACCATGTCCCATGTCATTTCATGTGACCCGCAGCTGTCTAGTGCATCGTAGATGAGGTAGATGGCGATAAGTAATGAGCGCGTTCCTAATACATTAAGGGCGGGAATCGGGATCTATAAAGATAGGACGACCTGATTGATGCGCCCCATGATTTGCTTCTGTCTTTCAGGTTGTTTCCAAAGAAATATGTATAATGCCTCCACTTCGACTTCCATCTTGGCGATACTCGCTAAACCTTTTCAAAAGAACATGGTTGAAGGGTATCACGGATAACTCAATACAAATGTTGTGCTTGGTTTTTCGAGGCATCATGTTGGTCTCTGTTGGTCTGCAATTGCCGGTATTTCAACTCACTCCTCTACTTCTGTGGGTGTTGCTTATCGACGATGGATGATCAAATGTCTTTTTGCTTAAACTTGAGTGCCAGCAGCAAAATTAGCTTCGGCTACGGGAGCGTCGCGCCCGAGCGCTTTGACAAAGGCTACTTTACTTGTTTTACAATACAGTAAGGTATCGACTTAGGACCGCTTTTCCCGCCTTTTTGGCAGGAGCTTGTTGCAGGAACAGACGAACACCGGATCCGATTTCAACGTCTGAAAAGGACTAGCGTGAACCTTACTGGAGAGGTCTGATCCAGGGCAACCAAAACAACCATTGTTTTAACTCGATCGCTGATTGGGAGGGCAAACATCTGTGGATGCCATACATAAGTAGATCGCAATCGCACTAACACGAGATATGGCTCCGGTAACTGTGGTTTCGTTGTTGGAAATGAAATACATCGCAACTTGGTAATACGCCATATATCCTCATATATCAAACGTCTCGCTTCCGATGGCAGCTGACTGGTCACTGAATGGTGGGGAAGAGAGGGTGTTTGATTATTGATATATGTAGTCTAAGCATTAGCTGTGAATAATTAATTATCTTCCTGTCATAGCAAGCGCTGGTGCTTAGGAGGTGTGTCAAAATTTAAATAGTGAGAGATAGAAAACGCTGGTCAAGTGATGTTGGCGATGAGCACGTCAGTTAGGTACTATGTCGTACACTTTCCCCCAAAGATACCTTGTCCGAAAACGATGGACTAGGCATCTGTCAAAGGAGCAAAGGCGAAGATGGCAGGCAAATGGCAGGTATTTGCGCGGTTGGTTTCGTAAGTTGAAGTGCAGATTGTACTTGGTACTAGATCATGATAAGTAGATTTCAAATATGTAGTAACGTCATCCGAGAGATTCGAGGTGGTACAGACGGAGGCAAATGTTAAGTGGCGCAGATGTAAATAACCACCCAGTTGTCTTTAGTTGTTCGAAATACTTAAGCAGTGCCAAAGACAAGGATGGCAGGTCAAGGTAATAGAGGGGGCTTGTATCCAAGGGGACGTTCCGGGTAGAGTGATGTTGTGGATTGGTTGTGGACATACATAGGAACTCGCTGCGCGATATCATTAGCTAACAATAAAATAATAGGAAGGCGCCGGGAGAAGCTGAGGAGTTGACACTTAACGCAACGCAACTGCGTTTTTCTCATTACTATTATTATGCCCAACAATAGAGTTGGTAAGCAAAGCAATAAGTAATTGCAAGTCTAAGATAAGATGGACTCAACGGCCCCAACGCAGTGGGAGGCAGCTTAGTCGCGCGATAACGGTGCTATACTTATCAGCGTGGCAAGATGTCTATTTGTCTGCTGTAGATGGATATGATGGAATGGAATTTTGGGATAAACAGCAGTGCCTAAAAGTGCTGCGCAGATGTACTTAGCTGTGCGAAGGATAAAAAATTTCGACTCGCGCGAATGCACCTCGGAAGATACGTAGTGGGTGTTCCATTGAGGCGAGAAGATAGCAAGTAAGAAGCGTTGGAGATGAATTTACAGCATATACATATATATATATTAATTATGATAAGACGTGTAAGTTGCAGCGTAAGGTCGAGCCAAGTCCTCGATTGGAGAGGGAGGACGACACCCTCGAGGCATGGAGGGATCAACTTCGCAGCTTGAGATAGCGCCTTGCAACTTCATAGATGGAGATGGGGATGAATAGGAAGTATTGTGTACGTCCTGTTGGTCACTGTGTACAGGAGATTGTGCAGCGAGAAGAGTGGTATGTGTCGTCCTGTTTCCCACTGTTGATAACTTCGCGAAGTACATCCAAAAGATTCAAAAAAACTTTAGATCTGATACAACTGATTCAAGGAACGTGCTGACTACACTACTATGTACTAGAACTCCCTTGGATCCCGTAACGTACTTGTCTGCTGCTGACTACTGCATACCGGTACTGCCTCCAAAAGTTTAACATCATGTGGCTGACCCGCTCCTGGCTAGATTTGGTATCTCAAGGAACCAACTGCACTCTTGCAGTACTCTTGCCCAGTATTCTTTCTTTAGGTAACGACCTTCGCACCTCATCGTCGTCTTCTCCCCAACCCACCTCCTTATCCGCTTGCAGGTGAGTGCACTGCATCGCGGATATCTTCTCGATCGTGAATGTACTTTTTAGGAGAAAGTGCGAATTGGGAACTTTCACAACTCAGGCTATCACACAGAATCTAAGCGAGTGCTGAAACGACAGTGATGGGTTGTCATCATTGAGAATACAAGTGATACAGTATATATGTATGTGTACATGGAAGACCGGCATCTATGTGAATTGTATGCGATAGATAGTAGGGACTCGGGAGGAGGAAAATAAGTGAATGTGTCGAGTGCGCAGTGCGAGTTTTGAGAATAAGTGAACTGTAGCTGTGGAGGGGTATTCGTATGCGATAAAACAAAATATGTAGTGGTATGAGTGAGGATAACAGGCATGCAAGAAAATGATATTCCAAGGCATACAATGCAAAAATGGGAGGAGTTGGGGGATCCGGTGAGGCGGTGGCTGGAGTAGTTGAGAATAAGCCTTTTTCCGCGTTCGTAAAACGTTTTGCCACCTGGCAAGGAGATTGAAAGTGCGTTTGAGGTAACGAACGGGTTGCGATACGTCTATGGGTTGCAGATAGAAGAGACAAAAGAATACAGACGGGGGCAAATAACAGGGAGAGAATCATGCTGCTGTGCGAGAAGCCTTGCGCCCTCGTGCTCTATAAGATGGATGATCATCAGCAGGGAGCTGAACAGCGAGGTGAGAACCTCGTATGGGCTTGGTTGAAGCTCCCTTGGTAGCAGGTGAATGAACGAGAACGCTGCTCTCGATCCACCAGCTAATGGGCTCCGAATCGTCCTCGGAGATGTCGAGTGAAGACTCGGATGAGGAGGCGACTCGGAAGGCAGACGAGTTGTGCGCGTGAGCTATGAGAGTGAATCTGGGACTCTCGACTCGCCTGTTCGCGGAGACTAGAGGCAGTTTCCGCAGGAGTTGCTGTTGTTGAAGTGGAGAGGGGGGAACGAGAGGTGAGGGAGTGACCCAAGAACGAACTTGAGATGCAATCGTACCCAGGACAGAAGGTTTTCTGGAGGGAGCAGAGATAGGGATGGAGCGGACAGATGCAGGAGTTGCAAGGGAAGACTCTGTTACACCCGAGTAGACAGAGTGTTTTCCAAGGCTGCCAACCTCGGCCGAGTGAGTGAGCGCAGCCATCTGCTGCTGAGGGGTAGTTATAGAGCGGGAAGAGGAGACGGGAGCAGGCTGCGGCTTGGACATGCAGAGAGTGGGGGGAATAGGCCTGGTTGGCCGGAGGAGCTTAGGTGCACGATGGGTACGTGAGGCGGAGCTGAGCAGGGAAGTTGTAGACGCAGACGCAGAGTAGAGCGAAGGAAGATCCTCGGTGGATGGAGGACCGGCAGGTGGTCCTGGAGCAACAGCAGATCGCCATGCGTTAATTCCAGCGTCGTCGTCATCGTCTGCTGTGGATGGAGCGTCGTTGATGGAATGGTAGATGACGTCGTCCTCGTCGTCCTCTTCTTCTGAGGACATGTATTCTGACTCGACGTAGTATGGCTGCTGGGGATAGTTTGAAGGGCCTGCGCGGGACTGGCACTGAATGGAGCAGTAGGGGCTATCTCCCTCCTGCAGCGATATAGGTGAGTAGTGGACGGGAAGGAGGCAGGGATGGAACGTACAAAGTGAGTCTCGCAGGTCAAGCACCAGTTGGTATCGTCGTACATGTGAAGGAGCGGGTGTGGGAGGTGGAGGACGGGGAGGTGGGGAGGAGGGGAGCGAGGGGACGGGGAGAGGGCACAGAAGGGTTTATAAGTATGTTGTACTTAATAAAATATAAAATATGTCGATTCCCCTCGATCCAGATCCAGACCCAGATCTCCTCAGCTGCACAAACAAAAGAAGTATTTGGACGCACAAACAGAGCACAACACTCCTCTGGATTCTTGGCACACCATCAACCCAGGCCGTCCACCTGGCCAACGACTAGATTCGCTGCCTGCCACAGTGCTTTAGCCCTATGTCCTGTCGCTGGCAACGTATGATAGTATTCGTCGTTCGACTCTGCCAGTGCCCATTAATATCACCCCATTTGTTCTCTTTTCCACCTCAGAACACCGTCGAAGCCCATCGTAGTTCTATATCTAGCTCGCGCTATCATTCCGTACATATATATCTATCGCTTGCGGCCTGTATCTATTGCTCCAATCTACAGTAATAACATAATACTTTGCAAGGTTAACGATCCATCGTCCTCCCACTTTCCCACTGCTCGTTCCAAAACAAGCTCCCGACGTTGCGATCACCGCCTGTCAGTTAGTCTGTCACCCGCCCTCTAGGCTATCATCGGCGACGGTCATGTGTCTCGCTGTGACCTGCAGTGGCCGTAACGGTACTCGAGCCTCGTCGCTGGGATAGAACGCCCCAAGCTGCATAAAGACTTGCGCACCCGACGTTGCGGGAACGCAGGTGTCAGTGGCCTCTTCGGTTACTCTCGCCTGCCATCCTCGTTGCCCAGCCACGATCAGAGACCTTTTCCAGATTTGGGTGCTCCCTATCCCCTGCCTGTCCGCATCAGCCATGGCTTCCCATTTCTGAACAACCCTGTGGCTTCCCTAGATCTGCTTTTGTCGGCTGCAGCAACGCGATCTCACTCGCTCCCCCTTCTAGAACCGCCCCTCGCCCGGCCCTGGGAAACGCTGACAGAGTCGATCACCTCCAGTAACATATCTATTAAGTACTTTTGTTGTATATTATTTTTATTTTTATTTTTTACTTTTATGGCATCCTGATACATTAAAAATATCTCTTTCTGATCGCAAATCCGCCGCCATCCATACCTTTGCCTTACTAGTCTTTCCACCCCAAAACCTTTACATAGATCACCAATCTATCTATCCAACAATCTCCCTTTAGCGCTCCATCCTACTTACTTGCAATCGCTCCACACCTGCGCAGCTCGTACTGTACTAGCCGTTTGATGCGCATGTTGTACTGTTTGCATAACCCACCCCAGCTCTAAGATCTAAACCTTCGAATTCCCGTGCAAGGAATACCGGTAGCTCATTTCATCTACGTACACTGTTGTTGTCCTTAGCGAAGGAAGTTCATTCCACTGATACGGGCTCCCATACTCTATGATCATTACATATGCATAGTACCCACGTCGTCGACTTCGATTTTCTTCGTCCTACTCGCCGTTGCTTCAATCTAATAACGTTGCTTAGGAATTTTCATTCATCCAGTGCTTCCACACCACATTCTCGGGCTGTCTGGACTTTTCTTCACCGACCGACCGACTGTGCCGCCTCCCAAGCTTCCTTCCTCGCTCACTCCCCGTTTGCCAACTTACATACACACACACACACACACCCTCTTCGAAATGACAATCCTGCGACGTCATCTAAAACAGGAGGGTCATATTCTTAGATTTTCTCTGTAATAAGTAGCTTTTTTCTCCCCTCTCCTGAACCGAGCCCGTTATGATCATCGGGAGCTTGCATGGCAAGATGGGGGAGGAGGGGGAGAGCATGTCTGACAGTCCTTCCATATCAGTTGTTGCATGTACATTTGAAGTAACAACTTTTGGCCTTTTGCTACACGATCACCCTCCTTTCCCGCTCTGTGGGAGACCTATTCTTTGGCATTGCAACACTTTCATGGAAATTTTTCTGACTGTGGCAATCGACATCATGCTCGGAATTCGCTGCAACTACTTGCTATTATTGACATGTTACAACTTCTGAACTGTTATTTCCAGTGATCAACTTTCGAACTCTTGCGTCGCTGATGCAACAGTCCAACACTCTGTGATCTTCCCTCAGCATGTCATTCAAGAAGTAGTATTTCATACTACTAAATGATGCATGAAATAGAAGGAGGAACCTGCCGGCCGCAGGCGGATGGATGACCTTTGTGGCGCAGGAAAAAATGGTTAATGCGACAATGGACGAATCGCTGGCGTTATACATATGGACTTCGAACTTCCTGCATAGACGAGAGACAGAGAGACCTTTGATCTGCTACCCGGGTACATGCGTGGTCGGATATCTTCACGTTCTTTTTTTAGGCACCATGAGGTGAACGGCAATTCCCCTGGATAATGAACGATGGAATCACAGAAGGATCATAGAACAGCTACGTATGTAATTCTCTTTAACGTACAATACTATTGACGCAGCCGCAGTGTAAAGATGCACAACCCGTCGCTGCGTAAGACAGGTCTACAAAGCATATCAGGTTCCACACCGAGCAGAACAATGCAGCTGTTAGTCTTCGTCGTGGGTAATAATGCTATAAATTCCACTGTCATATTCTCGGTTATCTGCTCGCATACAGAAAGAGCGATGAGAAACTTTGGGAGACGTTTGATTTAAACCACCCAAGAACCATTATACCAAACTAGAGCCCAAATGCTAACTTGACAGCAAGTGAAACAGTAGATACAGAGCTGCTGGCAAGCACTTCTCCAAAGCCTTCTAGACGATGTTCACAAGAAAACTTGCAAGCCTGGAGAAAGTGGTAGGCATTATTAGAGCACAATGGTGTGAATAAAAACGTCTCTTAGGTCCTAGGTATGGCCAGACCAAGTTAACCTTGAAGACATCCTTCAACAGTTTGAACTCACCATCAGAAGGTTCTGTAATAGCACGCAAATCCTTATTCTTGGCTCCTCGTGAGTATTTATGGTCGTAATCCTCACGAGAACCTTTGGTGCTCATAAATATGATAAATATGATGAGCGGAGTACATGGTCGGCGGAGGTGGTAACGAAAGACGACATAAGATAGCTTCTGTTGCGAACCTTCAGATGAAAGCTTGTGTGATCCATGAACGGCAAAAATACGTGAGAGTGATACCGTAGTCGGCCAAAATCTTGTTATGATTGCGGAGTTGTGAGCAGCTGTGAGAGATGACCTATTCTAGCTGACGACTATGTTTCGACAGAACATGCGAAAGCAATTACTGTTGTAGAGCATATTGTTGTTATTCCTGCTCATGAGATTGAATAGTAGTTTGAGCTTTTAAAATTTATTCTAGATATCATGTATCGCCGACAACTTGCAGGGAAGCAAAATCTTTGCAATTGAATGATTCGCATACTCGAAGTTTCAGGAGCTCTACTTGTACGTCCCGGCTAAATGGGCGTGACCGAGGCACCAACAACGTGTCGTGAAGCAGGGTGAGCAAGCAAAATGAATCCGCCGCCGCAATCCGCGAAATGGGAATACACTTTTGTACTACGAGCGTGGAATGATCGCGGGAGAACAATAGAAACTGTAGCTTAGGGCATGTAGAAGCAATTCGAAACATTGCGCGGACTACAGTGAACAGTACGCATATGTATCACCTGTAGAGAACATATTGGCTTGAATTAATCACATAAAGCAAACACAGTTGACACTTGCAGGCAACAAGACAATGAATGGAACCGTTGAAGAGGCAGACTATTCAGATTCTCCGCCGGCTGAAGAAATATCTAATTCGGACCCCGAGGAGGTTGCAAAATGCCTCGTTAAAAGCGATTCCCCCCACAGGGTTACTAAAGGCAACCTGTTCACTAAGTATCATGTCTCCCAGACAGAATAATTACCATATTCACTGCACCCACACCCTGCATATCAAAAGTCTAGGTTAGCCATTTATGATAGATGTCTTGAAGATATCAAATCATCATCCGGTAAGTATACCAACATATATCACTGATCTTTTTTGTCGCTCAACGCTGTATCTGCCTTCTTTTTCCTCTCCTCCTCTAACCTGGAAAGCGCCTTTGCTTCTTGTCTCCTTGAGTATTCTTGTCCAGCCTGATTGATGAAGGTAAGGTAATTCTCATTCTCAGCGTAGAGTTCGAACAAAATATCAAGTTTCATACCTGAAGGACAAGAACTAGTCCGAAGCACACTATTATGATGATATTTCCGGCAGATAGAACACGCAGAGCTTCGATCTGGTCGTTGCGAGTTTCCGCGTTTTCAAGGGGAGTGACTATTGTACGCAGTGTCGGGATGGTGACAGTGAGATAAACTGTAATCGCAAATACAAATGTCACTGGGCGCGTATCTCAGTGACACTGGGTATCCATCTTTACGAGAACTGGACGTACCCAGACTGGATCCATCAAAGAAAATAGCGCTTTCGTCCCAGTTGTGAAGTTTGGAAACGAGACCAATGAGTCCCACGCCCATCATACCATGAAGAAGAGCCTAGCTCATTGTCGTAAGGGATAGGTAGCGCAAGAAACTACGGTGCATAAAAACCTTGATGGCGGGAGGGGCATTGAAAAAGGTCGTGTAGAACTGAAAACCATCCGCAACTACATCATCAGTAAGCTCTGTCCACAATATTTTGTGGTCGACATTAAAGCAAATAAACAGAACGCCTGATAATTAAAAATGCGTAAGACGAGAAGTTACGTGGAACAGATATAGAACATAATACTCACCCAAAAAGAAACAGACGGGCGCGAGAACTGCGGCTTGCCTGAATCCCATGGTTGGTGTGAAGAAGAAAGGGTTGTGGTGAAGAACTTGCACCGGGTGCAGGAAGTGAGTGAAGGTGCGTGATACTCAGAGTCCGAGTTAGAGTTTGAAATTAGCTTCAGTGACAATACTTAATAATAATGATCGGACCTGTCAGACGACGTGGCAGTGATTCAAAGTGTTTGCAACACCAATGAAAGGCTCACTAGCGAGTTTGCATGGCTGCATGCGGCTTATGTAGAGTAGAAGTCACGAAAAAATATAGCAGAATACATAGGTATCACTAGCAGAGACAAAATTGCAAACTCCTAAATGTTCATGTGCTGGGTATCAAGATATGGTATACAGGAAGGAAGCGAAGTAGTAAATTGCTGATACAGCATCAGAAAGTCCAAGAGAACTACATGTACATACTCATGCTATCACTCCATGCGGGGTGATGTAAGTGAATCGTGACCTTCCGATGGTCGAGATGGAGAATGTGGAGGCCGCGGAGACGAAGGTAATCCTATCATCTTCGAGTGGCGGTTACCCCGTTCCGAATGCGTCACTGTAACATTCAAACCCCTGCTCGCTGCCACATGCGACGCTCGCGAACTCTTTGTTACAGGCGTAGCGGGTGTGACCACAACTGCTCCTGCACCTTCTTGATGTCCCGGACCCGCTATAGGACTTACTGAGGATGAAGTCTCTACAGCAATATCACCGTCCGTCGTCTCAGTACCGCTCTCATCGTGAACTGAAAAGTCATCCCCTTCTGATGGCGTTTCTTCCGCGGGAGCTGAAAAGGGTGTGAGAATACGTGACTGTAAAATAAGTCATGGGCAACTTACTCGATAAAGACCGGCCAGTGAGCCCGAGGTACTGGTCTGCAGCAGCCTCTGAATATCGTCGACTATTCCGTCTAAGGGGCTCCGAAGTTCCGTCATCCTCTTTTTCCTCATCAACTTCTTCGCCTGTCTCAACGTTGAACACACGGTTAAACTCCCCGAGCATCAAACTGAATACTCCGGCAGGAATACCGAGTGTGGGACTGAAAACGATGCCGACGTTCCTCATCGTCATCTTATTGACACCTGAATTCTGTACAATTAAAATTAAGTGAGCAGTCAGAGCCCGAAGCAAGCTGTAGTTGGCAATGGGAAGTGAGGCAATTAGCTGAGATAGCTCCTTGATCCTTTCTTGCGCATCTACGAAATCTAATAATGATTGTTAGCAAACCTAATAGTGTTATGATGGCTGTAATAACGTACCTATGACGGCCAAGAATCTAAGATGTAACTCTCTAGTAAGTATACTTGCAGGGAGCTCTCGTAAGAAGCTTTTGAGAAGCCCGGCAATGGCATGTGGATCCCAGTATTCATCTGAAGCAAGAAGATCAACGTCGCCTTCTTTAACAACGTTTAGTACCGGGTAGAAAATACAACATATGAGAGAACATACCAGCATTAAACCTATCCTTCAAAGATTTGATGACGGCCGAACTGCCGCTGAGACGATAGATCCCTTCTTCTTGATCAGCTTTTTTTGCCTCCAAGTACTGAATACAACGGAAAACGATAGAAGGAAGATTGCATATCTGGGAAACTTCCAACGCTTCCTCTAAAGGTACGCCGAATACCGCACGAGGTATGTGAGCGACAGTTTGCTTGTCGCCTGCGCCAAACAATCGATACATGAATAAGCCTCAAATTACAAAGAGAAAAAAAGGACAGTACCTTTTCCAAAGCCCCAGAAAGAACGCGATTTCGCCTTCTCTCGCCTACTATCCGATGTACTCGCCTCTGATGATATATCCTTGCCACCGAACTTAAAGCCTGAAGGGATTGGAGCGCCATTTAACGGTCTCGATATCTTAACCTTTCCATTTGCATCCAGCTTTTCGGGGGATGGCACTCGTTCCGGTTGCGCAGCACTTGAGGAAGAATTGCTATTAGGGTGGAATGATTTACGACCATCTGTATCACGAGCGCGGTGCTTCTCAGGAGATTCAAGTTTTCGTCCTCCACTGCGTAAATCAGGATAGTGCCCAAGCTCCGAGTTTGCGCGTTGCCCGAGCGAAGAAGCCTCCAGCTGGAACGGGTGTGCGGCTGACAGAGGTGACGAATCAGGCAAGCTGGAAGGAAGACCCTGGCCTCTCTCCAAGACCCGCCGGGCTGTCTGGCTTGTGACATCTAAGGGACTGTTACTGGAATCATTGCGATGCACAGGTGAGGGATCTAACTTCGATGGACTCGAAGATCTAGCATAACTATCCACAGTTAGAGGTGTAGTCTGGAATAGTTTGGCGTTGTTGACATCTTGAGGTAGTTGAGACAGCGGTACCGCAGCTCCCTTCGAAATCGAAATGTCATCTTTCGACATCCCTCTAATAGGTGGCCTGCGGGAACCTAGAGCATCGTTTGAGCTGGTACTCGCCCGAGGCTGCGCAGCTGCGCTTGCCTGTTGCGCGACTGCAATCGCTCCTGGAGAACTGTGGCTGGTTGACCCATATGTAATTGGTTCCTCGCTGTATACCCCAGTAAAGTAACGGACTAGCATTTCGACCCAGCTGTCTCGGTCCTCATCACTCTCCGCACATAAGACATGTCGGGGATGATTACCACCGGGTCCTTTCTTCGCTTCCACAATGAGAAACGCGTGTCTATATTCCTTTTCTTCATCAGTGCTAGGAGCGCGTTCAGTTTTCTGTTGACGTCCAATCTGGGCACCAGTAATGATGATCGAGCCGAGATGAGCGCCTCCCCTCTGTCAATAGTAATATAATACAGTTACAGTTAGCATCTAGTCACAATAGGGACAACATCAAAGTGACTGACGCAATCATAGTACTCCAGAACTGGTCCTGAAAGAACAAAGTAACGTGTCTTCCAGCCACCGAAATTCTTTCCCCGCTTGGTCAAGTAACCTTCTTTGTGACCTGCTTGCATAACAGGCTGCTTTGTCTCCCTTACAATATCTGAAGTAAAGAAGGCGATGACTTCATCGTTGTTTTTCACGGGAAGATTGATCAGGCTTTGAAGATATAGCTCAAGCACGGCCTGAACAAACGATAGAAAAATTGGTTCAGCCATGTTACAATATGTAAAGAAGTCATACACATACCTTGCGCTGATCTACTTTAGCAGGCGCGTGATCTTTCCACAACTTCCCTTCTGGAAGATTAGCAATCTTTTTCCCCACACCTTTTCCGACACTGCTTCGCACACGTTGATCTAGAGACAAAACATCTGAGTACATCTTTTCAACCTTCCACGTATCTTTCCCATTCCCTGGGTTGACAGTAACGATGAACGATAAGACTTCCTTCCCTCTATCATTGGGTCGTACGAATGAGTGAGAAACAGAGATGGTGGTATAGGGCATGTCGGAAGACAAAAGTGGAAGCGCACGGAAGGCTGGCATGGGTTGGTCTCGTTGCAGGCCTTCTATCGGTTGCTCAAGTCCTTGTTGGTTGGAAGGAGAGTAAGGATTATCAAGTGGTGCGGCAAGCTCAGCACTGCCTGCATGTGAAGTCGCAACCGCAGAAGTGTTTGAGTGATCATGATGACTATACTTGGAAGGTGCGGGCGCTTGAGCTGTGGCTTGCAATTGTTCGTCATGTTGTACTTCTTGCAAAGGCGAAGAAGACTGCTCAAGCTGATGGGAGTCGGATATCGGTAGCAGAGGAATGTCCTCAGATGCGGCACGAATTTTACCTTTCCTTTTACTCATATCATCACCACTTGAGCTTGTCTGAGGTGCATCAGGTGCAATAGAGGAGGTATCAAGCGCTTCGTTTTCAGACCTCTGGTCAGGCACATCTTGGGTATAATAAGGAGACTGGTGATCAGCTCCTCTGAGATCGTCTTCCTCGTAGCTACCTGTAGTAGCAGCCGGATCAGCTAAATCCTCGTCGCCGTCGTCATCGTCTTCTTCCATGTCAAGAAATTCACCCTCTCGCAAAGATATTACTCCAGCGCTCGAGGGCGAAGGTGCCGTCAGATTTGCATGTGCTCGGGCTCTTGCTGTAAATGCATCGACCTTGGGACTCGGAACTGGAGAATCAACCATATTCGCAATGTAGTGCTTTGCTTCATCAGGAAGGGATATTCGGGAGTCGCGTGACAATAGGTGTTGTCTAGATTCATGTACCGTCGTGGTTAGCATCTGAGGCTGAGCCGGGGAAGATGCTGGCGGTGCAGACGGTGTGCTGGGTGAGGATGTTACGATCTGAGGAGGCACCGGCATAGTGGCCGTTGTTGGGGTCCGTTGGCGAGAAGACGGATCCAAGGATGATTGAGAACTTGACGTCGCAGTTGACGGGGTGTGAGCCATGGTGTAGTTCTGAAGATTAATACTAGACGATGCCATAGATGATACAGATCCGCTGACACTGCTCCCGATTGTTGTAATGCTATTAACGCTGTCCGTAATGCTTGATTTTCGTGAATACATGACACCACGATTGGGATACATGCTGTCTGATAGATTGCTATTTAAGGAAATATCAACCTGTCTGGAGTAGGGCGAAGCTTCCGAGGAAGTAGAGATTGCTGATGTGGGGGTTGGTAGGGACTCGCTGCGAGGTGGCACAACAAGCGGGGAAGGTGATGGCCTCGGGTTCGCGAAGTTGAAGATGAGGGAGGGGTGTGAAGGTGGGACGGGGCAGAGGAAGGGGGAGCTAAAGGAATATCAAACTTTAGGTTGGTGGAAGAAGGATAGTTTGCGCTTGACGGAGGCGGCGTATCATGGAACTGCGGTGAGAGAGGTTCGTATGAACGGGATGAATGAAGATTGGGCGGATGTTGAGAGCTTCTGGGAGTGGCTATGAAGATGTACGAGGGGTTTTAAGCAGAAGGTCAAAGTGGAATGAAAGATTGGAGTAAAGGATGCTTACGTGCATCGTCAGATAAATGCCTGGTCATTGTCTGTCGCGGATTGAAAGAGGTGTGGTCCGCAGCGGAAGATCCGCTTTGGCTGGAGACGGTATCGAGGCTTGGACGTGCCGAACGTTCACGGTCAGAACTTCGTTCAGAAGTCTTGTGTCGCTTTTCAGAAGACCCAGCAGTCATGGATGCTAGTTTCGACTTGTACCCGTCACGTTCTGCGCGGATACGTTCCAGCTCCTTTAGTATTTGAGTATAGCCAACTCTCTGTCGTTCAATAAGCTTCCAGAGCTGGGCATTCTGGGCAGAGAGAACGTTGCGATCATTGACTGCCTGTTCAAGAGCAGCCAGCGGAGGATCGGCAGCGGAGGAGTGTTGCTTCAGGAGTGCATCTGCGGTGACGGATTGCTGAGCTGCGGTCAGGGAGGATGTAGATGCAGAGGGCAGATTTGTAAAAGAGGAGGCGGCTGAGGTTGTTGGTTGGCGTGGGCCTGGAGAAGGATTTGCAGACTGGGGAAAAGGAAGGCGTTCACGGTCTCTATCGCGACTCGGAGTACTGTAGATGCTGGAAGCAGCTGTAGCAGCGACCAAGCCGTTGCCAGAGGCCATGAGAGTTGAGATATGATACGAGTTGGTTGTTCAGTGGTGTTCGTTGTAGCGTGATTGTGAAAAGTGTCGAAAGGAAATGGTGAATAAGTAGGATGGGTATCGTGCTGAAGACGGGGAGAGGGAAGAAAAAGAAAGTGGAGGGCGTCCGAGGCGATGACGGGAGAAAGAGATAAAGAGATAAAGAGATAAAGAGAAAGAGACGAAAGACGAAAGACGAAGAGGAGGAAAGGAAAGGTGGGGACAAGGAAAGATAGGATTGGGCCAAGATTGGGAGCAAAAAGGCAGGCTTTCAGATCCAATCTTCTTGCGCTCATGTGATTCGACTCCAATTTTTCGTTTTCCTTCTTATTTTCATTCCATCCGCACTTCCATACTTTCTGAAATACTGCACAGTGTACCACTTAAGTGAATGCTTCCTCAGCCTTCCTGGGCGCCGGGCGGTCACCAGTCTATTATGTTTCACCAGCGTGTTTTTGCTCAACCCTGGACAGCTGCTATGTGCTTTTGTCCCTTCCGGCGACCATCAAAAGCCTTCAAACAGCCACCCGCTTTTCTTCCTGTTCTTCTTGCGGACCTGATGCATCGCGTCTTTTGCAGATCAGTTGCACGGATACCGCCCGTCGCCTTGCCGTCTTCATTCTATCGAGCTCTCAAGTCACTCTGCCTCCATCACGACGTGCTGGTCTGTCTACTAACAAAGTTTGCATCTGTATATATGAAGCCCATTGAAAACTGATGATTCTCTCATGTCCCAACTCTGTGTCCCTTTGACTGAACCCTCGAACCTCACTAAAATCATCCTCATTGGTTTTACCTTCCAACTCGTCCGATAAATGGATTTCCGAATTCCATCGCGACGCCCTGTATGTACTTACGTTTTTCGCATCTGCCGGCTACGTGATCGCACACACTGCTTGTCAACATGATGTCAATATGATGTTATTCACCACCAACCTCAGTATCTTTTGCCTATATATGCTTTCATCTCGTCTTCGCTATGGCTGACCGGTGAACGCCTTAACCTACTATTCGAGTTACCTTCCGGCTTTTTCGGTGCTCCTCGGAAGAGTTATTTCAGTATGTACATTTATATTTTCTCCTCTGGAGACACGCTCAAACATCTATTTGCTCGATCAGTTGACATGGCATTTTATCTCCTGTTCATAATTATAGTCTTACTGATTTATCTATCCGCTGATTGATGAACTCGATTTGCCCTGCATTATGTTATTTCAAATATATTGCAAGCTAATATCATCTCATACTATATAGATGTCTCTGATCCATGTATAAAAGTTTGAAATGAATGTTACAACCACTTCGTTTTGAAAAAATACATATGTGAAGCTCATGTTTATATGTTGTTATAGTAGTACTCAGTGGCAAAACGGCAGCAGTGTTCAAGGAACAAGTATGACAAGGAGATAGTTAGAATGTAGACCCCTCCGGTGGTTGGGGAAGTTTGCGGTTATTGAACGAGGCCATTTCCCTACAAGTAAAATAAATGCGGTATAATGTAAGATTGAATGAAGAGCTCCAATGCGACGTACTTCCGAATCTCAACCAGCACATTCTCGATGCTGAGATTGCGATGCCAGTTTGCAAGTACTGGAAGTTTGAACGGATCCACCACTCCAGTCGTCTGATTCACAAAGGGAAGATTGACGCGAGAGATAAACTGAACAGCTGGTGGCGCATCGGGATAGTTTTCGCCACACGTTATGTGCAGAGAATAGATACGATTCTCATGAACGGTCTGCATCGATTCGCGAAAATGGAAATGGGTACCAGATACAGATTAGACACAAACTGCCACTATGAAGGAAGGACAAGTTGACTAACGTGCCCCGGACCTATAATAGTGCCGTTCCATTTGGACATCATAATGTCGTCCCCATCTTCGAGGCCATATGAACACGAGCCGTCACCGATGCCTTTCTCGCCTTTCTCTAATTCCTCAAGGAGACGGAAGTTTCGGGGTACTGAAGAAGGAATCACAGTAAATCAATGTTGTTTGGATGTGTACGTTGGTAAACCCCACCCTTAGCCATTCTATCTAAACACAATAGTGAGATATGAAAAGTGAAGCGATGAGGAGGGTGGCGAGCGAGATTAGAGGATTAAAAGATGATTAGAAGCCGGCGATAGCGGTGAGATTATTAGATCATGTGACACGGGCAAAGGGCACAGCCACATATTTACAGTAAGTAGTCCGCAACTGCGAACGTCCAGGACTTCAGTTCTTCAGGCTAATAGTACCAAGTGCAACGACCAAGCCACTCGCAATCCACACCGGACTTCATCGAAATCCTTTATTCTCTCCTTCATAATATACGACTACGAGCTTATCTACTTGCCATTCGCTAGATCGCTTGCCCTCACATATTTATCTTCGCCCGCAGCACCAGTTCAGTCATCACTAATAATTTCTTGTCTTTCTCTCCGAATTTATTGCATCTTATCCCATTCGCTTCTACATCATGTCGATATTTGGGGGTGGAGTTGCAAATCCTTACGACGATATTGTTGGTGAGTTCTATTCCCAGCCAGACGACACACATCCTTTCGAAGGCATTCTACTCTTTCATATGGTTACTCATCGCTATCCTTTATCTCTTTTGCAGCTAAGACAACCGATGAGAATCTAACCAGCGAGAATTGGGAGCTTATTCTTAACCTTTGCGATAAAGTCGAAGAGGAGGGCGAGGAGGGGTGAGTATTTACTGCACGGCATCCCGTCCGTTACATGGCGTCACTCGAGGATGGGTCCCCTCAAAGCTATAATTTGACGATAGTTACATAGTTGGGATGCATTCACATCCATTTATAACTGGAGAGGCACTGTCTCCTATTTGTCATGGGACAAATCGTTTTAGCGAGGGTCTGACTTTCCTGGTTTTAGGATGCAAGCTAAATTGCGACCTCTCCCGACAGCTTAGCCACTCATTGCCCTCCTGTGTTGAAATATCTTCTGATACTTTATCCATTTATTTATACTGTACTTATTTTGGATGTTGTTCTGATTTTTTCTTTTACTAGCGCACGCCAAGTAATCGCTGCTTTGCTTAAGCGTCTCACACATCGGAATCCAAACGTCCAGCTATACACGCTAACCCTTGCTGAATCTCTTTCAAAGAATGTCGGTACTAAAATCAACCGAGAGATTGCAAGCCGCGCATTCACTCAAGGACTGGAGAAGATTATTGTTGATAGAGTACGTCCTCTCATGTTGATCAGAATATGATGCCGACAATACATGATAGAATACTCATGAGAAGGTTCGTCAACGGGCGTTACAGCTCATTGCTGAGTGGACTGCCGAATTCGAGTCTGATCCAAGCCTTGGAATCATGGAAGAGTGCTACAAGAATCTCAAAGCAAAGAGTAAGAACTTCGTCGGTCACTACAATCATGTGCTTATTATCAATGTGCAGACTATAAATTTGTTGCCCCCTCAGAGCCGCCACCACCAACAGTGGATGACGAAATTAGGCGCAAGGAAGAAGAGGAGCTTCAACGCGTTCTGGAAATGAGTATGCAGGATAAAGGTGGTAGAGACCGTTGGGCACAGTATAGTCTTGCGGCTTCCAGTGGTGCAGGTAGCAGTTCTAATGTTAGCAATGCGGCTGCTGGCCCTGTATCAGGTACAAGCTCGCGGCCTACGGCCAATGTGAGCAGCAACAGTGGAGGTGGCAACGTAAACGCCTCTGGTGTTTATACTGCACCCCGGTATCAAGGGGGTTATCAGCCTGCTAGGACACCTTCACCCACAGTAGAACAGCACACACCTTCAAGACAATCATCTTATGGCACAACAACAGCATACACTTCGCCATCTCAGCACCATACCGCTGGGATTCCTTCAACACCAGTGTATGTATAGAATACTTCTACACAAATAAATATATCATTGACATGTTTTTTTAGTGCTGGAAACACTGTATATAACAGTAATCACTCTCAGAGCAATCCCGCTTCACCAAGTAATACCACCGCACCTGGTATTGTCACTCGTGTCCGCGCATTGCACACATTTGAACCTACTGAACCTGGTGAACTCGCATTTGAAAAAGGCGACATCATTAAGGTTGTTGATCGTGGGTATAAGGATTGGTGGAGAGGACAGTTGAAAGGACGAACTGGCATCTTCCCAGTTAATTATGTTGAACCTCTTCCTGAACCCAGCGCAGCCGAGCTTGCAAAGGAAGCTGAGCAGGAGGCCGCTGTATTTGCCCAGGCCGTTAATGTCGAGAAATTGCTCAATATGCTGAGAACATTTGACCCAGCAAAGGACAATTTGGCTGATAATGAAGAGATTCAGGTAGACAGCGTCATTTCTACAAAAGTGACAATGCTCATTCTTGTTCATAGGAACTATATCGCTCAAGCATGGCACTGCGCCCCAAGATAGTGAAATTGATTGACAAATATAGTCAGAAGCGCGGTAAGCCATTCGTTGATCAAAGTATCAAACATACATTGTGCTCATGTATATATAGCTGACCTGGTGTCCATGAACGAAACCTTTGTTCGGGCCCGTACAATTTTCGACAGGATGATGGAGGAAAGCCTTGCTAGACATACTGGAGGTAAATCGTGTCTAATTAAACTTTCGTACCATTTAATGCTCTTCTGTAGTCTACGATCAGGGCTACCGTCCTCCATACGCTGCTTCTCGGCCCGAAAACTTTCCTACACCAGCTCCACCTCGTCCGGAGTCTCGTGGAGCGACAGTTGCGGGAAGGGCACGACCTGAATATACCCCATCTCCTGCCGCCCAAACGTATGGATGGAATTCCACAGTGTACGATCAACCTGGATACAATGCATATACTCCTGGGCCAGCTGGATATCCTGCCTTGGGCCCTACATCTTCTCATGGTCCAGCTCCCGTAGGCCACCAAACCGCTGTTTACTCCCAACAGAGTCAGCAAAGCCAACACCAAGGAGGATATCCTGTTCCACAGGGTGGTTACGCAGGGCAACAGCCTAATGCGCCATACGGACAGCAGGGGCCAAACCCATATCCTGCTCAACCCCAGCAAGGTACACAATCACAGCAACAGCCTCAACAACCGCAATATCCAGTCCAAGGTCAACCTCTCTCTCAGTCTCATCCGCAGTATTCAGTCCAAGGTCAGCCTCCCCAGGCTCAACCTCAGCAAGTACATCAACCTCAGGTTGAGTCACATGTGCAATCTCAAGCTCAGCTACAATCTCAGGTTCAGACTCAGCCTCAGTCTCAATCGCAATCTCAACCCCAACCTCCATCTCAAATTCAACCACAGGGCCAGACAGTTATCCAAGGACAGTCACAGCCGCAACCTGCCGAAACGCATGTTGTGCCGCAAGTTCAATCTCAATTCCAACTAACTCAAGCTCAGCAACAACCGGTACTTCAGCAGGCTCAGTCCGGCCCGCCTTATATATTTAACCCGAAAACTACTTACCCAGATCCAAATGTTCAGGCATGGGCACAGTATTACGCACAAGGCGGAAGGGACCTCGCTGGTGCTGTATACTTTGTAAATATTCCTGGTTTGACGGATACCCCGCCAAAGAGCCCGAATTCTACTGAATTTTCCGTCCAAGAAGGTCAGGGACAGGAAGCAATTCCTCAAACCATAACTACGCAAGGCATGAAGTCGACGGATAGCCTTTCTTCTCAAATAAAACCGCAGCAAACTCAGCCACACGAGCCACAGGGATATCAGCCAAGTCAGACTGCTGGTAATATGGGTACTATGGAGCACGGGGAGGTTACCAATTCTCCTACCCAGCAGGTCTCTCATCACCCGGTTCAACAGCCACTTCCCCATACTTCTCCTAACGCCGGACAATCCACTCCACAGGCAACATCTAGTACTCCTTCCTGGGTGTTGCCAAAGAAAAGTGAATCAAAGGTTGGGGTTGACGCTATAGGCTCACCTTATTCTTCGCTGTCAGGACAGTTTTCTGGTATGAATGTTTCGGATTCCACCAATGGTGCACAATCTTCAACAGCCACTTGATGGAATTGAAGTATAAGAGATTGACAGCGAAGGATTTACAGAATATGAATAGTTTATATTTCTCAATTGTGTACAACTTGTTGGATATGGTATACCTATAATCTGCACACTTCAATTGGATTGTTTTTTGGCCAGTTTGTTCTAATAATTCCCCATTACCTTTAAGCAGTAGGATTGATGAGGTCCATAATGAATTCCCTTTAACTCGGAATAAGAATTGCGTACCTCTCTAATAGACCTCCCGTAAGGCGACTGTACCGATTTGGTACCAATATGTACTTACACTTCAGCGCCAGTTAAAGCTTAAGCGCTAAGCGCTCACTCGAACCATTCCTTCTAATTTCCAATTTTCCATCTCTCACTTCAGTCTTTCTCGGCCTCCTGTCTCTCTGTTTCTCGAGATTAGGCCTATCTGCAAACCACTAAACCTAGAGACTCTGAGTCTTAGCCAAGTCTTAGCGGCCAGTAAATGCTGACCACCAGAACCCCCTTATCCTTCTTAGCTACTCGTGTCCATTTGTCTGCACGCAATATCCGACATGACCATCTGAACCACTTCGGAATCTTGAGCTCTAGGAATGTCAAACATCTGTCCTCGTACGACAGGATAGCTTCCATACAACAGCGTTGGGTATCTGGTCTTGCGCAGGCAACGTCTAGCGAAGATAGCATTACCAAGTCCTCTGCGTCAGACTCTCGTCAACTTCCAGAACACGCTGTTATTTCCACCTTCGATTTGTTTAGTATCGGTGGTACGATTAATCCTTTCATTTATTCCAATTATGTACTCTTTAACTAATAATAGTCGATGGCTCTTCCAGTTGGTCCTTCTTCTTCGCATACTGTTGGGCCAATGCGTGCAGGGAAGATCTTTATAATGGACATTAGGGAGCTGGGTTTATTGGAGAAAGTGCGCAAGAATACGTCTACCTGATATTCAGTCACTAACTTGTTTTGGAAGGTCTACACCGTAAAAATCAACCTGTAGGTCACCATATCACCTTGCGAGAAATACTCTTTAGTGAAATAACTACTAGTTACGGCTCACTTGCAGCTACCGGTAAGTTTGCAAACTAAACGGAAACTTAACAATGCATATTTACTTGTTTTACGTTTTCTCCAGGTAAAGGGTGCGTGGTATAGAATTTGAAGTAGCCAGTAAATAATGTTGGCTTGCACAGACACCATACTCCTCAGGCCATTCTCCTTGGCCTTGAAGGTGAGCACAACACAAGAATGCATTATATATATTTTTACTGATAATCATTGTTTTGGAGGCTCTGACCCTGAAACTATTGATACTGGAACTATACCTTCTCGTTATACCTCAATTCTCGAAACCAAAACACTGTTTCTAGGAGGACATCACCGTATACACTACGATATGGATCGCGATATGATATGGCGCTGGGACCAAGTTCTGAAAACACATCCCAACGGGATGAGATTTAGTTGCTTCGACAAAAATGGTGATTTGCTGGCGACGAATGAATACTTCAGTGTCGGTGGTGGATTTGTTGTCAACGAGAAGACAAAAGGTATGATAAAAAAATTTCCGGTCAAGTTTGATCTTTCTAATTTCTGCAGTCGATGAAAATCTATTTTACAAGGGAGTAGACAAGAGTACTGTACACGGCGCCAGATTACACCAAAGCCATTCTTTGAGTGAACCAGACAATGTTGTAGTTTTGGAGGTGGCAGATGCTGTAAACTCGGTTAAGCATGCTGATCCAGAACATCCTCCTTACCCATTTGAATCCGGAAACAGTCTTTTGTCATTGACCAAACGCCATAATGTAAGTTACTGCAACTCTCATAATGCTTGATTGCTGACTTTGTAGAAAGATGACTATTGCTCAAATTGTATATGATAATGAGGTACGTCAACATGCAAGGTTTTCCAATCAATTATACATTGGGCTCAGGATTTTGTGATAGAAATATTTTGGTTATACCGATGAAGACATTCATTCCAAGGTTGGTAGTACGGCTGTTAAGTTCTGACCATGCTTACTAGAATGGGTGCGAATAATTAGATTACGTGCATATGGGAAGTTATGGATGACTGCATACGAGCCGGTGTCTCTTCGAGAGAGAAAACCTTGCCTGGTCGTCTCGGGGTTAGAAGACGGGCCCCTATGCTTTATCATCGACTTATGCGGGGGTATGTTATTTTTCATATACTTATTTTTGGAAAACCGGAAATTTAAAATTTTACAACTAGATTCTATACAGGTATCGTGTCACCTAATTCACAATTGGCAACAATTTCTGCCGGAAATACACCATATGCAATTCAATCCCCAGAAAAATCAGACTCTGCCATGAACAGGAATAAATCCACTGAAGCCCTGGGCGACGCCTCGACTCGCCGTGCTGTAGGCGGCTCATCGAAATCTGTTTCCCGTGCTCCAAGGGTAGTGGGATCTTTTAATCACGAAGTACTACCTATGCCTCCTGTAAGTTGCGCGCTGCATTCTTTAAAAGTCACGATTCATATTCTGGCGTAGAGAAAGACTGTTATTCCTGCCATGGATTTCTTATCATGCTATGCAATTGCGGTAAATGAGGTGAATGCTGGAGGAGGTCGAATTGTGACATCACCCACCAACGGTGCGGCAGGAGTCATACCTGCTGTCTTGAAATACATTGTAGAGGTATGTCAAAAATAGGCACAGATCATTTAATTAAACTTTAATTTATCATTTTTAGTTCGTCAGCGATGATCCGGAGAAGAGTATCGAAACGTTTTTGCTAACTGCAGCAGTTGAGACTACATTTTTATTCCCGGTTTATATGTAATGATCATTCCTGGCGTACAGGCAGTTGGAATGCTATTTAAGAGAGGAAGCACTATATCTGCAGCGGAGGGTGGTTGCCAAGCTGAAGTCGGAGGTCGGTTGTTTTCATTTTGGAAAAATCTCGTTGCCAATAGTTGATTATAATGAGTAGTTGCTTGCTCAATGGCCAGCGCTGGATTCGCTGCATGTATGGGAGGTTAGCACGTTCATTGATCTGTGTAGCCTAAATCACAGATATTGACGGGTCCGGCTCTTGGGAAGCTTCTCCCGAGACTGTTTTGCAGGTATATCGACTTATTTCTTCTAATTATACAGATTAGCTGAAGAGTACAGGCTGCAGAAATTGGAATAGGTATGTGACGTTGATTAGTAGTATCCTGCTGGGAGCATTCTCACTGCGAATATGTCAGAGCATAATTTGGGTCTGACATGTGATCCAATTGACGGTTTAGTTCAGGTTCCTTGCATCGTATGTTTTTATTAATGTTTGGAGATGCATGTATAAGTATACTGATATATAGCTCATTGACAGGAACGCAACAGTCTTGGAGGTATAACGTTATACACTCATCCCATGCTCAATTAACGGGTATTTCGTCAGCTGTGAAAGCTGTGACAGCTGCTCAATTGTCCATGGCGAGTGACGGTGTATACAGTGTCACTTTGGACGAGGCTATTGAAGCAATGCGTGTTACTGCAGCTGACATGAGTGTCAAGTACAAGGAGACAAGCCTGTCGGCAAGTAGATATCTGATTATAAGAATCATAATGGTTACTGACAGACCATTCTTATATCAGGGACTTGCGGTACGTTGTCACCACATAGAAAGCGATAGCCTTGATAGTGATATGACCCACCTAGACCGCCGTCAAAATCCCGCTAACGGTTCCTGCCTGGTAAGTTTGCTGTTGCACTCTTTAATATGGGGTAGCCACGTTTAGTAATGTTGATCTTCTCAACAGCTAAGGTATCATATTCGCGTTCTGCGTAAACGTACAATTTAAGTATATTAGCTATTTTAAATACATACAGCAACTGCGCTGTACGCATCCTTTCCGAATAAGTAGATGCATTACCTGATAGATAGACTTACAGTACAGAATAGAGATACACTTACATGTTAAACAAGTTACAATACTTGCTCTTTTCACACAAAGACTCACAAATCAATCTTCCACTATTTTCCCTTCTGAGGATCTTCGGAATCTGATGCGTATGCTTTGCACAGATCACAAAAAGATCATGATCAAGATGAACTCAACTGCCTGTAGTAAGACATGCCATCACCTGGCCATCACACAGCCGCGACGCGGATAATACCATTTACATATAAGTACGACATGGAAGCAATTGCTATCATGGTAGGCCACTACGCTCTTCAACTTCCACTTTTTCCGAGTCACACTCCCTAGACTCTCTTCTTGATATCATAAATTATTGGCTTAGAGACTCGGACCAGGATACGTTAATTATCTCGACAATGGTGGTAGACCATGATGCCATCACGGCTGCTTATGATTCAGTACTTCAGAATGAGTTCAATTGGTGAGCATCGGAGCTTCACTCTTGAGGCCTGAAGCTTCTGGTGAGAGATAGCCGGAAATATTGACATGAAATGTAGGCTCCTTCTTCATTATCCGAATGCAAATGTGAGATGGGTGCAGCAGCGCCACCGGACTTATCATCACATACACTTACATCCTTTATCTATATGTAGTACGAGGAGTTTGCATTACTTGCTCATGGCCTTGGAGATGTAGAAGAACTAAAAAGCAAGATATATGATCCCGAAAATGTATTTATTGGTTTGTATCACGAGAGAACAGACGATACGGCGGCATACGTTATCATCAACTATGTACCACCATCCATTGCCGGAGTGAACAAAGGTTCGATTAGTTACTAGAACTGTGTTAATTAACAGACTCTCAGTGTTACCATAACTACAGCTCGTGTCCAGTTACATTTACATCGTGTAGGAACAATGTTCAAGGTAATACGCTCCATTGTCCTATTGTGTGGGGTCGCGCTCATTGTTCTCTACGTAGGAGCATCAAACAACAATTACAGTGGAAGACCTCTCTCAACTTACAACCACCACCATCCAAAACGCACTTGAAAGACGAAAGATAACCCAACAGTCATTACCGATACTCTCCCCAATGGGCCGTAGTTTTTCGCAACCAACCGACAAGGTAAACAAGCCCTTACCTAAGCCTGTCATCTACGAATCTGTTAGGCGGTCGTTTTCCGAGATTTATGCTCCAAACACATACCCACCGCCTGCGATGGCACCCTCAAAACCAGCAGCTGGTATGCTGGCCACCTT
The DNA here is from genome assembly GCA_025738555.1 of Cyathus striatus. Classification (NCBI taxonomy): domain Eukaryota; kingdom Fungi; phylum Basidiomycota; class Agaricomycetes; order Agaricales; family Nidulariaceae; genus Cyathus; species Cyathus striatus. The sequence continues at coordinate 2,950,239 of JAOVFP010000016.1, read as the reverse complement.
TTTGCGTTGAAAGAAACGCACAAATGACTCTGCCGACTATCTAGACGACATGCCGCCTCCAACGCCGCCTAAGGATACTAGCAACTTGGGTCACCCCCAACCGCAACGCTATCAAATGTCGGCTCAGGTCTTGACGGGTTATACTGATCCTCTACATCCAACACAGGAAGTGTACGAACGCTCGAGGTCGACCAGCATGTCTGAGTTTGCTGTTATATCACACTTTCACTCAGATGACGGGCTTGTGGACAGTACCTCACGCAGACCCATACTTCCATCGAAGGATCCTGAGCCACCAGTGTACATATCTCTGCCCTTGAAAGGAAAGTGGGCATCTGAAAGCGGGATACGTGTAGATGCAGCCGAGAGAGCTCGTCGACGGCGTGAAGAGCAGATAAAGAAGGAAGAGGAAGAACGCGAGGTGCTCAGACAGGAGGAAGAGCGACAACTGGGAATCAAGCGGCGAAAGGAAGACTTACAGAGGCAGGAAGAAGAAGAAGAGGTGCGACGGAGAATGATCCTTGAAGAGGAGCTGAGGCGGGCGACGGCAGAGAAACGGCGAAAGGAGGACCTAGAGAGGATACAAGAAGAACGCAAACAGCGAGAAATCGAGGAGCGAAAACAAAGAGACCGAGAAAGGAGAATGAGAGAACACCTGAGGCTGGAGAAATGGAGAAAAGAGCAGGCTGCTTTAGCTGCTGAGGTAGCACGGGAAGCTGCTGAGGCTCGACAGCATGAAGAAGCAGAGAGAAAGAAAAAAATCCAGCTTGTGGAGGCGATTGTGAAATGCAATAGCAAAGTCGAAACGTTGTTCAATGGATGGGTAACGATGCAGCTGCATAACTCTCTGGTGTGGAAGCGACGATTCTATAAGGTGGAAGGCGATACTATTTATTTCTATAGGAGTCCGAAGGTGAGTGAATGGCAGTGGATTGTAGCCCAACACATTATTAACAAAGGTTGTGTCTAGGACACTAATCAGGCATTGGATGAGACGAAGCTTCCAGGGAATGTCAGAGGACTAAAAGAATGGAAGGACGGATATGAACACCTGGAAGCGATTCCGCATTCTTTCGTGATTGAGTTTACAGGCAACCGGGATGCGTGGTTGATGTACGCGGATTCGGAAGAAGAGAAGGTGCGTAAGGTGGATGATGTGCTAGTGGTGCGCTAATTAATGGAGTGTTTAGTTCAAGGTACTAGGAGTGATACATCATGCTGCGAGATTGTAGTTGTAATGAGTTGAAATAAGTAGTGTACTTTAAATTTTAGATGTGTGTAGGTAGAATCAGAACAATGTGTGACGCGTACGCTTAGTCATGCACGGTGTTTGTTGTGCGCACTGGCCCTGTCACTTGGTCAGCGTCACAAATATCCCCAGACATCTCCGTTTTAGCTCAACGCCCTCGCGCCGCTTGCACCAACTTCTAACTCATTCTCTTTTCTCCTTCTCCTTCTCCTTCCTGTCGGTCATGGCGGGGCTTATCTCCCCCAAACCCGTCTCGTATCTTCAACAGCACAATGGCCAGTACAATCCATATGCGCGCGGACTCAGCGCATACTCCGAAACTCCTCCTCTCTCCGCTCCCCTTGCACACCCCATACCTCATCAGCCCGTCGGCCAGTTTATTCCCAATGCCAGCATTGGGAACTCCGTTCCTGTCAGCGAGGATGCAAAGATCTATAGTCTGGTCATTGATCTCCTGGACCCAAGTACTAGGGAAGCGGCCTTACTGGAGCTGAGCAAAAAGAGAGAGCAGTATGATGACCTTGCCCTTATTCTCTGGCACTCTTTTGGTAGCTATGTCTTTCTTTCACATCCTCTTCCTATACTTATGATCCTTAGGTATCATGCCTGCTTTGCTTCAAGAAATCGTATCCGTATATCCACTTCTTTCTCCTCCAAATCTTACTGCCCATGTATCTAATCGTGTCTGCAATGCGCTTGCCCTCTTGCAATGTGTGGCTTCGCATACCGAGACTCGTCAACTGTTTCTCAACGGTTCGTCAATACATATAATCATTACATGTTTGCGCAGAATCTGATCTAGACGAGACAGCTCATATTCCACTCTTTCTATATCCCTTTTTGAATACCACCTCCAAAACACGCCCCTTCGAATACCTTCGATTAACCTCGCTTGGCGTCATCGGTGCTCTTGTTAAGGTATATGTAACAAGCCTCTCGATTTCGTTGTGATGCTGACCTGACACTCACTCATTTGCTCCTCAGCAAAATGACAACAATACAGTAATCCATTTCCTCCTGTCCACCGAAATTATTCCTCTCTGCCTTCGTATTATGGAGACTGGATCCGAACTTTCAAAAACTGTCGCGATATTTATCGTTCAGAAGATTCTGCTTGATGAAACTGGTCTCACCTATATATGTCATACGTATGAGAGATTCTATGCCGTTGGCACCGTCCTCAGCAACATGGTCAATCAATTGGTGGAAACACAGGCTGTGAGACTACTTAAGCATGTCGTGCGCTGCTACCTACGCCTTAGCGACAACGTGCGCGCACGCGAGGCGCTGCGAGCTTGCCTTCCCGAACCACTACGAGACCAGACATTCAGTGCCTTGCTGAAGGTAAGTACTGCTAAATTTAGGACAGTGGAGCGTAACTGAAAAGCTGTGCTTTCTAGGGGGATATGGTAACAAAACGATGCCTCACGACGTTATTAAATAACTTGAACGACCCCTAATTTAACCCTTGCTTTGCTGATCCGATATCTTTTTGCTGCTTCATTGTGCATTCATTATCTTACAATCCCATTGACAATGTCTTTGCATATTAGTTTTTTTATTCCGCATGGTAGAATGAAAAGTGTACGAACTAGTGTTAAAGAAAGGTCTGGTTTATATATTTGTATTTCTGGTGTTTGTTTCGTATATTATTTGTATACATCTGGCCCCCGGGCGTGAATGTAGGATTGGTGTGAAACCGCGAAATAATTGTCGTAACCCAGATCCCATTTGCATCCGCCTCGACACTCGGTCGCCGACTGGGAGCTCGGCTGGGTGACTTCTAGGCGGATGGAAGATACTCCAGAGCAGTTGGAAAGAGTTGGAACTAGGTTGAACCCAAGAACCGTACACACTTACGTAATACATGGAATCGTGTAAATAGTGCTTAAAGGCAGTGTGTGGATCTGCAGCAATTTGCTGCCACCCCGTCGTTCTTCCCTTAGACCTTAAACACACCCTAATCATTCTTCACGCCGCCGTCAACAGTTGGAACGCTTGCGAAGCGTTCACACCAGGGAACTTCCTACACCCTCAAGCTCCTGCAGGCTGTACCTTGATTATTTCCCACTGCAATGGCTGCGAATTCGACGATATGCCCTGTGTTCTCTGATAACGACCCCCTTTGCTTCCATCCTGTCTCCCATCCTTTTTACTATTCTACAAAAGTTCAACTTGTGCAAGGCATACCGGACCATCTCCTTACACTCGCAGCGCCTATTATTGCTTACTGGTCGCTCTCGTTATTTTTCCATTTTCTTGATATTTCCGAATGGAAGTGGCTCGAGAAATACCGCATTCACGAATCTGCTGAAGTCCAAGCAAAGAATTTAGCCACTCGCACAGAAGTTGTGTGGGCAGTGATATTCCAGCACATTGTGCAGACTGCTTTGGGCTTGTTGTGGCTCTCAGATGGGGGCTCGCAGGTCGTAGATCATGGAGTCCGAATGCGAAATATTGCGGTATTGCTCCAACCTCTGATTACTCCATTCATGGGCGAGCATCTTGCGCAAGCTGTGTTGCCAGACGTTGCCTACTTCGTGTATTGGTGGGGAGTTCCTAGCATCCAATTTCTCGCTGCGATGTACGTGTTTAACGCGTTTTGCCTTGCTAAGTAGACTCAATTATTTTACCAGATTTTGGATTGATACATGGCAATATTTTCTGCACCGTGCAATGCACGTAAATAAATTCTTATACAAGCAATTCCATTCATGGCACCATCGACTTTACGTACCTTATGCATTCGGCTCTTTGTATAACCACCCGGTAGAAGGATTTCTTTTGGACTCCCTCGGTGCTGCTATCGCAGAGTGGTTGACTGGCTTGACAAACCGCCAAGCCATGGTTCTTTTTGTTGTCTCAACATTGAAGACTGTTGATGACCATTGTGGATATTCCCTGCCATTCGATCCACTACAACTTGTTACCAGCAACAATGCAGATTATCACGATATACATCACCAGGTAAGCTGTGTTACAGACCTTAGTCTGACTCGTTCTTACCCCATTTCAGGTCATTGGTATTAAATCGAATTTCGCGCAACCTTTCTTCATTCATTGGGATGTTGTCCTCGGCACTCGAATGACAAGGCAGGAGATAGAGCAGAGGAAGGAAAAATATGGAAAAAACAAGTAATCAACGAATGTTATCTATATTCACCATACATTTTTTTCAGCCTATACGTTCTTGTAATTGTTTTGGAGGATTTTATTCTTAATACTAATGGAGCTTGGAGGGATTTTATTAAAGTAGTAAGGATAGTCGACAGATAGCAAGCAAAATATGATATCGTGCTACCAGTTCGCAAGTGCTGACTTCGTAAGTGGAACGCTCTCCATCTCGTGCTCGTACTCCACGTCCACTCTGGGCCCTAAAAGTAGATGTCAACCGTGAAATGATTGTTAGGGTGGTGAAAAGCGTCGTACTCTTTGCTTTCTTCTCTGAACGCTTTCGTACAGGTTTTGTGGAGGCAAGCTTCCGTTTTCCAGGTACTTGTTTTGGCTGCTTGTTTTCTTCACCATCTTCCTCTTCGCTCGAGTTTTCTTCATCGTCATCCTAGAGGTCTCGAGTGAGATGCTTCATATAAAATAAAATCAAAGCGCACCACAGCATCTTCCAAGTCACTTAATTCATCGCTCTCGTCGCTCTCGTCGCTGACAAACTCGCGGTCTCCCCAATCGTCATCATCGAGCTCTTCCTCCAGCTCATTCTCGTCTTCTTCCTCGGTCTCATCGTCCTCCATATCGAGTTCTTCATCCCACTCCTTGTCGGTTTGTCCCTTCTTTTCGCGGTCGAGAATAGCTTGCCATACAGTCTCGTTTACATTGAGTGGGGCGTCGCCGTATGCTTTTGACTTCAGACGCTCGATAAGTTCTTTTTCTATTGACCTTTCAAGGTGAGCAGCGGATAGGGCCTTGCGTTCCCGTACGGTTTCGCGTCGGTCAAGCTTTTTCTTGACACCGACAAGTTTCGGCCTAACACATTTTTAAGGTGAAGTTTGTGAATAATAATGTGCTGAGACGTACTGTTGTCGTAGCTTCATCCTGCGCATCTTAATCAAGTACTGTGTTATTTTCGTAACTCGCTGCTTGCATTTGTGAATCATGAAGTTGGGCCAATGTATGAGTTCATTATCGATCTGCAATTACTTAGAGCGGAACGACATTTACCAATAAAATTACTTACTTGCTCAAGGGCTTTAGAATAGCTATTGGACAGCTTTATGCGCTCCCACATGTGTGCGGGTGAATGTGCGCGTTCAATCGTTTTAACATAAAGGTAAAGCACGCCTTAACTGATCAGACAGAATAAATGACGAAGGACTGAAGAGTACAAATACCTTCTTTCTCCCTAACTGTGGCATATCTTGAATTGGCTAGGGGACAAGACTGGCGATTGCAAAGGCCAGTTACGTTGTATTCGTTTCGACAAAAGTTCTGTGTCGTAGTTCTAAATAGGGAATCCATAAATGTCGTTGAGGAACACAGCAAGGCACCCACTTCACTTTGTAAGAGCAGAACTGACGGTTTATGACCGACCATATCACGTCGTCGCTTTGCATATTGGAGTTGAGTCCAAGTCGATAGAGATGTTATAGTGAAAGTGTTTTATCTGAGGGTCACTTTTTGCGCCATTCTGGAACAGGCAGGTTATTTGGTCTGGCGTGCATAGGCTTCCGACCATTCTCCCGATACTCCAGTCCCGTCACTTCACTCTATCCAAGCAATAATTACACCCTCCTCATAACCCAGAACATGTTCTTGACGCTGTTGCGGCTTTGAAGATATTTCGGAAAGTTACTTTGTGCTTGATTTCCTTGTCTTATGAAGCAGTCTTGCACTAGTGACCGGATTGGGTTTTGATTCACTGTAACTCCTGCACTTGGCCTGCATCATATCCGATGGCGCTCTCATTTTTTAGGTTAAATCATTCTTGCACTCTAAACACCCTCAACAAGAACTATATTCGGCGCTTCTCAATTACCAGTCGTACCTCTGACTTCCATTTTGACACCCACCATTTTGTGCAACGCCTCGAGCGTGAGGGACTTAATCGAGCCCAGGCCGAAGGTATAATGACGGCAATGGCAGAGGTTATAGACGAGAGTATCCGCAATATGACGAGCAACATGGTGACAAAGGCTGACCAGGAGAAGGTTAGTGGTTACCCAGAATCCAATATTTCTTTGTTTTTTCGCTGATCTTGGTTCTTTCAGCACCATTATACCCAACAAGTGGATTTTGCACAGCTGAAATCAGAACTTCAACTTATGGAAAAAAACGACTTGGCCATGCTGAAGGCGGAAAATGATCGGCTGGTTACCGACATTGAAAAGCTCAAGCAGCGGCTACGTGAAGAAATTACCAGGACTCAAGCTGGTGTGCGCCTTGATCTCAACTTGGAAAAGGGTCGCATGCGTGAAGAAAGTAGTGGGCAAGAACTCAAGATCAAAGAAGTGGATACCAGAATCGAACAGGAGATAGCCAACTTACGAACGTCCATTCAGGCATCCAAGGTATCAGCATCGGATTTGTTTGAAGCATCGTCAGAATACTTACATATGTCTGATATGTTAGGCAACAACGTTACAATATCTCGTCGGGTTTGGTATGTTTTCGTGTCAATAACATGTATGATCATTATTGATTATGATCATTATTGATTATGATCATTATTGATTATGATCATTTAGTAACTGGCTGCTCTGCATTACTTATGGCCTACATGAGATTCCGGGCATGAATGCATGTACCATATTTAAAGCATAGCAAGGTAGATGGAACCTAACATTGCTGTTGACATGTTGCCGTTCTATTTAACTTTCTCAAAGCATTTAGGATGGTGTACGGTGCAATTTGGGTATGGATCTGTAGTATATTATTGTACGACTCGATAACTTTAGGTTTTAATTTTTGATCACTTTAATTATTAAGCGCCAAGACAGATTCTTCGCCACAATTAAAGACAACCAGAACTTGCACGAACAAACATTCTCACACATTGCCTCCAAGCGCTACCATATCCTTTCTATCTCTAGATGTGTTCGGACGACTATAAGAGCTATCTGACGGGCACAGTCATACTTTTCCTTGCTCGTGCTTATTCAACCAACTTACCTTACGGCGCTTCCTCTTCTCTGTCGGCTAATTCCAGGCCAGGAAAATATGCGCCTCCCTTTTCTGCAGTCACTACCCTTGCATAGTACTTGTAGCCGTCAGAAAGCCGTCAAAGGTTTGTAATGAGAACAAAAGACATGATACACGCTTAAAAATTCCAATGGTTCAGTGGATTGATATTAGAAAAGTTTCGAGTAAGTGCTGAAATGTTTCAAGTCGCATCCACGACACAATCAAGTAGAGCTATCATCCAATAACCAATTGTAATGATCCTCAGATCTACCACGGTTCTGTGCCAATGACACCCTTGCAAAGCAAGTAAGTGGTATATATTTGATAAGATTAATTAAGTATAAACGTACTTCTTGCTTTTCAGCTGCTTTTTTGCAATAGCAGGTGGTTGAACTGGCGGCTTCGTATCAAAACTAGACAAATCCACATCTCCTTCACTGTTGCCGAGCTCTTTATCCAATTCCTTCCGCCTTCTTTTAGCTCGTTCCATAACAATCAGATCTCCAACCTTTGCCCCACTGCCACTTTCTCGTGTTGAAGCATTCCATTCGCCGCTGTCCTCCGGAAACATTGACACCCCATAAGATGAACTTTCTCGGAGGATAGAAACTGCCCTTTCAACTCCCCGCTGGCCATTCAGTGACTGATCTTCCATTATCAATCTCGTGGCAACCTCGGGTAGCAGAATTCGCTGAATAAACTCATTTACACTGAACGGAGAAATCGAAGCTCCGTAGAATGAATCTGCAGGAAACATACTGACAAGCGTCTGAAAAATTACAACAGAACCCAACTCGCCGTAGCTAAAGGGTACTCTAATAAGAACGGTAAGCTGAAAAAGAAATACAAGCCACTCACTATCCAGGCTGTGTCTTCTCAAATGTAGCGAATTGTTCTCTCATCCCAGACACTGCCCGTGATCCTTTCTTCTTTATCTGTTCCATTATCTCTATCCAAAATACGCACTTTGATCGCGGTGTTGGTGTACAGCGTGCTGATTTAATTGTACTTTCATTCTGTGATTTATACGTGTCCCTAATCAAAGCATTCAAGTGTGATTTCATTTTTTGAATTCGTTTAGGTAATGACTGCCAGTCGATCTCCTGTGGCCACCCATTTACTTCCGCTAGGGGAAGAACCTGAGATTCGAATCGATGGCGCTGGCAAACCACACCAAATACCGTAAGAGGTGCCTTGAGTCCCAAAGGATTGGAAGGTCGAGGATCAGAGCATGCTCTTTTCGCAGTAGCTGATAGCAGTCGACGTAAGTGTGTTGTGGGCGAACTCGGCAGTGGAGCATCGCAATAGGGACAAAGGGTATTAGGATCGGCATAACATGGCAAAAGTACTGACAAGAAACTGATTAGTAGAATATAATGAAGAAAACAGTAGCATGCACACCACTGTCATCATGATCAAAGGAATCCAAATGATCCATCGAGTTCAAAGCCCTTCGCCACAAATGTAAACATTACTGTCACGATCATGGAAGAGCATGATACATACATGTCTATTTCTGTTTTTCTTCGTCCTTCTCGATTATCACGAGTAGAATTAATGGTCAAGGAAAGGGTATCGTGCAGCTGCGATTTCAAGGGAAAAGGCTTGACGTCTCGTAGCTTTTTCCTCCCAGTCCCTTTCAATTTGGTTGGGATTATTTGAATCGAATCTTGAGACGATGAAGAGGAATACGTAATATCATCCGGGCTTCCAGACGAATTCCTATTCAGCGAGGCGTTCGAAGCACCTAGTGGCGACAGCGTAGGGAATTCTCGGGCCACCGGAGAAGGGGAGAGTGGTGGAAAGTTTTGAATATTCTGCGTTATTGAGGAGCAAGACGGGGATGCATCCATCGGAAATTCATTGAGTTTCTGCTGACTAGTAACAGAGGGTTTATGTGTTGTTTCATGGCTCGAGAGTAAGTTCCTATTTTTCTTGAATTTGAGACTTTTCAGAGCCAAGTTTGGGGGAAAGTTGGGATGGAACTGATGCGTCTTCCCCATAATTTTCACACCTTTGCTCCCCTTGGCAGTAATTCTGTCAGAGCCTGAGCAACCATCCTCGTCGGTTTCGTTGGAGAAAAGGTCAAGTTCATCATGACCAAGTTCCGAGTCTGAAGTGTGCCCCCGCCCCTGTTGCTTATGATTGACTTGCCTTCTGGCTGTCAAATTGAAGCTCGGTGAAGGTCGCCTCGACTTCCTAACGAAGCCAGTGGCATCGAAGCCCGTGTCTAAAGTTATTGTAGGCTTTATATCATTCGTTTTCCCTTCTGCACGCCGCACAGATATGCCATGCCCAACTTTATCGTGGTGAGCCCTACGAGTTTCCCCATTCAACATAAGCAAAATGTACGATGATTTGGGTACGAAGACTAGGGTTAAGGAAGAAACACAGAGCGGTTCAAGAAACTAGTAAATTAATACCTAAGGGTAAGTATTTCGACCTATTGACTAGAAAGGTAAGAAACTACGTAAATTACTATGTCACATGATCGGAAAAGTCATGCCCAGGTGCCAAGAGTAGTGATGTGAAAAGGCCGTATATGGCTCAGCTATGGCACAAGACCCTGGATAATCTCGCCAAAGGTTAGATACAAAAATGGCACTTTTTGGCTAGTTATAGGGGACGAAAAATGCCCAAATTTAAGGAGGATGGTGTATCTAAGCTACAAAATTTCGATTTTATAGGGGGACAAAGTATCTAACCTTTAAAAATGCGAAAAATTGTGCAAAAATCAGGAAAAATCTTTGAAAAATCTTCATCTTGATTTTAAGTATGTGAGTGATTCAGACAATTGTTTATAGCGTATTGGTGTACTACTTATTGCATACAAAGCTCTGAATCATAAGGGTCACAGCTGGAAAACTAAAGTACTTATTATGAGCAGTTAGTGGAAGTGAGTCATCAGGAAAAATCACAACAGCTAAATTAGTGAAAATTCTTGAATTTAAGTCTGGGTTAAGTGAAAAATAGTTAAAATAAGGACTATAAGTGCTCTAAGGGAAAATAGTAAGGTCCCTCCCTTATTGCAAATAAATAAGGAGATATTTGTATGAATAAGCTTGTATAGGTAGATAATAGATATAATTTCATTAAATTTAGTCACTTATGTTACCACAATTTAGCAGAATTTTCTCAATAGAAGTAGGAACAGGGATCTTTAAAGCAAAACAAGAAATTTATTATAGCATATAGATTGCCATACATTACTAATATAATATCCACATAACATAATCTAATTATAACAATAAACTGAAGACATAACATATACACCTCATAACATCCAACTGCATATACCTCAAGTTCTCTACATTATCCAGCAGTACCTCTTTCACTTAACATGTCATATCCATGACAATTGTTCCAAACCATTGGAGCTAACTCCAGGTTTACTCTGCATTTTGTATGTTTCCTTCGGACTGTGTATGTCTATTATATATTGAACTCTTCCTTACTAATGTTTACTTGTTCCTTCCCTTTAATATTACTACCTCATTCTCTGGCCATGGCCATTTTATCTATGACTATAATCTAGAGGTGTACTACTAGTTTACTATGGTCTACATTCTATGGAGTTTACTTATTCCTAGGATGCCACATACCCATGGGCATTACTCCATATGCATAATACATTCAGACAAAGTAGTTTACTATATAAACTACTCCTGTAATGTAGATATACTATAGCAGTTGGTGCAATAAAGAGGGGGAAAAATACTACTAGTATGTATTGGTTTTCCTACTGCTTATATGTACAAGTAGTAAGTAGCTGGAATAATCTACAATGTACTCAGTAAATATATTCTACATCCTTCTATAGTATTCTAATAGCTTCCACAGTCTTCATGTATTTACTGTAATGTTCTATGAATATCTACAACACTCCCCCTGAGTGGGATATTACACCAATTCCATAAGTTAATTCTTGGTGTAGCGGCACTTGTAGAACACCAATACACTTGGTTTGGTTTACATGGTGAGTGAGTAACATAAGTCGTCGTAGAGGATCATATCCTCTACACTTTTTTAAACCTTCGAAGGTCTTGCGATTCTACGAGAACCATGTGAACGATCGCGTGGTGTGCGACAGCGTGGAACGTAACCCCACGTGGTATAAAAAGATTTCCATATCAAGCCCGAAAAGCCCCACACTGTCCCCAATGAGGCAACTCCCATCACTAACCACCTTCCAAACTCGTCGCGAAGCACAGCCTTCGCACATATATAGCCATGACTTCTCCACCCCACTCCTCCCAACGACAACTACCCCCCCATTTAAGTGGGCCGTTAGGCCCACCTGCAGGGGGGTCCAGTTCCCCTGCTGCACCCATGCCTGTACATGGCAGAGGACCAGGGGAGCAAACTTCAATACAAAACCTTGAACAGACGGTAGCGACAGTTGCTGTAAGTGAGTACCAACAAGGGGAGAACAACCCCTTGCACATCAGTGACCTTGGACCACCAAGAAACCCAGCACCAACAGAAGGATCAGGACAGATGGCGCAACATACGGCACCATCTCACCAAACTGGACAACGAATCCCAGCATCGACAGTGACGCCATGTCAACAGCCTCAGAAGAAACATGAGCAAGGAGAGTCTGACAACGAATCCGTCGACATGGATGCGCTACAAGTAGCCCTAGGAGAAAGGATCTGTTAAAACTATTGGACTGGACAGGGATTGAACCTGTGACCACCCGTACTCATGACTAGGCGCTCTTCCAACTGAGCTACCAGCCCTTGCCTATACACAAGCAAGAACAGGTACTTAACCAGTTGAGTGGGCTACCAGGCTCGTCACCATGGCAGGGGCGCTCCAATATTATACACCCCCATAACCCAGTCAAGGCTGTCAACCTTGCCAATCCAACAGGATCACCGCATTCCACGCACTACACAAAGACATATCAAATAAACGCATGGAACAACTAGTGCACAAGGCAATGGATAGAGTTGGAGGAATGGCTTCATCCTCCAACATAGACCAGAGTGATGAGAGATTTCTCGACGCTGTAATGATCTACATGAACAGCCTGGTGCAGGTATACCGCACCGCGAAGAAGAACAAGACAAATTCATGCGTGAGCACACCCTTCTCCCAAGTAACACTGGATCCACAACAGGTCATAGCACCATGGGACGTGAAACGTGAAAGCACAAACGTGGGCGTCATCGCCCACGACCCTAACATTGAAATGGCCATCGCACACATAAGTGGTCCACACCTTCCCAAGGAACAAGAAGAACAATACTGGATGCGCACATCAACTCAACAACGATTCAGGACGATATCAGGTGGCTTCCACCCTCAACATCCAACATCGGAACCCAGCTTGTTCCACCCGGTGACATACTCACCGGCACAGAATCCGCAACTTCATGGGACTAGCTTCATACCGGAACAAGTAACTACATGCCATCCAAGAGTATCACGCGAAGGACGTATCCCAAGAGTGCAGGATAAGGACGAACACGTAGCACTGCAACGCATGTGAGAGCGAGACCTGAGGGAGTACAGAGGATCAGACATCGATGACCAACGCATACGGTTCGACCTCGGCGCAGTAGTTGAGCTCGACCCTAGGGAACGGGAACGGGTGATATTCGATAACACACGAAACGAGATACTCATCCCGGCCACAACTGCCACCAACCCTTGACCCTCAGTGGCCTTCGCGAGCGAGAACCAACGAGTGGGGGAGATAGTCTCTCCCTCACAGTATTCTCAACGATCTGAAGAAATGACCAGGGAACCAACCTACCAGGCAGAACCAGTACACAGACAAACCCTCCGGTACGATAGTAGAGGAATGTCGATTCCTCCACAGCGGGTTCCAATATGGGGAAGACAATTCTCAATACCCTCCCAGATCAACCTACCGTCGGTCAGGCCAGGCGTAGTCGACGCCCAGGAGAACCGTACACACATTATGCATGAGAAAATCCGTACAATAATCAACAAATACTTAGCTGTACGGCTAAAACTACCAGAGAGGTGCCGCGCCCCGAGAAACGACAGCAAGACAATAACACGATTCTCCGGGATTAAGGCACTATACCACACATTCGAACAATGGCTGCTCAACCTGTGCGTCCATATGTGAACCCAGCAACTAGGAGGGAATGAACGCGAGCAAGAGAGGGTATTACTCCTCCTAGACTACCTCGAAGGTGAGGCGATCAAATGGTACAGGCGTCACGTCATTAGCCCCGCCAGCGCAAAAACCAATTGGACATTTGAAGAGGTGATCATTGGACTTTACGATCGATTCGTAGAAGAAGCCATGAACCAACATGGACGGGACGCTTTCTACAGCGTCAGATACCGCTCAGTAGCAGGACTGCAAGGTCTACACGACACCATGACTGACCATGCCCAAAGTATGCCCACGCCTTTGGACGATTACTCGTTCACACAAGCGTTTATCAACGCTATGCCAGAAGAGATGTGGAGGAAGCTTATAGAAGACATGCTCCTCACACCAGAGGTAAACACGGCAGACGACTTCCTTGCAGTAGGATGAATGGTCAAAAGAGGAAAGCGCAACTACATTAATACAGAACGCTACCTCAACAACCACGTCCGCCCACTAGTCACTCGACCAGCAATGGAACAGTCACCGCGCCCCAGGGGATCCCCGCCGAATGCACCACAATGAAGTGGAGGGCTGAGACCAGCCCCCAACAAACCCAAACCAACCAGGCCACAAGGAGACGCCCTGGGGCCACCGCAGCACAGCCTAACCAAGACTATACTGCCCCCGCTAAACAAAATGCACCTGAAGTCGAACAGAAAGGACCACCGCAATCGGCTCAGCCACGCATAGCGGAAGCTTGCTTCAACTGCGGGAAAACAGGACACTTCAAGAAAGACTGTCCAAGGACACCGCGTGACCAGATACGTGCGGCACACTCTGTTATCGAAGGAGAACAGGGAAGGGATGATGAAGGACTTCCCACCAAGGCACGAGAGCCACAAAATGCCCCCCAAGAAGACCAACAGGAGGACGACAAAGCCTCCACGTTCGAATTCGACGTAGAAGAAAACCCCTACAGCGAGTACAACACAGGCTCGGACTGCGAGGGGGATTACTCCGATTCAATCAGGGCTGCGACGGTCGTTGCAAAACAACACTGGATAAAAGAACCTACGGAAATAATCACCATCTGTAGGGTAGTAGTCAGGTCGACCAAACAGACAATCGACCGTCCAAAGATCCCACTGGAAGAAAAGAATGCTTAGCATCCTACGTTACCATGGGAGAGGTCAAAGCTTGGACACTATGGGATTCAGGAAGCACAACAACGGGGATCACCCTGTCATATGCAGAAATAGCCAAGATTCCTGTGAGCCGGTTATCGAAGGAGTATGTCCTTCAGCTAGGAACAGCAGGAAGCCGATCCACGGTCAAGCACGGCACCTACTTAACACCACAACTCCCAGGGCTGAATCAGCCCATTTATGCTGACGTAGCTAACTTCGACCATTATGACATGATTATCGGCACGCCAACCATGCGCGCTAACGATGTCATACTCGACTTCAAGCACAATGACGTGATCGTCAATGGGGAACGAATCCCAGCCATGCAGGTCCAGCTCAAGGGCACCGACGGACGCCTCTGCCAGTACCGGGCAATAGACAAAAAAGAGAAGTGACTCGCGAGAGGGAGACAACCTCCCTCCATAGAAGAAGTACCTGATAACGAAGGACTTGGGGCACTACGCCCACTGCCCAAAGACAACCCCTCCCTCCTGCTGACCGACCAAGAACTTCGTGAACACATGAAACCCACGCCAAAAACCAACGAGCATACCTCATCACCAACGGTACCAGTGGTATCGACACCAAGTTCATTGTACGTAGAACCCGACGTACAGTACTGCCAACCAACATTCTCCCGTATACTCGTAGAAGATTTGGTGACCTCAGATGACACCAACGATCCTCAACAATAAACGTTGATCGACAATCCCACCCCTAATCCCTCATGGGGATGGATGATAGACCCATGCATGCCACCAGAATGGAACATGATGGTAGCAGACATGTACTCACCGAATTGGGCTACACAACCCCCAAAGAGCGAGCTCTTTGGGAAAGCCCAATTCGACGACGTCTCAGAACGCGTGAAATTTCACGCCCTTCCAGGATCCAAGGACCGGGTGGCAAAACTCACCCTCTGTGAGACACCCGAATACGAATGTTCCCTGGCAGCATTGAAGCGCTGGTTCGAACCACCCCCCACCAAGAAGGCAACCAGTCCCCCAAAACTCAATAAGGGGAAAGGGAAAGAAACGTCCCTCACAGAAGACGACATCCCAAGACTGCACGAGAGCTGGCTCAGCTCCTATGCAGACATCCTCAATGGAACCCCGGAACGCTTACCTCCCTTCCGCTGTCGTTCAAGGTAATAGATACCTTAGGTGTTCGGCAGGAAGTGACTTTATTCGTACCTAGCACCTGGGGGTCGAGGGATACTGATCGTATGTATTCCTGCAAACTCCTATGATATGGGATGTACAGTAAAGACTGTAAATGGGCAATGAACTGTGGGGCTTTGCTAGGTTTGCTTAGAACTTGGCCCGTGACTGGTGTGGTACAGCAAAGGCTGTAAATAAGAGATGAACTGTGGGAGTTTCTAGAGTATACGGCTAAAGCTGTTAGATATTCAGGGTTGCACAGCTTCTTTGACAGCTGTCACTTGTCACCTGTCATACTTGACAGTTCTGTGATTGACAGATATGTGATTGACAGATTGACAGCTGTCAGTTACCTTAGTTACATGGACCTTGGTTGGGACTTTGGTAGACACCCTCAGTATATAAACACTCTGTATCTTGGTAGTAGTAAACAAGTTTCCTCCCCATCTTGTGTCTGTGTCAGTGTTTGTGTCTGAGTTATCTGCTCCCTTGTCACCTTCCTTGCTCTTTATTACTCTCTATCCTCTCAACCACCCTCCTTTATTCTTGTTACTTCTGACAAAAGCTGTATATGGTAACAACAACTGCTAGAAACACTAGGAAAGCTTGTATGTACAGCGAAGGCTGTATATAAAGATTGGTGCTGTGGTGAAGGTCGAAACGAAGTTGAGGGCCTTGGTTGTTTCTGACTGTAGCTTGGTGGCTGCAGCGCATAAACTAATATGTGCTGTTACTGAATAGATATGATAAAAAGTGACGTTGAGATTCGATACGTTGAGTTGAGCTGCATTACGTTGAGTTGAGTTGAGTTACTTTGATATTACTGTGAATTTATTTATACGGTGAGTTGCGCTGTGTCATTTATGTTAATAATAGAACTGAAGAAAAGCACAATAGATTCTGTATCTAATGTGTAAGAATAACTACTGGGGATGGACTGGTGAGTAAGATCCTAGCTAGTGACAGGCTATTTGGTAATGGATAAAACTACTGTCTAAGGCTCAATTCCTCTCTCCTTTTATGCTCTTTTCCTCCTACTGCTGACTAATCCTATCCAAACCAATCCTGCATTGTCCTTCAAATTTGGTAATGGTGGATCCATTGTCTTGAGGTGGAGGCTGCGCAGAACAATGGTGTTCAAGGAGATGAGTCAGGTCTTGAACAATGGTGACAGAAATAGTATCACATTGTTCTGGTGATGAACAATGGAATTCTATTTATAGATCCCAGCAAACAATGGGCATGAAGACAATGGGTGAATAGGAGGACATTGTTCTGCACAATGGGTGCAAAAGAACAATGGAGTCCTATTATTAGAAACAATGGCATAACCTTGGTAAGCGAATGCATAGGCATTGTTCTGAACAATGGGTGTGAGGAACAATGGGGTTCTATTATTAGAAACAATGGCATGTCCTTGGTAATCGAATACATAGGCATTGTTCTTGAACAATGGGTGTGAAGAACAATGGTGTCCTATTATTAGAAACAATGGCATGTCCTTGGTAGTCGAATGCATAGGCATTGTTCTTGAACAATAGGTGTGAAGAACAATGGTGTCCTATTTTTAACGGTATCGATTATTGGTCACCAAGAAGTTGGGTATTGGCTTGTGTTTTCCATATGTTTGTTTCTTGAGAAGCAGTGCCTCATGAGAATTATTTGGTAGTGTATTTGGAAAGATCCGGATGATGTGGATTCTGGACATCGGGCCATATAGCCATATGTGTGTGTTTATGACTAATCAAGTTTCACCCATGACACCGCAAAGTCAACCATGAGATTAACCTGATCAACGAGGACAAACAGTACAAATACCATATGCCTCGATGTCCAAACTCCCTGCGCAAAGAGTTCTATGACAAGCTCAATTGGTATGAGAACGCGGGATGGTGGGAAGCACGATCGGTTACCCAGGCCACACCCCTCCTCTGCCTAGCCAAAAAAGACAAGCGCCTGCGCACCGTCATTGACGCTCGTCAACGGAATGAGAACACGGTCAAGGACGTTATGCCACTGCCAGATCAGGAAGTCATTCGCGAAGACGTCGCGAGAGGGAGGTATAGGTCGAAGATCGACCTAACAGACGCGTACGAACAAGTACGCATCCGACCAGAGGATGTAGGCAAAACAGCATTTGCTACAATTAGCAGAACCTACGTCAGTCACATAATGCAACAGGGCGACTGTAACACCCCAGCAACGTTCCAATGACTTATCACAGCCATATTCCGGGATGCTATAGGATGCTTCATGCATGCCTATATCGACGACATCTTCGTGTACTCTGACACCATTGAGGAACACGAAGCACACCTAAAGATCGTCTTTGACAGGCTGCGCGCCAACAACCTCTACCTAAAGAAAGCTAAATGCAAGCTATACGCAGACAGCATCGACTGTCTGGGCCATGTCATTAATGATGAGGGTATACACCCCGATGAGGACAAGTTAAGCTGCATTCACGACTGGAGAACGCCCCGCAATTACAATGACATCCAGAAATTTGTAGGGCTGGTGAACTATGTGGGGCACTTCCTGCCCGACATCTCCGCATACACCAGCCTCCTGCTGGCCATGACCCAAAACGGAGCGCCATTTCTATGGCGCCCCCTACACCAAAGATGTTTTGACATGATCAAGCAGACGTGTTGCAAGACACCAATCCTTCGCCCCATAGACCCCCGCACAGATGAACCAATATGGCTCATCTGTGGCGCTTCTAAGACAGGCGTAGGGGCCATGTACAGTCAGGGCCCTTCGTGGGACAAGTGCCGCCCCGTGGGCTTTATGTCAAAAAAGTTCACCGCGGCACAGCAAAACTATGCTGTATACGAACTCAAAACTCTGGCCATACTGGAAGCTCTGATCAAATAGGATGACAAACTTATGGGGTATGACCTCCATATGATCACTGACCACAAGGCACTCGAGTTCTTTAAAACCCAAGGCAACCTATCCAACTGCCAATGATGCTGGATGGACTATATGTCCTGATTTGACTTTGATATCACATATGTCAAAGGGGAATATAACAAAGTAGTGGACTGCCTATCCCGCTACTATGAAAGCGACACACCGGACGACACTTATGGGATTGAGGACTACATACACGCAGATGCACGTATCGACCCCCAAGGAGAAGATCTCCTGTCCGCGCGCTATCAAGAACTCCACGAGCACATTATCAAGTTACGTGCTCTTAGAGCCATGGAAACTAGGCGTAGCAAACGCCTACAGGAACGACAGGAGTTGCGGGATATCGAAGCCCAGGAAATGAGGGACGCCGACGTACAAGAAGAGAAGGGGACGACATACCGGGGTGATAGCCCCCCTAACCCCACAGATTCGACTACTCTGGCTGACATCCTATTCCACAAGGCAACACACCACACACCTCCCACCACTAGGGACGACGCGTTTATACAACGCATCAAGGACGGATACCCCGAGGATAAGCTGTTCAATATTATAAGAACTGAACCAGGAGCATACCCACACTTCCCCGTGCGTAATGGCCTCATCTACGCACAGAACCTGGCCAAGGACGAGGTAGTTTGTATACCTCGCAACCGTGAGCTTATCACAACAATAATCGAACAAGCTCACACCACCCTTGGCCACTTTGGCGACCAACGTACGGTGGAATATATCCACCGATGGTACTGGTGGCCACAGATTGCGAAAGACGTTCGCGAATTCTGCAGATCATGCGACGTGTGCCAATGGGCAAAGACATCCAACCAGAAACCAGCGGGTAAACTCCACCCCCTACCGGTACCCACGAAGCCATGGGACTCAATTGGTATGGACTTTGTCAGTCCGTTCCCAGAAGCCAAAGGTAGCAACTACCTCTGGGTTATCGTTTGCCGCATGACGAGTATGGTACACCTCATCCCTGTCCACACCTCCATGACAGCAGTAGACCTATCCTGGGTATACTGACGGGAAATCGTGAGGCTGCACGGTCTCCCTAGTACCATCGTCAGCGACCGTGACCCCAAATTCACATCTCGCTGGTGGAAGGAACTCCACCGCCTCCTGGGGGCGAAACTTCTCATGTCTACGTCTTTCCACCCTCAGACAGACAGCCAAACAGAGTGGATGAACCACAGTGTGGGACAAATCTTCCGCACGATGGTTCGCCCAGATCAGAAGGACTGGATTGACAAAGTCGACTTCGCCAAATTCGCGATCAACACCAGTGTATCCTGTACCACCGGATACGCCCCATTCGAACTCAACGGGGGATACCTCCTGTCGATGCTTAAAGAGATACGATGCGATGGAATCGCCCATTGCGGGGTACGTACATATGCTGAACAGGCACTGGCCAACTTGGCTGAGGCCCACGACGCAATTATCACCAACCGCATATTCCAGGCGTCATATGCCAACCAGAAGAGAGGCGAGGAACCTCAGATAGAGGAAGGATCACTCGTCTACTTATCGACGGAGAACCTGAATCTTCCCAAGAGCAGGGCACGAAAACTATGCCCCAAGTTCATCGGCCCATACAGGGTCTTGACAGCTAACCCTTTGACATCAACCTATACCCTGGAACTGCCTCCAGTGTTAACAGTGCGCCGCCTCCACCCAGCATTCCACGTTAAACTCCTCAGGCCATACATCGCGTCTAACAACGCGTTATTCCCCAACCGCTCGAAACCGGACCCGTATGACTTCAGTGTGGACCCGTCCACCGAATGGTTTGTAGATGAGATTATTGGCCACCGCTGGACACAGGACAAGCACCTGGAATACCAGGTGCGATGGAGCCAAGGTGATACCACCTGGGAACCCCACCACGAATGCGCGAAACTCGAAGCGCTTGATCGTTACATCAAATTGCATGGCGTCCGCCAACACACCCAATTACCAAAGAAATCAGTCACGCCGTAAAGCCACGTGATACCGTTTTGTTTACCATCACCTCCCCTGCCAATCATTGACTCAAACACACGCCCACAACTGCCTACGCGACGTGCCAAACACCTCGTACAGAAAATTTCCACACCACCATGCCACAATACCAACACAACCCCATGAACAACACCGCCCACAACCAACCCCCGGCGAACAATGGGGAGGGTAGCTCCGGCAATCCCCCCCCATTCCACCCCCCCCCAACCAACACACCATTGGACCGAGAACTCACCCATGGGTTCTAGTGGGGGGGGATGGAACGCCCAGCAACACTATCCATCCCTCAATGCACCGACCGCACTTAGCAGACCACTGCCACCAACATCAACATACCCGGCTCCACCAACGACATACAGTAGCAGATACCCGCCGCCATATCATGGGGCCTACCACCCACAACAACCAGCCCTATACTGGACATGGGGGCCGATGTGGGCCCCACCGCAACCCAACCTGCAACAAACCACGCCACAAATACCTATACCAATGGAAGGGATGGAGGTCGATGACTCAACCTCCACCACTGACGACACCACAACAGCTGTGAACTCATGGCAACAGGAGAAGAAATGAGACAAAGGAAAGAAACGAGCCACCTCACGAGAGGTGAGAGAACAAACTGACGAGGAGAGATGAGAAAGGAGGCGAGAACTAAACCGCCTCCTCCGGGATCTGGATAGAGAGGGGGCCACGTTGGACGACAACGATGACATGACAGATGGCATAAGGTTCACCGTCATGACCTTACTCCGCCGCATTAACGAATTAAACGACGAAGTAAGCCAACTCCGCGAAAAGAATCGTAACCTGGAAGACCGGAATGCCAACCTCGACGACCGCAACAGGGAAGTGGAAGCAGAGGCAAAGCGCCTCCGATCGAAACGACCAGCAAGCAGGGAAGCAGAGTGTAGGCGAGAGACTCGCCCACCACCCAGAAGATATGAGCTACAAGACAGGCTCAATTACGGTGAGGCAAGGGAAACAAAATACCGAGAGGAACGCTCCCGGCAATCCCCCCCATGAACCACTAGAAGACTACCAGCGCGTGATGCCCCACGCGCGAGAAACATGTTGACAAGGAATGAACCTACGACATCGACGGCCGGCACATCTTACACAAGGGCAAATTGGAACCCAAGTGTAACACAGCCGAGGGAGGCCACCAGGCCCCAGGAAAGGTACCTAACGGTACCAGGGCCGATCCGGCCCCCCTGAATCAAGAGGAAGGACCCCGCCCTCGTCGACTACGTAGAGGCAGACCAGAAGAAGGGCGGTGATGATGATGAAGATGACGAGCCAGATAGTAGCCCTGAGGAACCAGACCTAGAAGGGCTGACGGACAGGCAGCAAAAACATCTGCGTGATCAACACGCAGTGGCGAAGATGAAATATGACAACAGAAAGCGAAAAGAAGCAGTGAAGGAGAAAGCCATCCCGGGCGTATACCTGACGCCCTAGGAGTCGTGGAGAATGGAGCCGGACACGCCGAATGGGACAACTGGCTCGCGGGCATGTTCGGGCCAACGGTTTACGTTTCAAGGAGATCAAACAGAGCATTCGCTGGACAATCAGCAGAAGAGGTCTCTCACTCCGAACTGAGGAGTAACTCCTCATACCAACTGCGGTCCATGTTATACCACATTGCACCTAGAGGGTTCCCAATGAACCCCCTACAAGTTGACGCACTGGCGGACTTGATCAATGATGAGCAGTACACGCCCGACATAAGATTCGAGGCACATGAACTACTCGACGTTTTCCGCACCATCTTGGGCTGGGTATTCCCCGAGCACCGCGACCGTGCAATGCGTTACATTGTGTCTGACGCACGGTTCGCCGAGGGAGTTCCTCCCTTATCCATATCCTATAACCCGGGCATCCCCAACATCGCACGCCCGGAATCCTCCTTTACCCGAAGGTCATTGTCATCCGCGATGGGAGGTGCAGGGCTGCTAATGCCCCCACCAGAATATCAACTGATGGTGGACCTCCACTGTCAGTACGTGGCCCACCACGGGCACCTGGGTAGTACTAACCCATTCATTGGCGTCGCGGTTATGCACGCATTTCAAGTATGCCGCCGAAGTATCTTCGGCTACCTACTAGGACGAGCATTGGGTCCCAGTAACTGCGAGGCGAGAGTCCCATTTATAAGGGAACTGGCTTTCCTCACGTCTCAGTCCAACCGGTACCAAGAGGAAATCGAGGCATGGAACGCCTCCCATCCGTCGGAACCATTTCGTCCACAGACTGGACCTGAATTTGTTAGCCGGAGATTCGTCTGCCCCCCCAACGCTGCGAACAATGTCAGGATGTCAGACGTGATCACCACCCTTATATGAAATGGCGTCCCTATAGCATGGATCAACCACGCCTATCCATTCGGGCTGAATTACCTCGACGCCCACTTCATCAACTCGCCACTAAGGCAATCACTATTTCTAGAGGCTGATGACAGGAGGCTGGAGCATCTCCAGTGACATGGCAAACCACGAGAAATAACTCAGTGGTCCGGCTTCTGGTCACCATCACCAGAGGATTTCGACCGCATCCATACGTTGATGCGGATCGACAGGCTCACCCACGGGGATCAGGCCAGGAATGGACGATGGCTATCCTATGCTGAGTCATCGACTTTCCTATATCTTAGGAATCGTCCTCGTCCCGACCTGCCCCCTGTCACTGGGCCTAGTGGAACATCGCAGGGCACTCTCAACCCAGGGTCTAACGACCCCACCATGGACATTGAAGAATCATCAGGTTCTGCTCAGCCTCAAGTGCTACTACCATCCCCCATTATACTGAATGGGCATGGGTCTAACAACCCTAGTACGACGGTAGTAGCCGCTTCTGAAGGCATTGGGTCTAACGACCCTAACACGCCCACACCAGATCACCATGAAGCCCCTTCAGCCATGGACGTGGATGATGGAGTGCGACCTCATCGGTCTCTGACACCTCAGCCACCACCCCACCCCTCGTCACCGCCTGGTCCTTCGTCTGTATAAGCACCGCACCCCTCTCCCAATGTGTTAGACCATGTGGACCCAGTCTCAAGGAGGGGTGTGTAAGGCGCCGTGTTAAGCGCCGCTTACATACTACCATTGCTTAGTCATGTTATTTACCTATGTACTGTTTGGCAACGCCGTAGAGTCCTTTTGTAAATAAGTCTGCTGAGTTCTTGTGCAAAGGAATGTACTTGAGGGTTAGAGTTCTGGCTTCAACGTGATCATGTAGAAAGTGTAGGGATATGTCGATGTGCTTGGTTCTTGAGTGAAACTCCAGGTGATGAGTGATTGCAATAGCTGCCTGGTTGTCTGAATATATTGTTGATGGCATGGGTTGATCTATTCCAAGTTCCCTGAATAGAGAGCGGTACCAAAGTACCTGCTTTGATGAGTGAATGGCGGCAGTATACTCCGCCTCTGCAGTGGATAAAGCAGTAGTTGTCTGTTTCTTTGCACTCCAGGCAACAGTGCCTCCTCCTAATAGGAATATGTAGCCGCTGATTGACTTACAATGTGAATTTGATGCCCAATCAGCATCTGAATAGATTGACAGCTCATGTGTCCAATTTTCTTCTGTACCGCTGTAAATTAGCTGATGCTGGCATGTACCTTTGAGATATTGAAATATTCACTTAACAGCAGTCCAATGCATTGATTTCAGACTCTTTGTGAATTGTGCTAACTTGTGCACTGCATATGTTATATCTGGACAAGTACCTATAGAAATATAATTCAGTGCACCAATCATTTGTGCATACCCATTTGAAATGCGTTGGTCTATTTTCGTCTCCCCCTGATCTTCTGTTTCAGGGTCTTCTAAATCAAGATTGACATTGGGATCGAGCGGGGTGTGAACAGAATTTGCATTCTCAAGACCGAATTTCTTGAGCAGTGTGTCGATGTAATGAGTTTGAGATATAGATATAGTTCCTTGAGTGTGATTGCATGCTATTTTTATACCTAGTAAAGTTTTTGGCTTGCCGATGATCTTGATTTTAAATTGTGCACTGAGTTGTTCCTCGATTCACTTGTGTTTGGCGATATTGGACATAAAAGTGATTAAGTCATTGACCCAAACTAGGACATAACTTGATTTATCTCTGTTGATGCGCTTGAAGCAGCAATAATCACTCTTCAACTTCTCAAAACCTATTTCCTTCATTGCTCTGCTAAACTCCTTGTTCCATGCATTACCAGCCTGCTTTAATCCATACAAGGCTTTCTTTAATTTGCAAACTTGGCTGGTTCCATCTTCAAATCCTGTGGGTTGTCTCATATACAACTCCTCTGTGATGTGTCCATTCAGGTAAGCACTCTTCACATCCATTTGGGTCATTTCCCAATTATTGATAGCTGACATTGCTAACAGAGCTCTTAAGGATTCAAATCTCATAACTGGTGTGAAGGTTCCTGTTTCACTAAAGTCTTCTCCAGGTTTTTGTGAAAAGCCCTTTGCTACAAGTCTGGCTTTGTATTTTACTGGAATTGTAGGATCTTCATCCTTCTTAGTGAATACCCAACGATTTCCTATGGCTTCTTTTCCCTGTGGTATGTCAACGAGTTCCCAAGTACCCATTTCCTCCAACTGATTTAGTTCTTCATGAATAGCTGCTTCCCAGTTCTGTTTGTCTGCACAACTTAGTGCTTCCTCAACAGATTTTGGAGTTTCATCATTTAGGTCTTCATTTAACATTCCAGAGTGCAGCTTCTCAAGTATTTTTTCAAATATGCAATCCCTGGTGCTGAAGGTGAGGTTAGTATGTTGATTCTGTGTCGATTGTGCTTCTGATGAATTTGTAGAATTATTATTGCTTCCTGGCATAAATCTTCGAGCTGGCTTGCATGCATCCAGGTTGGCAAGTTTCTTATAGTCTACATCTTCTTGGATCATGGTACTCACTTTTCCAGCTCCTGGGATGTTGTTCAGGTATGTTAACTTTGCTTTCATGGTTTGAAGCATATTCTGACACATTTTCATCATTTTGTGAGCTGGAATTTTGTTCTGGCTCCCCCTCAGCTCACAAATTCGGAAAAATAGTCATATTATCAAGCTCTTGAGGTTTGTCGTTTTCATTAAATGCTACATTGCGTGACACTTTGATATTCTTCTTTATAGGGTCATAATATCGAACAGCCTTTGCTCCATCTTCAAAGCCAACAAATATTATTTTATTTGACTTGGGTTGCAATTTCGAGCAGTTCTTTGACTCATCAATGACCCATACATCACATCCAAACTCCCTCAAGTGCAATACATTTGGTTTTTGTTTGCTCCAGGCTTCAAATGGAGTTTTTCCGCTCAGTGCATGTGTTGAGGCTCTATTTCAAAGATATGCTGCATGCATAACAGCCTGGTCCCAGAGAAATGAAGGTAAGTCTTTCTGAATTAACATAGCTCATGCTAACTCCAACAGGGTATGATTAAATCGTTCAGCAACACCATTTTGTGAAGGTGAATATGGTGCAGTGGTTTCAATGGTAATTCCTTCATCTGCTGCCCATTTCTTCAATTTATCGTTTACTAATTCTTTCCCATTGTCAAAATGAAGCCATTTAGGATATTTATCAAATTTCCTTTTCACCACGGCACAATACTCCTTAATCCTTTCAAAAGCTTGGCCCTTGGACTTCAAAAATAAAACTGAGGTGAGTCTGGTACAATCATCTGTGAAGGAAATATAATATTTCCACTTCTCAACACTTTGTACTCTTGCAGGACCCCATACATCACTTATAATGCTTTCTCCTAGTGTGCTGGATCGATTTTCTGCCTCTTTTGCTTGGATGCATGCTTCACAACTTCTGGATGGGAATGTTGATTCATCTATGGTAAGTCCATCAACCATTCCTTGCTTCTTCAGGGTCTCTAATCCTGACATTGACAGATGGCCAAACCTTCGGTGTCACTCATCCCATGATAGATTCTTCATGCTGGAAAGATTTGCTTGGTCTTTTCCAGTTAATTCAGCTCTTGCCTCAAGTAAGAATAATCTGTTTACTTTTCTTCCTGTCCCAATGAGCTGATTATTTCTATTTCTTAATTCACAGACTCCATTATCAGATGAAACTTTACCACCAGCATCATCAAAATGCTATTGTGATAGCAAACAATTTGGGGCTTCAGGTATGTGAAGAACATCTTGCAAAATATGTTGTACTGATTTTCCTTCAACAGTAAAATTTAAATGTATCTTTCCAATACCACAGACAATAGCAGGTTTCTTTCTGATTCCTTCAATAGTAGATTTGATAGCTCAGTACTCAATAAATGCATCATGCATTCCACAAATGTGAGAAGTTGTCCCTGAGTCCAACAACCAATCATATTTCGAAAAATTCTGTCCATCCTTAATGTGGTAAGCTGTGTCTTGTAGTCCTAAATTAACTGAGTCCTGTGTCTGATTAGTGTGATTCCTATTTCCTTGCCGTTTAGGTCCTTGTCCCTCTTTGCTGCTGCCTTTAGCCCAGCAGTCCTTAGACATGTGACCTTTCTTATGACAATTATAGCATTCCTTGTTCTTGTCCTGAGTATTCTTGCTGTAATTTCCTTTAGCCTGTAAAGTAACACCTGTAGAAGTAGATGAGTCTCCATTTCTATCATTGCAATGTCGAAATTCATCTAATAAAATTGCAACAAATTCATGTGAAGTAATGGTAGGTTTATTTCCACTGGAACCAAGATAAGATGAGGTGTAGTTGTCCCAACTCTCAGGAAGGGATGTGATTAATATTATAAGAAAATCTCCATCTTCAACCTTATGTCCCATGAGAGCTAACTGTTCCTGTAATTTCCTCAAATTAGATATATGTTCCACCATGTCAAAACCTTCTTCAGCCTGTGCGTGATACATTGCATGCCATGTTGCCAGAATTCCTAACGTCCCCTTAGATTCCTTGACCTGTGAGAGTTGTTTCCACATTTGGCTTGCCGTCTCAGCACCACTGATGTGGATCATTTTGGCATCTCCAATGGCCAACTCAATTCGAGTTCAAGCTTTCAAGTCCTTCTTTTTCCATTCGTTTATCACTTTAGTTTCTTTGTCAGTTGGCTTACTATCTTCCTTAGGCTTCAGAGGAGCTGTGCTCTCACCAATAAAATCCTCAAGGTCTGAATCCCTCAGCACAGCAAGCATCTGTTGCTTCCAGGGCATCCAATTATTGCCATTCAGCATCTCCATATGGTAAGTCCCTGAATTGCTTTGTTCTGACATGTCACACAATTGCGATAACAAGTTTTGAGGTCTTTGATGTGCAGGTGAGTATTTCTTCTTGTATATTTAGTTATGGCTGGGGCCCATAACCTATAGCAGTTGGCACAATAAAGAGGGGGAAAAATACTACTAGTATGTATTGGTTTTCCTACTGCTTATATGTACAAGTAGTAAGTAGCTGGAATAATCTACAATGTACTCAGTAAATATATTCTACATCCTTCTATAGTATTCTAATAGCTTCCACAGTCTTCGTGTATTTACTGTAATGTTCTACAAATATCTACAATATATACTTTAGTTTTGAATTGACTACATTTACACCCTTCTCCCACTTGAGCCTTGAGCCAACTCTGCTATTTTGCTACTTACTCTGCTTTGCTCTAAATACAGAACTGGAAGTCCAAGGGGTGCAACACACAAGTTGAAGCCAATGTTCCACTACTCCTGTACTTGTTCACTACCTCCACGCATCCTACTACTGTATGAATCCAATCAATTGGGCAGTCATGTGTCATGCACCCATTCTGCCATGCCAAAATTTGGGCCATGTCACGCATCACAAATAAAAATGCTGAAAGGTTAAACCATGACATATTTAGATGCCAGCATAGCACCCAAAAATTTTCAATGTAATAATTATTTTTTCTTCTGCAATAGCTATTTCTTGCCAACCAACAGCGTTCTGTACATTTGCAAGTTAAATGTATGCACTAATTCAAATTTTTGGCCAGCTTGAGTGCCCAAAATGCTGAAAATTCTGGTGTGTCACACTACAATTTCTCATGTGCTGAAATCATTTTGCAGTTGGACCTGTCATGCACTCAAAGGTATGCCCAATTGACAGTAATTTACACTCCCCCAAGAGGTCTGTATGGATCTGTACGGATCCGCTGTTAGTTTAAGATAATAAATATCTAAGGTGGTCAGCAGGAAGTGACTTTATTCATGCTTTGCACCTGAGTGTTGGGGGATATTATTTGTAGATATTCTCCTTAACTCAAGAGGTTTGGTGATGAACACAGGTGTATATTTAAGTGTAGAGGTGGGTAGGTAAGTTTAGAAGAGTAGGTGAATAGCAAGCACAACAACTAGAATTGTGGCAAGGGCTTGCAGGTGAAGGGTAGGCTGAAGATATAGGTCACTATTATGTTGAAGGTTGAAGTGGAGCTGAGGTCCCTGATGGTTTCTGCTTCTTACTTCACAACTGGAGTGCATATATATAATTTACAAGGTTACGGTGTCTCACTATCTGAGTGGACACAAATACGATGCTGCTGCTGCTGTTACTTTTACAAAGATATGGTGCCTCACTATCTGAGTGGACACAAATACGATGCTGCTGCTGCTGTTACTTTTACAAAGATACGATGCCTTACTATCTGAGTGGACACAAATATGATGCTGCTACTGCTGTTACTTTACAAAGATACGGTGCCTTACTATCTGAGTAGACACAAATAATACAAATTAGTTTCACACTTTACTATTGATGCTTTATATGTGACTCTGACAATACGTGTACTGGGTAGAGGGGAAGTATATAGGTTATATTTAGTAGGTAAGAGTTGTGTGCTACAACTGCAAAGGGATACAAACAAATGTAAACTAGGTATAAGTTGTTTATTCTACAGGCCAAATCCTCCTCCTTATATGCCTTTTACCCTCCTGCTGACTAATCATATCCCACACCTACTTTCCCATTGTTCTCCAACTGGGGAAAGTATGAGTCATTCTTTTTCTCCATTGTTCTCCAATTTAGGATGCATGAGTCAGCATCTTAGACAATGGGTATATTTAGCACAATAGAAATGCTATTAATAGTACTTGAAAGAACAATGGGTATATTTAGCACAATGGTTGTGCTATTAATAGCTCTTGAGAACAATGGTGCTCTTTTGTTTGTACCTAAAAGCTTTCCTATTTTGTACAGGGTATAATTATTTGTACATATTAGTCTTGGTGTAGTTGTTTGCATGATGATATTTATTCTGATTAGTGCTGGTCCAGTAGTATGACTAAGTATTTGTGTATGTTTATCCTGATTATTAATGAGCTGGTATTGTAGTTACTTGTTTGTGTATAATTGTTCTGATTGGTGAAGGACTATTAGTGTTTATGTAGCTTTATTTGTTAGTGTATTGATTAGTTACTTGTGTATAGTTTTCCTGATTAATAGTGAAATATAAGTGCATATTAAGTGTTGTTTGTTAAGGTATTATTAAGTTTTCTAAGTGTTTGCTTTTCTATCTTTGAGTGATTTAGCTGTATTCATGTCATTATGTGAAATCAACTTTCACCCGTGATACTGCACAGATCCATACAGACCTATACAGACCTGTATAGATACCATACAGAATTTATATAGTAGCTATTATTATTATTAGAGGTGATTATTCTATATGGATTCTGTGTGGATTTATGCATTGCTGTCTTGTTACACATGTCAAGTGTAACCCTAGGTGAAAAGTGTCACACTATACAAAATCCATGATACACTCAATATATAGTATCATTCTCAATGCATAATATCACACTTAATGCATAGTGTTATGCTTAATGTATAGTGTGACACTCAACACTTAGTGTCACGCTTAATGCAGAGTGTCACACTCATCACTTAGTGTTATGCTTAATGCATAGTGTCATGCTTAGTTGCACTCAACACTTAGTGTCACACTCGACGCTTAGTGTCACACTCAATGCTTAGTGTCACACTCAATGCCTAGTGTCACACTCAACACATAGTGTCACACTCAACACTTAGTGTCACGCTTATAGTGTCACATTTAACATATAGTGTCACACTCAATGCTTAGTGTCACGCTTAGTCATACTCAATACCTAGTGTCACACTCAATGCTTAGTGTCACACTCAACACCTAGTGTCACACTCAACACATAGTGTCACACTCAACACTTAGTGTCACACTCAACACTTAGTGTCACACTTAGTCACACTCAACACCTAGTGTCATGCTTATAGTGTCACATTTAACATATAGTGTCACACTCAATGCTTAGTGTCACACTCAATACCTAGTATCACACTCAATGCTTAGTGTCTGTGAGAAGTAACAAGAATAAAGGAGGGTGGTTGAGAGGATAGAGAGTAATAAAGGAGCAAGGAGGGTGATGAGAGAGCAAATAACTCAGACACAAACACTAACACAGACACAAGATGAGGAGGAAACTTGTTTACAACTACCAAGTTACAGAGTGTTTATATACTGAGTGTATCTACCACAATCTGTCAATCACATATCTGTCAATCACATATCTGTCAATCACAGAACTGTCAAGTATGACAGGTGACAAGTGACAGCTGTCAAAGAAGCTGTGCAACCCAGAATATCTAACACTCCCACCTTGCACAGCTAGTACAACCAAACTCCCACCTAATCTAACACAAGTCCATAGAATCCAAAGTCCATCAAATCCAAAGTCCATCAAATAACCAAAGGGTGAGAAAGTCCATCATTGACATCTCTAGTATAATATTGCCTAGCCATAGATGCATTGAGGTGAGGGGATGAAGGAGGGGAATTGCTGGGAGAGTGTATGGGTGAAGACAAGAAATGATAAGCCAAGTTGGCCTGCTGCATAGACCTGTTGTGAGAAGAGTTGGACATAATCCAATCCTTGACTTCCTGAGGCATATCAAACATGCACCTAGCAGCAATATGACCAGACCTTCCACACCTATGACAAGCACCTTCATTGGTGGGGTTGCACCACCTAAAGCCCTTGGAATCCACTAGGGAGGGACTCCCACCTAATCCTGATAATCCTGTATGTCCCTGAGACCTTTGACCTGAATGATTATAACCTGAACCTGAGTGGCCATGACCTGAACCTGTAAATCCACCAAATGCATGCCTTCCCTGAGCAGAAGCAGCAAGACCAGAGATAGGAGGAATGGAAGTGGAAGAGGGGTCCACATCTGCAGAAGTGGCAGACTGGAGCAAAATCTTCAAATCCTCCAAGGTGAGTTCATCCTTCCTAGCAAGAATTGCATTCCTAGTGGTATGGAAGGATTCATCCAAGTTCATGAGGATGACATCAACAACTTCAGTGTCATCAATAGTGCAACCTAGGGCTGAGAGCTTCTTGGAAGCTGCAACAACAGACTGGATATAGAAGTCAATGGGTTTGGTAATGTCATGAGGAACCCTGTAAAACTCCTTTCTAAACTGCATTCTATGACCAATGGTAGACTTCTGAAAATGACCCTTGAGAGCATCCCAAGCTGCTTTGCCAGACTCCAGATCCCTAACAAGATACTGATAATCAGTATGAACCTTGGCAAAAATGAAGGCAATCATCTGCCCATCAAGAGACAGCCACTTCTCCAAAGCATCTTTATTCTCCTCCTTAGGAGGGGAACCAAATGAAATCCCCTGAACACCAGCAGCTCTAAAGAACATGCCCATGGATGTAGACCATTCATGCCAGTTGGTGGAGGTGAGGGTAGGGACAGAAGCATAGATGATTGTGGCAGCAGGATTGATAGACATAGTGAATAATGAAATGGAGTGATGATGGGATTGGCACTGTTGGTAAAATCCCAGACAGCGTAAGTTTATGCTTGAAAGAGGGGGAGTGATGAAGTAGGTGAAGTAGCAGTGGTAATATGTTGTGGCAAAGATTAAAAGGCGGGGCCCATAACCTGTGAGAAGTAACAAGAATAAAGGAGGGTGGTTGAGAGGATAGAGAGTAATAAAGGAGCAAGGAGGGTGATGAGAGAGCAAATAACTCAGACACAAACACTAACACAGACACAAGATGAGGAGGAAACTTGTTTACAACTACCAAGTTACAGAGTGTTTATATACTGAGTGTGTCTACCAAAGTCCCAACCAAGGTCCATGTAACTAAGGTAACAGACAGCTGTCAATCTGTCAATCACATATCTGTCAATCACATATCTGTCAATCACAGAACTGTCAAGTATGACAGGTGACAAGTGACAGCTGTCAAAGAAGCTGTGCAACCCAGAATATCTAACAGTGTCACACTCAATGCTTAGTGTCACACTCAATGCTTAGTGTCACACTCAATGCTTAGTGTCACACTCAATGCTTAGTGTCACACTCAACGCCTAGTGTCACACTCAATGCATAGTGTCACACTCAACGCTTAGTGTCACACTTATAGTGTCACATTTAACATATAGTGTCACACTCAATGCTTAGTGTCACACTCAACGCCTAGTGTCACACTCAATGCATAGTGTCACACTCAACACTTAGTGTCACACTTATAGTGTCACATTTAATGTATAGTATCACACTCAATACCTAGTATCACGCTTATAGTGTCACATTTAATATATAGTGTCACACTCAACACCTAGTATCACACTTATAGTGTCACATTTAATGTATAGTATCACACTCAATACCTAGTATCACACTCAACACCTAGTATCACACTCAACACCTAGTATCACACTCAACACCTAGTGTTATGCTTATAGTGTCACATTTAATGTATAGTGTCACACTCAACATCTAGTATCACACTCAACACCTAGTGTCATGCTTAATGCAGAGTGTCACATGCAAGGAAATAAGTATAATAAAATTCTGTACAGATTCTGTACAGAATCTGTACAGAATTTTCAGGTCTGTAATGCAGAATTCTGAGGAATTCTGCATAATCCACACAGAATTTTCGGAATCTGTGCGGAATCTGTACAGACCCAAAAAAACCTCTGCCAAAATGAAAAAAATCTGTGCAGATTCCACACAGATTCCGAAAATTCTGTACAGATTCCACGCAGATCCATACAGAACACATGGCTAAGTGTAAAGAGCTCCCAATTGATCAGATTTATACAGTAATGTGTACCAGTTACTCCACTTCATAGAATATCAACTCTGGAGTTCTTGTCCCTAGTGGAATAGAATGGGACATGACATAACAATAGCAATTATAGCACTCCCCAGTGACCCACCCAGGCCAGTGACAGTGTTGGGAGATTAGTCCAGGGACCAGCAAGAGCATAGTAAGCATGAGCAAGTGGTAAAGCAAGACAAATAAAGTAAGCCATGGAACCCCCAAAACAAGAAAAGCAGTGGGGGATCAAGAACAGAGCCAAGCAAGCATAGGGAGTCAGGTGCAGGGTGTTACATTGGCTGACTGTCAAGTCCCATTCTATTCCACTAGGAACAAGAACTGCAGAGTTGATATCTAAGTGGCAGAGTAACTTGTACATGTTAATAGGGTGTGTGGAGATAATGAACAAGTATGGGAGTAGTGGAACATTAGCTTCAACTTGTGTGTTGCACACCTTGGACTTCCAGTTCCATATTTAGAACAAAGCAGAGTAAGTAGCAAAATAGTGGAGTTGGCTCAAGACCCAAGTGGGAGAAAGGTGTAAACATAGTTGATTCGAAACTGAAGTCTATCTATGTCACATCCCATTCCAACCACTAAGGGTTGAACTATGAAGAAGGGTCTATTGACAAGAGAGCATGTAAGTAAATGGCTCAGGGGTAATGAATGAAGTACAGGAGTAATGGAACATCAGCTTCAACTTATGTGTTGCACCCCTTGAACTTCTCATTCCATATTTAGAAGAAGGCAGAGTTGATGCTGATAACTCAGAGTTGGAACAAGTCCCAAGTGAAGGAAAGGGTGTTAATGTAGTTGATTCAAAACTGTAGTCTACCTACAAAGTGAAGTAGTTTATATAGTCATTACTTTGTCCTGGATGCAGAGGGAGTTAGTGTCTATGGGTTTGTGGCATACTGGGGGATAAGTAACTCCAGAGAATGTAGACTACAGTAGACTAGTTTCATGCCTCTAGATTACAGTCAACATATAACACTGATAGTTATGGTGATGATGAGGAATGGGGTAAAACTAATAGGAATGGGAGTTATGAAATGAACTAGAAGATATGAAAAGGCATAGAACGAATAGTAGTAATAAAGGGAAGGGACAAGTAAACAATGACAAGTAAACATTAAGTAAGTAAGAGTTCCATATATAACAAATGTATACAGTCCAGAGGAAACATACATTCCTTGGATGAAAACATAATATCAACTTGCATTGGTCCTAGGAACTTTGTCATGGATATGACAATCTACATTACAGGAGTAGTTTATATAGTAAAATACTTTGTCCAAATGTGTATGGAGTAATGCCCATGGGTATGTGGCATTCTAGGGGTAAGTAAACACCATAGAATGTAGACCATAGTAAACTAGTAGTACACTTCTAGATTATAGTCATAGATAAAATGGCTGCAGCCAGAGAACAAGGTAGAAATATTAAAGGGAAGGAACAAGTAAACAGTTACAAGTAAACAATAGTAAGGAAGAGTTTGATATATAATAAGTATAAGGTAGGCGACATTAGAAACCGGCACCCTTATGTAATACAAAATCTTGTCTTCACAACTTCTGAAATTGCTCCCTCACACATCATTTCTATGCAAATCTAACTCCAACAATGTGTAGCTTAATGTAATTGGAACAAAATGTTCAAATTTTTTTAAATTTTTTTTGAGTATATCCTGAGAAATCTAGGGTCTAAGTTTTCAAGTAGGAAATGGCTTAAAACATCATTTTAAAGCTTTTGCAATGGTTCAAAAGGCATTTGGATTTTTTGACCTCGAAGATTTTGCACCTTATGTAATATGTTCCTGATTATGTAATATTCATCATGTGACACAATGTAACACCATGTCACAACCTGTGACATATGTCAGAAGTAACAAGAATAGAGAGGGTGGATGGAGAGAGAATAGAGAATAATAGAGAGCAAGGAAGGTGATAAGGGAGCAGATAACTCAGCAGAAATCTTGTTACAATGTTGGTGTCTAATATTTTTATATCAATCTGTCAATCTTCTGTCAATAAGAACTTGTTGGGTGAATATATCTAACAACATATAGCACAGTGCACTTTGGTATATTTTTATATCTACTTGGTTGGAATATCATACTTATGAGTACCTAGGGAATTATTTCCACCTTGGCTTCTGGTGAAATTTCAGGTTTATAATTTTTTTATTTTCTGGAACCCCAGATTTTGCCCCTCTTGGCGCTTACTAAGCTGATTACATAAGGGTGCCAGTTTCTGATGTCACCTACCTTACACAGTTTGGAGAAAACATACAAAATGCAGAGTAAACCCAGAGTTAGCTCCAATGGTTTGGAATGATTGTCATGGATATGACAGTATCCTCCCATTAAGGCCAAGCCTTTGAGGCCTTTGAGCCAGATAGGAAATAGTACTGCTTATTCAGCAGTGAACTCTGGAGATTTTGCTGAGTGCAATGCCAGAGGTGGAGTAAATGATACAGAGGAAAATGTGCATAGACTGGAGAAATGTTTTGTAGGTTTTGGAGTTTGAATTGTTTTTGCTGTACTGAAACTAAGAAAAAGAGTGAAAGTGGAGTAAAATGAGTTAGAGCAGAGTAAAATCTAAGTGGTGTCTGGATTGGGCTTATCAGGATATTTTGAATGGAATTTCTCAATAAGTTCAAAAGCATGCTCTAGCTCTGTTGCAGCTAGCCAAGTTAACTCTTTGTCTGTGCCCTTGTATCCAGACCAGTGGACTAGATACCAGAGTTTGCATTTGCAATGATGATCTAACTTGGAGTCACAGATTTTGCTGACTTCATACTCAATGTCACCATTGAGTTTCACTGGAGGGGGTGGAGGTATTTTATGTTCAGGGAGAGGATTTTCTGTGGCTGGCTCAAGCATTGAGCATAGAGACATGGAAGACTGGATGAACTGAATGAAAGTTGGTGGGGAAGCATAAGGTGCAAGAGTGGGAACCAGTCTTGGCAATAATCTCATATGGACCATAATACTTTTCAGCAAACTTTTTTGCCAGATGAGTAGATTTGAAAAACTTAGTGCAGAAAAAAGCCTTTGTTCCAACCTTGAACTCTGGAGCTGGCAACTGATGGTTGTCTGCTCCAACTTGATAGCGTTTTTGGGCAAGTGCTATTTCAGTTTTGAGGAGTTCATGAAGTTCTTGGAGGTCAATAGCAAATTCCTGTGCTTTGGCTGCAGTAACATCTCATTCAGAATGAACTGTTATTGCTGGGTGATAACCTTTGTTGGTAAATAAGGGGGTTGTATTAGTGGTTGAGCTCAGAGTATTATTATATATGAACTCAGCAAGAGGGAGTAGAACAGCCCAGTTGTCCTGCTGGTAGTTGCAGTAGATATGGATATATTGTTCTAGAACCTGGTTGATATGTTCTGTTTGTCCATTGCCCTCTGGGTAATACCCAGAGGTAAAGTGCAAGGTCATGTTGAGGACTTTGCTCAATGAATGAAAGAAATGAGAGATGAACTCTGAGCCTCTGTTGGAGGTAACATGCTCTGGAACACCATGTTTAGAAAATACATGAAAGACAAAGAGTTGAGCAAGTTGAGTGGAGGTAATAGTGTTATAACAGGGAATAAAGATTGCCTGCTTGCTGAAACAATCTACAATGACCAGAATGGAGTTATACTCTTCTGAACTGGACTTAGGAAGTGTTTTGATAAAATCCATTTATATAGAACTCCATGGACATCCTGGAATTGGAAGTTGCTTCAAAGTGCCATAGGGTCAATGCCTTTGGGGTTTATATTGCATGCAAGTAGTACAGGACTTACAGTAGTCCTTGATATAAGTGCAGAGTCCAGGCCAAGTGTATTCACACCTGATGATGGACAAGGTCTTGTTTTGACCAGGGTGTCCAGTGAGGATGTGATCATGCTTGTACTGGATGACACAAAGGTGAAGGGAGTTGTCATTAGGCAATGACACAGGTAACCCATGGGTATCCAGAGCTCAACCCATACCTGTACCCATGCTAACCCATACCTGTGAGAATGGGTACAGGTTCCCATGGGTATCACAACCCATGGGTTTTACTAATATTTACACATTTTAGAATAAGAAAGAATATAAGATGAAATATGTCATAGCACTCAGACCAGACACACAAATAATATGTACAATAGCTTGTTTTGTACATACATTACAGGGCTTGCAATATGTAATCACTCAGCTGAATCAAGTTAAAATTGGCAGCTGTACGATACTATCTTCAGGTAGGCAATGGCATGGGAATTGTACTAGGAAAGTCTAGTATACTCAAAACAATAAACATCAAATTATAATGAACTAGAGTACAACTATTTATATGTAGTATATTATAGGCATGAAACAGAGGGGTTAAAAATGAAGCAGAGAGAGCAAAAGCAACATTGAGATTTTAGAAATGAAGCAAATAAAGTAGAATCTAATTTATATGTAAATGAGAAGATTGAATGTATATTTATTATAACTTTGGGATGAGCTGGCCTAAAAATATGATTGTGGCATCATTAGAACCATATGATGAAGGACAATGTGGTTCCATAATATGTAATAGATCGAGTGCAAATAGGAGTAGCGACAATGATACTAATGAATTACATATAGGTCTGCCACCTAAGTTTAACCCCATGGGCTGAACAAAATGCAGAAATGGATTCTCAGTTTTTGTTATATTATGAAGTAAACTGTAGACATCTATTCTAAAGGTGCTGGGCCCACTGCAAATTGTTAGTTCTCATTTTTATTTAATATATGTATATTGCCTATGGGTACTTGTGGGTTATGGGTTCCAAAAGCTTAACCCATACCCATACCTGCCAGTACCCATACCCATGACCTGTGCAGGTATGGTGTACCTGTGCCATTGCCTAGTTGTCATTGGGAACATAGATACATTCATCAAGATGGAGTAATTTGTCTGTTCTGACTGACCAACAACCAGTGGGATCTCAGAGATGAATGGCAGCAACAGTATCAGTAGGTTGAGTGATCAAGATATCATGATGAAGCTGCTCAATGTTCATAACTATGCTAGCTCTGAGAATGGGCAGGAAAAGAATAGTGGCTCACAATGAAGTAGTGAGTTGTTCTTGAGTGAAAACTGGTCTAAAGTTATGCAGATTGACTGTGGCATAGTTGTTATCCCCCTCTTTAGAATAGATGTCCCAGCGTCTAGTTAATGCATCTAGTTTAGCTCTGAGCTTCCCCAGATGAAAATGTATAACTAGATTGAATTGAGAAAGATACTCTGACCAATGGGCTTGATGACAAGTGAGGATCTTGGTAGTGGAGAAGTATTCAAGGTTCTTATGATCAGTGACCACATCAATTTGTTAGGATCTCGTCCTTATCTTATCTAATTCTCTGACATCTTATCTTATCTTGTCATGTGATTAGTCATGTGACACACAATGCGGACACCATGCATATCAACATATATTATTCATCAAGACTATGGGCACAGTTCCACAGTTTGGCCATGCTCTTTACATACATAGTACATGAGTTTGTAATGTAAAAGCACAGTAACATGTGTTATAGTGTAGGCTAAAGTACTGTACCAGCCTGTATGGAGGCAACATCATGCATAACACAGGCCTGGTTGCATTGCTAATTTTACCCTCAGTCATGCATCATGCAGGTCCCATTACTAGCTCAGAGCCACAATATTAAAAACTTTTTTAGTTAAAAAATGCGAAAAATAAGTAAATAACACTATATGTGATTTCAGAGGGGTCAATATAGAAATTGTATAAAGAGGAGGGCTTAAGAGGTGGGGATTTGGGAGGTTTTTTTAGGAGGTTTTTAAGGTGATTGATTTGTGATATGAGCTCCTGAGGTGGACCTGAGAGCTTCTCAGCCATATTGTAGAGTGTTTTGTCATTTCAGGCAGGAAACAGTGGGTAGGAAGGCAAAAAATTCACTTTATTATAACTAAAATACTTTCTACATTATTTTCATTGTCATATTAGCTTTAACTTAACATTTATGGTAATTAACTTCAACTATTGAACTATGCAGAATATTCTGTTGTTTCCCACCACCTGACAATCTAGGTTGCTAAGTTTGAGGGCTGTTATGCACTTAATAGCCCTCATTGCTATCATTGAGTCAAAAAATCTTGTCACAGCCTCAAACTCCATTTCTTCCATACAGGCTGGTACAGTACATGTGATTTCCTCATGGACAATTACTATAAATATGGTCTCTCTAATTAGTTAATTCTCTATTATTGTGCTAGTTTATTCCAGACTCACAATAAGATTCACTTTTCTCCTTTGATTTATGTGTTTGAGTTTGAGTTTGAGCTTTTTGCTTGTCTGTTGCTAACAAAAGCACAAGAATCTACCTCATTTCTCGACCTTGAACTCTCCTTTAGTCAACCCCCAGCAAAACTTTTTCTCTTTCACCTTGTTTCTTGTCTTGGACTTTTGGATCCATAGATGTACACCCTGTTTGATAGTCTTGATTGTTGTGCTTGGACACATGAGAGGATAGTGTAACATTGAGCCTGACACTTCCAAATTACCAATCTTCTAAGGCTCTCTGCCTTGAGTTTGGCATGGTGCCAGTAACTGGAGAGGCTACCACATATTGCCCCTGCTAGTACTATCTGCAAATTGGTGTGTGTGAGACTTAGGATGTTTCGCTAGTCTCCAAACCCCTTCAAAAGCATCTGTTATGTTTTCACTCTGGCACCTATCACCTGATCTCAGACCTGTCACACCCTCCATTCCTGTACATATCACATTTCCTCCAAATCCATTCCTATCTACACTCCTTTGTCTTGATTCTCTATCTGTTTCAACCCTGTTCGAGGGTGTGTCCCACAGGACAGACCCTGTATCTGTATCCCTACCCCTCACTTCAACTGGAGAGATGTGTCAGTAGATTCTGACAACTCCAACTTCAATCCCAACACCTACCCCTCTCTTGCCCAAACTCTCTTTTACCACCAAACTCCTTCACCTCATCTTCTTACCCCGGTTTACCCACAAGATTATATTACTGATCATTCAATCTATTTTAATCTATAATGGAAGCTGAAAACCTTGCCCCATTTGCCTACTACCCACAAGTACCACCTCTAGGACTATTCACACACCCTCTGACCCCCAAAGGAATGAATGTTCCATTACCACAATCCTCCAATCCTCCACCATTACCACCACCTAACCCACCAGTCCAAACTGGACAAGGAAGTTGAGTACACCTTCTAGTAGATGCCATTAAATTTGCTGCTAGAGGAATTTTCAGGCTATATGCTCCAGTAATTGAAGTAGCTGAAGCCACCTCTATGATGGCAAGAAGGCAACATGATACAGTCACAGACAAGGCTTTAAAAATAGAAAAACCTGAGAAATACACCAGAGATAGAAAGCATGCTCAAGCTTAGATGAGATCATTGGAGTCATACTTCACTGGATCTTGGGTAAATCCCCTTGACCATGAGATGAAGATAAGGTTTATACTAAGCCTTATAGACAGATCAAAGAATCAAATAGCAGCAGGCTGGGTTGATCAAATTATGGTTATTATAGAACATCTGAGTGGACATACTTTTGAAATGATTAAGGAAGATTTCTTACATTTCTTTGGAGTATGTTTGGACATGCAGGATGCCCAAGATGAATTGGATAAGCTTTATCAAGGATGTTGAACAGTAGAAGAATTTACAGTTAAATTCACCACCATAGCAGGAAGAACTGGATACAATGACACCACTATCATTAGAAAATTCAGAGACAAATTAGACCCTGGATTACTTGAAATGATTGTCATGTGAAAAGTACTAACAGGCTTACAGGAATGGTATGATGTAGCTCAGAAAATTGACCAAGAACACTGAAACATTTATAGGAACAAGAATTCTTGACAAGGACAACCCCCTAATCCTGGATGACCCCAAAACTTTGGACAACAACAAGGCATGCAGAATACCCCTCAGGGCAGACCATGACCTAATTAGTTTCAACCCCAGAACCAAGGACCCTGTTTCCCTCAGACACAAGGACCACCCCCAAATCAAGCCAATTTACCAGTATCACAAGGAGGTGACCAAATGGATATTGATACCCTCAAATGTGAAGGACACTGTTTTTATTGCAAGGAAAAAGGACACATGGCCAACACATGCCCTAAAAAGCAGAACCAAGCAGTAATTTACACTTCCCCAAGAGGTCTGTATAGATACCATACAGAATTTATATAGTGGCTATTTTTATTATTATAGGTGATAATTCTGTGCACATTCCATACATATTCTGCATGGATTCTGTGTGGATTTATGCAGAATCTGTAAGATCTGTTTAATACCTTAATTTTCCTATTTAAAATCTCAATGAACACTACAAAAACTGTTAATTCATAATCATTTCTACTTATAGTTGGCTAAAATGTAAAACTATGTATGTATTTTTTTAAAGAACAATATCATCAGCTGGAAAACTATCATCATCATCATCATCATCATCTACTACATCACCTTGCACTTCAATATCAGTAGCTTCCTGTCTCTTTCTTTTTCCTGCCTTTGTATAACATGTTTGCTATGATAAAATAACATGGCATACAGAAACCAATCAAAGTTATGTGGTGCCATTTTTTTTTAAATGGATTAAAAGCCACCAAGCCAAGCATTGAGCTGTTCACATGCCTATTATTAAGAAGTAGTTATTAAAACATCTTATATCATTATTATATATGCTCTTACCTGTGTATTAAAAGCTCTTTTCAAATATGGATGTCCATTCTTATCAAAGTCAGTAATAACCAGATTTGGAGCTGATCCATCTAATGGTGCAGGATTACAAAATATTCTGCAGAGATAATCTGAAACTCTGTGTCCTGTGTAATGATAGCTGTCCACACTAAACCTTGTAGTTTTTTTCCATGTATTCTACTGCTCTCTTCGATCTTTATGAAGAAGATATCTTAGAACCAAGCATGCCTTATCAATACATACATAATCTGGCCTAGATTCTTCAGTAGGGAATACCTTCTCAAGGAACTTCATGATATTGTATAGTGATTCAGCATTCTCAAATTTTGTCCAGGCAATAACCACTCCACAAGGTGCACATATTGTCTCAACACAGTAGTATTTGCCTGGAGTAAAGTAGTTTTTTATTTTTCTATTTGATGATTGTTGTGGTTCATCATGTGAGAGCTCTTTACACTCCCCCCTTTCATGTGAATTTCATGTGAATTTTACATGAATGGGTGAATTTCAGGTGAACTTTTTGCATTATTTTTGCTGAATTTCAGTGAGAACACTGCTAATAATTTCATGTGAATTTTGCATGAATTTCACAGGAACTTCACTAAGTGACATGAATTTCATGTGAAGATGAAGTGAAAATTCACATGAATTTTTCACCTGACATTCATGTCACT
The DNA here is from genome assembly GCA_025738555.1 of Cyathus striatus. NCBI lineage: Eukaryota > Fungi > Basidiomycota > Agaricomycetes > Agaricales > Nidulariaceae > Cyathus > Cyathus striatus. Next base: position 2,907,048 of record JAOVFP010000016.1, on the reverse strand, counting down.
CAGTGAAATTCATGTGAAGCTTATACAAGAGTAGAGTGTAATACTGCATGCTGAGTGTGATGCCATGTGCTGAGTGTGATACTGCGTGTTGAGTGTGACACCCAGGGCTGAGTGTGACACCCAGGACTGAGTGTGACACCATGTGCTGAGTTTGACATGTGACACCCAGAGCTGAGTGTGACACCATGTGTTGAGTGCGATACTGTGTGTTGAGTGTGACACCATTTGCTGAGTGTGATGCTGGGGTGTAACAATGTTTATCAAATGATGAGTATGACACTGCATGCAGAGTGTCTAAGCTGTACCTAGACTCTATTGTCACAGTTGTAACATGTTTCCTACAGTCATCAAACTTGTCATGTGGCTGAGAATTTCTTGGTCTAACTGTACTCCATTCATTCTGTTCTCCTGGGCAGTAAAGCATTCTCCTTACACCAGCTTGATAAGAAGAATGATGAGTTGATTGAAATCTTGTCCACTCAGCTTGGTGATCATTACAAGCCTGTGTACCTTGCTTTTTCATATTAGTGCAACCTTGAATACAACAGCATGCACCATAAAAAGCTTCATGTACTTCACAAAAAACACCTCCACGTGCATTATGCAACTCACTTGTACACCCTTCAAATGCACAGTGTGTTGGGTCCATTATAATACCATCTAGTACCACTATTTTTACAGGTGCATACTCATTCTCATTTATGTTAGATATTCAGGGTTGCACAGCTTCTTTGACAGCTGTCACTTGTCACCTGTCATACTTGACAGTTCTGTAATTGACAGATATGTGATTGACAGATTGACAGCTGTCAGTTACCTTAGTTACATGGACCTTGGTTGGGACTTTGGTAGACAGCCTTAGTATATAAACACTCTGTAACTTGGTAGTAGTTAACAAGTTTCCTCCCCATCTTGTGTCTGTGTCTGTGTTTGTGTCTGAGTCTTTGCTCCACTATCACCCTCTTTGCTTCTTTATCACACTCTATTCTCTCAATCACCCTCCTTTATTCTTGTTACTTCTGACAATTTATTGTAGAATCATTATTTTCCATATCTGCTACTGCTGCTTGTACATTTACAGAATTCATATCTTCCTGGGTACTTTCTGATTGTACAAGATTAGGAACTGATCTGTTTTCATCAATTCCTACCACACCAGCAGAGTCAACTTCTGATGTCACATTAGATCTGTCTTGGTAGACATGTGTACACTCAGCACAAGTGTGCTTATCAGCAGATCAAATGATTCCATTATTACCAAGTAAAGAATAAGCTTCACATGTAAGATTATCAATTGAAAGTCCATCTTCAACTTCCAAATTTATGCCTCACACAGCAGCTAAGGCTCTAACAGTTTCTTGAATGAATGCCTGCCAAATATGTCTGTGGGTGATGCTTTGTTCATCAGAAAAGTTATTATTCCAAAATTGAGTGTAAGCAGCAGCTGATGCATGAAAGCTATAGATTGCATTGACAGCTGCATTTGAAAATATTCTGTCCACCCACAGTGACTGTCCCACTTTAACATACTTTGCAGAATTGAGGTAAACTCAAGTACTTTTTTTATTAGGAATTGAAACTTTCTCTCTATCAGCTGAGTATTGTGTTTTACATTTATTGCAGATTCCTGTAAGTACTTGAACATTTTTTATTGTTTCAGTACTCTGAATTAAAGTAACTCAAGGAATATCTCTTATACTTGTCAATAAGTGCAATGTTAATGGGGGGCATGTATTTGTTTGACATACAGCAGTTACAGGACAAATAACAAATGATGGTGAAATCTCTTTATGAGATACTGACTTTAAGTTTCCTTTAAATTTGCCAGATGATTCACATGGATTAAGCTTTAGAGTCTTCATTAATTTATCCAAGCTCAGTGCCAAAGTAGTATCTGCTTGGTCACCAGGTTCACCTTTAAACAATTTGTTACATCTCTCCCCAAGTTGTTCTTGTAAAGCTCAAGATAAGGTAAGCATCCAAGCAGTCATTTGTACATTATTCTCCTGAGGATATCTAGGATTGTGTTGCCATGCATGAAGACTTAATAAGTTACAGTTGTGTGTAACTGTAAATAGTATTACTAAGGCTGTTGATAAGGAGATTTCTGAACTATAATTATTACTGATAAATTTGCTAAAAGTTTTAAATGATATATCAGGAAAGGGCTGCATGTTTGCTGATACTCCTGGCAACGTTATTAAAATAATCCATATGTGCAAATTTATAGTTGGGTTCTTAAAATTCATCCAATCTTTAGATCTCCAAAGTGTTGTAAAAATAAGAACAAATTCCATTAGAGTGGAACATCCAGTTACAAAACTATACAAGACACATTTTTTTTGGAGGAATAGATGCATAAGAATTTGGCATATGAGACAGAATACAAAGATCTCAAATTTTATACTACATTTTAAAAATGAAAAAAAAATTCATTCAAAATAAAATCAGCTTACTCTTTAGCTTTCTTCTTAGAAGCCTTCTTAACTTCCTTATCCTTTTCTTTACTTTTACCCTTCCCTTTACCCTTCCCTTTCTCCATTTGCTTGTCCTTTCTCTTATTATTCTTATTCTTATTCTTCTCCATTTTCTCCTCCTCCTCCTCCTCCTCCTCCTCCTCCTCCTCCTCATCATCATCATCATCATCACCATCATCATCATCTGACTCCTCATCATCTGACTCCTCCTGTTTACTTTTAACTTTTCCCTTTCCCTTTCCCTTTCCCTTTCCCTTTCCCCTTCCCTTTCCCTTTCCCTTTCCCTTTCCCTTTCCCTTTCCCTTTCCCTTTCCCTTTCCCTTTCCTTTCCTTTCCCTTTCCCTTTCCCTTTTTCCCTTTCCCTTTCCCTTTCCCTTTCCCTTTCCCTTTCCTTTCCCTTTCCCTTTCCCTTTCCCTTTCCTTTCCCTTTCCCTTTCCCTTTCCTTCCCTTTCCCTTTCCCTTTCCCTTTCCCTTTCCCTTTCACTTTCCCTTTCCCTTTCCCTTTCCCTTTCCCTTTCCCTTTCCCTTCACTTTCTTTCTTACTGCTCTGTCAGGATCAAGTGTCCCTCCATTGTTATAAAATGTTTTAAGGTCCTCAAATGTATATTTTTGGGACTTCTCATATCCCTATGCTTCCAGGTCAGATGGAGCATCATCTTTTCCCTCCATCCATTCCTTTAAAAGAGGATAATCTGATAGCTTTGTAAAAAACTTCAAGTGATTAGACTGAAAGTATAAATAGGACAGGAAAATGTCAATGATTTCCTTCTTTCTTGGTGGTTTCCCTTGCCATTGGTTGTTCCTTGCCATTGAGTTATATATATCCAGATACTCGAGAGCCATCATGTACTTCTTATATTGGCCTCTAATTCCATCCTCAAACATGCAGTGAAGTTCATTTGCATGGACACCAAGATGGGCAGCAATTACTTGAAACTCAGCAGCAGCTTCTGTTACAGCAGATGGAGCCATTGATACAGATCGATTGTGAGTGGAAAGAGATGCAGAGCAAGACTGAAATGTAATTGGTGTGGACTCTTCTTGACCTGAAGAACAAAAAGAAGACTATTTGTATAGTTGAGTTTGGAGCTGTAAAAATACATAAAAATAACACTTACACATAATACATGTAAAACATAATTTTCTTGCTGAATCCATGTAAATTCCTCATTTTCCTCAATAGCACATTCAAAGTTACCCAAAAGACACCAATGTGAGCTGCCACTATAAACAACATAAAACCACTGATTAGAATCAGCAATAGGATCATATTTCTTTGCCAGTCCTTTCATAACAGGTTCCATTGAATTTACTGAAACAGGAATCTTAATGAAAGTCATTGAGTTCATATTTATAACTTTCAGATTCGTTGGATTTAGCTTTGAAATGTAAAGGTATACAATTCCTTTGACATGTTCTAGATAGGTTGACTGCTTCTCAATTTCCAGAAATTCTGCACTGTTATAAATGTTACCCTGTGCATGATGGCACATAAATCCACCTAAATAGCAGTAATTTACACTCTCCCACAGGTATACATGGACTCCACATAGCCTCCATGTAGTCTCCTTAAATTCTATATGGAGTCCATGTGAAGTCCATGTAAAGTCCACATTGAGTCCATAAATTCCATGTAAACTCCTTGTGGAGTCCACATAGTTCCACATGGAGTCCATGTGGAGTATATGTGAACTTTATACATAGATTAAAATTCATATTTACTCCACATTGCACCCACATGGAGTCCACATGTAGTAATAAAAGTCCACATACACTCCTCATTCATATGTGAAGAACATTGTAGAGGTTTATGTACACTCCACATGGAGTACACATGGAGTATACATGGAGTACATATGGAGTCTAGTGAACTTTATGAACAGTTCATGATGTCTGATATGTATAAACCTTATATAGAGTCCACATAAAATTTACATGGAATTGTCTATCTTATACATGAATTTTAATGATACAACTAGCATCATACACATATATTGAAAATGAACAACAAATATTGTACTAACCTATACTACTTAGCAGCACTTGGTGTATTAGTCATTCCTCTCTATATCAATTTCTATTCCTCATTGTCATCTTCTTCTACCACTTGATCTTTCATTTGTTGCCTCTTTATAACCCTTTGTGTGTATAAAAACAATAGTATGTGCATGGTCCAGTTAAAATTAGATAATGTCATTCTGTTCAACATTGTTTGGAAGCCGCCTATCCATGCATTTAATTGCTCACATGCCTTATGTTACTAATTAGCAATAGTTATACAATTATAAGAATATAAAACTAACTTATGTATTAAATGCACGTTTGTAATGTGGAACACCATTCACATCATGTTCAACCACAACTAGATTTGGAGCAGATCCATTTAATGGTGCTGGGTTACACCATTTATGACATATATAACCAGTCACCCTATGATTAATATAATGATAAGAGTCAACAACAAATCGTGTTGTATTTTTCTACTCAATCCATTTCCCATTTGTAGCTGCACTTTTGAGAAGAACACAGGCTTTATCTATGCATACATAACTTGGCTGGACATCCTCTGTTGGAAATACTTTTTCTAAAAAATCAAATATTTGATCTATAGACTTGGACTTATCAAACTTTGCCCAAGCAAGGACTACACCACATGGTGCACAGATTATTTCAACACAATAAAATCATGATGGAGAAAAGTAGTCTTTTTTTTTCTTTTTCTCCCTGGAGCTCATAATATCATGTGCTTGAACTTGTCTATTGATCTGAGGTAACCATGGGAGTTGTTCTTCCTGAGTATGCCATAATATTCTTTGGACACCAAGTAATGACTGTCTGCCAAATCTTGTGAAATGTGATCGCCACTTTTGCTGGTGTTCTTCACATGCCTTTGTATTTTGAACTAGATTTTTATTGCAGCCATTTACTCTGCATAAATTTTTGTGTAGTACTTCATGCATAGCACAGAAAACACCTTGTCTTGCATTGACTAGATCTTGAGTATAGTTCTCTATGGCACATGTCAGAAGTAACAAAGAATAAGGAGGGTGGTTGAGAGAGAATAGAGGATAATGAAGAGCAAAGAGGGTGATAGTGAAGCAAATACTAAACACAAACACTGACACAGACACAGATGGGGAGGAAACTTGTTAACAACTACCAAGTTACAGAGTGTTTTAAACATATACTGAGTAAGTCTACCAAAGTCCAACCAAAGTCCTGTAACTAAGGTAACTGACAGCTGTCAATCTGTCAATCACAAATCTGTCAATCAAGTATCTGTCAATCACAGATCTGTCAAGTATGACAGGTGATAAGTGACAGCTGTCAAGGAAGCTGTGCAACCCAGAATATCTAACACTCCCACTTTGCACAGCTAGTACAACTAAACTCCCATCTAATCTAACACAAGTCCATAGAATCCAAAGTCCATCAAATCCAAAGTCCATCAAATAACCAAAGGGTGAGGAAATCCATTATTGACATCTCCAGTAAAGTATTGCCTAGCCATAGATGCATTGAGGTGAGGGGATGAGGGAGGGGAATTGCTGGGAGAGTGAATGGGTGAAGACAAGAAATGGTAAGCCAAGTTGGCCTGCTGCATAGACCTGTTGTGAGAAGAGTTGGACATAATCCAATCTTTAACCTCCTGAGGCATGTCATACATGCACCTAGCAGCAATGTGACCAGACCTTCCACACCTATGACAGGCACCTTCATTAGTGGGATTGCACCACCTAAAGCCCTTGGAATCCACTAGGGAGGGACTCCCACCTAATCCTGATAATCCTGTATGTCCCTGAGACCTGTGATCTAAATGACCATGACCTGAACCTGAATGGCCATGACCTGAACCTGTAAATCCACCAAATGCATGCCTTCCCTGAGCAGAAGCAGCAAGACCAGAGATGTGGGGAAGAGAAGTGGAAGTGGGGTCCACATCTGCAGAAGTAGCAGACTGGAGCAAGACCTTCAAATCCTCCAAGGTGAGCTCATCCTTCCTGGCAAGAATGGCATTTCTAATAGTGTGGAAGGACTCATCCAGATTTATGAGAATGACATCAACAACTTCAGTGTCATCAACAGTGCAGCCTAAGCCTGAGAGCTTCTTGGAAGCTGCAACAACAGACTGGATATAGAAGTCAATAGGTTTGGTGATGTCATGAGGAACCCTGTGAAACTCCTTCCTATACTGCATTCTATGACCAATGGTAGACTTCTGAAAATGACCTTTGAGTGCATCCCAAGCTGCCTTGCCAGAATCCAGATCCCTAACAAGGTACTGATAATCAGTATGAACCTTGGCAAAAATGAAGGCAATCATCTGCCCATCAAGAGACAGCCACTTCTCCAAAGCATCTTTATTCTCCTCCTTAGGAGGGGAACCAAATGAAATCCCCTGAATACCAGCAGCTCTAAAGAACATGCCCATGGATGTAGCCCATTCATGCCAGTTGGTGGAGGTGAGGGTAGGGACAGAAGCATAGATGATTGTGGCAGCAGGATTGATAGACATGGTGAATGATGAGATGGAGTGATGATGGGATTGCTAAAACAAAAGAGGAACAAGTGGTTTGAACTGAAATGGAATAACCAAAACAGACAATAGAGAGAGTAGCAGTGGTAATATGTTGTGGCAAAGATTAAAAGGTGGGGCCCATAACCTGTCAGAAGTAACAAAGAATAAGGAGGGTGGTTGAGAGAGAATAGAGGATAATGAAGAGCAAAGAGGGTGATAGTGAAGCAAATACTCAAACACAAACACTGACACAGACACAGATGGGGAGGAAACTTGTTAACAACTACCAAGTTACAGAGTGTTTATATACTGAGTAAGTTTACCAAAGTCCAACCAAAGTCCTGTAACTAAGGTAACTGACAGCTGTCAATCTGTCAATCACAAATCTGTCAATCAAGTATCTGTCAATCACAGATCTGTCAAGTATGACAGGTGATAAGTGACAGCTGTCAAGGAAGCTGTGCAACCCAGAATATCTAACAGCACAATGAGCAGGTCCCATAACAATGCCATCTATAACAACCATATTTACAAGTGCTAAATTCTCATTTAAGCTCTCATTTGGACTTGGATCAACATTCATTGCATTTTGAGCATTATATCTTGCTTCAGCAGCATCTCTAGCTGCTCTATCTGTTAGATATTCAGGGTTGCACAGCTTCTTTGACAGCTGTCACTTGTCACCTGTCATACTTGACAGTTCTGTGATTGACAGATATGTGATTGACAGATTGACAGCTGTCAGTTACCTTAGTTACATGGACCTTGGTTGGGACTTTGGTAGACACCCTTAGTATATAAACACTCTGTATCTTGGTAGTTGTTAACAAGTTTCCTCCTCATCTTGTGTCTGTGTTAGTGTTTGTGTCTGAGTTATTTGCTCTCTTATCACCTTCCTTGCTCCTATTATCTTCTATTCTCTCTCCATCCACCCCCTCTATTCTTGTTACTTCTGACACTATCTGCATCCCTACCTGTTAGTGCAGGTATATTTTGGTTTTCATCTACTTGTGCTACTGCAGCTGGATCATCAGGTGTAATTATATCAGCATTAGCTTTGTATCTCTGTGTACATTCACTGCAGTGATGATTTTCTGCACTTCATACAATACCTTCTTCTCCCAAATGTGTAAAGGCATGTCTAGTTACATCATCAATTTTTGTTCCATCAGCTATTTTCAAAACAGTATTAGAACTCAAGGCAACTTGTCGAATAGATTCCTGTACAAATGCTTGCCAAGCTTGCCAGCATGAAATTGCCTTGGATCCTCCCTCATTTATAATAAATGTTGTATTCCAAAATTCTGAAAATGCAGATGCAGATGCATGAAAGCTGTATATTGCATTTACAACAGCAGATGAAAATGTATGATCAACTCAAACTTGTTTTCCCACTTTAAGGTACTTTGCCAGATTTAAGTATATTCTGTCCTGCTGTGCAGAATTAAATGGATTAATTACACTTTTATGGTCTGCATAATAAATTGCTTTGCAACAACTACATTTGCCACTAAGAACATGAGAATTCAGATATTGTTTACTGTTTTTGATGAATGAAACATGTGGAATATGTTGCATGATGATGTATTAGTCATGTGACAGGTAGAGTCCCTGAGTATTCCATACATGCCTACCCAGTAATACACAGAGGCTCTTGGCAGGAATAACACACTTGGTCCTTGGGTATATATAATACAACCCAACTTTCAATTGAACAAGACCATATAGCTCAGTTGGTTAGAGCACTCTGAAACTATCAGATAGGTCCCAGGTTCAAACCCTGGTGTGGTCACTTTGCTACATCTAATAGAATATCATGAGACTGAGACTTCTGACTTAATAACCTTCTATAACAATTGCAATTATTACATTCTGCACATGCAGGGCAAATTAAAAAGATTGGCTCAATGACAGAGTGAGATATTAGTTTAAGCCACTCAGTAAATCTTCCACGCTCATTATATGGATCTAATTTCAATATCTTTGAAAATGCATTCATCTTCAACTTCTGTAATAAATGTTTCTTCATCTACTTCAGTATTTTTATTTGAAGTGAACAACTTGTAAATATCTTCATTAAATTTTTCATAAAGTGCTCTACTTAATGCATTCATCCAACTAGTATGAACTTGTGCATGTTCATCTTGTAGTGATGGATTTTGTTGTCTTGCATGTAAGTTTAATAAATCAGTATTGTTGGTTAATGTTAATAGCAGTAATATAACTGTATTCAAGTTAATTTCTGAACTGAAGTTGTCTTCAATAAATTGTGCAAATATAGAAAATTTCACTGATGGAAATGGATCTTGCATTGCCGAAACTGCAGGAAATAACCCAATGAAGATATAAAATATAATCAAATTGCTTAATATCTTCCAGATGTTCCTGTTAGTCATAATTGTCAGTAGAAGGACCAGAGTTATATAATTTAAGAAATCAGTTGGAAAAGATAATCATCAACAATACATCAATTGTTTGTTTCATGTATATACAATCACTATTTCACATAAATGACTATACTCACAAATTGGTTTTCTTCTTCTTTCCCTTAGACTTAACCTCCACTTCTTTATCTTTACCCTTTCCCTTTCCCAATTCTTTCTCCTTCCCTTTTGCCTTCCCTTTTCCTTTGTCATTCTTTTTCTTATGAGATCCTTCTCCATCTTCACTCTCTGCATTTGCACTGGAGGGACAATCACTCTTAATATTATCCAATAACTTCTTCAAGTTGTTCAAGCTTGGCTTTACTCCATGACTCCAAACTTCACCAGTGTGTGGTGCATCTGAATTTCCTTTGAGCTATTTATCCAATCCAGGAATCTGGGGCACCATAGAAAATGGGTTACTATAATAGAAATAGTATGTTGACTTTGACATAAAAACCTCAATGATGTCATCATTAGAAGGTCTTTTCTCATTTCAAATGTTATTGGCTATCATTCCAGGAAACTTGGCAAAAATATCATGAATAGCCAAGTATTTCTGATAAGAAATTCAAATATCTTTCTTTACATTTCTTTCACAGAGTCTAGTTCAAATGGATAAGATATGGCAGTTGACCCAGATGGCTTCATGTGTTGAGATGTAGTACCACCACCTAAAGTTATAGGCAGTGCTGGAACCATTTCAGAAATACTCTCCTGGTTATAGAGTTCAGAAGCAATGCTATAGAAGTTATAATATGAAACTTACAGCTGACAAAGAAATAGAATACTTCCCCTTCTCATCTTTAATCCAAGGAACAGTCTCATTTTTCTCCAAAGCTTTGTGGTATTTTCCCTTAAGTGCCCACATATCATCATCTTGAATATAGATAAAACAAGCTATACAAATATTGTGAGATGTACAACCAGGGCAGTGACCTGCAGGACTGAGAGAGACACAATAGGGTCTGAAGTCCAATGTACAGTGAGCAAGTATTAGATTGAAGTAGTATGTGTACAGCTTACCTGAAGTCCAATGTACAGTGAGCAAGTGGGGATTGCCACTGTAGGACCTCAGGATTATATACTACTAGCTTATCTACCAAAGTCCGAGGGTCTAAGGGTCTAAGGGTCCAAGGGTCCAACCAAGGTCTAAGGGTCCAACCAAGGTCCCAACCCAGGTCCAGTACCTAAGTTTACCTAAGTCTACCTAAGGTTCATTAGTCAGCAGAGAAGTGTCAGATCACTTCTAACAAATATTAGTTATTAGTATATTATATATTATATTGTAACTAACTCACATTGAATAGCAGTATACTCATATTCTACACATATATTGTGAAGAATATCTCCCAACTTAGTACCAAGTGGCTGTGTAACAACAAATGGTGGGCTTTGCTTAGAACGATCAGAGTATATTATAACTCTTCCCATTACAGAGCCTGAATCAGATTCCTCAATATGCATCAATGCATTATTAGTATTATCAAAATTAGCAGAGTTAAGTGTATTTCCAAAAGCTCTTCCTCTAGAAAATCCACCATGAGTTCTAGAAGCACCTTCAAGCTCAATTGGAGAAGGGCTATCAGGTGGAACTGTTGCAGCAGATTTATGGGATGTGGATCTGCGACTACTCTTAATAACTCTATTAATAGAGCTGCCTGTATGACTTTCTGGAGTAGAATCTTGATATCTCTTTGTACTGACTTTTGCTTTCTTAGGAGTAGTATTCTCAAAATTCTCATTCTCATCATTATCTTCTTCATTCTCACTACTCATCTCTTCACTGCCATCTTTATTGTTATCTATCATCTCAAATGTATCATTCTCATTTACATTCTCTGCACTTTTCTCTTTTTCACTCTCTTCATCTGAATGATCATTTATTTCACTCTCAGCTCTCTTTTCATATTCCTCTTTATCAGTCTCCTCATCAAGTTCACCAGTATTCATATTTGACCCTCCTATTCCAGTCTGGGTGTCAACTTGCATTTTGTTTGCTATTTCTGTTTCAACATCCTTCTGTTTGTTCAAGTCAACTAAATCAGCATCTAGCCCATGCTCAATATTAGACCCAGTTTCAGCTTTAGAACCAGTTTCATCCTTAGACTCAGATCCAGCTTTAGGAGGTCATGTCACTGACCCACAGTCTCAGTAGAATCCAGTGAGATTCTCATGAGATTCTCTGATACTCCAATGAGAATCCAGGTTAATTTTAGTGGTATATCTGAGAGTGTGGAGAGATATTAGTGAGACATTGGTGAGACTACACTGAGAAAATGAACAATTTTCATCTCACTACAATCTCACCTTGTCAGAAGTAACAAAGAATAAGGAGTGTGGTAGAGAGAGAATAGAGGATAATGAAGAGCAAAGAGGGTGATAGTGGAGCAAAGACTCAGACACAAACACAGACACAGACACAAGATGGGGAGGAAACTTGTTTACTACTACCAAGATACAGAGTGTTTATATACTGAGGGTGTCTACCAAAGTCCCAACCAAGGTCCATGTAACTAAGGTAACTGACAGCTGTCAATCTGTCAATCACATATCTGTCAATCACAGAACTGTCAAGTATGACAGGTGACAAGTGACAGCTGTCAAAGAAGCTGTGCAACCCTGAATATCTAACACACCTAGCTCTCATTGGGTGAGAATCTCTGAGAGTCCAATGAGAATCTAGTGAGAATAAGCTGTATATCTCACTCCACAAGATCAGGTGGACTCCAGGTAGACTTCAGGCAGACTCTATTGTCACAGTTGTAATGTGTTTCCCACAGTTATCATACCTGTCACACATGTGTGAAAGGTTGGAAAATGTGGGAAAAGTGTGACATATTGGAAAATGTTGGAAAAGTGTGACATGTTGGAAAATATTAGAAAAAGTGTGGTGCCTAAGCTTTACCTAGATACTATTGTCACACATATATGAAAGTGTGACATGTTGGAAAATGTTGGAAAAAGCGTGACATGTGTGGGAAAAAGCGTGACATGTTTGGAAAAAGTTGGAAACAAAAATGTGACATGTGTGACAAGCGTGGGAAAAAGTGTGACGTGTTAGAAAAGTGTCACATATCATAACCATCACACTTACCCAACTTTTTCCAACATGTCACACTTTCCCCACGCTTGTCACACATGTCACACTTCTGTTTCCAACTTTTTCCAAACATGTCACGCTTTTTCCAACATGTCACACTTTTTCCCACACATGTCACGCTTTTTCCAACATTTTCCAACATGTCACACTTTCATACATGTGTGACAATAGTGTCTAGGTAAAGCTTAGGCACCACACTTTTTCTAATATTTTCCAACATGTCACACTTTTCCAACATTTTCCAATATGTCACACTTTTCCCACATTTTCCAACCTTTCACACATGTGTGACAGGTATGATAACTGTGGGAAACACATTACAACTGTGACAATAGAATCTGTGTGACATGTTGGAAAATATTGGATGTCACACATGTCACACTTTCCAACATGTCACGCTTTTTCTAATATGTCACATGTTTTCCAACATTTTCCAACATGGCACACTTTCACACATATATGATAAGTGTGATGACTGTGGGAAACATGTTACAACTGTGACAATAGAGTCTAGGTACAGCTTAAGCACTTGAGTTCAGTGGAGTTCAGGTAGAGTTCATGTGCCCTACTGATAGTGTAGTGAGACTCTCACTGGATTCTCGATAGTCTAGTGAGAGTCTAGTGAGAGTTCAGTGAGAGTCCAGTGATAACTGTGGGAGAGTGCAACATACTGAGCTTTAGTCCCAATTTTAGCTTTAGACCCAGATTCCATGTTCTTTTGTACTATCAGCTCAGCTTGTTCTGTATTCAGCTCATCCTCAATATCAGAGGAAATAACTCTCATGGGCTGAGGTGGCAAAGTTGAAGCTGAGGCCCAAATAATAGGTGGAGGGGCTACAGCATCACCTCCAATTTCAAGAATTTTTGCAGCTTTTGTCAATTTCTCAGGGGCACCTTTAGCATCTTCCTTAATACCTTCTTGAATGTGCTGAGTGCTTGTTTTTCTAAATATAAAGTAATATAAATAAAAAATTATACTATCAATATCAGTACTTACTTGGGTTTTTTTGTCTTAGGCTTAGACTCCTCTGGCTCAACCAAAGGTTTGTTGGAATTTCTATGACATGATAATTAGCTTTGTATATAATTCATATAAAAGATCTTACTTTGTTTGTCATTTTGAAATTGGTTTATTAATAGTATCTTTGTCAGTTTCAACAGCAGGCTTAGAAGAATTTCTAAATAGTTAATTAGAAATATTAATCTTAAAAATAAGCGAAATTTAGTAATATCTAACTTTGTGGATTTTTGTTGTTGTTTGGAAGATTTGGGGGCCATTGTAGTTGTAAAAATAAACTCAAGCTGAAAGTATTTGTGTGCTTAGGCAAGTGATGGGGGGGAAGGAAAGCAAAATAGTTCACATGAGCAATATATACTGTACACAGATGTACTAAAATTAACTCTTCTCCCACACACATGAAAACACATGTGATTCATAAGGCACACACCAAATATAACTTAAACTTATCTATACATCTAATAATATCTCGTGCTAAACAACAAATCACTCATGCTATACCTATACTAAACAACTACTATCCTAATACATCACCTACACTAACCACCATTGAGACAAAAGACAAGGCAGAGAGTCGACTCAAAGGACTCCATGTGCCAAGTCAAATGGACATGGCTGATCAATGTGTGCTGAGAAGCAATTCATTACTGATCAACAGGTAAGCTTTGCTATTTTTGCTGAGAAGTGATCTAATGTTAGATCACTTCTCAGCAGAAATAGCAAAGCCCACCTCTGAAGCTCGTGATGATCTCAACGCAGAGAGAAGGGAGATGGTATGGCTACGGGTGGTGTGAGTGGTAGCATCTATGCCTTCCCCTGAGGAAGTGAGGAGAGTGAAAGGTGGTGGTGGTGCCATTGCAGTGGGACAAGGGAGGGAGAAGGGAGAAGGGTGGGTGGGTGAGTGGTGAATGAGACATCGAAATGACATCATGACCACAACAACGATGTGGGGGGGTGTAAGTGAGAGCGTTGGTGATGTTGAGGTGGGGTTCTGGCGACCAGGATGGCTTGTTGAGGCAGTTGGCGCAAGGGAGAGATCATGGCTGTGGTGACAGTCAAGAGGGGAGAGGGGGTAAAGGCGCGCCGCCATTGTGCTGGGAAGTTGATGATGTGGTGTGGACACATCAATACAACAGGGGATGAGGGCGGTGCTAGAAGGTGGAGACAGCCAGAGGGGGGCGAGGATGAAGGAGGGGGACAAAAGGAGGGAAGTGGTGGTGCAGGTGATAGGCGAGAGAGGTAGAGGCTGGAAGTATTTGCCCTCGCAGGCAAGGAGGGAGCAGGGGAGGTCAAGGTGGGGGACACAGGCTACATGTCATGGGATGAGCTGGAGGGAGGTGTCTCAGCGTAGTTTTGTTGATGCCATGACACCCTGATGACACAGTGGGGGTGTGAGTGCGAGGAGTCAGCGAAGTTGAAGCCAATGGGGCGAGGGGTCCTATGTGAAATCGATAATACTGGGAATTGAGGTGGGAAGGATGGGGTGGAGGTAGGAGAGCATTGAGGTTGGGGGCATTGTAGCAGGCAGCAAACGAGGCTGGTGACACACTGTCGATGCGGGGGAGAAGAGGGCTGGAGGGAGCTGGATGACATGGCCTGTCGTCATCACGACATGGGAGAGGAGGGCCAGATGATGTGGCAGTGATGCCGTTCCTGCCAGTGGCGCCATTGTTGTCTTGTCGCAGGGAGGAGGGAAGAGGGGGGTGGATGATAGGGCATCATCATCATTATGATGCAGAGGAGGTGAGGAGAGGGGGCAGATGCCACAGCGCCAATGTAGCTGTCTACAATGTGTAGATGATGCTGTGGGACATGAGTTAGCTGGTGGGACTTGAGCTGAGGAATATTACTTACCAGGATCTGAGGGCGAGCTGGAGGAGGTGAGAGAGGTGGGAGACGCAGGTGGCAATGGTTGATGTGGCATCGATGACATTGCGAAGGCAATAGGATTGTCGCTATTGTCATCACCCAGGGAAGGGGGCTGTATGACATTGCCAACGTGGCAGGCGTCATTGTCCTTTCATGATGCAGGGGGGGAGGGGAAAGAGAGAGCTGGATGTTGTAGCATCAACAACGTTCTTGCCAGCGGTGTCGTTGTCTCTGTGACACAGGGAGTAGAAGGGAGGAGGGGCTGATATGAGTGAGACCAGCTTGATGGGGGGGGACATTGAATTGGGGTGGGTGAGGTAGCGGGTCCTACGTTGATGACACTGTGGGGATAGAGGTGGTGGATGTTAGAGAGGATGAGGGTGGAGCTGGGGGGGCTTACCTGGTGACAGCACATAGGCAACATGGCTAGAACAAGGAGGGGGATGAGGAAGAGTTAGTGTGGTGTTGACATCTTGTGGAAAAAGACGTTCCCACCCATCACTTGCGAGATGAGGGGTGAGAAGACGCTTGCCCTCGTCACTTGCAAGACAAGGGTCAAAGGGCAAGAGGAGAGAGGGGGGGGGGAAGGAGAGAGAGGGGGGGAAGGAGGGACATGACAAGACATCTTTGTCATTTGCAAGATGGGAGGGGAGCATCGACAATGTGGCATCGATGTTGTTCTTGCAAGCAGTGTCATGGTCATCACATCACGGGAAGAGGGGGACGGATGACAGGGCATTGTCATCATCATGATGCAGGGGGCACAGAGGAGAGGGGGCTGGCTGCTGACACGTCTACGATTCGTAGATGACGCTGTGGGACGTGAGTTAGCAGGAGACTCAAGATAGGGGAGGAATTAGTGTACCTGGCTTCGACGTACACTTTGAGAGTGTCTTGGGGGCAATGCCCTATGTGGTGCCGATGACGGGGTGGAAGCAGCGAGGAGGGAGGGACGGGACAGCATGGCGCCCATCTTCATCACTTGCATAACGAGGGGAGGGGAGGGAACGGATGGAGGGGGAGAATGAAACATCATTCGTCATTCGTCATTGTGAGCATGAAGCTCGAGAGCGACAAGGAGGGGAGAGCTGGAGGAGGGAAGAGGGAAGAGGGAAGAGGGAAGAGGGAAGAGGGAAGAGGGAAGAGGGAGAGTAATGCATTCGTTGTCAATGTTGACAGCGCATATGTTTTGTTGCCAACAGCCAGGTACCACCGAGCACGCCCACTAGTCTTGTGGAGTTTGTGCTACACAGACCACAAGCTGAGTTGGTGTAATGGTAAGTTGCGTCGTACTTTGGTAAGTTAACACACTATGTCAGTAGTTCAATTCCTGTTGGGGACATTTTATATTAATTATATTATTTTTACTATAATAAAGTAAAGAGTGGTTTACTTTAGTGGTGCACAAGGAGTGAACAGAGATTACATGGAGTACACAAGGATTTGTTAGATATTCTGGGTTGCACAGCTTCCTTGACAGCTGTCACTTGTCACCTGTCATACTTGACAGATCGATTGACAGATACTTGATTGACAGATTTGTGATTGACAGATTGACAGCTGTCAGTTACCTTAGTTACAGGACTTTGGTTAGGACTTTGGTAGACTTACTCAGTATATAAACACTCTGTAACTTGGTAGTTGTCAACAAGTTTCCTCCCCATCTTGTGTCTGTGTCTGTGTTTGTGTCTGAGTCTTTACTCCACTATCACCCTCTTTGCTCTTCATTATCTTCTATTCTCTCTCTACCACACTCCTTATTCTTTGTTACTTCTGACAGGATTATGTAGACTTTACATGGAGTATACATGGACTTTATGTGGAAATTTTACCTGGAGTCCACTGACACTCCCTGTATTCCACATGGAGTCCATGTGGAGTTCGTACACAGACTTATCTCTGTATCAATCCTTCTATACTCCATGTAAGCTCCATGTTCACTCCACATAGAGTCTCCCAATGTCTATGTGGACTCCACATAAGCTCCCGGAAAATTACACGGAGTCCACATGAACTCCATGTAAACATGTGGGGGACCGTAAAGTGCTCCTAAATAGCTTGTTATTTGTTATCATATATTAGAGAAATAAGATACTTACCAGTATCAGAAGTAACAAGAATAGAGGGGGTGGATGGAGAGAGAATAGAGGGATAATAAGAGCAAGGAAGGTAATAAGAGAGCAGATAACTCAGACACAAACACTGACACAGACACAAGATGGGGAGGAAACTTGTTGACTACTACCAAGTTACAGAGTGTTTATATATGCTGAGGGTGTCTACCAAAGTCCCAACCAAGGTCCATGTAACTAAGGTAACTGACAGCTGTCAATCTGTCAATCACATATCTGTCAATCATAGAACTGTCAAGTATGACAGGTGACAAGTGACAGCTGTCAAAGAAGCTGTGCATATTAGATGTAGCAAAGTGACCACACCAGGGTTTGAACCTGGGACCTATCTGATAGTTTCAGAGTGCTCTAACCAACTGAGCTATATGGTCTTGTTCAAGTGAAAGTTGGGTTGTATTATATATACCCAAGGACCAAGTGTGTTATTCCTGCCAAGAGCCTCTGTGTATTACTGGATAGGCATATATGGAATACTCAGTAATACACAGAGGCTCTTGGCAGGAATAACACACTTGGTCCTTGGGTATATATAATACAACCCAACTTTCACTTGAACAAGACCATATAGCTCAGTTGGTTAGAGCACTCTGAAACTATCAGATAGGTCCCAGGTTCAAACCCTGGTGTGGTCACTTTGCTACATCTAATAGGTTATGGGCCCCGAGCACTACACTGTGTGTGGGAATCTGCTTATTCAGCAAAGTGTCTCACGGTCACATGATCCAAAGTCACAAGACCTGCCACATCAGGGGAGAGTGTTGCATGATGATGTATTAGTCATGTGACAGGTAGAGTCCCTGAGTATTCCATATATGCCTACCCAGTAATACACAGAGGCTCTTGGCAGGAATTGTTAGATATTCAGGGTTGCACAGCTTCTTTGACAGCTGTCACTTGTCACCTGTCATACTTGACAGTTCTGTGATTGACAGATATGTGATTGACAGATTGACAGCTGTCAGTTACCTTAGTTACATGGACCTTGGTTGGGACTTTGGTAGACACCCTTAGTATATAAACACTCTGTATCTTGATAGTAGTAAACAAGTTTCCTCCCCATCTTGTGTCTGTGTCAGTGTTTGTGTCTGAGTTATTTGCTCCCTATCACCTCCTTGCTCTTTATTACTCTCTATCCTCTCAACCACCCTCCTTTATTCTTGTTACTTCTGACAGGTTATGGGCCCCGCCTTTTAATCTTTGCCACAACATATTACCACTGCTTATTCACCAATCAACCTTTTTCAATTACAGTCCTCTGATTGTTCTGGTAGTCCCATTACAATTCATCATTCATTCCTACACCATCAATCTTTTTATTTCCAGTCATCATTCACCATGTCTCTCCACAATGCTTCTGAACTTATGGCCAATATTCCCATCCTCACTTCCAACAACTGGCACTTATGGGTTAAAAAGATGAACATGTTCTTTTTAGGTGCAGGCATTACAGGGGTCTCCTCTGGGTCTCCTCCTAAAGATCCCAAGGAATTGAAACAGTGGAAAGCTGTTGACAGGCAGCTGGTTGCCTATATCTATGCCAAGATTCATGATGAATACCAGTACCTTGTAGAGGATCTGGTGTCTGGCAGGGAAGCTTGGGCCACACTCAAGGGCCATTTTGAGAAGTCTACTGTTGGTACCAGGATGCAGTACAGGAAGGAGTTCTACAGTGTTCACCATGACATTACCAAGCCTATTGATTTCTACATTCAGTCTGTTGTTGCAGCTTCCAAGAAGCTCACTGGTCTTGGCTGCAAGATTGATAATGACACAGAAGTTGTTGATGTCATTCTTATGAATTTGGATGAATCCTTCCATTCCACTAGGATTGCCATTCTTGCTAGGAAGGAGGAACTTACTTTGGAGGAGTTGAAGGTTCTACTCCAGTCTGCCACTTCTGCAGATGTGGATCACACTTCCACTTCTCTTGCCCCCATTTCTGGACTTGCTGCTTCTGCTCAGAGGAAGCATGCTTTTGGTGGATTTACAGGTTCTGGTCATGATCATTCAGGTTTTGGTCATGGTCATTCAGGTTCTGGTCAAGGTCATTCAGGTGTTAGATCTCAGGGACATACAGGGTCATCAAGATTAGGTGGGAGTCCTACTCCAGTGGATTCCAAGGGTTTTAGATGGTGCAATCCCACAAATGAGGGTGCTTGTCATAGGTGTGGAAGGACTGGTCATATTGCTGCTAGGTGCATGTATGACATGCCTCAGGAAGTCAAGGATTGGATTATGTCCAACTCTTCTCATAATAGATCCATGCAGCAGGCCAACTCTGCTTATCATTTCCTCTCTTCCCCCATTCACTCTCCAAGTAATTCTCCACCTCCCTCTCCCTATATTTCTGCTTCTGCTGCTAGAACTCAGTATGGACCTTCTTCCCATATTGTTCTTTGATGGACTTTGGTTTCTATGGACTTGTGTTGGATTAGGTGGGAGTTTGGTTGTACTAGCTGTGCAAGGTGGGAGTGTTAGATATTCAGGGTTGCACAGCTTCTTTGACAGCTGTCACTTGTCACCTGTCATACTTGACAGTTCTGTGATTGACAGATATGTGATTGACAGATTGACAGCTGTCAGTTACCTTAGTTACATGGACCTTGGTTGGGACTTTGGTAGACACCCTCAGTATATAAACACTCTGTATCTTGGTAGTAGTTAACAAGTTTCCTCCCCATCTTGTGTCTGTGTCAGTGTTTGTGTCTGAGTTATTTGCTCCCTTATCACCTTCTCTTGCTTACTTTATTATCCTCTATTCTCTCTCCATCCACCCCCTCTATTCTTGTTACTTCTGACATGAATTGTCAGTATTGCCACTGATTGTAGTGGCATTAACACTGAGATTTGTTCCTAGTATATCTGTGCATGATATGTTGAAGTGAGCTCTGATATGTTCTGATGTAGTGGATTTGTGAGTGGTATGTGTGAGATGTACAACCAGTGCAGTGACCTGCAGGACTGAGAGAGACAATAGAGTCTGAAGTCCAATGTACAGTGAGCAAGTGTTAGATTGAAGTAGTATGTGTACAGCTTACCTGAAGTCAATGTACAGTGAGCAAGTGGGGATTGCCACTGTAGGACCTCAGGATTATATACTACTAGCTTATCTACCAAAGTCTGAGGGTCCAAGGAACCAAGGTGGGTCCAACCAAGTCCCAACCCAGTCCAGTACCTAAGTTTACCTAAGTCTACCTAAGGTTCATTAGTCACCAGAGAAGTGTCAGATCACTTCTAACAGATGATAGTGGTAAGGAAGAGAAAGAGGGATGAGGCATGTGAAGATCTAAAGGCAACAGAATGTTCACACCATTTATTTTTATTCCTGTGTACATGATATCATAATTTGACAGCTAATCTATAAATAGTATAAGGGAACAGCATGAGTGATGACAATGTTGATTGATTAAGCAAATGAAGTGTGAGAGAAAAATGTAAGCAATCACAATGTTGATGAGCACAAAAATAAGATGTAGGCAATTCAATGTGAAATCGCCTACACATACAAACTTTGATAGCAAGTGATCATACATAAATATAAATGAGCTTTCAGGGAAGTCTGTCATCACAACAGGAATCTCACTGTAACACATCTGAATGAATATCATAATTTTATGTATTGTCTTTGTATCTGGAATCTCACTGTAGCACTTCTCTGAATGAATATCATAACTATATGTATTGTCTTTGTATCTATATGGTACATATTTCTATGTAAGTACACTAGTCTACAATATACTGAATGGCAGGCAACAATGGGTAGAGGGGGGGGAAAATGGGTGCAACAACACATGTATGTGGGCAGTAGTGCACATCAAGGGGGAGGACGTCAAAGGGGGGTGATGATGGGATCTGTCACCATCCCCTTCCCTCTCCTCACTGTCCCCATCCCTTTCTGTCCCTCCCCATCCCTTGTTATCCCTCCCCATCCTTCACTATCCCTCTCCATCCTTCACTATGGCAGCAAGATGGCAACCCCTCCCCTCTGCTCCCCTTCCCTTGCTGTCCCCTCCCCTCCCCTTGACCCACTTCCTTTGCTGTCCCCTTTGCTATTCTCTCCCTTTGCTATCCTATCCCTTTGCTATCCCCTCCCCTCCTCTTCCCCTGATCCCCTTCCCTCCTCTCCCCCGATCCCCTCCCCCCTCTTCCCCCCTCCCTCCTCTCCCATCGCTCACCCCTCCTCTCCCCCATCCTCCCCCTTCCTCTCTCCTCCCTCTCCTTGCTCTCCCCTCCCCTTGCTTTTCCCCTTCCCTTCCTTCACTCTCCCCTCTCCTCCCTGAGATGAGGAGGCAGAGGAGGGGGGAGAGGATGCTCTTCCTCATCGCTTGCAAGACAAGGAGGTAAGGGGAGAGGAGAGAACAGCACCCTGTCATTTGCCAGACAAGGTGCAGGGGGGGGAGGAGACAGAACACCTCATCACTTGCGAGACAAGGTGCAGGGGGAAGGCAGAATAGCACCTCATCACTTGTGAGACAAGGTGCAGGGGGAAGGCAGAATGGCACCTCATCATTTGCCAGATGAGGTGCAAGGGGAGGAGACATAACACCTTGTCATTTGCCAGACAAGGTGCAAGGGGATGGGGAGGAGACAAGGTGGAGGGAGAAGTGCCAGACAAGGTGCAGGGGGTGGGGAGGAGACAAAACACCTTGTCACTTGCGAGACGAAATGCAGGGGGAGAGGATGAACAGCACCTCGTCACTTGCAAGATGAGGTGCAGGGGGCAGAGGATGAATGACACCTCATTGTTTGCCAGACGAGGTGCAAGGAGGGGGAGGATGAGCACCACCTTGTCACTTGCCAGATGAGGTGCAGGGGGAGGAGGATGAACAGCACCTCATCATTTGCTAGATGAGGTGCAAGGGGATGGGGAGGAGATGAAACACGTCGTCACTTGCAAGATGAGGTGGAGGGGGAAGGCAGAACAGCACCTTGTCATTTGCCAGATGAGGTGCAGAGGGGAGAGAGAAGCCACATGCTCATCATTTGCAAGGTGAGGTGGCGGGGACGAGAGGGGGGTGGCAAAGCATGGGCGTTGATGTGATGATGTTGTCATCGAGCGAGGTGGTGAGGGATGAGGGGGGGTGACAAACTGTGGCATTGACGTGGTGATGTTGCTGTCGAGTGAGGTGGCAATGTGACACCACCTGTGCATATAGGTGTAAAATTGTGCATTTCTACCATTTACAGTATTAAATCTGTACACATTGAAGAACCCCAGATAATAAATAAAGATCCATGGACTGCTACAATTTAGCAAGCATTGTACTTATTACCCTTCTAATTTGGGTTAATATTCAACTGTCTACAACATAAAACAGAGTACAAGTGCTTTCATGTCCAACCTACCATTAGCCTGGTGTGTAGGAAAAGATATTGAATATTGAAAGGACCCCTTTTCTGCCAGTCACATGACTTGTATATGATTTCATTTCATTTTGATACCACTAAGTTGTTTGTTTGGCATCAGGATTAAAGTCTAACAAATAGTCAATGAAATAAATATGAATTAATGAATATTTCAGAGTGGAATAGAATGGTCAATTCTTCATCAATCTGGATGATTCTGGTCTCATTCTAGAGCTGGAGTCAAGTACATTCTATTCTAGTACTACAAGTACTATAGGACATGATCTCACCGAAGTCCGGACCAGGATAGGGGTAAACATCGGACACAAGTAGATGTTTTATTATTATCTGCCCAGAGTGACACAGAGTAAGACACTATACCACCTGAAAATAAGAGGACTGAGTAGTCTAGAGTGTCCTAATACTTCGGGTTTACTCAGCTCCAAATGACATATGATTGAAAGATACAGGTAAAGGACAGGGAAGTGTTTCATGTACATATATGTAGTATACAATGTCTGAAGAACTCTTAGTAATACTGCTCTGTTTCCTGTATTTAAGTAGGTACTATAGAGGGTAAAAGGGCAAGCAGAATAGTGCCTTTCTTGCCCAGGTACAATATGTATTGGGTAGTGGTTTAGGTCTTTTTGTTTCAAAGATATAGAATTGTTTTGGTTTGCATTTTGGGTATTTTTGGAAAGTTCTGAAGTTCTGAGACACCAGTGAGGGCCTAGGACTTAGTGTTTTCAATAAAGCAGTTTCATAAAGAGTAAATACTTGCTCTTTTTCGGTTTTCTAAGAAGTTGTCCTGGTAAAAGATTTGTTAGTCACTTCTACAGGGTTTGAAGTGTTAGAAGTGATCTGACACTTCTCTGGTGACTAATGAACCTTAGGTAGACTTAGGTAAACATAGGTACTGGACCTGGGTTGGGACCTTGGTTGGACCCTTAGACCTTGGTTGGACTCTTGGACCCTTGGACCCTTAGACCCTCGGACTTTGGTAGATAAGCTAGTAGTATATAATCCTGAGGTCCTACAGTGGCAATCCCCACTTGCTCACTGTACATTGGACTTCAGGTAAGCTGTACACATACTACTTCAATCTAACACTTGCTCACTGTACATTGGACTTTAGACTCTATTGTCTCTCTCAGTCCTGCAGGTCACTGTCCTGGTTCCACATCTCACAGGTTATGGGCCCCAAGCTTTAACTGCTTGCTTGCTTGTCAGATCAACCTCTACTTTGCATCTTTGGACTACTGTTGTTCTGGGATATCCACTACAACTTATCACCTTCCTTCTTCCCACCCATCCACATTCCTTCTATTAGATGTAGCAAAGTGACCACACCAGGGTTTTAACCTGGGACCTATCTGATAGTTTCAGAGTGCTCTAACCAACTGAGCTATATGGTCTTGTTCAAGTGAAAGTTGGGTTGTATTATATATACCCAAGGACCAAGTGTGTTATTCCTGCCAAGAGCCTCTGTGTATTACTGGGTAGGCATGTATGGAATACTCAGGGACTCTACCTGTCACATGACTAATACATCATCATGCAACACTCTCCCCTGATGTGGCAGGTCTTGTGACTTTGGATCACGTGACCATGAGACACTTTGCTGAATAAGCAGATTCCCACACACAGTGTAGTGCTCGGGGCCCATAACCTGTGAGATGTACAACCAGGACAGTGACCTGCAGGACTGAGAGAGACAATAGAGTCTGAAGTCCAATGTACAGTGAGCAAGTGTTAGATTGAAGTAGTATGTGTACAGCTTACCTGAAGTCCAATGTACAGTGAGCAAGTGGGGATTGCCACTGTAGGACCTCAGGATTATATACTACTAGCTTATCTACCAAAGTCCGAGGGTCTAAGGTGTTAGAAGTGATCTGACACTTCTCTGCTGACTAATGAACCTTAGGTAGACTTAGGTAAACTTAGGTACTGGACCTGGATTGGGACCTTGGTTGGACCCTTAGACCTTGGTTGGACCCTTGGACCCTTGGACCCTTAGACCCTCGGACTTTGGTAGATAAGCTAGTAGTATATAATCCTGAGGTCCTACAGTGGCAATCCCCACTTGCTCACTGTACATTGGACTTCAGACTCTATTGTCTCTCTCAGTCCTGCAGGTCACTGTCCTGGTTCCACATCTCACATGAAGTAGTACAAAGGGTGTATTACTTAAATTCTCCAATAAAATTCTAGTGTTTTTCAGTTCATTTGGCTTCTAAACAATTGAAGAATACATAAGACAATAAGAGGCTACACCCACCTCAAACCCCTCTCGCATTTTAAGAGATTTGTGAATTTTGTAGTGAAGTAAGTTGCAAACTTAGAGCCAATTTCACTACTAGAACACAAATACCCCTTTTCAGCAAGGGACAAGGGTGAGCAATGAAATGTGGGCGTTGTCATCGAGCAAGGTGGCAAAGGACAAGGGACCCAAGTAGGGGTGGAGAGTGATAATAGTGGGGGTGGAGAGTGACGACGGTGAGAAGCACAGTGGTGATGCGTCACTGGCACCAGTCACCAGTCACCGATGGCCAGTGACAGTGATGACATGTGACATAGTCAGTGGTTATGTCTAAAGGCTGTGTTGGCTCAGCTGGTTTAGCATGCCATATGTTTGCTGACAAAGCAATTGGAGGCTAAGGGTTCAATTCATGCTATGGTATGTTATTTTACATAATACATATGATAAATACAGATAAGATAAGAGGTCCATACAGATTCTGTGTAAGTCTTTGTTATGGAATTCTGCGTATTCCATACAGAATTTACCAATCTGTACAGATTCTGTAAGGAATCTGTGTGGAATAATTACAAATTTAAAGTAAAGTCTCAGCCAATTTACTAATTACAGAATTTGCACAGATTCCATATGGAATCTTCATAATCCATGTGGATCCATATAGAACACATGGCTCAGTGTAAAGAGCTCAAACCAAGGCCTTTATGTACAGCATAATAACAATATGGACACCTATGTAAATAATCCTATACCAGTAGCATCTATGAGTAGAATAGTAGAATTACCTACCTTACCAGAATTATTGGAAGAGCAACATGCCTTACTGATGAGCCAATAGGGTTTTCCCCAGGGCCAGCAGTGAGTGTGAACTCGCCAGTCTCTATTTATGTTTCTTCTCATGTAACTGTACCTACATTAGATCTGAATCTGAGTTCATATCATTAAAGGAAAAGAAATCTCAGCACACCTTCCCTAATCAGGAAGTAAAACTAGAAAACATGTATTGAGTTGCATGGAGATTAAAAGACCAAATATTGGAACTTGCCCTGGCTTCACTTAGTATTTGGACACATTCAAAATGGAAACTAGAAGTAACTCCGAAATGTTAGATATTCAGGGTTGCACAGCTTCTTTGACAGCTGTCACTTGTCACCTGTCATACTTGACAGTTCTGTGATTGACAGATCCTTGATTGACAGTTCTGTGATTGACAGATATGTGATTGACAGATTGACAGCTGTCAGTTACCTTAGTTACATGGACCTTGGTTGGGACTTTGGTAGACACCCTCAGTATATATAAACACTCTGTAACTTGGTAGTAGAAAACAAGTTTCCTCCCCATCTTGTGTCTGTGTCTGTGTTTGTGTCTGAGTCTTTGCTCCACTATCACCCTCTTTGCTTCTTTATCACACTCTATTCTCTCAATCACCCTCCTTTATTCTTGTTACTTCTGACACGAAAACAATTGAAGAACTGAATGATCCTTCAGATCAAGATGTAGTTCAAGTGTTAGAGGAATTATCAAAGCTGAAAAGATTTATTTGAGGATCCAAAGGAAACCAGATGGATCTCAATCTAATGGTGACTATCCTGGACACTCAAAGGACATACAGTCTTAAAGCATTATTTGATAGTGGAAGCACCAGAACTTGTATTGATTGAAAGTTTATTGAAAACAATCAAATCACAACAAAGAAGTTTCCCAGACCAACTCCTGTTTATAATGTGGACAGTACCTTAAATAGTGATGGAGCAATCACAGATTATGTTGAACTCTGAGTCAGACTTGGAAGACATATGGAAATTCTTCAATTTTCCATCTCAAATCTTGGAAAGGCTTCTATATTTATTGGTCACAATTGGCTTAAAATTCACAATCCAGAAATAGATTGGAAGGAAGGATCAATTAAATTTACATGTTGCCCAATAGAATGTACCCTGTTGATCAACACCATGAATCCTGAGGAAGATGAATCAGATTTAGATGAACCCATAAATCTTGAATCTGATGATCAAATTATTGCCATAAATATTTTTGAACAAATTGAATTAAGGGCTTTTCAAACAATTGCTTCGAAAATTGCTGAAGCACAAAATCAGCAAAAACCAAAGAAGTATTGGAAAGAAATAGTTCTGATGTATTATCATGAATTCGAAAAGGTATTCACAAAGGAATCATTCAACAAATGTCCACTGAGGAGACCTTGGGATCATGCAATTGAATTATTACCAGGAGCCACATCATTTGACTGTAAGATTTATTCATTGAATCTAGATGAACAAAAACAACTTGACAAATTCCTTGATGAAAATGTTAATTCTGTCAGAAGTAACAAGAATAGAGGGGGTGGATGGAGAGAGAATAGAGGGATAATAAGAGCAAGGAAGGTAATAAGAGAGCAGATAACTCAGACACAAACACTGACACAGACACAAGATGGGGAGGAAACTTGTTGACTACTACCAAGTTACAGAGTGTTTATATATACTGAGGGTGTCTACCAAAGTCCCAACCAAGGTCCATGTAACTAAGGTAACTGACAGTTGTCAATCTGTCAATCACATATCTGTCAATCACAGAACTGTCAATCAAGGATCTGTCAATCACAGAACTGTCAAGTATGACAGGTGACAAGTGACAGCTGTCAAAGAAGCTGTGCAACCCTGAATATCTAACAAATTCAGGATGCAGACAACAGGCAAGGTGGTCAACAGAATTACAAGAATTCCATTATACATTACATCATAAACCAGGAAATCAAATGACAAAAACAGATTTGTTATCACAAAGAGTGGGACATAATCAAGGAAATCAAGATAATGAAAATCTTGTATTACTGAAACTGGAACATTTTAGACAAACATATGAAGTCCATGGAGAAGATAAAGAAATAATGGAACAAGTTTATAAATCTAGAAAGAACTGAGATAAAGAAGTAATCAAAATGCTTAATCTTAAATCTAAAGATTGGGTAGAATCTCCTGAAGGTATTATCACATGGAAGGATTGTGTTTATATTCCAAAAAATGCTAAATTAAGGGAACACATAATTAAATTATGTCATGACTCAGAAATTTCAGGACATCATGGAGAATATAAAACTCAGGAACAAATCACACATGATTATTGGTGGCCTAGACTAAGAGCAGATATTAAAAAATATGTATCTGGTTGCAAAGTGTATCAAAGAACTAATATTCATTGTTCAGCTCCAGTTGGAATACTTCATCCAAATAGTATCCCTGAACATCCATGGCATATGGTTTCAATATATTTCATTGGACCACTTCCATTATCTGAAGGATTTGATTTCTTAATGGTAATCATAGATTAACTTACGAGGATGGCAGCATTTGTACCATGCAATAAGGAAATTAAAAGTGCTGGCACTGCTGAAAAATATGTACAAAATGTATTTAAACACTATGGAGTCCTGAAATGAATTATCAGTGATCAAGGAAGTCAATTTGCTTCATTCTTTACTAAAGAATTGACAAGACAACTTGGTATTCATATGAATATGTCTACATTCTATTGACCCCAAATAAATGAACAAACAGAAAGGGTTAATCAGGAAATAGAACAATATATAAGAATTTATGTAAATTATGATCAAGATGATTGGGCTCAATGAACAGATGTTTGTCAGTTTAATTACAATAATACTATAAATAGAACAACTGGATACACCCTGTTCTATTTAATGTATGGATTTCATCCATACACCAGAATAAAACCAACAGGAAAGACAAGAGCAATTGGAGTAGATGATTTCATTAAAGAAATGAAATGAGCAAGGGAAAATGCTAAAGCTGCATTAGCATTAGCCAATGAAACTATGGGACAATACTATAACAAACATCAAACAGTAGCACCCAAATATCAACCTGGAGATCATGTATACCTTGAAGGAATTAATATTAAATCTGATCGACTTGTTTCAAAATTGGATGATAAATGTTATGGACCTTTTAAAATTATTGAAAAAATTGGAAAAGCATCATATAAACTTGAATTACCCAAGTCATGGAATAGAAAGAATCCTGTTTTTAATATTGAATTACTATCTAAATTTACTCTGGCTCAATACCCATCACAACAATAACCTAAACTGCCTCCTGCTATTTTAGTTGATGATCAAGAACAATATGAAGTTGAATCTATTTTAGCATGGAAAAAGAATCAGAAGCAAATATTATATAAAATTAAATGGAAGGGTTATTCAATGGAAGACTGCACTTGGGAACTAATTGAAGCACTAGTAGGAGCCAAGAGTTTGTTAAACAAATTTTGTTGGGAAAATCCAGAAGCTTTAAATGTATAAATATATCACTTTAGTACCAATAAAATTATTATTCCCATCATGGATTCTAGCCAAACACTCATTATCATTTCTGTTCTTTTCATCCTTTTCACCTTTTTATTTGCATTTGCCATCTCCCCTTGGCTTGTACACCTTCTTTATTGATTCCAAGACTGACAACGACAAAATCAATGCTTATGTCAGCTTGAAGAAACTTTGGAAATATCATGAGGGCACAACTCTTAAAGAGGAGGTAAATGTTAGGATCTTGTCCTTATCTTATCTAATTCTCTGATATCTTATCTTATCTTGTCATGTGATTAGTCATGTGACACACAATGCGGACACCATGCATATCAACATATGTTATTCATCAAGACTATGTGTTGGATTGGCAAGGTTGACAGCCTTGGCTGGGTTATGGGGGTGTATAATATTGGAGCGCCCCTGCCATGGTGACAAGCCTGGTAGCCCACTCAACTGGTTAAGTACCTGTTCTTGCTTGTGTATAGGCAAGGGCTGGTAGCTCAGTTGGAAGAGCGCCTAGTCATGAGTACGGGTGGTCACAGGTTCAATCCCTGTCCAGTCCAATAGTTTTAACAGGTTATGGGCCCCGAGCGCAGTGTTTGTATCTGTGTAGACTTCCTCTCTTGGTGATATGGTGACGAGCCTGTCTCCTTGTGGGGGTGTGTTGGATTGGCAAGGTTGACAGCCTTGGCTGGGTTATGGGGGTGTATAATATTGGAGCGCCCCTGCCATGGTGACGAGCCTGGTAGCCCACTCAACTGGTTAAGTACCTGTTCTTGCTTGTGTATAGGCAAGGGCTGGTAGCTCAGTTGGAAGAGCGCCTAGTCATGAGTACGGGTGGTCACAGGTTCAATCCCTGTCCAGTCCAATAGTTTTAACACTA
Organism: Cyathus striatus; assembly: GCA_025738555.1. NCBI lineage: Eukaryota > Fungi > Basidiomycota > Agaricomycetes > Agaricales > Nidulariaceae > Cyathus > Cyathus striatus. Next base: position 2,876,687 of record JAOVFP010000016.1, on the reverse strand, counting down.
TGGGCACAGTTCCACAGTTCAGCCATGCTCTTTACATACATAGTACATGAGTTTGTAATGTAGAAGCACAGTAACATGTGTTGTAGTGTAGGCTAAAGTACATGTGATTTCCTCATGGACAATTACTATAAATATGGTCTCTCTAATTAGTTAATTCTCTATTATTGTGCTAGTTTATTCCAGACTTGCAATAAGATTCACTTTTCTCCTTTGATTTATGTGTTTGAGTTTGACTTTGAGCATTTTGCTTGTCTGTTGCTAACACAATTGGAATACTGGAACCCTCCAAGTAATGTCACCATACTTTGAAAGCTTCAAAGATTGCTAGGAGTTCTTTGTCATGGGTGTCATAGTTCAACTCCAGAGCAGTGAAGGTCCTGGAGTGGAATGCTATAGGGTGGATATTGCCATCATCAGTGATAATAGAGAGAATAGCTCTGAGTGCATAATCTGAAGCATCAGTCTCAACTATAATCTGTGCATCTGGCACCCAGTGTGTAAGCACTGGAGCAGTACTGAAAGCATCTTTCAGATGATTGAACACCACATGGCATGCTGGAGTAAAGTCCCACTTCAAACCCTTCCAGGTAAGACATGTTAGTGGAACAACAATGTCTGAGTAGTCTCAGATGAAACATTGGTAGAAATTGGCAAAGCCAAGGAAAGATTGGACATCTTTCGCTTTTCTAGGCTCAGGCCAATCCTGAATCATTGGACTTTGTCCTTAGACATTGTGAGGCCATATGGAGAAAATATGTAACTGAGGTACTCAACAGACTCTGTGTGGAATTCACACTTATCCACCTGTGCATAAAGACCATGCTTTTACAATCAGTGTAGGACTTCCTTAATGTGTCAACAGTATTCCTCCAGGTTATTGGAGTAGATAAGGATGTTGTCAAGGTAATGTGAGAAGTAACAAAGAATAAAGAGAGTGGTTGAGAGAGAATAGAGGATAATGAAGAGCAAAGAAGGTGATAGTGGAGCAAAGACTCAAACACAAACACTGACACAGACACAGATGGGGAGGAAACTTATTAACAACTATCAAGTTACAGAGTGTTTATATACTGGGTGTATCTACCAAAGTCCAACCAAGGTCCATGTAACTAAGGTAACAGACAGCTGTCAATCTGTCAATCACAGAACTGTCAAGTATGACAGGTGACAAGTGACAGCTGTCAAAGAAGCTGTGCAACCCAGAATATCTAACAGGTAAACTATTATGCACACATCAAGTAAATCCTTGAAGATGTCATTCATAAAATGTTGAAAGGCTGCAGGTGCATTGGTAAGTCCAAATGGCATTACTAGCTATTCAAATGAGCCATAGCAAGTATGAAAGGCAGTCTTCCATTCATCTCTGTCAGTGATATGGACAAGATGGTAAGCATGGTGAAGGTCGATTTTGGAATAAATTTGAGTCTTGCAAGGGCTATCAAGGAGGTTGGCTATGAGAAGGAGAGGATACCTATCCTTCTTGAAAATGGCATTGAGTCCATGGAAATTGACACAAAGCTGAAGTGAACCATCCTTCTTTCAGACAAAAAGCACTGGTGCTCTGTGCAGAGAATGTAAAGGACATATGAAGCCAATACAGAGATGTTCATCAATGAACTCCCATAAAGATCCAAGTTCAGACTGGGAAAGGGAATACACTGTACCAACTGGAGGAGAAAAGCCTTCATCCAGATTGATTTTAAGATCATAATGATGGTGGTGGAGCAAGTGTATCTGCTTGGTTCTTGCTGAAGATGTCAGCAAACTCATGGTAGTCCAAGGGAACATTAGAAAGGTCAATAGTCTCTGTGACCATAGTGGCAGCAGCAGATGCAGAGACTACAGCAGCACCGAGGTGTATTCTGAAAGTCTGAGACCCTTCAAGCTTGCTAGCTTGGAGGAATGCTGCAGCATTAATCGAGGTCTTTACACTCCCCCCTAAATTCCTTCCAGAGTCTGGACAGAATCTGCAGACTCCCCGGAAAGTCTGCGGAATTTCCACAGAATTTCTGGCCATTCCACAGACTCCATCTGGACTCCAGGTGGACTTGTTTTGGCAGAGACACCAGCCAAATTTTAGTTTTCTGGTCCAGGTGCTTTCCAGATGAATTCCACATGGAATCTGGATTATTGGCCAAATTCCACCTTTCAGCTGGAATTCCAAAGGAATTTGCTATACCGGATTCCAGGTAGCTTGTATTAATTAGTAGTTTATTACTTATTTTACTTACTTGTATCATAAATAAATTAGTAGAGCATGGCATAGTTGCATAGTTTGAACCAATATTGTTGTGATGATTACATAATACCCATTCACATGATAGTGGATAGTGTGCATAACTATTACACTATGGCTAGCTTGTGCATGGGCACATGCTGTACAGTCCACAACTTCTATGACTATGTCAAGTGTGACACTGTGCTGAGTGTGATACTATGCATTGAGCATGTCACTATGTGCTGAGTGTGACATGATGCATTGAGTGTGACACCTTGTGTTGAGTGTGACATGATGCATTGAATGTGACACTATGCATTAAGTGTGACACTGTGCATTAAGTGTGACACCATGTGTTGAGCATGACACTGTGTGTTGAGTGTGATATAATGCATTGAGTGTGACACTATGCATTAAGTGTGATATAATGCATTGAGTGTGACACTATGCATTAAGTGTGACACTATGTGTTGAGCATGACACTGTGTGTTGAGTGTGACACTGTGTGTTGAGTGTGACATGATGCATTGAATGTGACACTACACATTGAGTGTGACACCATGTGTTGAGCATAACACTGTGTGTTGAGTGTGACATGGTGTGTTAAGCATGACACTATGTATTGAGTGTAACACTGTGTATTGAGCATGACATGGTGTGTGGAGTGTGACATTATGCATCGAGTGTGACACACTTGCATGATGCAGTGTGTTGAGTATGACACAGGTGTCACAATGTTGCATAGTATTGCAGTATCACAATATTATGTGTCTCACAGTCTTGCAGTTATCACAGCTACTTTTCACATTGTGTCACACTTTTCACATGGTATTACACTTTTCACATTATGTCACACTCAACACATGGTATCACACTTTTCACATGGTGTCACACTCAACACTTTCACATAGTGTCACAGTATCTTTTACATAATGTCACACTTGTCACGTTTGTCACACTTTTTGTAGTGTCACAATGTCACAGATGTTGACAGCTGTGACACTATGTAACAAGTGTGATAATGAAGATGACCCTGATGACTATGACAATGTGAATGTGATATTTGCTTCATTATAACCATGTGTGATACTGTGACACTATGCAATGGTAACTGTAACAACTCCAATACTGTGACACTGCAAAAAGTGTGACAAGTGTAATACCATGTGAAAATAACTATGATTGCAATACTGTGAGACACTTGATATTGTGATACTGTAATACTATGTGACTATGGGAAAACAAAGTTATATTTCATTTCCATCAATTGGAAATTTTCTCATTCCACCTGGATTCCACCCAGAAAAAATGTTCTTTAACATGGACTCAATGTGGACTTTGTCCAGAAATTATCATGTCCATCCAGACTCCATCTGGAAAATCTGTATGTTAGATATTCAGGGTTGCACAGCTTCTTTGACAGCTGTCACATGTCACCTGTCATACTTGACAGTTCTGTGATTGATAGATCCTTGATTGACAGTTCTGTGATTGACAGATATGTGATTGACAGATTGACAGCTGTCAGTTACCTTAGTTACATGGACCTTGGTTGGGACTTTGGTAGACAGCCTTAGTATATAAACACTCTGTAACTTGGTAGTAGTAAACAAGTTTCCTCCCCATCTTGTGTCTGTGTCAGTGTTTGTGTTTGAGTTATCTGCTCCCTTATCACCTTCCTTGCTCTCTATTATTCTCTATTCTCTCTCCATCCACCCCCTCTATTCTTGTTACTTCTGACACTGTATTCCATGTGGATTCCATCTGGAAAATCTGGTTTTCATATGGAGTCCACCCGGAAATTCCAGACATTTTCTTGTCTGTCTGGAGTCCATCCAGAAATTGGGGGGGAGGGTAAAGTACTGCATTAATCATAGAGATGCTTGGATGAGGACATGAGTCTGGCAGAGAAGATGAGGTCTCATCTGATGAAGCAGGTGGCAATGAAGTAGTATCCTTCAGAGCAGGTGTTGATGAAAGTGGAGATGATTCCTCTGTAACAGTGGTTTGGAAGTGAAGTATGCATCTCTGTATCCAGTCAATCAACAGACTGTATTGGGAGAGCCAGTTAAATCCTAGAACCACAGAGGGGTGTCAGCAGTTTTGATCATTGAGTAGCAGGAATATATGATGTGGCAATCACAGAAGCCAGGTGCATATATGATTGTCTTTTTGTATGCATATTTGGAATACTACTTACTTCAGATGATCATAAACAATCATTGATTTGTTTTAATTGAATATTACTATTGTATGTATGTATTAGATGATCATAAACAATTATTGATATGTTTTAGTTGAATATTACTATTGTATGTATCTTTTAGGTGATCATATACAATCATTGGTCTATTTTAATTGAATATTACTATTGTATGTATATATTAGATAATCAGGGTTGCACAGCTTCTTTGACAGCTGTCACTTGTCACCTGTCATACTTGACAGTTCTGTGATTGACAGATATGTGATTGACAGATTGACAGCTGTCAGTTACCTTAGTTACAGGACCTTGGTTGGACTTTGGTAGACACCCTCAGTATATAAACACTCTGTATCTTGGTAGTAGAAAACAAGTTTCCTCCCCATCTTGTGTCTGTGTCAGTGTTTGTGTCTGAGTTATTTCCCCTCTCATCATCTTCCTTGCTTCTTTATTACTCTCTATCCTCTCAATCACCCTCCTTTATTCTTGTTACTTCTGACAAAACAATCATTGTTTTGTTTTAGTTGTATATTACTATTGTATGTATCTCTTAGTGTTAGATATTCTGAGTTGCACAGCTTCCTTGACAGCTGTCACTTGTCACCTGTCATACTTGACAGATACTTGATTGACAGTTCTGTGATTGACAGATTGACAGCTGTCAGTTACCTTAGTTACAGGACTTTGGTTGGACTTTGGTAGACTTACTCAGTATATAAACACTCTGTAACTTGGTAGTTGTCAATAAGTTTCCTCCCCTTTTTGTGTCTGTGTCTGTGTTTGTGTTGCTCCACTATCACCCTCTTTGCTCTTCATTATCCTCTATTCTCTCTCTACCACACTCCTTATTCTTTGTTACTTCTGACACTTAGGTGATCATAAACAATCATTGATTTGTTTTAATTGAATATTACCATTGCATGTATCTTTTAAGTGATCATAAACAATCATTAGTCTATTTTAATTGAATATTACTATTGTATGTATCTTTTAGATAATCATAAACAATCATTAGTTTGTTTTAATTGAATATTACTATTGTATATATATATTAGATGATCATAAACAATCATTTATTTGTTTTAATTGAATATTGCTATTGTATGTATATATATGATGATCATAAACAATCATTGATTTGTTTTAGTTGAATATTACTATTGTATGTATATATTAGATAATCATAAACAATGATTAATTTGATTTATTGAATATTACTATTGCATAAATATTTTAGGTTATAACACTCATGTATTGGTTCTAATCAAATACTACAACTGAGAGGTAGTTATAATTATATATTAATGTAGCTGTCAACATCAAAGCTACATTGTTAATTCACTGTTGTAAATTGTATTAGATGTAGCAAAGTGACCACACCAGGGTTTGAACCTGGGACCTATCTGATAGTTTCAGAGTGCTCTAACCAACTGAGCTATATGGTCTTGTTCAAGTGAAAGTTGGGTTGTATTATATATACCCAAGGACCAAGTGTGTTATTCCTGCCAAGAGCCTCTGTGTATTACTGGGTAGGCATGTATGGAATACTCAGGGACTCTACCTGTCACATGACTAATACATCATCATGCAACAAATTGTTATGATCTGAGCTGGTCTCATGATATCTTGATAATGTGATGTTTTATTCATGTAACTTGTCACTACACTTGTAAGTCAGTCATATAACAAAGTCAAAGTCTAAACATTTTGTCAGAAGTAACAAGAATAGAGGGGGTGGATGGAGAGAGAATAGAGAATAATAGAGAGCAAGGAAGGTGATAAGGGAGCAGATAACTGTCAGAAGTAACAAGAATAAAGGAGGGTGATTGAGAGAATAGAGTGTGATAAAGAAGCAAAGAGGGTGATAGTGGAGCAAAGACTCAGACACAAACACAGACACAGACACAAGATGGGGAGGAAACTTGTTAACTACTACCAAGATACAGAGTGTTTATATACTGAGGGTATCTACCAAAGTCCCAACCAAGGTCCATGTAACTAAGGTAACTGACAGCTGTCAATCTGTCAATCACATATCTGTCAATCACAGAACTGTCAAGTATGACAGGTGACAAGTGACAGCTGTCAAAGAAGCTGTGCAACCCTGAATATCTAACAATAACTCAGACACAAACACTGACACAGACACAAGATGGGGAGAAAACTTGTTAACTACTACCAAGTTACAGAGTGTTTATATATACTGAGAGTGTCTACCAAAGTCCCAACTGTTAGATATTCTGGGTTGCACAGCTTCTTTGACAGCTGTCACTTGTCACCTGTCATACTTGACAGTTCTGTGATTGACAGATATGTGATTGACAGATTGACAGCCGTCAGTTACCTTAGTTACAGGACCTTGGTTGGACTTTGGTAGACACCCTCAGTATATAAACACTCTGTATCTTGGTAGTAGAAAACAAGTTTCCTCCCCATCTTGTGTCTGTGTCAGTGTTTGTGTCTGAGTTATTTGCTCCCTTATCACCTTCCTTGCTCTTTATTACTCTCTATCCTCTCAACCACCCTCCTTTATTCTTGTTACTTCTGACACCAACCAAGGTCCATATAACTAAGGTAACTGACAGCTGTCAATCTGTCAATCACATATCTGTCAATTACAGAACTGTCAATCACATATCTGTCAATCACAGAACTGTCAAGTATGACAGGTGACATGTGACAGCTGTCAAAGAAGCTGTGCAACCCAGAATATCTAACACATTTGTACTTGGTGTACACACTAATGGACTTGTGGTGTTCTCACAGTAACCACTTGAGAAGCAAATAGAAGTAGAGGGTGAAGGTCTGCAATACAGAAGAGGAGTACCAGCTATATTGGATGATAGCTAAATTAAGATCAAGCTGAGGAAGTTTGATCAGAATACATGAGCTATTTATACAAAGAAGCTTGGTTCATGTGTCTAATGCAATGCTACTTCATTATAGTAAGGAAATGGTCCATGCACTTGGTATGACAAGCCAGAGGTACAGTCATCAGGTATCATGAAGGTGAAACATGTATGAGTAAGAATGTCTGTGCTCATAGTATGACAAACCAGGGGAGCAAGGGGCCAGGGGTAATGGAAGTGAAACATGTAAGAGGTGTGAAACAGATGAGTAAGTAAGAAAGTTATAAATAGAATAGGTTATGTGAAAGGAAAGGGGGCTGGCAGGGTAAGAAGGAAAAAGTAACACAAATATTAACAAAGCATAAGATTCTGAAGTCAAAATGCCTTACCATACTCATTCTGGTACAGATCATCACCACTATTATCAGATAGTTCATTCTGCCAATATTCCTCATTGTCTTCAATATCTTCACCTCCACCATATTCATTATTTTCATTTGGATCATTATTATCATCTTCACTGTCCTGACTAGTTGAAGTTCCTGAAATTGATGTATTGTATTCTTCAGCCCAATCAGGAGTATAACTATTCTTTTAAAAAACAGGTAACTACTGTTCTGCACAGCTCTGCACTAGTCTTTTACAAATAGATGCTTGTTTGAGTGTATAGGCCATGACTCCCTCTTTTATATCAGATTCTACATCATTTTTGTAGATTCTTATATTGGTTATACCTCTCCACCAGTTTTCTTCCATTCATAGTATGCAATAACTCATCGCATTTCCTCCCTCAAGATAAATTTTTCCTCTTGCCATCTTTCCTTTCATGCATGAGCTTTCACCCATTCCAATTTAAAGCTATTATATTCCTCATTATCCCCTGATGAATTATATGGCACCAGCCAAATCCATGACATTTCAAATCGCCCACTGCTTAGTATATCATCTGGATCCTGTCCAGGTCTCCGAATATCTTCTTTTCTCAGTTTAAGCAAGTATGATTGCCAATTTCTATTTGAATCCAGTGAATATACTGCTTCCCATGCTCTTTGGTAGCAATCAACATGTGGCTGTGCTTTATTTTTATAGTCTTGATGCAAATCTTTCATATGTGTATTTAGTTTATTTTCAGTACCAGATGTATTTTCCAGCTCAAATTGTCTTACTGTTGAAATTATTTGAAGATGACATCAAATGTAAGCGCTAATGCATCATTTGCCTGTGCAAATTGCAGTTTTAATTCTGATTGTGCTGCCTTTTTAATTGTTGATGATATAAGTAAATGTGCTGGAAGTGCTGAAGGAAGATATAAAGGAACCAACTCAGTTTCTACTGGCATGTTACTTGCAAGTATTTTCCTCTGAGTTGGAAGCTAATAGTTCTTTTACTTCAGGCATATATATTTGCTGAACTTCTTGCCATTTAGTAATTTTATTAGCAAGAACAACTTGTTTATCATAAAGATCTGCAAGATCTTTTGATACTGATGAATGTTTCAGATTTGAAGCCTTAATTTTGAGTAAATGTCTAAATGACAATATGAGATATTTATATTTGTTACATATCAAGACTTACTGTTGTTCTTCCAGCCCAAATCCTATAATTAAAAACTTAGTTAGAGTTAGTTTAGGCTTGGAAATAATTCCTTTTTCAGTATTTGCTATATCTTCATGAGTTAGTTCTAGTCTAACATCCTGCAATGTAGTTGTTAACTGATTGTTAGCTTTAATTTAAAATATTAGAATTTACTCACTGCACTCTGGGTCATCATCATATGGGTTTGGTTTAGTGTGATCCATATTCCATGCTATTACTTGTGCTTCCCATTCTGCAGTGATAGAAGTCTCAAATGTAGCATTAAATTTGTCAAATATTTGTTTTTGTTTTTCACTCATTATAGTGGCTTTAGCATATCACTTGATAAAATGTTTGCCTACTACAATTAATTCAGTTATATATTACAATGTAAAAGTGAATATACTAATAAAATCCAATGGTTTTTGGAAATTCTATGCAATCCATTGGTCATTTAAGACTTCATGACGAGATGCAGGTCCCATTTCACATGCACTTGAGTGAAGATGATTGCTACTAGACCATGTGGTTTCAACTTCCTCTCCACAAGTTTGGCCAGCTCCTGGCAAATATGCTAATGCAAAGTTGCTCTGACATGAATTTCCACGGCCAATGATATGCCAAGAAGGAACTGCAACATCAATATGCATATCAGAAGGAACTCTCATAGACTCAGGATATGTTTGAATTCATTGCTTCAGGTTTTAAGACCATTGACATCCAATATCATAAGTAATCACTGTCAGAAGTAACAAGAATAGAGAGGGTGGATGGAGAGAGAATAGAAGATAATAAGAGCAAGGAAGGTGATAAGGGAGCAAATAACTCAGACACAAACACTAACACAGACACAAGATGGGGAGGAAACTTGTTGTCTACTACCAAGTTACAGAGTGTATATATATACTGAGGGTGTCTACCAAAGTCCTGTCAGAAGTAACAAGAATAGAGGGGGTGGATGGAGAGAGAATAGAGGATAATAAAGAGCAAGGAAGGTGATAAGGGAGCAAATAACTCAGACACAAACACTGACACAGACACAAGATGGGGAGGAAACTTGTTAACTACTACCAAGTTACAGAGTGTTTATATATACTGAGGGTGTCTACCAAAGTCCCAACCAAGGTCCATGTAACTAAGGTAACTGACAGCTGTCAATCTGTCAATCACATATCTGTCAATCACAGAACTGTCAAGTATGACAGGTGACAAGTGACAGCTGTCAAAGAAGCTGTGCAACCCTGAATATCTAACACTCCCACCTTGCACAGCTAGTACAACCAAACTCCCACCTAATCCAACACAAGTCCATACAATCCAAAGTCCATCAAAGAACAATAGAGTGGGGCCAACCTTCATTAGCCTCTCCAGAGAAATACTGTCTAGCCATAGATGCATTGAGATGAGGGGATGAAGGAGGGGAGTTGCTGGGAGAGTGAATGGGTGAAGACAAGAAATGATAAGCAGCATTGGCCTGCTGCATAGATCTGTTGTGAGAAGAGTTGGACATGATCCAATCCTTGACCTCTTGAGGCATGTCATACATGCACCTAGCAGCAACATGACCAGTTCTTCCACACCTATGGCAAGCCCCTTCATTAGTGGGATTGCACCATCTAAAACCCTTGGAGTCCACTAGAGAAGGACTCCCACCTAATCCTGATGGTCCTGCATGACTCCCACCTAATCCTGATGATCCTGCATGTCCTTGAAACCTAACACCTTGATGACCATGACCAGAACCAGAGTGATCATGACCTGAACCTGTAACACCACTAAATGCATGTCTTCTCTGAGTAGAAGCAGCAAGACCAGAGATGGAAGAGATGGAAGTGGAAGTGGGGTCCATATCTGCAGAAGTGGCAGACTTAAGTAAAACCTTCAAATCCTCCAAGGTGACATCATCCTTTCTGGCAAGAATGGCAGTCCTAATGGAATGAAAGGACTCATCTAGATTCATGAGAATAACATCAACAACTTCAGTGTTGTTGTCAATGGTGCAGCCTAATGCAGAGAGCTTCTTGGAAGCTGCAATAACAGACTGGATGTAGAAGTCAATGGGCTTGGCAGTGTCATGGTGAACACTGTAAAACTCCTTCCTGTACTGCATCCTGGTACCAACAGTTGACTTCTCAAAATGGCCTTTGAGTGTGTCCCAAGCTGCCTTTCCAGATGTGAGATCCTCAATAAGATACTGGTAGTCATCATGGACTTTGCCATAAATATAGGCCACCAGCTGTTTGTCTAGAGCCTTCCACTTTTTCAATTCAGTGGGATCTTCAGGAGGAGAGTCAGAGGAGACTCCTTCAATGCCTGCACCTAAAAAGAACATGTTCATCTTTTTAACCCATAAGTGCCAGTTGTTGGAGGTGAGGATGGGGATGTTGGCCATAAGTCCAGCAGCATTGTTGAGAGACATAGTGAGTGATGAATGGAGTGATGAGGTTGGTGATGAAGGAATGAATGATGAATTGTAATGGGACTACCAGAACAATCAGAGGGCTGTAATTGAAAAAGGTTGATTGGTGAATAAGCAGTGGTAATGTGTTGTGGCAGAGATTGAGGGGCGGGGCCCATAACCTGTCAGAAGTAACAAGAATAGAGGGGGTGGATGGAGAGAGAATAGAGGATAATAAAGAGCAAGGAAGGTGATAAGGGAGCAAATAACTCAGACACAAACACTGACACAGACACAAGATGGGGAGGAAACTTGTTAACTACTACCAAGTTACAGAGTGTTTATATATACTGAGGGTGTCTACCAAAGTCCCAACCAAGGTCCATGTAACTAAGGTAACTGACAGCTGTCAATCTGTCAATCACATATCTGTCAATCACAGAACTGTCAAGTATGACAGGTGACAAGTGACAGCTGTCAAAGAAGCTGTGCAACCCTGAATATCTAACAAGTCCTAACCAAGGTCCATGTAACTAAGGTAACTGACAGCTGTCAATCTGTCAATCACATATCTGTCAATCACAGAACTGTCAAGTATGTATTAGATGTAGCAAAGTGACCACACCAGGGTTTGAACCTGGGACCTATCTGATAGTTTCAGAGTGCTCTAACCAACTGAGCTATATGGTCTTGTTCAAGTGAAAGTTGGGTTGTATTATATATACCCAAGGACCAAGTGTGTTATTCCTGCCAAGAGCCTCTGTGTATTACTGGGTAGGCATGTATGGAATACTCAGGGACTCTACCTGTCACATGACTAATACATCATCATGCAACACTTTATTACTCTCTATTCTCACAACCACCCTCCTTTATTCTTGTTACTTCTGACACTGCTGCTGATGAAACAGTCAAGCAGCTTTCTGCCCACTTCAAACTTCGAGATTTAGGCCCCACATCTTTCCTTCTGGGTGTTAAGATAGACAGGGATCGTCCCAATCGCTCTATTACTCTCTCACAGCGCCAGTATGTGCTGGATATGCTTGAGAGATAATGCATAAGTGATTGCAAACCTTGTGGAACTCCTATGAATCATGGTCTCATTCTGACCAAGTCTATGGGTCCTCAGACAGCTGAGGAACGTTCTGAGATGGCCTCCATCCTTTATCTAAGTGCTGTAGGATCTCTACAATATCTTGCTATCACTACAAGACCAGACATTGCTTTTGCTGTTGGGTACTTAGGTCGATTCAACTCCAACCCTGGCATGCAACACTGGTTAGCTGTCAAACATCTCTTCAGATACTTGAAGGGAACTCTTGACTACAAGTTGACCTACAGTGCTGCCAAAGGAGATGAACTCTTCCTCACATATTGTGATGCTTCCCATGGTGATTGCAAAGACACAGGTCATTCTACTGGTGGTTATGTAACTCTGATTGGTGGAGGTGCCATTGGTTGATCTAGCAAGTTGCAGACTATAGTAACTTTATCCACTACTGAAGCAGAGTACATTGCTGCTGTTGAAGCTGGCAAAGAGATACTTTGGATGCAGAATATCATGAAGGAATTTGGCTTCCCCATTCCCACTTCTAGTCCTCTTCACATTGACAGCCAGTCTGCCATCTCTGTGACCAAGAATCCAGAACACCATGGAAGCAACTTGATCTTTGTTATTTCTGGCTTAGAGAAACTGTTGAAAAAGGGTCTATCAGCTTGCATCATGTTCCAACTGAAAAGCAAATAGCTGACATTCTCACCAAGCCACTTACCATTCCAAAGGTTGAATTCTGTAGAGAGAACATGGGACTTTTACCTTAGATTCATTCATTTACTTTCTTTCACTTTTACTTCCTTTACTTAACTACATACTTAGAGACTGTTCAGATCATGGGGGGGTGTTAGAAGTGATCTGACACTTCTCTGCTGACTAATGAACCTTATGTAGACTTAGGTAAACTTAGGTACTGGACCTGGGTTGGGACCTTGGTTGGACCCTTAGACCTTGGTTGGACCCTTAGACCCTCGGACTTTGGTAGATAAGCTAGTAGTATATAAACCTGAGGTCCTACAGTGGCAATCCCCACTTGCTCACTGTACATTGGACTTCAGACTCTATTGTCTTTCTCAGTCCTGCAGGTCACTGCCCTGGTTGTACATCTCACACTTTAATATGTGAACTGGCCTACAAAACTTGTCTATGCATGAATGAAGAAGTTAGCTTTTGTAGTGTGAAGCAAATTGAACTGCTTCCTTGATCAATTGTGCATGGAAATAATATAGAAGTATATGCTGTTGGAATAGATGTGACTGAAACCTATTTTAGACCAATCCAAGACATAAGTGTCAGCCAAAATTATCATAAAAATGTAGTGTTTTATGATTGCTGCAATCATAAATAATGATCACCTTCATGATTACACATTTTGAGAGCTTATCCACCTATTAATACTAAATCTAATGGTGATCATATGTGTTCATTGGCTATTTTGAAGTGAATATTACTACTGTAGGTCTATTGTAATGTGGTGATCACATGTGATCATTGGCTATTTTAAAGTGAATATTATTACTGTAGGTCTATTGTAATGTGGTGATCATATGTGATCATTGGCTTTTTTAAAGTGAATATTACTGTCAGAAGTATAACCAATAGAGTGAGCTGCAGGACTGATAGAGACACAATAGGGTCTGAAGTCCAATGTACAGTGAGCAAGTGTTAGATTGAAGTAGTATGTGTACAGCTTACCTGAAGTCCAATGTACAGTGAGCAAGTGGGGATTGTCACTGTAGGACCTCAGGATTATATACTACTAGCTTATCTACCAAAGTCCGAGGGTCTAAGGGTCCAAGGGTCCAAGGGTCCAACCAAGGTCTAAGGGTCCAACCAAGGTCCCAACCTAGGTCCAGTACCTAAGTTTACCTAAGTCTACCTAAGGTCCATTAGTCATCAGAGAAGTGTCAGATCACTTCTAACACCCCCCCATGATCTGAACAGTCTCTAGTAAAGTAAAGAAAGTAAGAAAGTAAAAATGTAAATAAATGAAATGAATGTAACTAAGGTAATAGTCCCATGTTCTGTCTACAGAATTCAACCTTTGGAATAGTAAGTGGTTTAGTGAGAATATCAGCAATTTGTTCTTCTGTTGGAACATGATGCAAGCTGATAGAGTGTCTTTCAACAACTTCTCTAAGCCAGAAATAACAAAGATCAAGTTGTTTCATGCGTCCATGGTGTTCTGGATTCTTGGTCACAGAGATGGCAGACTGGTTGTCAATGTGGAGGGGACTAGCAGAGGGAATGGGGAAGCCAAATTCTTTCATGATATTCTTCATCCATAAGATCTCTTTACCAGCTTCAACTGCAGCAATGTACTCTGCTTCAGTTGTGGATAAAGTTACAATGGACTGTAACTTGCTAGACCAACCAATGGCACCTCCACCAATCAGAGTAAGATAGCCACCTGTAGAATGACCTGTGTCTTTGCAATCACCATGGGAAGCATCACAATAAGTCAAGAAGAATTCATCTCCTTTGGCAGCACTGTAAGTCAACTTGTAATCAAGAGTTCCCTTTAAGTATCTAAAGAGATGCTTGACAGCTAACCAATGTTGCATGCCAGGATTGGAGTTGAATCGACCTAAATAGCCTACAGCAAAAGATATATCTGGCCTTGTAGTAATGGCAAGGTATTGAAGAGATCCTACAGCACTCAGATAAGGGATGGAGGCCATCTCAGAGTGTTCCTCAGCTGTTTGAGGACCCATAGATTTGGTCAGAGTAAGACCAGAGTTCATAGGTGTTCCACAAGGCTTGCAATCACTCATGCCATATCTCTCAAGCATATCTAGCACATACTGCCGCTGTGAGAGAGTAATAGAGCGATTTGGACGATCCCTGTCAATCTTAACACCTAAGAGAAAAGAAGTAGAACCCAAATCTCGAAGTTTGAAATGGGCAGAAAGCTGCTTGACTGTTTCGTCAGCAGCAGAAGGAGAAGTTGATGCAATGGTAATGTCATCAATGTAAACAGGCATGATGATCTTAGTATTGCCCTTTGAATAAATATAGACAGAGTGGTCTGAATGAGTTCTGGTGAAGCCCATAGTATTAAGAACATCCTGAAGCTTCTTTCTCCATTGTCTAGCAGCTTGCTTGAGACCATATAGAGATTTCCTGAGTCTGCAAACATGATTTGGACCACCTTGATGAAATCCTTCTGGTTGAAGCATGTATATCTCTTCATCCAAGTCCCCATAAGTAAAGGCAGATGAGATATCAACAGAGCGCATGGTCATATCCTTGATAGCAGAGAAGGCTGCTACTAGCCTGAGAGAGGCAGGACGAAATGTTGGTGCAAATATCTCTGTGTAATCATGCCCAGGACGTTGTGAGTACCCCTTTGCAACGACTCTAGACTTGTATCGCTCAACAGCCCCAGTAGGAGTTGGCTTGATCTTGAATACCCATCTAGAGCCTATAGCCTTCTTTCCTGGAGGCAACTCCACAATATCCCAAGTTCCATTTCGCATTAATGACATGATTTCGTCATTGCAAGCTTCCTGCCATTGTTGTGCATCAGGGGCTTTCATGGCAAGTTTATAGTTCTTGGGATCAACTCCTGTTGATGCAGCTCCAGCAAATTGAACCTCCTGATACCCCCCCAGATCATCTTCACTGCTATTATCCTCTAATGCATCAGGCTCCTGAATATCCTCATCTGGGTCATCAGGTAGAGGAGCAGGTGATGATGGTACTCTTACTTTCCACCACTCACCAGGAGGCCTAACATCCCTTCTGGGACGCCTCTGAGCCAGTGGAGGAGTAGCAGGCAGAGCAGGAGGAGGTGGAGGTGGTGGTGAGGGAGTTGGAGTTGGAGTTGGAGTAGCAGTGGGAGATGATACAGTAGGAGTGGGAGAATCAGAACGAGTTGGAGGTGAAATTGAAACATCAGGGAAAGGAATAGAGGAGTTTGTGGAGTCATCATGATAGACAGCAGGCTCTGAAGAGGAGAGGGGATTGGAAGGAATTGATGTTAATGATCTGGAGAGTCCAGGAAAGAGCCTTTCATCAAATTCAGCTCTCTCTGAGATAATTGTCTTCTTGGTGGTTGGGTTGTAGAATTTCCAAGCCTTGTACCCAGCTGGGTAACCAATGAAGACACATTTCTGCATATGTGGCTGAAGTGACTTTCTCTGCTCCTTGTGGACAAATACATAAGCAGTACAGCCCCAAACTCGAAGATTGCTGAGATTGGGTTTCTGGCCATGCCATGCCTCATAAGGAGTTTTGTTAGGCAAGGAGGCAGTGGGGAGACGATTCCAGACATGAACCATTGAAGATAAACATTCACCCCAAAATGATGGAGGAAGATGAGACTCATTAAGCATTGCTGTAACATCATCAGCCATAGTGCGATTTGCACGCTCTGCAACTCCATTTTGCTGAGGCCTGGCAGGAGCTGTATGTCTCCTAATGATACCACACCTATCTGTGAACTTGATGAATGCATTAGACATGTATTCACCTCCCTTGTCATCCTGTAAAGCTTTAATCTTTCTCCCAAGTTGGTTCTCAACCAATGACTTGTAACTCCTGAAAGCATCAAATGCACCACTCTTCTTCTTTAAGAAGGCAACACAACGATATCTGGTGTAATCATCAATGAATGTGATCCAGTATTTATAGCCAGATGAAGTCTGAGTGGGCAGAGGACCATGGAGATCAGAATGAATGAGCTCTAAGGGGGCAGAAGTGCGAGATTCAGATGAAGGGAAAGGATTAGAATGCATCTTGCCAGCTAAGCAAGGTTCACAGATGGGATCAGGCTTCTCCTTGGACTTGATCACAATCCCTGTAGCCATATCTTCAGATATAAGTTTCTGAATGTCTGCATAATTATGATGTGCAAGACGACGATGCCATAGTTGTAAATCCATGGGGCAAGTTGAAGAAATGTTGGCTACTTCAGAAACAGCAGAAAGTGCTTCTGTCTCTCCATCCAAGTATGCATTGTTGTTGGGTGTAATGGAAGCAGAGAATATGAGACTTCCATTCTTGCTGAAATCAACAAACTGTGACCCAGCAGTCATGATAATGCCCTTACAACGAGTAAGATATAGACAAGAGAGTAAATTGTTTCTGAGCTGGGGTACATGCAAGACTCTAGTAAATTCTATGGATCTGGATACCTTTCCTCTAATCACTGGGTGAAAGACCACAGTGCCCACTCCTTGGGAATAAATAATTTTCCCATCAGCTAACTTGATTGGAACCTTCTTGGGTGCATAATTGCGAACCCAATGACGATGGGGTGTCATATGACAAGACGCCCCTGTATCTGTATTCCAATCAAAGTCAGCATCAAGTTGGAGTGGGTAGGAAGGATCTGAGGGATCCAAAGAACAAGTACTTGCATTTCCAGCAAATTCAGTAGCACTCCCATTAAATTCTGAACCAACAGCCATACCAGCAGAAGCAGCAGCAGTAACTTGAGAAGCAGTAACTTGGGAAGTTGATGATTGAGCCATTGAAGCAGTGGAGGGAGTAGTGGATGATGAACCAGGAGAAGAAGAGGACTTGTTATTTGCTCTGTCTTGAGCAGTCTTCTGAGCCTTTTTAAATGTGAAGCATGTGGCCATAGTATGACCAGTCCTGGTGCAGAAATCGCATTTTTGAGGGCCAGAACGAGATGAGGAAGAGGCAGAGAGTGCTCCTTTGATGTCAGATGTGTCAGAGGGCCTTGCAGTGCGATTCTGCTCTTCTACAATAAAGGCTGCATGAACGGCTGCCTTGTCCAACTTGTCCTTCATAAGCAAAGCTGAAACAAATGAACTGTACTCCTCTGGTAAGGCTCTGATGAGAGCCATAGAAGTGAGTTCATCATCCAACTGGTCCAATGTGAAGTCTGCAGGACGAAGATTTTTGATGTTCCTCATAGCAGCACTGACTCTGTTGATGAGAGACTGAAGGGACTCCTCCTCCTTCTTCCTAATGGCCAAAAGTGCATCATAGGCATTGAATCTGAGCCCAGGAATCTTTTGGAGATAGACACTCTCCAAAGCCTTCCACATGACAACTGGATCCTCCCTGTTGGAACTGAAGTGAATCTTCTGTTCCTGCTCTACTGCCAAAAAAAGAATGCCAGCAGCCCTATCAGCAGCTTCCTCCCAAGTGTTCTCAGCAGTGATCTCCTCAGGTTTTGGAGGTGAAGACCTGGTAGGCTTAGTAGACTTTCCAGAAGTGATCCTCCATAGACCAATGGTCTTAAGATAAGCCTCCATATTGTCACACCACTCTCTGTAGTTGGTGGAGTTGAGCTTGGCAAATGAGGGTGATTTGTCCATGATGATAATGGATGGGAAATAATAAGGAAAGGGTGATGTTGGTGATGTAGGAATGAATGATGAGTTGTAATGGAACTACCAGAACAATCAGAGGGCAAAAAATGCAAAGTGGAGGTTGATTCAACAAGTATGCAAGCAGTTAAAGCTCGGGGCCCATAACCTGTCAGAAGTATAACCAATAGAGTGAGCTGCAGGACTGATAGAAGTCCAATGTACAGTGAGCAAGTGTTAGATTGAAGTAGTATGTGTACAGCTTACCTGAAGTCCAATGTACAGTGAGCAAGTGGGGATTGTCACTGTAGGACCTCAGGATTATATACTACTAGCTTATCTACCAAAGTCCGAGGGTCTAAGGGTCCAAGGGTCCAAGGGTCCAACCAAGGTCTAAGGGTCCAACCAAGGTCCCAATCTAGGTCCAGTACCTAAGTTTACCTAAGTCTACCTAAGGTTCATTAGTCATCAGAGAAGTGTCAGATCACTTCTAACAATTACTACTGTAGGTCTATTGTAATGTGGTGATCACATGTGATCATTGGCTATTTTAAAGTGAATATTATTACTGTAGGTCTATTGTAATGTGGTGATCATATGTGATCATTGGCTTTTTTAAAGTGAATATTACTACTGTAGGTCTATTGTAATGTGGTGATCATATGTGATCATTGGCTATTTTGAAGTGAATATTACCACCATAGGTCCATTGTAATATGGTGATCATATATGATCCCCAGTGAAAATTCCATTGAGGGGAATCAAGGGAAAATTGAGTCAAAATGAGAAGTCTTGTTTTGGCTTGATTTTTGCAACTATGCTCAATTGATTCTTGATTTAAACAAGCTTTATCAAGGTAAATCGAGCATGAAAGAGTTCTGTCAATCATAATGACGAATTTTGATTAGCCTATATTTCTTCTACATTTGTGAGCAGCATATATCAAGATATATCAAGAAAATTCAAGTGCTATCTAGTGACATTGAGAACTAGTAGTAAACTACCTAGTATGTACTAGTTCACCCCTCTGGGACTCCCAGGCCATCCTATATACCTACCCTTCTTCCCCCTGCCCTGGACCACTGCTCTGGCTCCAGCTACCACCCTCTACTCCTTTACCCACCCTTTTATCCCACCTTCCTATCTTACCTCCTTGCATACCCTCTGCAATTCTTCCACTATTCCCTCTTAGTTCCCCTCCTTTGCAAGCACCAATAAAGATTGATGGAAAGCCAAGGGTTTGGAATGATTGTGTATGCAGAGGTCAGACTGGGGAATGCAACTTTGTTTGGAGTTGGTTTGGAAGTGATGGTGCTGGTCCAAGAGAGGTAAGTTTTAGTTAGAAGCACTCAATACTGATTGACAGGCATCCACAGTTGATGTACCAAGCCAAGGATGTAATCAAATACAGGTGAAGGTGAAAATGGACTAAGTGGTCCCACCACGCTAAAGAAGATTAATAAATTCCATATAGTCATAATCTCCATCTTCTCTATCATCATATACAATATCCAGAGGCCCAAATGCCTTGCATAGGTCCCATTCATTATCAAAGGAGCTGTATATCTTCTGCTGAGACCCATATACACCTAGCTTAGCTATCTTCAAACCATCAGACACTCTTAATCTAACTTTAACTGACAGATCATCTTCACTCTCAATCCATTCATAGACAGCTGTCGATTCCCTTAACTCTGATTTAGATTCATATTCCATGCAGAGTTGGTGTTCTGCTTCCATTTCATTTCTAAGCCTATCTTTGTGAAAGGCCTCATGAGTGTCTAAGAAAACTTCCCATGTAGCCTTGTCTTCAGACTGCCATGAATTTGAGGTCGAAAGTGTAGTGGTATTCCACAGGTGACTTAAAGGTGCATGCTATACCTCTTTGTTAGTATTGTTGATTCACTCCAAAGGGTGTGCACTTACTGGAGATCTTATCCTCAAAAGAATCATTGAGTGTCCACTGGTCCTTGTATTCCTTGATTGCTTCACTGTACACTGTGGGTCAACATAAAGTTTAGTGTGAATTGAGAACTGGCTTGAACCCATGAAAGAATGATCAGAGCATGTACAAACTTCTTCAAAGAGGCATCTTTCAGCCCAATGGTTTGACCTACTCTACCTGTCACATGACTAATACATCATCATGCAACAGATGAGTACCTCTTTGAGCTGAATTGTTTTACCTGCAACTGAGCATCTTTTGCACTGAGACCTGAGCAGTAAGCTTCCATCCACCTTATTGTTCTGTGCTCCCATTTACGTATGGTTTCCAATTTCACAGATTCAAGAGCCTTTGGAAGGTTTTCTTTCAGTGTTTGGAAAGTGTAATCGCAGTTATCTCTAAGATATTTCTTAACCGCTCCCCAGAAGTATTCAATGAAGTTTAGTTCACAGTGGAACTTTGGAAGGAATATGCAAAGGTGGCCAGCTTCTTCAATCACCTCTTGTATGAGTGACTTTTGTTCCTGGAAGTCTGGCTGGAGATCGAGGATTCGTTTTGCACAACAAGATGTTGCATCAAATTTACATTTCTCATTACATTCCATGCGCAATTTTTCGGTCCATAGTCCACGTTCTTCAAGAATTTGACACATTCCCTTTTGAAGACCAGGAAACTCGGGGTGGTTAGTGGGAAATACCATTTGTTGAGTAACTTTCTCTCCATTCTTGATATACCAACCATCACGCATATATGCTTGCTTTCTCCCAGGCCACATATTTATTCTTGATGTTAATAGTGCATCTTTGGCGTATGCAGAATGACCTTGGGAGTTGTCTATCAAGAAAAGTGCCTGAAAGTTTGGACCATGGGCCTTTTCAAATGCAAGAATAATGCGTTCACGCATCTGGAGAAATTTGTATGTGAGTAGTTGCAACAATACCGTATTTAACTTTAACATTCACCTGTTTCACAAACAATTCCCCATTCCAGTACCCATCATAGTTCTTTCCGTACTCCATACTCTGACTCCCTTCCTTCAACCACCTGACTGTTGAACAAATGACTTCACTGTGATGTATTCCACGGCCAACACCTTTTTTTCTTATTGGAAATTCCCCATCGAGAACCCAGCTGCTCTTCTTACCATCATTTGCCTGTACAGTCATTTCATCATGTGCATAAACCACAAGATGCTATTCGCCTTCTTTCAGTTGCTTAATAATCTCCTTTGTTATATCTTCAATGGAGTACTCTGCAGTTCGAGAATGGTGATGAGCCATTTCAGGTAAGTATCTCTCTTGACGATCACCAATTATATCTGGCCGCTCATGTCCATCATAATAGATGGCCTTCTTGTGCTCTGTATATCGGAATCCTTCTCTATGAAGCATGCAAGTGGCTGTTGAAATGCTAATACCCTTTTTTCCAGGCTTTAAACGATATCGAGGCAGAAGTTCTTCATCCATGTAACGCTTTAAACCCCATGGCATTTCATTGTTGACAATTTTTTCAAGGTATTTCCTTGCTACCTCTGGTACCATGCGCTGTTTACTAAACTCAACAAGTTTTTCTGGGTTCATTGCCCACTTGTTAGAGCGCACATATGAGCAAACCTCTGCATGAACATTGGGATCGTCAAGAAGAGAGAATGTTTTGGCATGGCATCCCCATTGTGATGCTGGTAACTCTCGATGTTCAATCCATTTTGCTGCCCATTTCCTGACAAGTCTTCCCCCCCAGTGTGGTGAAAATCCCTTGCACTCCACTGCTCTTTTCGATGCATCAATCTTCTTCCGCCCATTGTGTAATATCATATGTAAATACTCTTTTATTGTTTTTGCACGATATGCTTGGAGGCTATGAGAACCATGATCAAATTGAGCCTTTTTGGATCGAATTAATTTGTCAATAGCGACATAGGCGGCCTGAAGTTCATCCATCTTTCTTCTTTTTGAGGATGTGCGCTGCTCCTTTACTGATACTTCAAGTTTTCGTTGCTTGAAAGGTGGAGGAAGTTGTATATTATGTTGGTGATCTTGGTTGACAGCTGGCTCGTGCTCATCATCTGATGAACTGCTATCCACAGCTGACATATCAGATGTGTAACCAGTAAATATCTCGGTGAAATCAGGTAAGACACCTGCACCTATACTGACAGGGGGCTCGGATAGCAACTCTATATCAGAATCTCCATTGCTTGTCTGTGGGACAGAAGCCTCATTTTGTTTTGGAGCAAAATATGACCGCATTAGAGTTGCGCTTTGACTTTAAAACTGGTTAGTGACTTTATAGCAATTTAAAGCTTATGAACATACCTCTTACGAAGCACAGAATCAGTTACCTCTTTATCTTGAACCTTTTTGTTATGATGCCTCTTGGTGCGATCTGATTTTCCTGTGTACACCCCCAGTGCATGTGTTCTTTCAGCTTTATTCCACTCTTTTTTGCTTATTTTTCATTGTATAGCTTCATATCCTGTTATATGGCATCGCTCAAGCTCTTCAACCTCATGCTGAACCTGCTTCTCCAAGTTTTTCACCAATTCCTCCCCCTCAAGCTCATTGAACTCGTCATCAGAATCAGTTTCAGATCTTGATAGTCCTGTGGTATCCTCTGACTCTGAGTAATCTGAATCATCTGAGTCATTCACTAGTGTCCAGTGATTAACAGATCCATCCCAAGTGCATTCATCAGTCTCTGCTGGTGCATCATCATTGGGTTCTTGGATAGTCATGGTGTGGGTTCTGCTGGTTGCCGTTGGACTTGATTCCAGGGTGGTAGATGCTCTATGTCGTTTTGCAGCAGCTTTATCAGCCTTCACTGACCGTGCATGTGATAGTTTTTCAAGCTGTTTCTTCTTGGGCCGACCCATGGTGTGCATGCAGATGAGTAGTTACAGAAAAAAAAACTTAAAATGCTTGGTAAATTTGTAATTTAGTAGGAAACACGTTCTACTATACTATGTAGTAATATCCACCCCACATTGCAGGCGCAGTGCGCATGCGCGCCCTGCGGGCACCTAACTCAAAATTTTTCAAACAGGAAATTGGCCGCTATACAAAAGTAGCGGTGTTTAGGTGAACCGCTCCATAGTGTTAGATATTCTGGGTTGCACAGCTTCTTTGACAGCTGTCACTTGTCACCTGTCATACTTGACAGTTCTGTGATTGACAGATCCTTGATTGATAGTTCTGTGATTGACAGATATGTGATTGACAGATTGACAGCTGTCAGTTACCTTAGTTACATGGACCTTGGTTGGGACTTTGGTAGACAGCCTCAGTATATATACACTCTGTAACTTGGTAGTATAATAAGTTTCCTCCCCATCTTGTGTCTGTGTTAGTGTTTGTGTCTGAGTTATTTGCTCTCTCATCACCCTCTTTGCTCCTTCATTATTCTTTATCTTCTCAACCACCCTCCTTTATTCTTGTTACTTCTGACACATAGCTTGGTAGCAAGCTCTGTTACAGTGTCAGCATCAAAGGTTGAGGCTGGTATGATCTTGGTGAAGGATTTGGCACCATGAACAGCTGCCAGCACTGGCCCTGTTACACAATGCATCAGAATGAGGTTGTTATATTTTGCACAATAGGTTACCTTTAGCAACCATCCCAAGCACACCAAACTCAAATCCATATTCAGTATGAATGATCAGATGAATGAGTCCTTCAAGCCTTCAATAAAGCACAACAACAGTCACATTCACACTGAAGATGTACTCTTCAACAAGAGGAACTACACCTTTCTTGAGTTATAGTAACTATGTCGTACAAACATATATAAGTTCATTTATAACAAGAATAGTTCAGTATCACATACTCTTTGTTTCCTGAGATGATCCTTCCAGTTACTGTTGTTGATAGGGTTTGAGGCCTTTGGGTGGAGTAGCTTGACCTGTATGCTGCTTTGAAAATGGACTAGTGTGCAGTGGATTGAATATCTACATCTGAAATAGGTCATCTGACCAACCTTGTGATGTCACAGCCTGGAACAAAGAAGAGGAGGGAGGGAGGGAAGGAGGGAGGGAGGAGAGGGAGGAGGGGAAGGGGAAGGGGGGGGACAGGGAAGCATGGAGGTAGTGGGGAGGAAGCAAGAGATGTTGTGTGTCATGCACTGTTAAATACAGTGCACAGACCAGGTGGTAATGCACTACAATGGTATACCAGGAATTGAGGAGAAGAGTCTGGACTCTGAATAAGTATTTGATACACCAGAGAAGAAAGAGGATGATATTGTCAACATGAGCCAATTCGAAGAAATAATCATAGTTGGTGCCGCAGTGCTGGTGACCAGTTAATGAGATGTTTCTTGAAAACTCTTGATCTTCTTGAATCCACTTGTTTTCCCTCATTCTTCCTCAATTAGTCTTGACTGACTTTTCACTGGGTATGATCATTGACTTATTTTGAATTGAATATTACTACTGTAGGTCCATTGTAATATAGTGATCATATGTGATCATTAGCTATTTGAAGTGAATATTACTATATTGTAATGTGGTGATCATATGTGATCATTGATATATTTTGAAATGAAAATTATTACATATTGCTATTGTAGTTCATGTCACATTTGTCACAATCTTCCCACATGTCACATATTTCATGTGCTTCACACAATTCCTGTGCATCTCATAATTCCTGTGCTCTACATAATTCCTGCACTCTGGATAATTCCTGTGCATCATGATTGTCACGCTTTACACACATCATGATTGTCACACTTTACATGTGTCATGATTGTCACACCTTTACATGTGTCATGATCGTCACGCTTTAGCATGCATCACAATCATCACACTCTAGCATGTGTCATGATCATCACGTATTTATGGCTGTCACAAATGTGATATATTTCTTGCATGTCACAATTGTCAAGCTTTTACATGTCACATTCATCAACAATAGTGTTGGCATAATCAGTCAATGGTAGTCATATTATACACCATTTAATCTATAGATGAGTTGATCAAATATTGATGGGGTCTCAACAGGTGTGCAATGACAATTGTTCCCATACCTTTCATGATCTAAGAATAAGAGTATTGAGTGATATAACATTTAATTCTCATTCTCAGTTTATTGCTTAGCAATGTAATTCAGTCTTTTACATTGACTAGTCATTGATTAATCTGTCAACTGTCAATTATTAACACATACTTTTTTGGCAGATGAGGTCTGATCCTGTTGATAACATTGTTCCACATGACTATAGAGAAATGATATTACATTATTTTAGAGAAGAGAAGAAAAGGGACAAAGGGGCCTTCAGTAAAGAGAACAAGATAAGAAGGCAATGTCATAATTAACACTAAGCTAAAGAACAGAAAGTAAGTAAATAACAGCAACTGAGCAAGAAAGTGCAAAGAAGTACAAAATGGGGTTTTCAGATATCAGAATGAATACTAATACTAAAAGAGTGAGTAGAAGTGAAACTGTTTGAGACACAATAAAATAGTTTTCATTAACTCCCCATTTCAATAAAACATAGACAACTATCATGTAGTCATATAAAGTAAGCAATTATGTGATTTGGTAATGTGTGTTGAAGATATTAGTATAATCAATGACCAATGCAAGAATCATAATCATCTAAATGCTGTAATGTGTAAGTTTGATGTAATGTGGAATCACATCTATACACTATCCATTCATATGTGTTAAGCATGCAAGGTTCTATATTCTTCTCTGCCTGGTTAGTACATGTTTCCATAATGTTCAATACCATTGTAATAACCTCATCATCTTCCATACCTAGACTAACCATTATGGTTATTATTTTGTCATTTTATCATGTCCTAGTCTTGATTGTAAAACATAGCATACCATCTCATTTCCAAATATATCATACACTCTAAATAGGACTAAGACTCCAACTACATATACACTCTACATCATCTAATCTAGTTTCTTATTACTGTTACACTTCCATAACATCATATTTGTCATATACTGTATTACAACCTTCAATTCTAAAACTGCACATTCATTTACTGTGATTTTTATAATTAGCTTTGTGGTTTCAGATACTTAATCTGCTTCTATTAGATATTCAGGGTTGCACAGCTTCTTTGACAGCTGTCACTTGTCACCTGTCATACTTGACAGTTCTGTGATTGACAGATACCTGATTGACAGATATGTGATTGACAGATTGACAGCTGTCAGTTACCTTAGTTACATGGACCTTGGTTGGACTTTGGTAAACACCTTCAGTATATAAACACTCTGTAACTTGGTAGTTGTCAACAAGTTTCCTCCCCATCTTGTGTTTGTGTCAGTGTTTGTGTCTGAGTTATTTGCTCTCTCATCACCTTCCTTGCTCCTTTATTACTCTCTATCCTCTCAACCACCCTCCTTTATTCTTGTTACTTCTGACAGCTTCTGTGACAATTTGGATGGTGATACAGATGTACCAGAAACTGCACATGTGGTTGGCTTCCCTTGTTTAGCATTAAGTTTTAGGTACCTTGCAAACCTCCTCATATCCCTGGCTCCACATATGTAAGAGGCAATAATTAGTACACATATCTATTATTGTTATACTCTGTGTAAGATAAACAAAAGTTAAAATAATCTACATGATATTATAGGCTAAAAATGTGACAGCTGACATGCATGAAAAATAATGACATGTTGGAAATATGTCACATATGTGATAGGCATAAATGTGTGACAATTGTGATGTGCAGGAATGATGTGGAGCGCAGGAAATATGTGATATGCAGAAGATCATGACAATCATAATGTATGGGAATTATCCAGAGCATGGGAATGATGTAGAGTGCAGGAATTATGAGATGCACAGGAATTGTGTGAAGTGCACGAAATATGTGACATGTGGGAAGATTGTGACAAATGTGACATGAACTACAATAGCAATATGTAATAATTTTCATTTCAAAATATGTCAATGATCACATATGATCACTACATTACAATCTTTGACTTGCGCTTCAGGTTTCCTTTGAGTATTTTATGCTCTGCAAATTGTTTTATATCACTAAATAATGTATTTGTAGTAATATTAATTGTAGCCTATTGCTTGCTCGCGGGGTGTGGGGGAGAGTGTGCACGAAGTGCGCACCTCACAACTTGATCATGATCAACTTTCTTCCTGGGAGACCGAGACGAGCGCCAACACCCATCCATTAGTCTTGACAAAGTCTTGACGCGACGGGCAAGGCTCGGACCCCATAAATTAGGAAAGACTGTCTTTGTTGAATCCACACCGGTTGGTCCTGATTTGGTACTAATATCTGGCTTGTCACTAGTATTGTATAGTATCATATTAGAGTCTGCGTTGTAACTTTAATTGAACCGCGTGTCTATCTCCTGAGTGATCAATACTCGGTTGTAGCTAATATACTCATTAAATATGCTGATCTTTGAACTTTCTTTGCTCTCCAGCTTTATGGGCAAAAGTTGTCACAATGGCTATACAGCTTAGGTAAAGTGTTAACTGACTTGCAGATAGTACTAATAGTGGCATGATACCGTGAAAATTACATTTACAGTGCTTTATGCTCCGCAATGCTTGTGTTTAAATCAGACATTCTCATTCGCCTTCTCAAAACTCTGTACGCTATTCACAGGCTGTAGTCTCATTCTCATATCCATCTCCCCCAAGGGACTTACATCAGGGATATGAGAGCGTTTGGGGTGGCAGTGAGTGTGTGTGAGTCGCTGAGTGGTGGACAGGCAACTTTTGAAGAGTGTCCATGCAAGATTATGGAATCATGATGTTCTCGTCCTCGATATGTTTCTTCTATCTGCATTTCTTTCTTTGGATGTTTACTGACCACACTATACAGACGAAGTGACTTCAGCACTTGATGCTACCTCGCGCATTCTCGTCTTCGAAGCCATCAAGCACTGGTACTGCGGAAAAACCACCATTGTCATCACGCATGACCTTTCTCCAATCGACAAGGGTGACTTTATGTACGTTATGAAGTCTGGCCATGTCATCGAGTATGGATACTGTGGAGATCTCAAAGCTGCTTTTTCTTCTTCCTCCCTTGCTTCATCTTTGTCTCTCAATTTGGATCAGGACGAGTATGAGTTCGGGAAGATGCTCGCGTCGCAACAGTGCACTGGTAGCTTTGTCCCCAGAGAAGTTGGCGAAGACGTCTTAATCGACTGGGAAGGGGAATCGGAGGGCAATTCAGAGGATGAAGAAACTGTCGCCTCAAAACTCAAACACCAGAACATCGCCATTCGCCTCTCTTACCCTCGGCAACTGGATGTTTGATGTCGTCACTGACCTTACCACTATCAAACCCGAGTCCAACATCTCCAAAAAGCCAGAGAAGAAGAAGCGGGTAACGTATCGCATTTCACGCTGGACACTTTCTTATTCTGAGATCAAGGATCACAGGCCCAGATGGCCATCGAGTATCCAAACTCTCTGACGATTTCAGGATTTTTCGCTATGGTCGTCCTAGAACTGCAATTTACTGCACTGGTGTGATCTTGATTCTCTGGGAATCTGGCTAAGCTTCGAAATTTGACTAGTAGTGTCTGTGCTACTCAGAATATAATTTTCGATTATCTTATATTTCTCTGACTGGTTAGCTGCATCGTTCTCACTGCTCAGCCCCTTGTGTTCAATGTAAATAGT
This sequence comes from Cyathus striatus, assembly GCA_025738555.1. Taxonomy (NCBI): domain Eukaryota; kingdom Fungi; phylum Basidiomycota; class Agaricomycetes; order Agaricales; family Nidulariaceae; genus Cyathus; species Cyathus striatus. The sequence goes on along the minus strand of JAOVFP010000016.1, from coordinate 2,847,536 downwards.
ATACTATTCAGCGTGATTGACCTCTTGGTAGAGGTCTCGACTTCTGTTTTTCGACTTTGCTCTATGTTGGGTCTGTGCTCATTTAAAGTTACACTTTTCTTTCTTACTTGATGTCGCGATAGTGGTCAAAAGTGAGGATGATGTCTATTTATATTCCAAGTTTTCTTTTTGGAATACAAGGGTTGCTTATGCCATCCGTGCGCTACTGATGCGCCATGTCCACTCGGCCGGCGGGATGCCGCATTTGTTATTCCACTGAACACATTTAAACCGGTATTGAAATTTTTTTCTTACTTGGTATTTAAGTAGCTTAGCAAGCAGTCGTGCTCTCCTCAGTCATCGCTATCTATTGCAAAGCTGAGGTGAGCAGACTTTATTAGACTTACTTATATTATGTTACTTATTGGCATTACTTATGTAGATTGTATCACTTATAGGTAATGCAATACAATAGTCATCGCTATCTATCGCGACGCTGAGATTATATTACTTATATTCTTAATATTTAGAATATTGTAATGCCAAATCTCTACCACTGGGCAAATTTAATTTGTATGTGGGCTGTGAAATACATCTTGTTAGAGGAAGAGTTGAAGTGATGTGTCCGAGCATTCAAGTTGACTTTGTAAAGTCTGACATCAATTTGACTCGGATGCAGATTTCATGATGGACAAGGTCACCCTGTTATGGTCTATCCTAGTCCTACTGTTGCCAGGGAGTCTGAGAAGTCTTTCTTCTAGCTATCCTGATTTTTTCGAGGGGGTTCGTTTGGACTTTCCGCATGATACAAATAACCAATTCATCCGCCACTCCCAAATGTACGACAACCTAGTGGTGCTAGTACTTGTGTTCTATACTAGCCAGTGCCGTGGCTAGCCTGTAGCTTATGCGGGCTTCACCTGTTGATTTACATAATCATAATTCACAATTTTGTGCTCGCTGAACCAACCCACCTATGATTTGTGCATTACTGGAATCCAAGTATGGAGTGCTATTTGCCCAGTCACACACACAGGTCGCCTGGCCTAATACTAAAAGATACAGATGCTCGATACATATTATCATTGCATATATCTCATTCTAATTGCCTCAATTACCAGACGCAATAAATTGTAGAGTGTACTACTGCAACCATAAATACATATCACTGCAAACGCTAACTGTACCACCCATTGTAGGGTGTATTGCCATGGTTGCGAAGCACATCCCCTGTATTAATACACCATGTGGTGTACTCATTAAGTCGCGGAGTCAGGTCGTACTGTAATCACAAAGATTAAATACTGTAATTCCACGGCGTAATCCCATACTCGCCAGGTATAACACCATAACTGTAATGTAATCAGATGTATCCACACGGCTAAAAGCACTAGCGTCAATCGCAAACAATATAGAGCTGAAACTACATGGTTAGAAACTATACTTCTGAGCCACCTAGATATACCACAGTTGTAGAGGTCTGACTGCAAGGCGCAGGACTCCTACTGCTGAGATACTGTCACTGCAACTACAGGGAACCAAAACTCAAACTTCAAGACGCGAAGCCACAGCCACAAGGTGTATGCATGAGTCCATAACCATAAAGTGCAAAGTCACGGACTGCAGCCTGGTGCAAATCCCATATCGAACGACGCAAAGCGATAGCCACAGGGCACAAATTCATATTCGCAGAGCACAAATCTACAGCCCTAGGGCACAAATCTCTAACCGCAGGGAGCACATCCGTATTCGCAAAGGTGCAAGGCTATAGCCATAGGACACAAAACCATAACCACAGGGCACAAATCCATAACCATAGGTCGCAAATCTGTAAACCGCAAGGCGCGAAGCCATAGCCATAGGGGACAGAGCCATAACTGCAAGGGGCAGATCCCAAACGTAAAGGCGCAAATCTGTAACCGCACCACGTGAAACCATAGCCATAGGGTAGAAGACTGTAGCCGCAAGGCCCAATGCCATAACCGCATGGTGCCCAGCCAGTAATCACAGGGCGAAATGCCCCCAAAGCACAACACATAAAGCCATAGACACACCGCGGGGCACGAAGCTGTAATCGCAAGGCGTAAAGCCATAATCGCAGGGCACAAAGCCCAAACTGCAAGGTCCAAAAGTCATAATCGCGGGGCGTAAAGCCATAATCACAAGGCGCATAGCCATAATCGCAGGGCCCAAAGTCATAATCGCGGGACACATAGCCATAATCGCAGGGCACAACACCCAAACCGCAAGGCACAAGGCCATAACCGCTGGGCGCGAAGCCGTAGCCACATTCTATCACTGCAGGATACATCGCCATAGTCACCAGTTGTAAGGTACTGTAGTACAAGTGACCAGTTTGCCAGATGTGCCACCATCAATGCCTGTCATACACCTTTCATCTGCTTGGTAACAACCATATGCCACCTGCATATATATTGGTCCTACTAGGTTTGCCTGGTGTGCCGCAAGTTCGCAGCGCTTTCATCTCCATGTCCTCTTTCACTAAGTGAGACACCTCAGCCAGCCAACTGTCATGCTCAGCAGTGAATGTGTACGGTGTCAGAGTCTGGCCTCTTGATTTAGCAGTGTTCGTACCAGGTCCTTGTCTCCTTCTGCCATAATCCCAGCCTGTCTTCCTTCAAATGCCTTTGCATACCTCGTGTATGTGTTTGCTCTTTGATTTGTCAACCTCCTTCCTGCCGCTGTACTTATTATCTTGTACCATCCTCCGTTTCCTGTGTGCTTTCGTGATCATATAGCGTGTACTTCCATGTGCCAAGTTCGAGCAGGCTCAAGTACTCCGCTTCTGTGTCCATGCCACGTGTATCCTCGGTTTGTGTCTCCATTCGCGCCATAAAGGAGTAGTACGATAGCCAAAAGCAAGCAAGTATGTTGTATATGTGTTTTAAAGATGAAAACGTTGAGGGAACCTGTGCGCGAGCGGGATTATGGACCTTCGTCCTTGCCGCACAGGATGGTGGTACGGGAAAAAGGTTGGTCACGTGCCACCTTCCTGCTTGAGTCGAAGACTATATTCTCTCTCTCGGTTCCCTCCAAGCGAGACTTGCCATATAGTAATATTCACTTCAAATAGCTAATGATTACATATGATCACCATATTACAATGGACCTACAGTAGTAATATTCAATTCAAAATAAGTCAATGATCATATGATCACCATATGATCACTAAAATAGCATTACATATGATATAGTAATATTCACTTCAAATAGCTAATGATTACATATGATCACCATATTACAATGGACCTACAGTAGTAATATTCAATTCAAAATAAGTCAATGATCATATATGATCACCATATTACAATGGACCTACAGTAGTAATATTCACTTCAAAATAGCCAATGATCACATATGATCACCACATTACAATAGACCTACAGTAGTAATATTCACTTTAAAATAGCCAATGATCACATATGATCACCACATTACAATAGACCTACAGTAGTAATATTCACTTTAAAATAGCCAATGATCACATATGATCACCACATTACAATAGACCTACAGTAGTAATATTCACTTTAAAATAACCAATGATCACATATGATCACCACATTACAATAGACCTACAGTAGTAATATTCACTTTAAAATAGCCAATGATCACATATGATCACCACATTACAATAGACCTACAGTAGTAATATTCACTTCAAATAGCCAATGATCACATATGATCACCATTAGATTTAGTATTAATAGGTGGATAAGCTCTCAAAATGCATAATCATGAAGGTGATCATTATTTATGATTGCAGCAATCATAAAACACTACATTTTTATGATAATTTTGGCTAACACCACTCTCCAAGAGACATTAAGCTATATACTAATGCTTGTAGCATGCCTAAACATAAAAAATGGTAGGTTGAATCCTTGCATCTTTCATTATTGAATGTCATACCTACACCTACACTCAGTGTCTAGTACTCAGTCATAATTATTGATACAGCCACACAGTGCTGTTGTAATTTGTCTTTGTCTATACCCAAATCTTCTTCACATGTTCACCTTATATCTTGCTTGTATAGATACCACACAGTGTACCTCATCCATGAGTTTTGCTTACATTCATGCTAATACACTATTGAATTGTGGCAGGTTTATGTTGGAAGTCAGGATCATATGTCAATTGCTAGTACTAGTACAAATCTTGCAATTCACAGTAATGTTACATGCTACAACTTATAAGTAATTTTAAACATTTATATTTGATACAAAGGTGGTACAAAGGTCTTAGATATGATATATACATATATTTTCCACTAAATTGTAAGTGAGGTCCAGGAAATTTTTAAGAGGTCCAGACAGGGGGGTCCCTCCCTAACCTGATATGGCTCGGCAAAAATTTCAGACCCCCTTGGCATATATGCAAAAGATGTATTCCAGATTTTCATTGGCTGAATTTCTCATTTCATCAGTAATTCTGGCCCTTTTGTTGTGTTTCATCAGCAAGACATGTGGATCTTTTGCACATTTTTGTCTTTGGATTTGAATGTCTTTAGTAGTATTTAACCTGTCTTTGTGTGATTTTCTGTATTTAATTTTATTGGGGTACTTTAGTCAATGGTGTTAGATATATGTTGGATGGTTAAAGTAAATAATTTTATGATAATAAGCTGTGTAGTATTGAAATGTCTAGTCTAAGGCCACAATTTGCTCAATACAACAATGAGCTATAGTAACTGGCACTTTTCTGAGTCTCATTCTTGGTATGGCATATTCTTACATGCATCGACATATGTTGCATTAACTGGGAGAGCTCTATATGAATATGTGGGAATGCAGTACATACCACCTCAACTCTCAACAGAAGTTCAAAATTCTTCAAAGTTCGCGTTTTTGCTTTCTTTTGCATGTATATGTATGTTGATATGTATGTAGCACTGATTTGGGGAGGGGCATACACTCATGCACTGTTGTTGTATACCCTTCTGTATTTATTAATATACTTATGCTCATGCTTAACACTCCCAGAATGGCCCAGGCCTCCAGCTTGATCATGGGCTAAGTTGCATCTTGGTCAAGCATAGTCAAGCAGAGTCCAGACCATATTATTTGAAGCTCCACTCTAACAAATTCTCGGATCCAACTGCTGAGCACTGAATGTCTCTTGTCCCCTTTCTTCCTCCCCTCACCAGCCCCTCATCCCACTTCATCCATGGATGTCCCTCAAAATCCTGTGTCAACAACATTCCCCTTCATTCTTTTTCACAGTTCAAGTTCTTATCACTGTGCCTGGCTGTTCTCTGGCTGCTTCTGTGTTCACCTCTGTTGCGACAAGCTGCCTCATTTGACTGTTCTCTAACTCTACAGCAGTATCTGATGGGCTTCTTTCTCGTTCATCTTGGCTGTCTCAGTGTGAACTCTGTATGATGCCTGTATCTTCCTCAGTGTATGCTTCCAATGCCATGCCATGCTGTGTTGTCATTGTTCAGGTCACTCTTTTTTATAGATCACTCTTTCTTGCTAATATCCTTACCCAGATGTCAGCTTTCAATGTGAGTGCTTCTTGTCATAAGGATTGGAAGACTGATGAGGTATGGAAGATATGGTATGTATTCAACATTTATTTTAAGGCATGCACTGGACTTCAGAGTTGTACATTTAGGACAAGCAATTTGAACAACATTTGGAATGGTTTTGAATGTGCTCCAAGGTTACACAAGAGCTATAGGTAATGGATGTTGATGAAAGGGCTAGTGGTGGCAGAGTGGGAGTTGAGATAAAGTCAATATTTCACTGTTGATAAAACATACATAGTGTTTTGGATGTAGCACCCCACAATAATATGTTTTATTTCTCTGTATCTTGTACAAGAGAAAGCCATACATATATAATCTAAGCAGAGAACATCTAAAATTGCTGATGTCTTTCACAGTATTTGGAAAGACAGAAATACCTTAAAAGACATACCTGCTGCTTTTAAAGAAAATTGACCTAGCATTGGAAAGACATTGATGTCTTTGCACTTTAGCATCTATATAAGTATTTTTCGTCTTTTGTGTATTTTGAAAGACCTCTAAAGACACCTTAAAGTTCTATGTGTTTTCCTGATGTTAGGAGGCCATGACTCAATATTATCATTGTTTGATATGTTAAATATTACAATTGGTAGATATTAAACTAGATGAGAATAAGGGTACGATGCAAAGAGCAAGAGGAATGGATTAGGAATGGGTTAACAATGGATGTGCATGCAACATGCATGATGATACAATGCAGACAAGATTATCATATTGTGATGCTGACTAATTAATTACATTACTAATACACAAAAATGTGTGCAGACAAGCATCAGAGAAGTGTCAGAGAAGCCCAAGGACACCAAATGCATACCCCTGCTAAAGTTGTTGGTTTTATCCCAGACACTGATGCTGGGAAATCCTTATTAGGATTTGTACTGGCATCAGCAGATGGGTAGCCAAGACTATCTATTCACAAGCTCTTAAGTTGATTAGACTTAGGTATACTGTACCATTATGACCAAGTGTTCAGTCATGCATCACAAAGGGCGATGAACTTGAACAGATCCCAGGTTTGTCACGCATCACAGAGGTACTTGAACAGGAGGTACAACAAGACTTACAAAAGGGTAAGTAACTGAAAAAATTGGTGCCTGTCAGCGTGCTTGAACAGTTGTTAGGTGTGAACAGATAACACATCTGTCATGCATCACATGGAACTATGAACACTAGGTCCAACTGATTGTGGCTGTCATGCTAAAAACACATGAACACTTGGTCATAATAGTACAGTAAGTGAAGTGAATGATCAAGTAAGGTTAAGTTCAATTTAAGCTGAAGCTTGAGCTCTACAGCCCAAGTCCCTACTGTTTAAATACAAACTAGTTTGTACTAATAATAAACTAGGGCAAAGGGTTTGTAAGTAAAATAAGTCAAAGAGGAACTAAATATATTAGCCACAACTTAGCCTCTTAGCTGAGCTGCCAAGTTAGCTGGCACTAACTTAGCTGAGCTGAGCTATAGTCAGCTGTTTTGCAGGCTTCTAAAACCAGCATGCTTGTATCTCGCTACAACCTCCTTAGGTAAACAGAGTCAAATATTTGCTTAAGGCAAATAAACCTAAGGGAGGTTCTGCTCGATAGAGCAGCTGGCACAAGTTGTCACCGAAATTTCCCTGTGGACCCTTGCCATCAACAGGGAAATCGACAGCAGAGCACACCGCATTCCCACCTCATACTTACCTGCTTGCACTCATGAGTACAATGATCTACTACAGTTATCTGAGCCTCATACTTTCCACATACTTAAGTATTCTAAAATCCAATAATATATTTTTGATCTTTCTTGAACTACACTTGTTGAATACTGTACTTAATACTTGTATTCCAGTGGAGTATAGAGTAAACTGGATTTTTGAAAATTATTGGCCTATAAATGCATATGAATTGGAATGAAAGATTAAAAATAAAGCATCCTGTAGGTATGTACTTCACCAACAGTTAAACAATAAAATAACTCAATGCTGAATGCTGGTTGTAATGGAATGACGTGCCTACAGAATAGTTATGCACTATAATAGATAATGAATGTAAGTAAACAGTATATCAGGCTCTATGTGGCATAAGTCCAGCTCACCTTCGCTCTCATAAGTCAAGAGACAACTGGGGAGAGTGGATGACTTCTTAATTTACCTATATAAAAGAATAGATCAAAAATTTAATTACATTCACTGTACCAGATCAATTGGCAAGGAAAGTGCAGCTCCTACCTAAATGGTACAGTGCATTAATAGCACATGAATTGCATAAACAATGCTTGCACTCCAACAGGTTTCCTGTCACCAAAGGCTCATGATACAGAGTCAATAGTGTATATTCAGAAGGTACTTTCATCAATCTATGAAGAAAGACTTATAGTGTAATCAACCACAATACAGATATTGCAATAGGAATTATTTTAATATTTAGCAAGATACAATGATAAATACACCAATGGACTCTTCAGAGCATGTGTTCAGTACTATATGTAACAAAATTTAACAGAGAATGACCACTGATATTTAGAAAATGAAAGGTGTTCCAGATTGTATTTAAGAACCATGTAAGCCTGATACTTATCCTAAGTGGTAAGTAGTACATATCAGTACTGCAGTCAGCAAGCATAGCTCATACTTAAGTACATGGAGAGTATGAGACTCAGATAACTGTAGTAGATCATTGTGCTCATGAGTGCAAGCAGGTAAGTATGAGGTGGGAACGTGGTGTGCTCTGCCGTCAATTTCCCTGTTGATGGCAAGGGTCCATGGGGAAATTTCGGTGACGACTTGTGCCAGCTGCTCTATCGAGCAGAACCTCCCTTAGGTTTATTTGCCTTAAGCAAATATTTGACTCTGTTTACCTAAGGAGGTTGTAGTGAGATACGAGCATGCTGGTTTTAGGAACCTGGCTGTTTTGCAACACTACTTCCATTTCAGGTGTAGATACACATAATACTTACATCCAGCTTACATCCTGTCTATTTCTATACATTCTTGCTACTATTGCTCTACTATTTGTCCTTCATCTTTTAATATTTAAATATAACATATTACCTTTGTATTGTTTTTCCCTCCTTTAACCCATTAAGATTGCATATATGCTTATATTTCTAGTCCATAAAATCAGAAAATTCATTAATTTCAAGGTGGACACAATACAAGATGTATCAAAGTGCAGATCAGCATCAAACTAAATATAGTTTTAGGAGCCTGAAACACTATAACAGCTAGTGTAGTGTACAACTAATGTACAAAAGGTACAATACAGTTAAGAGCAGATAAGTATAATAACTATTTTTCATCCAAATTCCAAAAATCCAACAAGAGAAACTAAGACATTATAAAAAGAAATATTATTGATAACTTTCCCTATTTGGAGCACGTAATTGGCGATACGTGGACGACGAGTCAAAGGCAAAAGCGTCCAGATCAGAGTCGCTATCAGAATGAGTATCCGAGTCATCTGATACATTGGATCCTCCGACATGAAACAAATCCAAGAACGGTGTCTGTGGGACGTCTGTAACCGAATCCAACACAGTAGATTTGGCAAGGATGGCGGCAACACGAGCTTCGAGGCGGCGGTCTGCTATCGGCAAAAGTGGGGTGCTTGACAGGTTATCATCTTTAAAGAAAGAATTTAGGTCATGAAGATTTTTCACAATTCCACCTAGGTCCTCGTCCTCGTCCCTATTTACCGATGCCAACGCCTCTACCTCCGGCTCGAAATCAACACGGGACGGTCTAGAAGGCAAAGAATTACAAGTGTCAAAAACAGAAACGACGTTTGCACGACAACTTTTACGTGAAACATCAACTTGTCCAACACTCCAACCTGAATCATTCGGTACTCCGAACACAATAGCGACTGACTCAGAGTCTAAGTCTGAGATATTTGACAGAATTCCTCCATGCATGCTCATACGAAGAACATGTTTAGCGGCAGGTCCACCAGACATCATGATCGGCTCTTCTAAAACGTCCAGAGCACTAGAAGCTAGGTCCGTATCAATGAGTCGAAGCAATGGCATAAGAAGTTCTGACCCCAAAAGTTCTGCGGGGCTGCGGGCTTCCCTCTGCTGGAAGAGAAGCTTCAGTATTTGCATAGATTGTATTCTGAGCCATCGTTCACTATTAAGAACTAGACCCAACAAAAGTGTCGCAATGTCTTTCCAGTGATGAGCTCCGTAATGTTCACGAAGGCTGGATACCGATTGGCGCAGGAAATCATCGCGTGTTCTGAAATGACTCTTAGAAAACGACATCATTATTTTATAAATGCTATGTCGACTTTCTTGCTGAGCGAGTTGTGCGATACTTTCTGCAAAAGCAGCTAGTGAGTCATCTTTGGTATCCATCGCCTGCAAACACCAAGGCAATACTACGGTGTAGAGGTCACGAACACGCCCGTCTGAGGCATCTAGAAGGCGATTGTCTTGAACCTTTGAAAGCTTTTGAAGGACTGTCATTGTAATTCTTGATGTTCGCGAGGATCGTAATCCTTTCAATAAGGCGGGTTGTATATACGGGGACCCTTTCCAATCAATAGGGCGTTGAGAGAGTAAAAGGTCAGCAATTCGTGAATCGTCGAGATCTATTCTTGTAAGCAGAGCTTCAAGAAGCGAAAGAACATGTACGAATTCGTCTTCCACGGTAGTCGACAAAGATGCACAGATGCACCAGAATGTTTGCGGATACAGGGTGAGGTCTGGACTATCCACTGTTATGATAGCTTTGATCGTGAGGATGATTTCAGTAGTGAATGCCTGAATATTTTCGTCTGAGCCAGATATCGTGTTCGATAAGCGACCGAGCAATTTTGAGAACTGGCTCATTTTAATCTTAGGCATCAGAGCCCTGAATAGTTGCATTGAGCGGAATGCGATTGTTCGAATAGAGCATTCGGTCCCCCAGATTAATGCCAACGCACCCCATTCGTCAGTCAATCGGGGAGCTAAAGGTTCAAACAATTTGATGACGCGAGAGCAAAGAAAGGCCATCTTCGGTTCAGCCTCTATACGGGCATCTTCCTCATTCCAATAATTCCCTCTAGCTATATCCTCAAATTCGACTACGTTGCGCTGTAGAACTGCCGAAGGAGGGTGAATTGATCTATCCGGTAGCTCATCGTAGCCTGACATCCATGATCGTAGGAGCTGGAAAAGCATGTGTTGAGCACGGCCCCGAACAAATGTAGAACGGTGATCCAAGTGAGCAAAAAGGGAATGCAACAACACTGGAAGCTGAGGTACCATATCCCAACATCGTTGCAGAGCAACATCCGTCAAAAACAGCCACGCATATTGAGCAGAGCTCAGGTTTAACCTTGGCTGTTCAGCAAACAATGCATCGAGCTCTGCCCATAGCTCCATGTCTTCTTCAGGAGGAAACGCTAGTTTGTGATCTATTGTTGGTAGCATGCGTGCAGGCTCGATAACGGAGCAAAGATCTACAAATATGTCTCGTCCTATATGGGTTTGGCAAAGACAGGCCACAATATTGGCTGCACACGTTACGAATGTTGTACTTCCAACTTTATGTGACTGTTCAAGAAGGAATCGAACCGCCGCATGCCCATTGGATTGATTGGGTGGATCAACAAGCTTTGACCACATTACTAATATCTGTTCTGAATGGCTCATGCTATACCGCAATGTCAAGGATAGAAGATGATACAAAGAAGAGAGACCTTCCGGAGAGAGCTTCGTTTTATCCTCTGTCATCAGGTTAATGTTCGGAAGCCAAAATTCGAGACTTTGAAGTAGAAGGAGTGCAACATTTGGGCTCGAAGTATCTGCTGGAAGCTGAGGTAGAAATTCGTTTATTTGCGCTAAAATCCTAGTTGCTTGCTGCGGATGCTCTCCCGAGAGAAAATCAGCAATGAGACGATGTGCATGAGTGTACGTTCCCGCAGCGGAACTGCCTACGGTGCATTCAAACATGGACATTGTTAGTAGACCAGATGACTGTTGATGAATGGCTTCAAGCATGTTGAATGCCATGGTTCGTACACGCAAGGTGGGATGACAAAGGTTGGCCAAACCGAGGCAAACGACCTCGCCAAAACTAAACCTGTGTGCTTCCCTACAAACTACCTCTGATATGACTTCGAAAAAGAGCTGATTACTAGAGGGCGCGTTATCCCCGACGACAATTCCCCTCTTTAAGGACTCCTTGGATATCTCGAGATACGGTTCTTTGGTCTTCGAGATCTCAGTAGATGAATCTCGCTCAAGGTCGGGCCAGGAGCAAGTTAACAGAGCTTTAAGAGCTTTCCTGAAAGGTCAGGTGTGAGTATTTAAGCTGTGGCATGACACATTATAGAACTTGCCTCCCGCGGAATTGAGTTGCTTGGTGTGAAGAAGAAAGGATGGCACTAAGTCGGTCAAGTACAGACCTGGCTGTTAATGGCTTCAAATATTCCAGGGGTGGTCTCTCAGTTGGGGAATTTGCAGCCATGTTCGGTGGAAACAGCGCCTTGTGCTGAAAAATACCATGATTAACTATGATCATCCCTTATCAAAATGTAACTCACGCAGAGCGACGCAAGTGCACCAACTGAGGCCTGAGACAGTAACAGCGTCTCTTGCCTGAAACGCTCCAACAACTGGGTTGAGTCAGATGTAGAATCCGAGGCCATCGCCATTTTTTGCATTAAATCATAGCGAGCTTTCACAGTATCTGGCTGATATCCTAACTGGCACCATTCTTCGCATAGCCGATAAAGAGTGAGATGCATGTTCGGTGGAATAAACCGATCAGAGTCCTTAAGATTGGCCAAATCATCGAAAATTCGTTCAACTGTCCCCGAGAAATATCGTCTTAAGCGTTGTAGGCTATAGTTATCACGAGCTTCGGGAGTGCTAAGAAACGCCTGCGTATTACGAACAAATTTCAAAACATTGGCAAGAGCTGCCTGGCGGCCAGCGGATCGTTGATGGTGGAGTAGATTCGCAGTGAGAAAGTATATACGGGCTACTGCAGAATGAAGGCGTTCTTGACGCCTACCACGATCGAATTGGATGGTAAGAGCTGGCTTCGACTTGGCATCCTCTTGCAATTGGAACTGTCGAGTCCCTCCAGCTAAACCACCCTGATCTGAATTACCCATCTTTGACCGTGCGTCGTCATAGAATTGACGGCCTGCCAGTAGATTGAGATCATCTAGAAGTTGAGGGTATGCAGCAGGAGGGAAAGAACTGATACAAAGTACAGCTGCATCGCGGAATGGTGTATACTCTGAGTCCAGGAAAGGAGTTAAGTATCTAAATAAGCCACGAGTCGAAGACAATCTTTCACGTTCAAAGTTGGCATCAGAGGGGGCGCGGGAGTGTTCTCGTCCAGTACGTGTGTGATCCGGATGGGTCGCGGTGGAGCAAAGGACCTTGATCCAAATGTGCCATTGGTTGACCAGCACTACATTATCCCTAACTTGCTTCATCCCATTGCGCTCGGATGCAGTCTGAACCCTATTGATCAGACCAGCAGGAAATCTACTACTCAGACCTGCAAGAAGTGCGACAGTTGGATGATACCGAGAAACGGTAGCGATTAGAATTTCCCTGAAGGACATCATGGAAGTCGCATGGTCCATACAGCCTTGTAAGAATGACGGTAAAATGTACCGCCATAATTTCCGATCTTTATCATGACTGCTATCAGCAATTCGAAGCAAAACATCAGCCTTTTCTGACTGACGCCACTGCTCTAGCCGAGACAATTCAGGTTCTTCCAAGAGGTCTGAATACCCAGCTAGATATTTCTGCGCAGTGTTTTTGTCATGTAATGCTTGTACAACGTACAGTGGAGATTGAAAATTGCCGATATTTTTTTTTGCCACGTCCGACAGAAGGACTCCAAGAAGACGGATAACCTTCACGCCTGCAGCTCGTACAGATGATACTTCGTGTGACATTAAGAAAAGAGAGGCGGCTTCTACGTCAATGCACTTCGAAAATATAATTTCTTGTTCCTCCATGAATACGCCGGAGTCCATGCCCGAGATATGTTGAATCCATCCATCAATTATACTGACCCAAAGGTCAAGCAGTCTGGGAACGTCAACAAATATCCGAATGCCAAATACTTCTTGAGTTATGCGAGTCGGTCCAAACAAAAAAGTTGTAAAGCGAGCAACCACTGTCAGAATATAAAAAGAATCCTTCGCAAACCGATTCAACGTTGTACTAGCAACGTCTGCTAGACTAGGATCTACATGAATGATGCCCTGAAGGGCCATATCAATAGCATCAGCAGGAAGGATGGAAGAATGAAGACATCGAGGCCAGGACTGGAAGCAAGTTTGAAGCAAGCTAACGTTAGGAAGACAATGATTGGGATAAGCAACTACCATGCCCTCTGGATGATGTCGCACTATAAAATTACTTGACTCCTCAAAAGTCAAGTTCAGACGAGAGTAAGACCATTGATCATCCAGTAAAGACATGTGACCTATAGCGTTACTGCAGAAGAGGGCAATAGTGGCCAGTGTCAAGCTGCACCGCTCAAACAATTCCTGTATGGCAGATCTCGCCAATAGAATGGCAGGTAAAGAATCTGCCGACATCGGATAATCTTCTCGAGACGGGTAGACGGTAAAGTCATGACTTGAAGGCCATGCAGGCGTCGCCGCCTCGCGTTCAAAGAGGCTCAGCGTTAACAAAATAGCTTGCGTCGCTATGGCAGTTCTTTCAGGCGCCAGGACGGTCCCAATATTGCCTGACTTCTGAAATGAGCTGATGGCTGACTCCTGCATTAGCTCTAGGCAAAGGTCGCGCCCATATTCAAAATGACGGGACAGTACGAAATGGATGATATAGACAAAAGGATCAAGATTCTTCTCCTGGGGAAAAACTCCGGTCTTGTTTGCAGGAAAAAAATGTTTTAATACGGCATCAAGTTTTGTGACCGTAGTTGTTGCAGATTCTTGGCAACGGTAGAGATACGTCCAAATCATTCTTAAAAGACCATTCATAATGGACACTCTGTGGAGCTTCTCCTGCATAGGCGAAATAAATATGGATATTGATAACGATACAATAAAAAATGACAACCTTTAACTTGGGAACAGTCCCCTCAAAGTAGGCTGTCCACCACTTTAGGAAATCGCTTTGAGGAGCAACACAAAGGCAAGTAATTGTAAGTGGAAAGGCAACGTGCCAATATCGCAGTTTTGCAGACATATCCCGAGCTTTGGGATAAATGGTCTCTATAGCTTTTGCCCACTGAGGATTATTGGTTTCTGCTTGAGCAGTCTACCAGAAAATCAGACGTGTAAATAACAATAACTGATATAAAGCACCTTCCCAATGGGGTGAAGAATCTGAACAAGTGTTTCGGCAAAGGTGATCTTTAATTGTAAACCATGGGCGTTTGCAAATGACTTAGACAAAGATTCCATGAATTCGGCACCTTCTTCAAAAGCTTCCGGTGGCCAAACCTACGTTGATTATGATTATGAGCCAAATATACGACACAGTAGATTCTTACCTTGATCTGAATATGTCTGAGACCCTTCACCAGGTTCTCATATTTCATGTCTAAGTCTTTAGGAACTTGACCCTGTGCAACCGGTCCAAGTTCAGCTAAGAATCGATCGGTAACACTTATAAATCTAAAATACATGGATAAAGTTCATGAACGAGACAGGATCCAGCGATGATGTGCGCACCGTATGTTAGCCAGATGTCCTAGTAATGTAGCATACAGCTCTTCATTGATGCGATGATTCTCTGATTGACTCAGCAACCTCAAATCGGGTTGTCGAAATTGTTCAAAAGTTGTTTCTTCGAGGCTATAGCCCATGGTATCTCCTAATGTATCCTTTGATACAGACTGGAGAATCGCAATAAGTGCACGGCACATAATATAAATTGATGCCAACGACTTCCGCGCATTGAGAAGTCCCGGAATATCATGGGGACGTATGCTGCGACTAATAGCTGCAATCTTTGGTGTATGAAGCCCAATTATGTCTGAGCCCACATTTTCATTTTGGGTTCTTCTCCAACGCATAACGGAGTCAATGACAGACTTTGAATGTTTTTGAGCCACCTTTCCCAAAGCAGTGAGTAAGGCATCGAACTTGTTATCAACCCGCGGTCCCATTAATGTCGGAAGGAGAGGTTCTGATTCCTGTAGAGTCGATGACAAAAATAGTAATATAGATAAATGAATCACATACCAAAGATTGCCGAAGAAAAACGTCGATTTTGTTTTCTGCCGAAGAAGCAAATCGTATAAATACGGCATGAAGTGCGTAGTCAGACGCCGTTTTAGGGTCTATAATAACGTTATCTTCTTCAAGATCTGCTAAGGAATATTCACTGTGTTGAACGTGACCGAAAACAGTAGGAACACGTGGAACGGGGGGCGGCGAAGAGGAATGAGGAAACCCGTAGTCACTCCCGGCGTCCGATGTGTGAAAAACCGAGCCCGTATGAGAATGTTGGGATTTGGTATAGGAGTGTCCTCTACCCTTTACACGAATCTGTGAGCTAGAACCCGGAGTCGGTGGCCGAGGATAGGGAGATGAGGCACCACTGGTGAAAGATCCATTGACAGTTCTCGTGCTCATTGGAGGTGCGTGACTGAGAGAGGAAGCAGAACGATTGAAGGGATTCTTTAGTACAGGATATGCTTGATCTAGTTGAGGAACAGGAGGTGCATCATTGCTGCTTTTTGCGCTCTTAAACGCGTTGCGAATTGAGGCGAAAGAAGGTTTCTTGGTAAAACCAGTACTTGCTGTAATTGAGGAACTAGCGGAATGGGCGAAAGGTATGCTTGGTTTAGATGGAAACCGGGGAGTCCCAGAAGTGGCCGAGTCTACAGAAGTGGATGAATCACCCCTTGAATGAGAAAAATAACTTCGTTCTCCTGTACTGGCGAGCGGTGTAGCGACCGGAGAATCCAATCCCGAACCTAAACCAGAGCCAAAAGCACCCCCTGCACTCCCAAATCCAAACCCAGTTCGACCGAAGGGAGTGGGACCAGACCTCACGTCGTCGTCGTCAAAATCTGGAAGATATAATTAATACTGCAAAGATATAACCGCCGAATGAGACATTACCTGGGATGGTAATTTGTATCCCTTCACTCATTATATATGATTATAGAGCATGTAGTAAAATGGCCTGCCAGGAGAGAGAACTTGTAGAAGAAAGCTTAGAAAGAGAAGAACAAAGTACGGTTGAACGCGAAAAGTTGCTGGCAGCGCGAGGACCTGGACAGAAAGCAAAGATGAATTGAACGCTAGACAAGGAGGACGAGTGAATAAACTTAGTCAAAAATTATGTAAGAAACAAGTTTAGTACATACGATAATGAAAGAGCGAGTTGAGGATGCGGTGCAGTGATTTTGTGCCTGCTTAGGCTGTGGCCTGCTTAGGACGAACGGGACTTGCTTCGATTATTGCTCGAGCAGTGTGACCCGATCTGTCACATTGTTTGTGCTCGGGCTCTCAGAACAACAACGGACGCGCGTCGCGTTTTCGGATAGCGAGCTCCTCGTCCATCCATACTTAACTTTCTCCCAATACTGTTCTTTTCTTCCTCTTCCTTATTATACATCGTTCATTATGTCAAAGCCTACTGAGTTTTCCATACAAGTTCCTTCTGAGGATCCCGAAAGAAAGGACAAAGATAAACCAGAAAGCGACAAGCCCAACTTCGAGGGTCTCTCCAAGGTGGGGAAGGCAAAGGATGACAAGGAGGGTGAGGGTGAAGAACTCGTACGTCAATACCGACTGGCTGCATTTCTTTTACTGATCCCCGTCTAGTCAGAAGAAGATCAGCAACTCAAGGGCGAGCTTGAAATGCTTGTCGAACGCCTGAAGGCACGTCCATTCCTGGTCCTCATATGCTGTAGCACCAGTTGACATATATGATATGGCAGGAGTCCAATACGGAGCTATATCACCCTGCGCTTGAGACACTTCGTACTCTTATCAGAACGTCGACATCATCCATGACTTCAGTGCCAAAGCCTCTCAAGTTTTTGCGACCGCATTATCCAGATCTTCAAGCCCTTTATGACACATGGTCACCTTCAGAAGACAAGGTACCGTATATCAGTCGATTTGCATTTTCCCTATCTTACAACTTTCAATAAGAGTCTTTTTGCGGATATTCTTTCAGTTCTCGCAATGACGTACTCTGATACACAACCTCGAGGGACACTACGCTATCGCCTGTTATCTGCATCTCTCCGGCCTACCGACTCACCGCTTGCTGACCCCGGCACTTGGGGTCATGAGTATGTTCGTCATTTAGCTGCAGAACTAGGAGAAGAATATACTGCACGTGAAGAAGCAGAATTAACAGGAGAGCAAGAGCAAGACAAACTCGCCGTCCAACTTCCCGGGACAATCGATGATCTTAGAGCGTTAGCAAAGCAATGTGCTACATTCTTACTTGGACACAACGCCGAACCAGACGCCGTAGATTTGTTGGAGGAACTTGAGATTGTAAATGAGATATCGCAACTAGTGGACGAGAACACATACAGTCGCGTATGTCAATATATGATTCGGTAATGTCATTCTCTCTCATTTCCGTACCCCACCTTGTCTAACTTTATGTAGTTGTGTTTCATTGTTGCCTCCTCCCGACGATGTTTCCTTCTTGCGAACAGCCCACACAATCTATGTACAGCATCATAAATTTCCTGAAGCCCTAGCTCTGGCCATCCGACTTGGTGACCCCGATCTTATTCGCGAAGATTTCAATGCACCCGGGAATCCGTATGTACAATACTCTCCTTTTTTGCTGGCTACTAACCGCGTCATAGGCTGATGAAACGCCAACTCGCGTTTCTTTTGGCGCGAGCCCAGATCCCTTTGGAATGGCTTCAACCTTCAACATCAGAAGATGCCGATGGAGATGCTGATGTTGACTTCCAGGACGAACTCCCCGACGACCTGGTTGAATGTTTAAGCAACACACGCCTCAGTCAGCATTTCCGCGAATTCGGCAAAGAACTTGGTGTACTCGAACCAAAGAGTCTAGAAGATGTGTACAAGTCTCATCTAGAAAATACACGTGTGTTCAATGCTGTACATCTAATCCATCGTTTCTCATTCTTGTCTGTTGTATAGGACCAGGCGCGACTGCAAATGTTGATTCAGCGCGAGGCAATTTGGCGGGCACATTCGTCAATGCATTCGTAAATGCTGGATTTGGTAACGACAAGCTAATGGTGGAAGCAGAGGAGGGTAACAGCTGGATATATAAGAATAAAGATCACGGTACTGTCCCGCCACTATATTCTTGGTCACTGTAAATTAAGCTTTGGAACAGGCATGATGAGTGCTGCTGCATCTCTGGGGTTATCTTTGTTGTGGGACACGGACATTGGCTTGAGTCACGTGGACAAATATACCTACTCATCTGAGGAGCATATCAAGGTGTGTATCGATATGCGGTATGTCTTACACGAATAGCTCATCATTTTGCCTTAGGCAGGCGCTTTCCTGGCAACGGGTATTCTTAACAGTGGAGTTCGCACAGAGGCCGACGCCGCTCTTGCTTTGCTCGGAGAACATGTAGAAAACAAGTCCATTCCTCTGAAAACAAGTGCTATAATTGGTCTCGGACTTGCCTACGCTGGCTCACACCGGGAAGATATTCTTACATTCCTCCTCCCACACGTTGCAGATGAAAACGTATCAATGGAAATTGCAAGTTTGGCAGCCCTCGCTCTTGGTTTTATATTTGTTGGCAGCGAGAATGGAGAGGTTACTGGCACGATTTTACAAACGTTTATGGATAAGTTTGACCGTGATGACAAATCTCTCGATGAAAAATGGGCACGATTCATGGCGTTAGGCCTTGGTCTTCTTTACCTTGGTACGTCTGCCGTTTATTTAGCTGAGAATTGAAACATTACCTATGATACGCTTTAGGTCTTCAAGACTCATCGGATGCTACGATCGAGACCCTGAAGGCTATCGATCACCCAATATCCAAGACTGCTCAAATTATTGTTGAAGCCTGCGCGTATGCTGGTACCGGTAATGTTTTGAAAGTGCAGGCAATGCTTCATCATTGCGACGAGCATATTGATGCAACGCCTAAAGAGAGTAAAGAAGATGACAAGGATGACAAGAAAGAGAAGACAGAACCAAAGGATGACACATTCCAAGCCTTCGCTGTAATTGCCATTGCGCTCATCGCTATGGGTGAAGATATTGGCGCGGAGATGTCTCTTCGCCAGTTTAACCATTTGGTGAAGTTTATCGGCTGTCGGTAATGACACTTGACTAACTACCTTTTGGTATAGATGCATTACGGAGAGCCTACCATTCGGAAATCTGTACCTCTAGCGATTGGACTTGTTAGCGCTTCGAATCCTCAACTGCCTATTCTTGACACGTTGTCAAAATACAGTCACGACAATGATCTCCAAGTTGCTCTGAATGCCATCTTCGCGATGGGTCTTGTTGGAGCAGGTACGAACAATGCACGCCTTGCACAGATGCTTCGACAGCTGGCTGGATATTACCAAAAGGAACCAGACTGTCTATTCATGGTGAGGATAGCACAAGGATTGGTACATATGGGCAAGGGCACGATTGGATTGAATCCATTTTTCTCTGATCGTAATATTATGAGCCGAACGGCCGTGGCAGGCCTGCTGGCAACACTAACTGCATTCACAGATGCCAAGTCATGTATGAAGTGTTTCTTTTATATCATTCAAAGAGAAAACACTAACGATAGATTTAGTTATACTGGACAAGTATCATTGGATGCTATACTTCCTGGTGACTGCGATGTACCCTAGGTTCTTGATCACACTGGACGAAGAGCTGAACAGTAAGCCGGTAACTGTGCGCGTTGGGCAGGTACGTGCAATCGAAACTGTCATGATATGGTGTTCTGTGTTCTAATGGGAAACTCGTAGGCGGTCGATGTTGTGGGGCAAGCTGGAAAGCCACGAACAATATCGGGATTCCAAACACATCAAACGCCGGTGCGACTGGGGACGACGGAAAGAGCAGAGCTTGCGACAGAAGAGTACATTCCGTTTGCACACGTGCTGGAAGGGTTTGTGATACTACATAAGAACCCGGGGTACGAAAAAGAGGACAAGATGGATATATAATTTTTTTTTGCATTAATGTAGTACATACGATTAGAATGGGATGGGTGTGTCTGTTGTCCCGCGAGATAGTGTTGGCAAGTACATAATTCATTACGTCCCCCAAATTCTCTTTTTTTAGAGTTGTACATGTCTACAAGTTCAAGACAGTGAACGGGAACATACTTATCTCTTGTCTAGGTAGTATCACTAAATATTTTCTTAACAAACTCAAAAGGCAACTTACTCCTAATCCAAATCCTAACGCTTACAACATCACCATCACCAAACCACAAACTTCGTTGAACATATAAAAAAAGGACTTCGTACAATACTCGTAGTACAAAACTAACTATTAAAAAAAGTCTCATTTCATTTCCTCCTCCCCTTCCCATCCCCCCCCACCTACTCCCCCACACTCAAGGAAGCGTAAGAACAGTCTGCATAAACGTATCATAATTAATCTGAATCCACCCATCGCGATCCGTATCAATCTTAGCAAACGCATCCGTCAGCTGCTTAATCACAACACAAGCTCTAACAAAACGATCGAAGCTGATGCCGGGGGAGGGCCGACGCGGGTCTGCACCTGTGAGCCTTTAATGTCTACCCACGTGGGGTAGAGGTGGTAAGTCAAGAGTATTTTTATGTAGGAAGGAGAGAGGGAGGGGCACCGTATTTCTTTTGAACTAGGTCCAGGAGGGGTGGGGAGAGGCGGTACCTGTGCAGTTGGAGAAGGTTAGAAGTTCAGGTAAGGAGGGAAGTGGAAGGACGAACCCGAATTGAGCAAGCGCCTCGGCGAGCTCGCCTCCGTCGATAGAGCCCGAGCGGTCTCTATCAAAGTGGCGGAATACATTCTGCCAGTCCTGATGTCGCCGTTGTTATATCAGGTATGTGGTGGAAGAAAGAGTGGGAGAGGCAGACCTTGATATACTTCCACAAACCGGAGAACTATAAACCCTATGTGAGCTACTGCACACTTTACGAAGAACAGTAAAGCAGGAAAAGCGCACCTCATTGAACCCAATAGTCCCACTCCTATCGTGATCCTAACATTCCTCTAAGCCACCACGCCAAATAGAAAAAACACAATACACACAAAAAGCGTCATGAGGAGCTTAACCGTGTCCAAATCGAATGCTGTTGAGCACCACACCATCAGCCCCGGCTTCCTTCCAAAAGTCAGAAATAAAGAAACGCACGAGTCCAATCTCCATTAATCAATGCCCTCTCTAAAGACCCAATCAGCCTCTCGCTCAACAAAAGCCTATAAAAAGAGTAAAACGCACCAAGCTCAGGAGCAGTGATCGCCCCCGATCGGTCAGTGTCTACAGCACTGAACCAGGACCAAAGTCTAACAACCACCATCAGCCATCTAATCCGCAACTTGAAAGAAAAAAAAATAGGAAAGATACGTACTGTGGGTCCGCACCGGGTGGAGCAGAAGGTGGCCCGGTGGGAGCTGCGAATCCTCCTCCGTATCCTCCTGGGCCCTATCCACTGCATATCAACAAACAATGAAACAAGAAGAGGGAAGAAAAGACACACGCTAGGAGGAGGCGCACCGTACCCCCCACCCCCACCCCCACCCCCATATCCTCCAGCACCACCATAGGTAGGTGGTGGCGCACCGTATCCCTAGCAGTAATCACATCTCATCAGCTCGGCTCCTAATCGCCCATCGCATCGCAAGAAAGGAACTCACTCCGCCGTAAGACATTGTTTAAAGATAAGTATAAAGAGTAGTCGAGGAAACAAGAACAAGGAGAGTAAGAGAGAGGAAAGGGGCGATGTTGTCTGGTTTCTTAAAGAAGGCCCAGATAAGCACAGCTGTCTCATCCGATTATCAATTGCCCGAATTCAGATCATCAACTCCATTCAGCACCGCATTGGGTGATCATGCACTCTTACTCAAATTCAAAATACAATATCAATAACATGGTACACCTTAGAACAGTATGAATGTAAAAAAAGTCCATATTCCACAGCAAAAAATCATATGAGTCCTTTGGACTACGCACTAGCAACAACAACAGCCGGAATCTGCTGCTGTTGCACCCCCTCAGACCCCCCCTCCTCACTTCTCTTCTTCCTCCCATTACCATTCGTCCCACCACCCCCTTTCTTCTTCTTCGGACTTTGCTCCCCAGACCCTCCAGACCCAGAAGCAGCAGGCGTACTCGACCCCGCCCCACCACCACCACCACCACCACCACCACCACCACCACCAGACTTCTTCTTCGCTGTACCAGTAGTAGGAGCGGGTTTGAGAATCTGCCCAAGAGGACCCATCTTGACCTGCGCAGCCGACGGCTGATCGTCCTGCAAAACCAACAGAATATCTTGCACTGGCACTTGAGAAGCAGGAGCAGGTGTAAGAGTAGATGTATCCACCTGCATCCCATTCACTTGAATCTGCGGACCCGGTAACCCACCAAGTTGAGGACCAGGAAGTACGCCCAACTGCGGACCCGGTAATCCAATCTGTGGCCCGGGCAACGAAGGCGGTGGAGCATGGACAACAGCCAGCGCAGCGAACCGCTGCGCATAATACGGCTTCAATAATCCAATCTGATCTTCTATCTTGCTCGAATCGAGCGGAATGAAGGGTGCAGGAGGAGGATACGGGGGCGGTGGTTCTGTCGGTTTCGCTCTATATAACTCATTAGTTCATGTAAACCAGATAAAAACAAAAGAAAATACATACGCAGTAACAGCCTTCGCCTTCTTCCTCTTCCACAACTTTTTCGGAATTGACAAATTCGATATGCCCAATTCGTCGGCAATACCAAGCTCGCGCAGTCCAAAAAAATCTTCACCCAGTACATCCGCAAATTCTCCCCTACACAAAAAAACGCATCGGCACTCTCCAAAACACGAAAAGGGAACAAAAACGCACGTAGTCAAAGCGCCTGTCTCTTCCTCATCCTCCTCATCAAACAACCCCTCATCCTCCACCACCTCGCCCGCCACAGCCTCCCTAAGCGCCCCACCGAGCTTCTTTTCCAGCTCACCCATACGCGCCCCGTGCCGCTCCACGTCATCCCAGATGTACCGCTCGAGGTCTTGAATGCGTGATGTGCCCGATTCGAAGAGCGCATGTAGATTAGTTCCTGTGGAGGTGTTAGCATGTGTGAGAATGAGAGCGGAGGTGGGGAGAGTGAGGTGGGAAGAGCTGTTGGCGTGTGTGAGGGTGGAGATGGGGCGGGAAGGGGTGCGACAGGTGATAATGTGTAAAATAATCAAAA
This sequence comes from Cyathus striatus, assembly GCA_025738555.1. Lineage (NCBI taxonomy): Eukaryota > Fungi > Basidiomycota > Agaricomycetes > Agaricales > Nidulariaceae > Cyathus > Cyathus striatus. The sequence continues at coordinate 2,823,700 of JAOVFP010000016.1, read as the reverse complement.
ACGAACCTCAGATGTCATCCTAGCCCCATACATATCAACCAAAAACTTGATCGTTCTCCCAACATTGAGAAGGTACTCGGTCGTTATACCTGTTAACACATCTAGCGCTGATGCGGATGCTCCTGTCACCGCGAGCAAAGCGAGGTGAGACAAAGTTAGCGCAGCGCAGCAAAAAACGAACATAAAAAAGATAAACCAATCCATCAGCTCCATCCAACCCAATCCAAGAAAACCCACCTTGAAACCCAGCATGCTCCAACACCTTCGTCCCCATCCACTTAACACATCCCATGGCATTCTGCTCTCCAATCTCTATACCTCCCGTCCTTGCACTCTCCTTCTCCTTCCCTTTCCCCTTGCCCAGTCCCTTCTTCCCCTTCCCACTACCTCGTCCCCACTCAACACGTTCCCCCCACCCAGCTTCATTAACAACAACCTCTTCCTCCCCATCCAATAGAAGCTTCAAATTCCTCAGCTTTTCCCGATCAAGCACGACCTTCCCCCTCTCCCTCTCCCTGTCCTTCTCCCCTCCCCCTCCCTCCCTCTCCCCCCCATCCTGTTGAGGAGAAGGCCCATCCCCATCCTCTCCATCTTCCGCAAAGCTAGCAAACCCCGCAAACTTGCTATGAATCCCCCTAACCCTCTTCAATGTCCTAATATTCCTATTCATCAATGAAAGCATCGATTTCGGATTCTCCCTTGCCTTAAGAGGCGCAGTTATAATCCTTACGCGTTTCTTGGGTAGAGTTTGGAGGAGCTGATGAGGCAGCGGTGGGAGTTGCACTGCCGGTGGAGGGGGTGTACTGGGTATAATTGGAACTCTGAACGATTGAAATTCCATCCCCATCCCACGAGAAGGTGTAAACGCAGAAGTTAACATCGAGAACCTCGCTGGCGGGGGCGGAGGCAGTGGGGGTACCACCGCCGCTGCCGACGCTGTAGTCAATGTGGAGGCCGATTTCCGGAGACGCACAAAGGAAGAAGAAATAGGAACCTCAGGCAACCCATTAGCAAGCATCCAATCACTTCCACACGCAGCCCACCACACATCCATATCCTCCTCCTGCCTCCCAGGGGAAGAAGATATCTCGAACCGGGCGCGTTTGCGCGGTTTGTCTGTATCCATTGGGGTGTGTTGTGGGCTTGCGCTTCTGCTCCCCATTGTATCAGTAGCTGAAGAAATGCAGGAAAGAAAGAGGAAACTGACAACTTTCGTTTTTCCCCCGTCATGCCATCATCACAATCTTCCTCCCCCTCAACACCAGCCAGCTCCCTAACAAATCCGCCCTCCCCACCCCTCTCAACCCTTCTAAAAAGACCCATGCCCTCTCCACTCCTAAGCAAAGCAACCTGTTCGCCAAACTCCCCTTCTCTCCCACTCACTATCCCAGGCCCCGAACCTACACCCAAAGACGGTTTATCCTTACGCACGACTTTGGCTTTGGCGGTGGGCTTGGGGAGAGAGAGAGAGAGAGAGAGGGAGGGAAGGGAAGGTATGCAGGGGTCTGAGCGATCTTTGCGGTCTGTTATGTATTTGAGGAGGCGCTCGGACTTGAGTTTGAGCCGGTTCACGCATTGGCGGAGAGGGTGATTCTGTTTTAGGTGTGTTAGTGTTGGGTTGATTATCGGGAGAGGCGTAATGGTTCAGAGAGGAGGAGAAAGTAAAAGGAGAAGATGAATAAGAAGGGGCAAATGTGAAAATGGCCAATGTGGGGTAAAGAGTAGACGAAAGGAACAGTGAGATTGTAAAATATAAACGGTGAACGACGAAGGTGGAGAAAATATAGACAGATAAGAACAAACTCACCTCAGTAGCATTATACGTATAACAATTACTCCAAATTAACTCCAAATCATCCTGAAACTCGCGTTTACTCTTATAAGCCTTCTGCTTCACCTTCTTCAGCATGGTCTGAAAGTCCATAGGCGTGGAAATCACTAAGCACTCGCGTTAGCTTCTTGCCGCTCATCATACACCAGGAGAGAAAAGAGACACACCATCGTAGTAATCAGGCACCTCCGACTTGGAAACAGGCTTCAAAAACGCCTCAGCGTCATGATTATCCTATCCAGAAGGCAATCAGCCTGCATACATCCTACGCCATGACGATGAACATACCAGGGTAACAGTTCTCAAATCGACAAGAACACCTTCTAACGAATCATAAAACGGATCTGAAAGCTTCGCATCCTGACTTAATTTCTGTCGTCGACATAAGTCTTGTTCCCAGTAAGAGAATGCAAGGGAGATACGCACACGGCCTTCTTTGACTGTGGTCAACAGGAGTCTCAAGTCGGTGTTTGGCCGGACTTGGGACTCTGTTAGAGTGCGCAGGAGATTCTGTTGTTAGAGGGTGAGATTGGATGAGGAGGGGGATGGGGAAGGGAAGGACGTACGTTCATCCGTGCTGCTGGATGTGAACCTGGATGGCGGTCGCGGTTGTGGGGAATCCGAATGCCGGCATCAGCAACGACTTGGGAATTACACATGTGCAAATAAAAGAGTGGTCCGTGCACGTGATGTTGTTTGTACGTGCTTGTATGTTACGGGTATTGTTCTGATTCTGGGCTGTGATACTTAGTCTTATTGTGTGGCATTTTACTCGCTCTCATTCTCACTCTCACTCTTACTCTCATTCCCATCCCATCCACCCTCTACTCTATTTCTAAAAAGCGAAACCACAAAATATAATATAAATGTCCTTGTCAGAGCAGACCGCCATCTCTCCCTATCCCCCGCCCTTCCCCCTCTCGACCACATCCCCACCAGACCATCCCTCAAACGATCCGCAAGCTTGGCCTCCCTCCCTACCCCTCCCCGTACGCGTAGGCGACGAGGAGGACAAAGCAGGGGCGGAGACAGCGAGAGCAGTTCCAGCGAAGAGGAACACGTCGCGACAAATGATGAAGAGGAGAAGCGAGGCAGGTACAAGAGACAAAAGATCCAGGAGGAGAAGGAGGAGGACGACTTTTGGGGCGCTGCTTCCGGAAGCAAGCACCACGAGAGGGAGAGAGGGAGGCCTCTGGTCTATCGCCGTCTCCAAGCTCAGAAGCTCGCAACCAAGACCACCATCACAGCCCCCGCTCCCCAGGCGACGAGTAACATAATCGCACCCGTCTCTCCCCCACCCTCCCACCGCAAACCTGCTCCTCCTCCTGTCACATCTCTCCCCAAGCCCGATCTCAAGACTCCCTCCCCACCGAGCACCCCCAAGAAAAAGTCCATCCCATCCAAGCCCATACCACTCTTTGCCCTTCGCGATTCTCCCGACAATCCTTTCCTGGATACGCCGCAGAGCGTTCCGGAAACCGACGTGAGCCCTAGTGCAAGCGAGGAGAGTCCTGGCAGTCCCAAGACACCCAATGCGGATGCAGAGAAGCCATTTATTACTTATGTTTTGTGAGTATCTTTCACGGTTTTTTTCTTCTTCCCCCCTTTCTTCGACGCAACTAACACCATTCACGTAGCCGCGGAACTCGTAGAACTTACGCAAACCCATACTACAACCCTCGCACCGGACGCGCGTACTCGCCTCCCCCCGGCGCCCGTCTTCCACCCGATCATCCCGATTTTGAGCCGGACGAGCGCTGTGGGCCTCGCGTGTTGTTTCCAAAGAAGGGTCTAAGGAAAGAGAAGGAGAAAACCCCCACTCCCGAGCTAGATAGTGATGAAGAGATCACACCAAGGAAGTTGGATTTCAGTGTTACGAAAGGGAGAAGGCTGGTGCCAAGGACGAGGGCAAGGCCCAGCTCTGTGGATGAGGAGAACGTGAGCGCAAGGAAGCGAGTGAGAAATTTGTTGGAAGAAATGGCAGAAGCACAGCAGAGAATTGATTCACCGATTGTCCAGCCCGTCCCCCAATTCGTTTGAGGTGTTTGGCCTCGTCCCCCCTCCAGCTATCTTGAACCTACAATCCTATGCTTCACCCTTGTTGATGTACCAAACGATCTCGTTCGCGCGTTTTTCAAGTTGAGAAGCCTAATCAAGTTTACTATGCTTCCATCGAATAACCCCTCAAGATCTTGCTCTTGCTCCTATCCCCTCCTTTTCCCTCATGACCTGTACATACATTCCTTTGTTGATGTTTTTGTGTTATATTAGCGATGCCCCTTCATGCACTACCGACTACGATACCTATTAGCGACACCTCCACTTCTCTTTCCTTTTTCTGCTACCATGTATGAATTGTTTAATTCTGGCTGGACTTGACGACATACAGTACATACATACTTAAGATACAAAGCGCTGTTCATGTTTTTCACAATATTATCATATGCGTACAAATGTTGCTACCTATGGATAGAAGTTGTGAGTTATTACTTACGTCGAACCATCGGTATATACCGTCAGAGGTTAAGAAACATATCATCCCTTGATAACTTTTTCACTTACTGGAAGGAATATCCCCAGAAACAAAATTTAATAATATTTTTGTAACTCAATTAATCAGGCGGGCTTGCTTAATATCAAAAAAAATCATGTACGTCCGACAGTCATTGCTATCATAAACTATATACAATCATACCAAGTAATACAGGTTCCAACATGGAACATGATACAGTAATTATCCGTTTCCCCGATGTATAATCTAATAACCTGCGGATGGAAGCTAGGATGCAAACAGAAAAATAAAACGTGCCTGCGTATAGCTCACACAGTGAGCTCAATAGAGATGTACGTCAATGTTGAAATCAATTCAACGAACGGTGACTACGGTTACGACTACGACGACGACGGAGAGCACAGTGGCCAGCGCTGCTGCTGGCAGTAGGTGCAGAAACTGCACTAGAAGCAGTGGCTGTTGAACTGGCAGTGCTAGCGGAAGCGGGGACCGACGTTGAACCAGAGATGGCGCCATTGATTGCATTAAGTAAAATGTCGTTAGAGTCACCGGGGCCATACCACACAGCGAAGCCTCCGAGACCTTGTTCTTTGATGAACTGGCCTTTAGCAGCAAAGCTGGAAGCATCATCATAAGATACCATAATACCAGTGTTGGGGTTGTAAGCGTAAGGCTAGATTAACGGCAACCTAGTAAGAGAAATACGTATAGATATGTAACAAGAAACTTACAGTCTTGCTACACTCGTCAAATCTGTAATCGATACCAGATGCAGCTGAACCGTTGCTGGACAAGTACCCAGCTGCAATGAGACCTTCGAAGTAAAAGACACCGGAAACACCATTGGCATTGCCACAAACATCATTCTCCTTTGCACTGGCCTCAGTCTCACCTTCGCCAAAGGGAATGTCGCCCTTGGCGAAAGCGGGGAAAGCAGTGAGCTTTCCATTGGAGAGTGCAGCACTCTTGTCAACCTTGTATGTGCGGCCATACGCAGCAACACCAAGAGCAATCTATATAAACAAACTAATAATCAATATATATTCTAAGAGTCGAACACAAGCAACATACCTTCTCGGCAGGAATTCCAGCGCTGCTCCAAGCCTTCACAGCAGTAACAGCAGAACCTCTTTGGTTGGAGGCGTCGGCGCATGTATCATCAAGGGGGGCATTAGGGCCCACTGTGCTTTCCCAGGCTCCCCAAATGTCGTAGTTCATAATTGCTGCACATGTTAAATATAAGAAGTATATTAGCAGTATAAAAATACTTACAGATATGGTCAAGAACGTCGGCAAACCCAGACACATCGGAAGAGGGAGATCCATTAACTGCAAAAGGCGTGATACCAACTGCTGCAGTGAGCATAAGTGTGGAGCCAACTGAATCCTGCTTGAGTTCCTTAAGGAAAGAAAGGAAATTCGCGGTGTCATTAGCCTCGTCGACCTTGTTGCAACCAATGCCCTGTTTTCCGGGATATTCCCAGCTGTGATGGTGTCAGGAAGTGCAACTTGAATCAAATCAAATAACTTACTCGAAGTCGATACCGTCAAGCTTGTACTGTGTTGCAAGATCAACAACGGCTTTGACAAAGCTTGTGCGACTAGTAGCAGTGGCAACAGCACTAGAAAAGTAGATCGATCCTGTCCATCCACCAATTGAGAGAAGGGCCTTGACATTCTAAGAATAGGTGAGAAAGGAGCTCATTCACGATACGATCGTAGGCACCACGTACATTGCGCTTAGCTTCAGTGACAAATTCGGTAAGGACAGTCTTGTCAGAATCCGACTGGAAGGTAATATTCGAAGGATCGGAAGTCGTGAGGCTGAAAATGCAGGTTAAATAAACTGGGTTCTATTTTCCCAAAACGGATGAACACACGCGAAGGCGAAGGTCATAGAGTTATACTTGGACCATGAAATCTTGCTAGGAGGAACGGTATCGGCTACCCATGATGGATACCAAGCTGTGGAAATGGATCCATTGGAGGCTCTTCGGACTGACTGACGGGTGACTAGTTCGACGGGAACAGGGGAAACAGCAATGGAGAATGAGAGTGACGCGAGTGCTGAAAGAATGGACAGCAATAACAACTTGGTCATGTTGAATAAGGAGTGGCGCAGCGAACCAGAAAAGGACGGGGAAGGAGGTCGCTGAGGAAGGGTAGTTCGGAGGAAAATAAAGAGAGTTGAATTTGGAATGCGAACATGGACAAGTGGGCTATATATAAAAAGCGCCGCACCGCTGATGGCCGACAAATAATAATTCTCACCCGCATTGTCCGTCCATTGTGCTCGTCACTTTGACACCGCAATTGCAATTTGCCGCAAACAATCAAGGGGCTTGTTTTGTTCTTCGTCACACCACTTCTCTGGCAGCTGGCCTTTTGTTTGCGTTCTACCCTTTGTGTTAGGATCATGTAGCAACACCATCTCTTATTATTATTCGGCAGCCAATATGTATAGCAATATGAACATGCGCACAGCGACAATTATCTAGTAATTCAACCATCCGAACTGCATACTTCCTCGAGTCCCATTCCATCGCTAATGGCGTCCATTAGTATATTGTTCGAATCTCCGGCAGCTTGCCACATCGCAAAGCCTTTCAATCCTTGGTCGTTAATAAACTGCCCTTTGGCAGCTACAGCAAACACAGAGGTTAGAGTCCGGCCACCACCTTTGTCAACTTCAAAGCTTACCAAAACTCTTAGCGTCGTCATATGAAACCATTACTTCGGTAGTGGAGTTGTAGACATAAGGCTGAAAAAGAAAGGGGTTAAACAATAACTCGTCAATGCAAAGTACAAGTGAACTGGCACACCGTCTGGCTACAGTTATCAAACCTGTAGTCAATGCCCTGCGCAGGGGTACCGTCAGCATTTAGGAATCCTCCTTCAATCAGTCCCCAGAAATTAAATACACCGCTGGGTCCACCAGCCGGGTTTCCACACTGATCCACACCTGTAAGTAGTAAGTACGGTAAGAGCCATTTCACTTTACGCTTAAAAAGTCATACCTGTCGTGCTGTTGCTGTCTTCACTGTCTCCAAGAGGCTGTAAGTTCTTGTCAAACGCTGGATACGCGACGAGATTGCCCGAGCTATCCAACGCCGCGCTCTGATCAACGTGGAAGCTGTGGCCATATGCCGCAACACCCAGAGCAATCTATTGCTCAAATCGGTTAAATTTTCCGGATGTCAAACAATATTATATGCAGCTTGCCTGATTGGCTGGGAAACCTGCTGCTGTCCAGGCTTTGACTGCAGAAGTGGCAGAGCCATCCTGAGTGGGTGCGCACGAGTCGTCAAGTGGAGCATTTGGGCCAACGCTGTTTGACCACGATCCCCAGACATCGTAATTCATTATAGCTTCGATGAAAATATTACTACTAGGAGGCCTCGCGAACCGGCGTACTGGATTACTTACCGATGTTGTCAAGAACATCAGCGAACCCAGAGACATCAGTCATAGGAGTCCCGTCTGGCCCATCCCACGGCGTAATTCCAACGGCTGCGGTGAGAGTGAAATTCGGCCCCACAGTTTGTCTTAATTCTTTGAGTAATAGGAGGAAATTGGCAGAGTCGTCCGGGGAAATTTGATTACAACCAATTCCCTGCTTGTTGGGGTATTCCCAGCTGCGTTGTATCATCATATGAGCCTCGCATTTGATTACAGTAAGTGTGAAGAAAACGCACTCGAAATCGATACCATCAAGTTGCCACTTGGTGGCAAAGTCACTGATCGTCTTAACAAATGCCGTTCGGTTATCGCTAGTTGCGACATTGGTGGAGAAGAAGAGAGAGCCAGTCCAGCCACCGATAGAAACCAAAGCACTGACATTCTAAGGGGACCTTGAATTAAGAGTTGATATACTTTCTGACGATTGAAACTCACATTTTGTTTCGCAGTTGAAACGAAAGTTGGAAGGACCTGCTCGCTGGTAGAATCCAGTGATAAGGCTGTAACGTCCGAGGTAGTTACACTGAGATGATATTAATAATACCCCTCTTCGAAAAACTCGAAAATTCCCGTACGCAAAAGCAAAAGTCATCGCAGTATACTTCGACCACGGGATCATGTCAGGCGTAAAAGTAGCACCAAGCCATCCAGGATACCATGCAGTAGCAACAACATCATCGGTCGAATTGCTCTGTGTACTACCACTGGTATTAGATCCCGTGGGTTGAACATCCCTGACAGCCTGTTTCGGTGGTACAAGTCCGCACATAGGTGCAGTAGAAGCAAGGGGAAGAAATGCTGCCAGCAGCATTATCTGAGTAATAGATATCTCAGACCACTTCGCCATCATTTCGAATCGAGGCAGAATTGGCGAAGTTATAAAAAGGTTGAGAGGAAAGAGTGGAAAGGAAAATATTGCAAGGTATGTTCAGCAATGCTTACAGATATATAGTGGTGATACCGTCACCATGCATATGTTTCCTGTCGCCGTTGAACCTTGATTAGAAGTGCGTAGCACAACATGAGGACGCGTGGAGGTAACAAACTTGATGGGTTTCGAAGGTCAGCGTATCCTGGTAGTGGCATTTCGTGACCAGAGAGCAATAACATTGGATGCAAGGATAAAATGAGGTTGGTTCTTTGTTCCTCAGTGATGGAGACAGCGCAATGAAACATTTTCAGCGCGCGTTTAAACCATGCGGGATACACGTGGATCACATTCTGTGCTTGTGATAATGGCTTGTACATCCTTGCGTGAGAGGAACGCAACTAAATACTTGACCGAAGAGGTGCTGTATGCATTAGAAGGATAAGGTTAACGAAACACAAGCGATAGGTTGGAAAGGAGGTTCGGATATTGCGAGGCTCTTCATGTTGGATAGTCAAAAAACTAGGAAGGATATTTTGAGCGCATGAATCATGCCTTCCATTTTGGTATACGAGCACGGAACAAACTATAAGGGATATAACATTAAGGGAAACGTTGCAAGGACCTTCGTATATGATTGTATTTAGCTACAGCTAGAACAGGAGTGTAACGTACAAGTGAATAGATTCCGTCTGAAGGGCTTTGGCATATGCGCATGGCAGACGCCGCATACTGCATGGGAATGACTGCGTACTTCGCAAGCATGGGCAGTCCAGGATACGTTTCTCTGATCATATCGTCCAAGGCTGCTCGCACTGCGACCTATTCTAATTTGAGGACCAATTGTAGGCTAGCGAGAAAGCCCTGTTACAAATCACTTGTGCAGAGTTGACAGCTCGCGTCACGTCGCGCTTTCGCCGAAAATAGCGAGAAGACTGTTCTACGGCTGTTCTTAACAACACTCCGCGGATTGAGTTCTCGAGTCGGCATATCTGTTGACCAAACTTGGCACGCTGCGGTACCGAATGCAACGTGAGAAGTATGAACTATCAAGTTGGAGTTGTAGAGAGCCTTCAAGTCCTTGTGCAACAGAGCTCTCCAAACGTCTGATGGAAGTCCATGATTTTGCCTTGAATACCGATAAAATACGTCATAGGGCGTATAAGTAGGGTCTGATATATCTTCGAATACCGCAATGAATATGCAGCTAGTAAAATATCAAAATATACAAGCAAAGCATGTGTGAGACTAATTAATACTAGGGTATGGACATAATTAGTAGGAGGTTAAACGAGACAGAGATGGCATACTAACAATTAAGTGAAGAACGAATGAACCCCTGGACATCATCGAGCTCCACCTCTGGCCAATCCTATCCTAGCAGCCAATTGGCGAGCCTGCATAACCTGGAGTCGTCTTGACCTAGCCAGAACAACAAAAATAGCGATAGCGGAGAAAAGAACGTTGCATGCGACGAATTCATAGAAATCTGCCCTTTCCTTAGACACGATGCGTCCGCAGGATCCCCAGGCCAGTGTTTCACCATCCGAATCTGAATGCGGAATATCACCCTGTTGTTGCTTCTCCGTTTGTCCAGGTATTATACTGGAGGTCACATTTTGACAATGCATCAGCCTTCGGTTTCCAAATGGCTGACAGAATGGTTCATGAAGCTAGAGCAGTGAGTGTCAATCCCAACCGATACTGATACGACATTCGCAGAATCTCACCGAATCTTCGGGACATGGCTCGCAAGTCCCAAATGGTGTGCATACGAGTTGCGGTTGGGTATCAGTAGTCATATGAGATAGATTTATGTGCTCGTTTTCTGCAATAGATGCTCGACATAAGAAAGTAAAGAGCACACTGATGGGGCTTCATTGTCAGAGATTTAGCACGTTGTGAACTGACTTACAGACATATCATTATAGTCGTTGCCAGCGTCGGCGGGCGGAGTAGTGGCATCTGAGCAGCATGAAAGGCGGGAGAAGTGTTAAAGTTGAGAATGTTGAGGCGTGGCCTGGATGGAGATATATACGTGGGAAAGAGGTACCTGCTATGTACTTAGGGGCGGAGCCTTCTTGTCCCAGTCACATCACATCTGCAGTGCTTATGCACAGTTCTGTATAGCCCAGCAAGACTGGTGCACTTTTTCTTTAACTCATTTTTGTACAGCGGATTCGATACCCAAACTGTAGCTCTTCGAACCTCTAAAGATCCCCACCATGTTCAAGACTGCGGCGCGTAAGATTGCGCACAACTCAACCATTCCCCTTGGTGGTAACAAGGATTTACGACCCCTACAGGACCTGATAAATGCTGAAAAATCGGTTCTTATTTCGTACGTTCATGCAATCCTTCCATGGCGGTCATTACTTATCCTCTTGAAATACCAATCCATAGACTGCAGAAACTTAGTGTCGACTTTTCCAAGGCGTCAGAGGCGCTGCGCACATGGGGCTTAGGAGAAGGTGACGATCTAGGGGTGAATACCATACACTAGCCATCGCTGTTCCAATGCTGATAGAAATCATGCAGGACATTCTTGGTGCCTCTACAACAATGTTGACCCACTTTTCTTCTGCGCTTTCTACCTATGCGTCGCATGGCCACACTATCCGTGAGCATTTGAAGGCGATCCGAACAAGAGAAGAAGCACTTGACGACCTCAAACGACGCCGGCGCTCCGTAGGATCAGAAGCTGATTCAGCGGAACGTAAGCTAAGCAAAATGGGTCCAGAGCACAAGAATCTCTCGACACAAACAGACACGCTGAACAGGCTACGGGATGAGATACGAACGTTGGATACTGAGATTATGAAGGAGGAGGCTGCCCTTGGTGACTTCAAGCGTTCGACAACACGGACTTGGATGGGACTTAAGTTTGGCGGACTTACTGAATGCTGCGAGAAGGGCAAAGTGAGCTCCCTTCTGCTCGCGTGACATGTTCTAGTGATTCACTGGTGTGCATTTCCCTCCTTTAGATCGTGGGCGACTACGGGAAGGTTCTGATACTGGTATATTTACATATAGCCTTGATAAGCTACGCATTCGCTGACCACCCCAAAATTAGAGAATTTCAGAGGAAGTCACACAGCCCGGATTACCTAGGAATATGTACTTTGGACAACAGGACACTCAAGCAATAGTTGCAGATGTTCACCATGCCATTAGCGAAGTCAAACTTTCCACTGTATCTGTAGCTCCTCCTGGAAGAGGCGATCATATTGATTTTTCTTCTCCACGCTCTGTGCAATCACAGAATTTATACCAGAATGACGGACTTCCCCCTATGCCACCTCCAGTCAGTGATGCATGGCGAAATCCAGAGATTCAGTCGGACTCAACTGACTATCTTCCCCCTGCGTCTGGATTGGGAACTGGGCGTTTTCTTGATTCAAACTCACCACCCTCAACCTCTTTCATCAATTCACCATTACCTTCTGTATCACCTTCCCAATCTCAATTTAGGCAATCCATATCGATTAATACCAATCCTGAATATTCTTTAGGTGAACCGCGGAGCTCTTTTCCTGAAAGAACATTGGATGATTTCGGTGTTATTTCATCTACTTCGTCCCGTATTGGAGAGGTTTCCGCAACTTCAGGTGGAAGATTCGCTACATTCCCGGTCAAAGCCCGACCTGTAGGTAGTGGTGGCAATGGATATTCACTCCGTGATGATCCTCCGTCTCTTGGTGCTCGAAGCGAGCATGGAAAGTCATTGTCTGAAACCATCACCGAGGCTTTGGAGACATCGGGATCGGATCGTGGTCAGGAGTCAAGAACAACAGGAATTTCTTCTGGTAGATTTAGTGTAGACGGACCTGCTCCAGCGTATGAGCCATTCACCAATATAGGTAGTGAGCCAGCGCCTTTGCCTCCTGGAGCTGCCCCTCCAGCACGGTCCGTTGTGGAAATGACCAATCCATGGGCAGGATCACAGCAACGACCAGAGATGCAGAATAATCGCGTGTCAACATCATCAGACCATGATGCCTTATTGGCATACATGACGTCGCCGGAAGACCCTCCTCAACAGTTGCCGGTGCAGCATATGCATTCGATTCAAGAGTCTCTTTCTGAACACCCGGAGAGGCATGTACGGTTTGGGAACGTCAGCGATGTCGACGAGGAGCTGGAAAAAAGAGAAGTCGTAAAGCAAGAGCAAATCAAGCAAGAGCTCTCGGAAGAACATAGCATTTACAAAGTGCAAGTGTCTGATGAACCAGAGATAGGTTGGTAGAATTATGTACCCTCGGGAATTGCATATATCTGATGTTGACTATCTTATAAAGCAGCAGGTAGTACAATTGGAGCTCCAGACGGCTCCGAACAACCCCTCAGTCCACTTCTCATCAAGAAAAATCTCTTCAAGCGGGTGATCAATCTCAATCGCCGCTTTCCTCGCAAGCCCCTCAGTTACCGTCGTCAGCCCATATTCAGCCTCGATCGCCGTCACCAGTTGAAATTATAACATCTCCTAAGTCTCCTCCGGCTTCTTTGCCCGCTCTCAGCCAGAAGGAAGATGATGAGCGAGCACTTAATGCTGCTGCTGCTCGTGAGATTAGCAGGGAGCTTGATGCTCTTACTTTTAACCCCCCTGCAACAACTCCAGGAAGCAATTACCAATCTTATTCTCAAATAAAGTTGACTCCTGAACAAGGAAAGTTTACTGGCGATCATGGTGAGGATTTGCATGTTGGAGAGATTGGAGCGACTGGCTCCTACCCTGAAAGAGAACCTTCGCCACTCATTCCTCCGGCAGCACCTTTCGCTCGCCGTGCAGTTTCACCGCATCCATATGGTGAACTTAACTCTGGTCCTGGCCCAGCGCCATACGCTCCTACCCAGTCATACGGTCAATCCTACCAGCCACCATCACCGTATACGCAGCCGCAGAGCCCATCCATGCAGTTCTATTCTCAAACATATCACCAATCTTCTTCATCATTCGGGTCGCCGTATGATCATCCGCCAGCTGAAATTCATACTGGGTCCAACTCACTTCCACCCAGGTTCCAAGCTCTCAATCAGTCACCTGTACTATCTTCTGCCGAACCATCACAGATGAAAAATCCCCTTCCTCCCAGATTCCAGGCGTTGAACCAACAAGCTGCTGCACAAAGCGACAACCAAACCCCGCAGATGAATCCACTTCCACCACGTTTCCAGAATCTTTCTCAGCAAAGTCTCTCACAGCCTTCCATTAGTGATCTTGCGTCAGCCGGTAATTCACCATATCGAACCCCCCCAGAGTATCCTCGTAGTCTAAGCGCCTCAAACTTCGCGAGGTCGACTCCTTCCTTGAATTCTCCCGTTCTTGCGCCGGCAGGAGCACGTACGATTTCTGCAGCTGCATTCAAACGTCCACAGCCCAGGAAAGCAAGTGCTGATACGGGAAATTTACTGGCGTCGGACTCTAGTAATATTAGGAACCGTCTACCTAGTTCTCCATACCCACAACGAGCGATCACGACGGACTCGCTTTCTGAGGGAGGTAACGGTCGTGAACTTCCTGCTCCGCCTCAGCAACAGGGAGATGATGATGAGTACGACTACATCAGCGCGTATGTAAACGACGACGGCGGTTCTAATTCACAACGCGACTCCTACTTTGGAGCCGTTCCACATCAGGGAAGAGGTTAATGATCGTCTCAGTCAACTTTTAGAATGTATTTTCCATGTAAATATTTAGTACGGATGGAACACTACTTATCTATTTTATTCCTGCACTTGTAGCTCGAGACTCGAGTATAAAACCTGGAAATTAATATCCAGGACATTGTCATATTATGACGCTTCTGTCGCTCAACATGCATTAAAGCTCAACGATGGATCGATAGTGCTTTCACAGGTACAACTGTTCCCAATCGTGCTTCACTCGAAGAAAGCTAGCAGATCTGATGGTGAGACATGCTGGATTGATGCATTCTTTCAAATTGCCCATAATCAAGGTGTTCAGAGCCAATAAACTTTAAGTATGATGATGCTAACTTTGGACTTTGTGGGACTATCTGGCGCATGATGGAAAATGAATATGTGAACTTTGCATAAAATGAGTCGCCTGACTTCTAACGTTAACATATAAATGCATAAAGTCCTAAGTAAGAAATTTTGAAGAAGACTTCTGTTGTTTAATTAACATTACCGCTCAAGCGCTCACTGTTGAATGTTCGTGTCGGCGGTTCGGCTCGGAGACTCCGTAGCGTATGTACGTTAACAACGGGATGAGTACTTGGTACACTATTTGCGCCAGTAAGTAGCAGTATGTATAGGTAATATACCTTGAAGCTCGGTGCATTTGGCGATTCTGGTCTAATGTTTCAGATGTACTAATTTTAGAATTGCGATAACAATAATATATTGGCACGTCTCGTGGTCAAGTCTATTCCTGCTTTGGGACTACTTATCGATCATCGATCGCAATAAGGCGTATAACCCTGTGAGCTTTCATTTGAGCCTTTGACCTCTCCTCTAACCATCCGCATCCCATCGCCATCGATGCCTCCAAACTTCTCATATCTTTCCCCAAAGCACTCACTGAGTGGCTTGGATTTTCAGGCGTTGATTTTCCGTTGATCTGTTGTCGCTGCAATTAATTATTGTATTCGAAACGGTGGTGTTGTTGGATGCCTGTCATGACATGAAGCTGAAGTTGGCTGGCTTGTTCAACGTTCTCCCCTACGCATTTATCACGCATACTCTACAGTGACTAGTAACTGCTCTGATGGGCGCTGCAAAGCGTTGGAGCATTTTACGAGTTCAGTTCATTTTTGCTTTTCGTGTAACAGATTGACTGTGGTACATTGAATGGCAACCGTTCTCAGTCAGCTGTATTGTGATATGTCAGTGCATTGCCAGTGCTGGCATAAGATGTGAACTGGTGCGTTCCAGAGTAAAGAAACTAACAAGCAGTTCTGGATTCAAAGTATTCTTGCTATGGCGGTGAGGCTGGTATGTCGGGAGCATAGAACAAGCCCTTGATGTTTGCCCCGAGTGTTATTCTGGGTACCCGTCGTAATGGGTAGTTATTCTGTGTCTCTGGAGAGGACCGCGGTGGGAGAGTAAGCTTACATTGTAGGACAAATCGCCATTTCGCACTCCAGAATGAACGTGGCGACGGTAGTATAGTAAGTTTATTCTTGTATGTGTGTTCGCTTCTGCACTGACATTGATTCTAGATTGTTACTAGAACATGATGTTTCTTATTGATATACGTATACAAATGCCATTCCGCCTTTTGATCGTTTTAATATGTATGAAGCGAGAGAGCGACGCAAACGTAGGTTTTTTGTCTGCACACTAACAAACAGGGTCGCGCAGGATCCGTGCCTTCTGTTGAGGATTACTTAATGATTGTTCTGGCAGATTGCGTTTACTGTGGCCGATGGGCAGCTTCGCGAAGTGCATGCTATAGGCTCGTTCCCAGCGCTGGCTGTATCTTGGAAGATGGATTCCCAGCAGACGGCCTGATGCCGTTAAAGATAGTCCGGGGATGTGACGGATTTACGTGTTCGCAGAGGCCAAGATTGGAAGGACCCCAGTGATAGGACGTCCGGTTGGATGATGGTCTCATGATGCAAGGTAAGTCGGGCAGGAGAATGAGACCCTCTGGACTGCTTCTCGGCCAGGGTGTTGACGGGTGTTTGTGCACGGGATTGATCCATGGCGTCACGTGAGAATCTCAGGACGGTTTCCTGATTTGGGAGTGCAGTCGAGTTTTCAGAGGGACAAGGATGAAAGCAGAAAGTTGGATGATCGAATCCGATCTAACATGCTCTCCAGCTTCCGAAGCACAGCTGTGGTCCTGCTTTCTCCGCCTTTCTTATACTTTCTCCCCACTCTGACATCCTCCATCCCCACTCTTACATCCTCCATCCCCACTCTCACATCCTGGCTCTCTGAACATGTCCTCCCCCCAACAATCTAACCCCACCCTTCACCATCCTCTTCTTCACACTGCTTTCTCTGGCATCCTCCACCACTCCTCTTCAGACGATATCCCTATACACCAATACCGCGGCATTAAATATGCCTCCATACCTGCCCGTTTTCGCCAGTCCAAGCTGCACAACGCCTACCCTTCTCTAACCGATGCCTCGCAACATGGGTGCGTCTCTTCACACTAATCTTACTTTCTCCTCGTGCACAACCACTCACCACCGTCTTTCTCATCTAGACCTATATGTCCGCAGGTCCGTTGCTCAAAATCTCCCGAGGAAGCACTCGTTGGTGGTACCCAGGAGAACTTTCCCCAGCAGACCCTCAAACACGATGAATTCGAATGCCTTAATCTAAACATTACTTGCCCTGGTGGCTCAGCCCCTGATTCCAGGCTCCCAGTCATGCTTTGGGTGCATGGGTGAGTGACTTTCGTTGTTATACCGATACTGGTGTGCTGATACGCATGGCAGCGGCGGGGACCGTGGTTCTGGCTCTCACTGGATGTATGACGGTGGAAACATCGTTCGTAAAAGTATCGAGATCGGGAAACCAGTCATCCTGGTGACCTTCAAGTGCGTCTGGCCGTAGCTTCATTTAGAATCGCAAGTCTAACTGCGCTGTATCTCCAGCTTCCGGATAGGCCTCTAGGCTTTGCAGCAAGCCCAGTCATTCGCGACGATAACAAGATCGCAGGCGAAGACGGGACAGGCAACTATGGTAAGTCGTCGGCTACTCTATATTGCTATCGTTATTGATGACGTATGTAGGGCTGCGTGACCAGCAGAAGGCTATGGAGTGGCTCCACCATTACATCTCTGCATTCGGAGGTGATCCCGACAACATTACTTTATTTGGTGCTGGATCGGGCGGGGCCGACATCGTCTGTCACATGCTCTCCGCTGCGAATGCATCGCATCCGCTTTTCAGCCGCGCCATCGTCCAGAGCGCCATATTTGAGCCGACGCTTCCCGATATCGCAAGTGCCGGCTGGCACTTGTCCCGTGTTATGTCCGCTCTTCAAATAAGCACCATCGATCAGTTCCGTGCCATCGAAGCTGACAAACTCGTTGGCCTCGGACACACCATCCGCGCCGTCGACGATGGCGTCTTCTTCAGAAAGGGCTGGCAGGCCTTTTTCGGTCGTGAAGATGCTCACATGCGACACCACCGCAGGGAGCACGAGGTGACTCATCGCGTCGAGCATGGTCTGCTCGCGCCCCCTGTAGTGGGCCATGGTAAGAGCCGCAGTCGTAGCAGGTCCTCCAAGCGTCCTCTGCGCTCGACATCTAGGACTCCAACATCTTCGCGATCTCTGGAAGGTCAACTCCAACCACTGTTGATTGGCGACTGCTCTTGTGACTCCCTGTTGTGGTCGGTCCCTATCTCAATATGGACTTCTTCTGGTGTCGTAAGGAGGCTTAAGGCTATATGCCAATCATTGAGTAAAGCCAATGGTGTTCTGCGGGCATATGATATTTCGGCTTATACTTCTGACGATGAAATTGTCGATCGCGTCCTCGAACTAGTGAACGATGCTCGTGTTGCTTGGCCGACTGAATGCATAGTCGAAAACGCGAAACGAGAGCAAGAAGGCAGAGGTGTCTGGCGCTATGTATTTGACCAAGAAGGCCCAGCAAGAGGCATTCCGCACCACGCCGTTGATCTCGTTTACTTGTTCGACAATGTTCCTCTTCCCGCTTCCGTACTTGCAGCTCCTGAGCCTGATATGTACTTCGATGGTCCCTTCGATGTATCTGACTCGGACTCTGAGGATTCTACTCCATCGGTAAAATCCGAATCTGTTAGCGACGAGGAATGGTCAAGAGTTACCGTCGATGAATGGTCTTATACACGTGTCCGTGATGCAATGCAAGAACGCTGGGTGACTTTTGCATACGGCGAAGCACCATGGCACGAAGACAAGGTTTTCGTCTTTGGTCCCGAAGGCGAAACTGGAGAGCGCTCGCAAAGCATTTTCGAAGGTCGACGCCGGCGGCAAATGTGGAAGCAGGCGTTGGAACCTCTCGGTACTACGCTTGTTCAAAAAGTCGGTGTCGAACTGAGCCGAGGTCCTTCCTACCATTGCTAATCGACACCAATCACACTTTAGTCGGCTGTATTATTATTTATTCAGTCTCATCTGTGTTTCAGGGCATTTCATTTTTCGTAGATTTGGCATCGGGATTAGTTGTTTATACATCGCATCATAACCTCCTTCGCATTATTGTACTCTACTACCCACCTGCATATATATTTAATACTGGATTATGGCTATGGTTGTATGTAACTCTTTCAATAAAAGTGCACCTGGTGTACAATAAGAACGTCGGATCGTTTACCGGGATCGTTAGTTATCGATTCGATTGGAAGTTAACTTGCTTGGATTCAGGCTTTCATGTATTACTGTAGAAATCTGTAAGTAACACACCGATCTGTGTACTTGCGATCATTGCTGCAGGCCCAGTTACTTTTCATCCAGTTCATCGCTCAAAATGACCACGGAAAATAGACCACGCCGTATCACGGTCCTCATATCAGGCTCAGGGACAAACTTACAAGCACTCATCGATGCTTTAAATACTCCCGCCTTCCTAACGCCCAAATTACGCGCGTCATATCTAATAGGAAAGCAGCGTACGGACTGACGCGCGCGGCACAAGCCACGCCGCCGATTCCCACTGGATACCTCGCATTACAGCCTTATCTAAAACAAAACCCAGGGAAGACGAGAGAGGACTACGATCGCGAGGTAGCAAAACTCGTACTACAAGAAGATCCTGACTTGGTCGTGCTTGCAGGATGGATGCACATCCTCAGTGATGCGTTTCTGGAATTGTTAGACGGGCGCAAATCCTTGGAGGACTCAAAGTCACCCGTAGTCGTCCCTGTGATAAATCTTCATCCTGCGCTTCCTGGAGCATTTGATGGGGCGAACGCTATCGAACGCGCGTTTGAGGCATTCCAGAAGGGCGAGATCACCAAATCTGGTGCAATGGTGCATCGAGTAGTCAGGGATGTCGATCGTGGAGAGCCCCTGGTTGTGAGGGATGTGGAATTTGTACCAGGAGAGACAGAGGATCAGTTTGAAGAAAGACTACACAAGGTTGAGCATGAGATAATAGTAGAGGCGGCTAAAAAGGCGTTGGATGAACCGACCATATAGACTGTAGCGGTGTGGATGTGAGCCTCAGTTATTTTCTAAACAATTGCACAAGTAATGGGCCATGCTAGTGCTATATGTATAGACCATGAATGCCAATCCGGATATCTGTCAACAAACGATATATGTCTATCGAATGCTGCACTCAACTAATAGAGACAGCCTTCGAATCAATTTATAAGTACCATGTATGTTGGTAAGTATCTAAGTAAACGCAAATTTGTTAAGGTAACCCAGCAATCTCTGTTTTCAAAGGTGCTGTGACCTCCCAGGAGAGAAGTAAATTCATTTTGCCTTGTGAAACGATCTCGCAGTTCCAGTTTAATTTCCCGTCCTTTCCAAGAGACTCTACGTCAGTTTCCGGATCATCTGCGCCATCCCATTGCGCCAAAATACCGTCAGCAATCTTGATGCACTTCCTCATAGATGACACATTGCTCTTTCCTTCAATTCCTATCTCGGGCTGAAGAAGGGGAGGTTTCAGAAGCTTCACCGTGATATTTTGGTCTTGTGACACCGGTATGTGGTCGATAACCTTTAAGTCTGTAATAGCATGCTGCTTTGCGTTGTAAATGGTAATCCGCTGCGAGAACAGATGACTGCCAGTCTTGGAAGAGAACATAGATGATTGCGTTTCACGCTTCTTTACAAGTGGATGATATGTTGTACGGATCGCAGGATCGACACTGAATATTGAATGAGCGAGAACGGAAGGAATCCAATACGCGGGAGACATACCCTAGTGGACATTCGAAACATTCTTGAGGACTAACTTGTGGCACACGAGAGCGAGATATAAAGCTTCCATCAAGATAAACATTCGCTACTCCGGGAAGGAGAGGGAACTCAGACACATTTTGAATGTTTGCCTGTAATATAGTTTTAGCGCACAATCTCATGGTGGAAGGGTGGTTATATAATACCTTAAGGTGAACTTTAGTATCCTTCCGGGGAACACATACCCATGTCATATTAGCATCAAGTTCGAGTTTGGCCACAGTTACGCTATGTGCTGCATTGTCGCTGGGTATGGTAATCAAACCAGGCACCTCAAATATTGCAGTAGTATTGTTCTCATTTCCTCCTATATTCATTACACGATGCTCCATATTGGGGGCATCGTTTTCCAGGGACAAATTAGACTTCGAGGCGGGAGTAGATGCAAATGGGGCGGCTAAAGCCCCAGGGCCGCCCCGTCGCAGTGACTTTCCAAAGGTCGTAGCTCTCGCGGCTGGATTGTAGACTGAAAGATTCCAGGGGTAGAGAGTCGGGATGCCGACTCCAAAGGAAGGACTAGCCGTTTCAAGAGTGAGAGATACATTTGACCATGGCTATGTTTCTTAGCTTAGATAAATCTAACATTCATAAGAAACAACATCATTACCTCCCCCGTACTTTGAATTATGGACGCCTTGTAGAATAGCCCGATTGGTTTATCTTTCGTATTCAAATTCACTCGTATGTCATATGCGGCATTCCATGAAGCATTAGTTACCGCTGTGTAGGATGAGCGAAGTTATCAAAGAAATTCTACAACAATACAGTAGACTCGCCGTATGTAAGCGCAACTTCAACTCGACCCTCAGCATCGGCAAAGACTCCAATTGTTGCCCTCATATTCAGTTTACTCTTGTCAATATCGTTATTTGTATTATGTTCTTCAGTAAGCAGTTTCTCTTGTTTGATTTCCTCCTCGCACTCTTCCAGTGCTTGTTTGTGAGTTTGAATTTTTTCATCTAGTTCAGTGGCAGTTGCTTCATAAGTCTTTAAGAAGTCATGAATACTGGAAGGTTCAGTATACTCTGGAGTGAGGGCATTAAGATATTTTTCCAGAGAAGATAGAGATTTTTGAGCACACGATAGCGAGCTCTGCAATCGATTCTGCTTGAGTAATAGCGCTTTCAAGCCTGAAGAAGTAGGATGAATACTGGAGGTCAGAGGGATGGGGCCTAATGTAACATCCTGAATCGTGGCACTACCACGACCTTCCACTCTAAAAAACTCGACAGTTTAGGTATATGAAAAGCAGGTGAAAAAATAAAACTAATGATTACCTTAGGGATGAACTGTCCATTACAGTGGGTAACTCAGATATCATTACATGGTTTAGACCAACTTGGACTGGGAACCTGAAAATACGCGTAACTTCCGCACGTCGTGAATACAGGTTGACATGAGAAATCGTTCCGTGTTGAATGGTTGTGAGTTCAATATTGTGTGACCCGCTGAAAGGAGGCGGCATGTCATGGTCCGACTGAGTCGTAGACATAACTAGAAGGTGAAGGGCTGAACGTACAGTTCATCTAGTAATTTTAGTTGAGTATATATATACAAGTGGCAGCATACTAACCTGCGAGCAAACAAGGCAGTGAGCGGAGCTTGACATTCCCTATGCACTTAAATGTTATAAATAATTTACAGCATGTGAAGCTATTAAAAGCTATAATGGTGTAACCGATAACATATACTTTGCCGTCCTCCAAGCGCGTCGATGGAGGCGGTGTTTAAGCTTGTTTAAGGCGTGTGCAAGTGTGAAAGTCTTACTGAGTGCTTACTATGTATGTCATGTAGCTTGTTGCTTGGTATTATATCAGTTTTCAGAAAGGAGTATTAATTACATCGTGTATCCTCCTAATGCTGGCAAATTAAAATTAAATATTTGTTAAATGGTGTAAAGCAAATGCATACTCAAGTTACCAACCTATTGTTACATTCACAGCACCATTTTTGCCGGGCGCACAGAGCACAGGCTGCGGGAAAAAGTTAATACCGTTCGATCGAAATCACCGGCGCGAGCGCTGAATGTATTAGGAGTCAATTGGTTTGCAATTGGAACTTGTCGTTCGACCTCAAAACCCCTGCTCATGAACAGAATTTTGGTAGCCCTCAAAGAGCATTTGTCAATACAAATTACGGACATGCTAGTCGATAACGAAGGAATTGCAGAACCCTAGTGAAGCTCACTGTGCGTAACACTCTTTACCAGCTCTTTACTCTATCAAGTTCCACACTCCTTAACGATTAAGTGAATAAGCCCCAGGCCGATGAGGATTGTTAAATTATACAGGACAAAGAATAACGCTACGCACAGCAAACAGCGTTGTGAATATACTATCAAATACAATGCCGAAGCGAAATAGTGTAAATTCCAAGTTCATGTTTTCAGACAGTCTACGATGTTGTTCGCCTCACCACACGCCAGAAGGCAAGCTGGCGACGAACAGCTGGCAGATGACCTGAGTTACAGTTTTTAGGAAAATGAGGTTGGAACAATTTTTTGCAGAGGTAAGTGACTTACCGAACACAAATACGGGCCCCCAGACTGATAACAGCAACGAGACATGTTGTGTACCGAATGGTGTGGGTTCAGAACGATGCTGTATGACGTCAACAATAGTAGACAAGCATGTAAGCACTTGAACAGCACAATATGCACTGCAAGAAGATGGATCAGAAAGTGGATGCCAAAATCAAATCGGGACTGTACATACATTTGGAACAAGATAATGCGCCATATAGCTGGTGCCAAACCCGGAAGAGGTGGACGACGCTTGAAGGGCATTCCTAATATAATAGAGATTGTTGAACGGGAGTACACAGCCTGACACCGTTTGGTACGCACCTCCTAGTGACTGGTTAGCACGCTTCGGCGCCCAGCCTATTGTTTCGATTTCACAAGCTATTTCATCGTCCTCATTTGCAAATTCGTATTCTGATTTCGCCTGCTTTGTCTCGCCATCATCATTCCAGTTTAGCGTGCTCATCTTATCCATATTACTCTTCCCAGTTCCTAATATATCCTGCCATTCATCTATACTCTGAATGGCGGATGGCATGTGGCCCTCAGTTTCCGGAGAAGATGTCGTAGATGTCGGGTTAACGAAAGTTGGGAATGATGATGATATAGTGGATACTACATCAGTATCTTGCGTAGACGACATCGAAGAATCGCGATGTTGTTCATGGCTAGGGGGACTGGAGAATGGTAAGTGGAAGTTGCGAGCTATCCGCGACAGAGACAATGAATGATGGCGAGAGCCTGGAATGTGAGCAGAAGGAACGGGAGAAGGAGCGGACTGTTGGGAAAGACGAAAATTTTTCATGCGCATAGCACGAGACTTTGGTTTGGTGAATTTGTCTGCCTTGATATCGTCATGGCGTGCACGTTGAATATGCTGATTGGTCTTGTACACACGAAAGACCGACTTAACAGACAGATACATGCATGGTATGGAAACCAAGAATGGTAATCCCGCGTAACCAAGAAAGCGTACCCTGCAGGAAGAGGAATGAATATCAGTGTCTTAAAGGAGGGATAAAAGTAGTAATCACCATTCCGGATCACTGGAATCACAGTGAAGATCGTCCGAGGGCTTAGAAGAGTCGAACACAAAAACGAAAGCAATATGCACAACAGTGGCAAGGAAAGGAAAAATAACGACTGGAATGTAGTAAATATTGCGCCATTTCAGAGCACTGATATTCAATTTAATTGGGTTTATGCCATAAAATAATGTTCAGCGCTTACACGCCCGAGCTTAGACCCCAAGTTTTTGGTTTAAGAACGGTCAGACTGGTAGCAACGGCAAATGCTCCAGCTACGCCGTTCATTAGAAATGTAGAATGTCCAATTATTACTGTTTGAGCTACAGCGGACGACATGTGGTAATTCAGAGCGTGCTCTTCCAGTCATAACACTGCACTACACACCTATACAAAATGCTCGTGGCATTAGAAAAGGATCCATTTTATAAATCATGCCTCAAATTCACTGGTTAATATCTTTGAGAAAGGTACCAACAATTCCACTCACCAAGGCAAAATATCCCCTGCAACATTGTACACCCTATGGCGTACAACAGAGGCCCCCATACAGTCCCAACGGTGCGAGATAAGGCCCACATCACCATCCAACAGAGCATAAGACCTAAGTCAGGTCAGTTAGAGTCATTACACGCAACATTAAGCAAATGCCACTGCTCACCTGTTAGTGACAGGACAAACCAAGCAACTTTGAGACCGAAAGAGAGCATGTTGCAGGCGGAATTCTATATAGCGGCAGCTGTGGCCTTGAAGCTAGTTGCTTCGCAGGCTAACCTCGAAAAATCTCCTCGAAAGGAGTATAGAACAGAGAACGCCCTCAGCGGCGACAAGTTGGCTGTCGACGGAGCCGTGTTTGGAAAATTAACGGGAAAGGAGAGAAATTGCAGGAGGCATTCATAAGTAATGGTGGCGCAACATGCAGTTCAGGGACATCAAGAAAAGCATTTGCATTTGATGGGAGACTGGACATCCACGATTAGATTCCGCCATCGATCTCGCTAATCACTCCTCGGTACTTGGCGATATATAAAAAGTACATTGACGGCCTATGCAGGATAATTCTGGATAACTATGTAGTATGTAGTGGATACAAAGTGGATACGTACCTGAAGAACTCTATCGCTGCCCCAACGCAATGGCTACAAGGCCCAGAGATAGGAATATATTGGTCTAAAGGGAGCTGGAACTATTCTATTTTTCGAAAGAGAGCGTTCCAAGGAAACTGCCAACTTCCACCAGACCTGGAAGCTGGAATGCTGCTGAACGAATGCCAAATGAATGCTACTTATGATTATGACGTTTTAAATTTGAAAGTTGAAATCATGTTTTATAGAAAGAAACGACTATTAGCAAATGCGTAAATGAAGGGTCGTAGATTGTAAATGTGGACTTGAGGCCTTGGCCTCAAGCCTGAAGGCCGTACCAGAGACGTGGTTCATCTGACGCGCGGACGAAATGGACTCGAAATCTATAGACGTCGCATGACTCAGCTGCTCTACCCGATGAAGGTGGAACAACTTCATCACCACTGTTTACTTTTCCCCACCGCTATCCATTGCAACCAGCTGCATTGTGCTGATTATGTCCACTAACCAGGACCACCTCTGGCATGAAACACCCTTAATATACTCCAGCGTGCTGTCTGAAACTCTAAATGCTCTTGTATATCTGAAACTCGAGGTGGGCGTTTCCTCATAACGCTCATCGATCTTTATGTGTATTTCAAGATATCTATTTGCGCAATAAGACGTTACATCCTTCATATTCGTTCAAATATCGCGGCATCTCTCATTTTGTGAAGACAGCGAAGGAAAAACACGGTCCTACCGTGCATATCGTCATCGCCTCCGGAGGAAATGCCGGACTCGCTGCTGCTTGTGCAGCGCGCGCCCTTAGCGTATCCTGTAGCGTGTTCATTCCGCAAGGAGCCTCAGAAAGTACATTAAATGTCTTACAGAGGGAGAAGGCAAACGTTATTGTTACAGGCCGTCACTATCCTGAGGCCCTGGCTGCCGCGAGAGATTTGGTCAATCGAGAGCCTGAAGCGTAGGTACTATTCGGCACGCCACGGATTTCACATATTTACCTAACAACCTGATGATGCTCAGCATTATGGTCCCAGCCTATGATGACCCCATTGTATGGGAAGGTCATAGCTCGATGGTTACCGAGATATATTCCCAGATAGAGCGAAAGCCAAACGCTATATTCTGTAGCGTAGGAGGCGGTGGCCTTCTTGGAGGCATCCTTGTAGGATGCAAGCGTGTGGGCTGGGACGACGGTAAGGGGTAACATATTTCTAACAATAAAAACTTACACAAGACAATATCTCTCGAAGTTCCCGTCGTTGCGCTTGAAACCATAGGATCCGATTGTTTCTATCACTCTATCTCACTAAATGGAGAGCGATTTAATGCATCCAACAAGACACTACCACCAGAAATGGACCTTGTTCACGATATCGCACATGACGTCTTTCTCGGACATTTGCAGGGATTTTCTTCTAGAGCTTCAGGATCCCTAGGAGCGTCATCACCCGCCGCAGGAGTTGTAAGGATGGCGCTTGAGAGAGACGGAACAGTCAAATCTTTAAGTGTCCCAGACGAATTAAGTATGGAAGCTTTGGGATTCTTTGCGGGTAGATTTTTACAAAGGGTTCCTCGTCAGACAATAGCGCTCACTACAGTGTATACAGACGACCATAAGATGCTCGTGGAACTAGCTTGTTCGACAACCCTCGTACCTGCATACCATCCTTCGTTATTCAATAAGTTAGTCCCATTAGAAGGCAATGGACAGCGGGTTGTTGTATTCATCATTTGTGGGGGCTTCAAAGTGTCGTTAGCAGATGCTGCCGAGTTCCAGTCTTTGGTAGCTGAGGATGCAGAAGATCCGAACGACACGTGGTCAGTCAAATACGACGACGGAACAACATTTCAGGTTGATAAAGCAGAAGCAAGGAATCATAGAAAGTAGGGGATTGATATCACATAAAAACACAAGGATTACACCACGAGACCTAGTATAGATCTAAGGCTACGTAGAAACATTAACACAAACGATATTAGGTATAAGAGAATACGCACCGTTGCAGGAATATAAATAAGTAGTTAGGTCGACTTCTCATCTCCAGCTTCTCGCGCAGCCCGCCGGGCCATTCTTTCAGCCTTTATTCGCTCCAGTTCTTCTTGCACCTCACTTCGTTCAGTTGGAAAACGCTGTCCAATTACTGATATGATCCCGATAATATGTTAAGACGAGAGAGAGCTCACTGTTGTTAAGCGCTCTGGCGGGGGAAACAGTTTGTCACGGTACTGAAACAACACGTCGAAGTCAGCGAACAGGTTCTGGGTGTGCTGAAACGGACCTACAGGTAGGACATTTCGCTTGTACCACTCGGGATCACCAAAATGAACTAGTGCAGCAATAGGAACAAAGAGGTAGAGGCTAAACTTGAAGACTTCGAGATTTGGGCCGCCCATAGTGGCAGGCAAGTTGTACTTGCTCTGAGCAGCGAACTAATAAGTAAGCTCAGGGCTGTAGCCGGTTACAAAGGCCGGAAGTTAGTATGGCTAGATTTGCCTGGGCCTTCCGGAGCAAACAGCATCACAAACATATTTGCGGGAGTTGAAGTTGCCGCTGCAGGTTGTTTGTGAATTCCGGAACGACAAGGGTATTCGCTTTGATGAGACATTCAAAAGCTAACAAGTAGGAGGAGCAAGTTCCCCCAACCATAACCATTGACCAATTCTACACCGTGCGCCACCAGCCCTAGAGTCGCTTTTCAACGTAATAAATAAAATTAATTGGGGTAGTATATACTTAGAGGACAGAGTTGACAGATGGTGTACTACTAAAAATACTATTATTATTTCTATCGGAAAGAAATACTAGTTTATCACTAATATAGACGAAGAGCGTCAAATACAATGTTAGGTGAGCTATCAGTCGAGATTGTATGTCAGTTTTTTTTGCTGAAAATCAGAGGATGACACTCACAGGTATGTAACACCAGAAGAGCCTGAAATAACGTTGATAGAAAGCGTATTGGTTCCTGTAAGTAGAACACTGTTGGCTGTAATAGAGCCAATTTGTAAGTACCACTACATTATATCAGTTAACATGTTAACCCACGGATAGTGACAGTATACACAATATTCTTTGGGAAAATCTTGTTAGCAAGTACTACGTTAAGAAGGACAGATACATACATTTCCACGCCAAGTTCCTCGAGTGACACCTCTGGAATTAGGTTGTGAAGGAGCAGAGGGAGCAGGTCCAGTCCAGTTATTTACCGTGACCTGTGGCCGGCCACCTATAACAAGATTAGTCAACATTAGATTGACAGAGCCACAGGTACTCACCAGCAAATGCTAAGGTAGTTCCTATCTCAAGTGTCTTGCTGCTGCTTACTTGGCTAGACGTAAGAGTAAACTTAATTGTGACAGATCCAACGGCCTTATAATCGAATGATAAGATCAATAAACTTTTCAATAGACGTGAAAAGATTTACCTTGAAGATTGCCATGGGGAAGGTGCTGATCGCATTCCCAACGGTGAATGTGACTGAATTGCATGGCTCGAATACATCTAGCAAATTATAAGTAACTTTCACTCACTTGGGCCCCAGCTTTTCATGCGATTATCGCTTGGGCTACGAAAACGAGAGAGCCAGGTTATACATTCATTTTGCAGATTATAATTCAAACTCACTGCATTGTTTCAATCAAACTAAAAAGAAGTTAGCTAACCAAAAAGTCAAATTGAGTGAAAAACGTGCTCGGCGTTAAGGAATCCTCTCGGAGTACCGTCAAATTCACCAATTTGCCAAATCACGCTGGGGCTCTAGAAGACCTGGTTAGATGGAGACTGAAACACTACGTAGGACATACAGATTCTTGGGACGCGATATTTAACGATGCCACAGATCCTGCAACTACCTTGACTGACTTGCTTGAAACAGCAAGCTCTGATTTGTATACTATTAATGTATTAGTGAAGAGGGGCTACGGAAAAGCTGATGCCCGCACATGTCATAGTATATGTACCAGGCTTCATATATGGGCTAACGAAGTTACCAGAGGAGTCGGTGCGTACCCTGCAATTAAAGACTATTTATGTATGTTCAACTCGATAGTAAAGCAGAAATAATCACCAGTACTGTGCAGCGGAGTTATTAAAGCCAACAACCTGAAGGCTCGAATATTGGGATGCAATTCCAGAAGACTTGCCACTGACGCGACCGCGAGAAGCTTTTGGAACAAGGCCAGTGACACTCAAAGTCTCCCAGAATGAGGTATCTACACAAACTCTCTCAACATAATCGAAAATGAGTGAAATAGCGAGACACACACCAATGTCGGAGGAAGGCGTCGAACCAGAAGTAAACCAAAGAGTGCTGTATCAGGAATTAATTGAAAGGGGTCTTTGTTAGACAAATAGATTTAATTACTATGGGCCGTGCAAACCCATTCTGAAAGCTTTATCAAAGTTCGCTAAAGCCGTACTAGAATTATAACAATAGAAACGCACATTCGGTTTGGGTATGACCAGAGTTCTTTGTCGTGTTAAGCACGTTGATTTGGAATCAAATGATGGCTCACCATGTCTAGGGAGTAGATATAAACACTGCTACTAGACATAACTATGGATAAGACTCACAGTAGTATAGCTCCTGTTGAGTGGCTAAAAAAATATGACGTCGATCAGTTAACTAAATACTTCAAACAAATAACAGTCGCTTACTGCCTTGGTTATTAATATCGCGCATGAATGGGCCGCCTGAATTACTTTCATATCCGGTACCAGGAATGATCATATATACACCAACACCAGAGCCAGTAACGCCATGAACCTTATCGTCGATGAACTGTTTTGCAGAATAAAACTTGGACTTAGTCTTCCCATTGAGCTTAAATACGTCGCTGGCCTCGACAGCAGTCCCGCCGACGATTTCGGAGTCGGTGTAACCGTTAGGAACAGCAGTCTTGCTGAGACGTGCCACGAAACGTAGTTCTCCGATTGTTGGTTCTGCGGTAATACTTTAGAATGTCAGAAAGAGAATTCGAGGAAGGAAATGAATAAGATTACTAAGTAGCCATATGTATGGCAGGGTCGTTATAGCGGGCGACATAGAATCTGAGTGTTTGTTAATCAAGCAAGCCTAAAATATGTGATGTACCAGTTTGACTTACTGAGTAAGTGTGCTGGTTTTGCAAGTGATTTTGATGTAGTTGTTATTGTTCCCAGTGCGGACCCAGCTACAACTGGCACCGATTCCAGAGGAAATCTGACTCTTCTTGGATCCAGAGTCTTGCGTCTAATCACGATCAGCATATTAGCTTTTGGTCTTAAGTATATTTGGAGTACATACCTCAATCCCGTTAAATTTCATCGACGTAACATCACCAGTGGTTTTTTGCACTATTTCCATGCAGATAGTAAGTGATGAAGATGATACGAAGTATATTAATTTATAGTATACCTGTAAATATTAAACCGGCGGATGTATCAACGATATGAGTTCCCAGATTCTGTGAGCCCGAAAGCTGACACGGACGACACCAGGACGTTGAAGAGGCAAGCACACGACACGAGCGCTTTGAGGAATATCATGGTGAAAGCCTGAGCGAGCTCCTCCTTGCAAGCAGGTTAAGCTGTGATATGTAGCATCATAATCTCATACTTAGGCTGCTTTTAAAGAAAAACTATCCGACCAACGTCTTGACAACCTGTGTAACCACATGTTTATGAAGATCGTAACGAAGTAATACCCGAGCATTACTACTGCATGCGAGGTGCGTAGGTCCGGAGAATGTAAAGGGAAAACAACCACGCAATCCTATTCGATAAGGCTACATCTCGTGTTGTATCCTGCGTGTAGTTGCCAGAATCCAGATGTCCTTCAGGACTTCAAGCTTCGGTTTTAATGGGTTTGCGATACGGACTGAGTGGATAATCCGACTTTTCTGTGTAAAATAGCGACCTGGAAAATGCGCTAAGGAATGAGTGAGCAGTGTATGGATCTTTAAACATTAGATATTATAATATTACGCTCTTACACTGACAGTACACCACGGTTCAATGAATTTCCTATATTTCAGACCTGCCACGGTTCGGGGCTAGGCTGCGAAACACTGAACAAGCCGCGAGTTGTTTTTTACAATCAAGATATCATTTTACGGATAAAACGCGTATAAGCGTGGCGCCCACTTGGCGCTCACTGGTCACAGGAACCGTGGAAATCTGATGGTATCTTGAGATTTTAGAAAAGTAGGCATGAGGGGGCAGGGGCCACAACTTGCAAGTTCTTCATACACTTATGTTTCGTGATGTCCAGGTATCGGCGAACTAAATACCGGGATTTGGTAATATGTTCCTTTAGTCAAGTGATAGTACTGAGTATTAAACGGACTACTTAGTTGCTACTTGGTAGCACTTGAATTGCTAGCTCGGGGCCCGGGCCGACCGTCGAAGCTGAAGCGCCGAAGGACCATTATCGCTGAGCGCTGAGGATGAACTTTGAGATGATGAGAAGACACGATAACAGCACGCACCTTGACTCCGAACACGATCTTGCTACTTACAAAAATCCCAGACGATTAGCACTTTCAATGGATTCTCATTACGGCCTGTGGGCTTGCTAAGGCTCAGCAATAGCCTGAGAGTGAATAACAAGGTACGTCAGCAAGCGGGACTGTATGGTTTACCTGCTCCAGCCTCCTTAGCATCTTCTAAATACAAAGACGACAAAAATCAATATGAATGAATGAAGTCGTAAATAGTAAAACAAGTGCCTATTCACTAAACTGAATCTAGCATTAAAATGTGAGTCCGTTGTTGGAGTAACGCGTATGATCATGATAATGTTGTAGATCAAGTTTGAATCAGAATCAAGCAGTAAATTCCTCACTTCCTTCACCAGTTAGCTCTCTTTGTCTGATTTCAGACTTGATATGTACGAGATCAACTTCCAGGTCCACCGAGCCATTTTCTGGCCAACGCTGTAAAGCCCAATGACGCACGTAGGCGCTGCACTGAAAAATGAAAGCACGTCAGTGGGCGATTACGGAAATCGTGGAAGAAATATACTCTGAAGTAACGCTTCTGTGCATACTTCTTGTACAACGAAGCATGTGGAACTGGGTTTGATAACACGTACTCCAATATCATCTTCGCTATACTGAGCAGATCTTTTTCAGCATATGTACTATAGTGCTCCAGATTTGGGGTCTGAGGCGAACAACGATCAACACAAAATTGAAGCTTCTAGATGTTGCTGTTACGTACCCAATCCTCCCTATCCAATGTGAGCCTTGCAAGCCACAGCGCAACGGCAGCCATAGCCGAAGGGACTACGTTGATTAGTCTCCATTCTACCAGTCCGATTTCAAGCAAGTATTTTGCTATTGTCCTAGCTTGGACCTCGCAGTCATCGGCCTTACTTGCTCGCCGAAGCCATCCCATTGGTCCAGGCGCACGAAGATCCCATTCAATTGTTCGCAGGATATAACGTTCTGCCTTCAGGATGTCCTCAGTGCCGTATTGATTGTCCGAAAGGAATGCAAGTTCTGCGACAGCTGGTGCATACATCTCTTCAAATTTTGTGGCAATGAAGAAACATGCAAGCCCGACCAGTTGGAGCTTGGAAAGAGATATAGGCCAAGCGGACAAGAATCGATCCAGAATATTCACGCATAAGAACAAGGATTCAGGTAGCAGCCCAAATTTAGCATGGACCTGAAGTAACCAGTCGACAAGTACACCTCGGTGATCCCAAGTGAGTTCGTTCTGATATTTCATGTAGTCTGGACTTGGCATAGTAGCAACCTGTGGAAGGACGTGTGAAGAGGGTATCAAAATGAGCAAAAAAGAGGAATATACCTCAATCTCTTTCCAATACTCGCACACCTCGGCAACGTATTCACTGACCATCAGAGGATCGTCCCAATCATCGGCATCGAGATCATCCCAGGACTGGAGTCCAGCGGTATCAACTTCAGTTTCCAGGTTCACTAGCTCTGCAGCAATCTTGTCCGCATCCAGTTGAGACTGGTCTATGAGACTTCCTTCGATCGCCAGGCGAGCGAGCTCAGTATGTCTCCTCTTGGAAGCTCGCTCCAATTCTTCAGCTGCCTCCTGCATCACATCCTCGTTATTGTCGGTATGCATGTCTTGATGGGTATCCAGAATCATCAAGTTGGAATCCGGAATAGTATCTCTCTCCTTCACCAGGGGTTTGCGTGTAACTTCTTGCTGTGGACGAACACTGACGATTGTGCGTGTCGTAACATTGGAGGCGATTCTCTCCAAAGGCTTAGAAGATCTAGCGCCAGTAAAAACTGTCGTGTTCACCTTAGCCTTCTCAATGGGGGCAGGAGGCTCCTTCATCTTGCTTTTAGTTATGCCACCCGCAATCCTGGTCTTGTTATTCGTCACAAGTCCTGTCACTTCCACTAAAACATCTCGCTTTCTCTTTACAGCATTCCGCTTATCTATAATTTCCTCTGGTTTCCCTGGCATAGAAGTAGTACCATTTCCCGATACCCCAGTTGTGGTTGAACGTGTGGCAAGTGCCTTGCGTATTGAAACCCGAGAGGGTCGAGCGGTCGCATTTTCTGCATCTCTTTTAGTTCTCGTAGTACGGCTCGTACGTTGTACCTGAAACAAATTAAATATGGTGAAATAAGGGTAAGAATATACGAACTGGGATTGACGACATGACGTATCGGGGGAGAGTTGTGGTTCAATGGGGTATCGCAGCAGAGAAGAAGTGATTAATGGTACAGATGTGCTCTGACTTCTTTAATAATTTACGAGGGAATGTAGGGATAGACAAGAGTGAGAAGGAGAGAAATATAATGGAAGTGAGATGTTGAAGAATAACATAGGGAACAGTTTTGTTCGAAGCCATTGGAGACAAAGCCAAATAATACGAACGCGTCCAAGATAACACGTGATGGCGTAAAATAGACGCGACATCTAGGACCGAGGCGATTTGGCGAACACCGGAGACAAACACCCGTTGTCACAGTTAAACAGGCCTTTGTTCACAGTTCAATATCGATGGTAACTGGAAAACCATATTATAAAACCAAAAAAATATTTATGGTCCTTAAAGAGTAGTGCCTTATGCATTATGATTATCAGCGGACTGCTTTTACTAGCGTATCCAATACTTTGGATTCAAAATAAGTAACCCCTAAGTCCGTATCTGACCGTCGTAATGCGCAAACAATATCAAGTCTGCTCTTCCCCTTGCTTTGCTTCAACAGCTTCCCTGA
This sequence comes from Cyathus striatus, assembly GCA_025738555.1. Taxonomy (NCBI): domain Eukaryota; kingdom Fungi; phylum Basidiomycota; class Agaricomycetes; order Agaricales; family Nidulariaceae; genus Cyathus; species Cyathus striatus. Next base: position 2,789,317 of record JAOVFP010000016.1, on the reverse strand, counting down.
GACCACCGGAGCCTTCCTCCCCAGCTCCTCCAACAATAGCCTGCACAGCTGCAGCCAAACTACTAGGAACACCAGCGCTATCGAGTGTGTCCCCAGATGTTGCCCGTGCCGGAGGCTCAATCTCCATATCGGGCTCAGGAGCAGATTTAACGTCTTCTGGCGTTACCCACTCCAACTTAATTTGAACATCAATTATATCTGCCCCAATGCCAACGGGGAAGTCCAAGTCTGTTCGAGTAAACATAAGCGTTTCTGAAGTCGATTGGACCGGAGCTTGTGACGTTGAAGGAGGAGGTTGAGACATATGGAATGTTGGGATGAGCCATAGCCAGCCCATGAAGACCTTTATAGTGAATATACGATAAGTAGCATTATGGTACTTCAAAACTGAGGTTTCTTACCTGACCCATATAAAGCTTTACTCTCACTTCTCTGCTTGCGTCCAAAATAATACCTCGTTTAACCTGACGCTCTCTCTCGCGCATAGAACCTGATGTCAAGTCATATACCGAATTAACTTCGGATTTAGGAATATCCAATGCTTCGACATCTACATGATTCCTGTCCTTTGCGTTAGGCTTCATCATGTTTAAGCCATCCTGTATATTTTCCCATCTTTTGTCGCTAAGTGGTCGAAGAGTATACGCTATGATATCTCCATCCTATTATAAATTAAATTAAAACTGCCGGAATAAGCTGATAAGATGAACATACCGCAGTGTGATCTTCGTGTGACTCATCTTCACCGAGCCTGGCGAAGCCTCTAACCATTTTCCCTGTGTCCCAGTCCCCACCAGCGAAGAGTTTGCTCAGCTCACGCCCTTGATCTTTATCTTTAAATTTCATATGTTCGGAGCCCTTTCTTCTGTGTCCCATCCTTCCTTTTTCATCTCTGGTATACACTTCCCATCGTTCAAGGGTTTCGACGAGATTGTCGTCATAACGCGCAAGCGACGCCCAAACGTGGTTTGCGCTGTTCCCGTTCTTTCCATTAACAGTAGGCGACTTTGTATCCTTTGCGCGATCAATTACAATGTTGGCGGCTCTGAGGATACTTTTCTTAACCCCCGACGTCTCGTGCATGCGAAGTTTAATTTCAGTTAGGCGAATCATGGGTTTGACGTCTAAACGCCGAACCGATTGGGTTGCGGAAGAGGATGATGTAGATGACGGGGAAGTACTTCCATGCTCAGGCCCAACTAAACGTGAGCTTGGTTTGCTAATCCACAAATGTAAAGGAGCCTCGTGTGCGAGGATTAACGCCCAATAGTTGAGCCATCGTCGCTGGCTAGGTATACTGACACCCTGTTTTACTTTCTTCCCTTCGCTAGGTGACTTCATTCTCCGAGCGGTATGCAAATCTAGAACGCCTTTCAGTGAGCTAGTAAAGGATTTTTCATGATTTATATGGCCACCAGGAACAGGAGAAGAATTTAGGATTTCCAAAGGAGGTGATCCTGTTTCTTGCGCATCGAGAATACCTACGGTATCGAAGTCAGGCTTGGAGGTTTCAAATACAGGGCTTAGAGAATGCTTTTTCGCGGCAACATCATGGATTTCGCTAGAATCGTCGGGCAGGGAGTCCATAGTATTTTCCGTTCGAATCTTAGCCCATTCTTTCTTGGAGTAGTTTTGTTCCAGCTTTGGCGGTGTAGGCTCATCATCCAACGACAGAAGATATGTACAAGCCATAGTACCTGATCGACCTTTCCCAGCTAGAACATACCTGGGTTATTAGAATAAAAAACAATCAAAGCTCTCAGCACATGCCTTTGCAGTGGAGAACGGCTACCCGCTCAGGAGAACCGCTTAACCACGCACGCATCTCACGAGCTAGTAAAGGCATAATGGCTAAAGGTGGTGCGCTGTAGGAGCGATATTAAATTAAAATCTGGATACCAAATGAAACGATGCTACTGACTGATGATCTGGGAATGGATAACGACTGACTCTTCCATCGAAAACAGAAGCCTCGTACGAATTCTCTTTGATGGGACAAAAATTAAAGACCCAGTAATTCTTCCCATGTCGATGTTCGAGGAACCTTTTGGCATCTTCCCTGCGATTACGATAAAACCCCTCCATACCCACAGCTGGGTAACCCATAATGATGATTTGATCTGTTACATATACCAGATCTGCAGGATGAACTAGTATAAGTATGAGGAGGGGAGATCATCGACTGGTTTTTACCTAGCTCAAGATTGAGCTTTGAGTCCTTAAAACGAGCCTTGTTTCCGGAGACGATGCGTCGAATATAGTCTGCCATATTGTTGAAAGAGATAGAGGAGCAATGAATTACGGACGCGCCGCATTGTAATGGCTTGAAGTAGAGGGACGATGCCCAGCAAAGTCGCGTGACCTAGTGACGACACAGAGAATACATGACGCCATCGTACAAAAATAGAGCAGCGATTGGCAGCAACCCTGCACAACGTACGGAACATTTACACTGCCACCCGTTGAGCAACTATAGCAATCTTCTTGCACCTCAAAGAGCCTCAAGCTCAAGGACAAAGGTACTAAAAGAAGTGCATTCCAACATGATTGATTGATGCATGATGCATGGATATTGAATATTGACCACATTTTTTAAATGATAATAAGTACATTTATTTATATGAGCTGAGAACTTCCCAATTCTGAGCCAATTTTGAGTCTGATTAGTAGCTTGGATTTGACTTGGATACTGCAGAATCAAATGAAAAAGTGAATGAATGAAATCTTGCATTCTATCCCGGGACTACATAGTACATACGCACCGTGCTAGTAGTTTCGGATTTTCCCGAGACTTCACCGTCGCGCGACGCGACCTAAGTTGAACTTCAACACTTACCCCCGAATTCCCGACCCACTGCAATGCACACTATGCTACACCACGATATGCAACTCTGACAGATCTTACAGTAACGTACGCGACTCTAAGTTCCGCAAATGCACACTTCTTTGATATCTTCTCTTGGGGATCTCAGGAGATCACAGGTCATACCGTTCGGCTCATATTTTCTGCAAAAATCGTGTTTACTTTAAGTTTACTTGGAGCAGCCTAGTGAAGTTATTTTTATAGCCTAACACAATTACTGGTACTTGAGTCAAGAGAGAAGATCAGCAGAATGTATCGCGATCATTTCTTGCAGACTTCGATGATGGATAAGGATACATGTCTCGACCCACAGACCACTTCGCTCAACTCATTGGCACCTGGTTTGTCAACAACATAATGCTCGGGCGGGTTCTCGATCCATGACCTGAACAGCTGCCTGTTGCGGATATGAAATTACGGACGTTCGATACAAGTGACAGTTCCTTGGATTCATTTGGACTGGAATGGCATGAGACCTTCCCCCTGTCAGAAGATATAACTCGAGCTCTGACGTGGTCAAAAAGAACAACCTCGCGAAGTCGTGGTATTCTACCATCATGCCTAGCTCCCTATCACACAATTCTCGAGCACCTTATCCTCTGGTAAGTTAATGGTCTGCCTGCCGTCTCAACTTATTATATGAAGCCTAAGACATGATACTCCTACAGATAGATGTAAAAGCCGCCCTGCAGCGTGCCAAAGGTGATTCCTACCTATCTGAGTCCCACAGCTCGACATTTTGACTCTTGAACAGATGCATCTACAATTACAGATGAGACCGGTCAAAAAGTAGTTGACCCGGCCAGATTGTTTGCCCTTGCTACGACGCTCATTGAACAGTTCAATACAAATGGTCTTCTAGAATGCCTAAACATGGCGATCGCTCTCTTTCAAGAAGGCCTTTCTTTGCTTCCTCCCGGTCATCTTAACCAAGCACCAGCTTTGGATGGATTCGGGACTGCACTTAGGAAACGCTTTGGGCGGCTGGGACGACGGGAAGATATCGACGATTCCATTGAATGTAATCGGCAGGCCCTCGATTTAGGTGATGCAGATGATCCAGACAGACCGGTTTCCCTTGGAAATCTTGGACTTGCTCTTGTTGACCGCTTTAGTCGCTGGGGTATCGTTGCTGATCTGGAAGAAGCCCTTTCTCTTCACGAAGAAGCACTCTCAGCTGCACCCCATGCACATCCTGTTCGGGTGATATTTCTAAATCACTTCGAATATACCCTCAAAGTGAAGTATAAGTTCTATGGTCAATTAAAAGACCTAGAGAAGATTGTCCTTCTCGACCGAGAAGCAATGCGGTTGACACCACCCGAAAATAATATTCGCCGCGCATTCATTTTGAACAACCTTGCTGCAGCACTTGTCATGTTGTTCGAACGTACTGGACAAGACAACCACCTACACGAGGCAATTTCCTTGGATAGGGAAGCTCTCAGAATAATCCCACCGAGGCATCCGGAAAGGGACGCACTGATCTATAATTTAGCTGACTCGCTCCTTGTGCTACATGAAAGGAATGGTGAGACCGAACCTCTGATGAAGCTATCGTTCTTCATAAGGAAGCACTTCGACTTCGACAACCCCCTCATCCCCAGCACTCCAGCTCCCTCAATTCATTGGCTGTTGCGTTTAAACAAAGATTTATGATCACCAATAAAGTTAAGGACTTAGAGCTTTCTATTTCAATGCATAAGGAAGCAACGACACTTACCCCTGTTACCCACCCTGGGCGACTACACATGCTAGATGAATATGCTTGCTCTTTGTTGATACGGTACGAGCAAATTGGAGATGTTTATGACTTGAATAGGGCAACTTCCATCTTCCGCGAAGTTTTGAAAGGGTATACGGACACCCATCCTTCACGACCTACCGCCCTAACAAGTCTATGTCGTGCACTTCTGATCAAATTCAATACTACGGCCGAAGCTCAATACTTGGATGAATCTATTTTGCACGGAAAAGCTGCGTTAGATCTGTGCGAAGAAGGGCGTCCACTCCGATCTACTGCATTAATTGAATTAGGGCGCGGGTTATCTACCAGATTTCAACTGACCGGAGACCTAAAGGACCTGAATGAATTGGAGGCTCATCTTCAAGAAGCTATAGAATTATTACCAGCATCGGCTCTGAGCCGTGCTTTGTGCCTTCACATTCTTGCCACGGCATTCCTGCTTCGCTTCTACGAAACCAATAAACCAGAGCAACTAGAAAAAGTCATCGCTCTCCTGAGGGAGACTATCGAAATGAAGCTAACTCAACGACAAATTGCTACGCTGGAGACTTCAATGAGCAGCCTTGCTGTTGCTCTGAAAACCCGGTTCCGACGTACTCGAAAGAAGGAAGACCTGGAAGAAGCAGTGTTTCTCTACCGCGAGGCTCTCGCACATCTCGCGCCGACCCACCTTCACCGATCCGATCTGCTCGATAACCTTGCAGTTGCATTGAAGCTTCAATTCGATAGTTTCCATGAATCAACTCTTTATCTTACTGAAGCCATTTCCCTTCACAAAGAAGCCTTATCCCTAACTACTAGTTCCCATCCACTTCGTGCTCATCGACTAAATAACCTTGCAATAGCACTTGCAGCTAAATTTGATATGATATCTATGAACTCACAAGACGTTGATGAAGCCATCATTCTCTTACGCGAAGCCGTTGATCTCCGACCGGTTCCTCATTCCCTTCGCTATCACGCCCTTCACAACCTTGGTGTACTCCTATATAACAAGGTTGCTAAATGTTCACCCAGTGACAACGCCCTGGACCTCCTTGAAGAGTGCATATCGCTGCACGAAGATGCCCTGAACCTTCTCCCCCACCTACACCCAGAAACTACTCAAATTCTTATCTCCCTTTCTCAGTCTATATTCCAAGTATTCCTCCTATCAGGAGATGTCAACGCCCTTGAGCTGAGTGTTTGCATATTCCGCCTGGCGGCGGCGCACGAAACCGCACCCGTCTTCCTTCGCTTCAGAGCCGCCAGACGATGGGCAGAACTAGTAGACGACAAGCATCCTTCTACCCTGGAAGCATGTAAAGTTGCCATTGGTCTCTTACCCCGGTTGGCTGCATTGAATCTGGACATTTACTCCAGACAAGAAATTCTAAAGTCAGGAGTTGATAGTCTAGCTCGGAACGCTGCCAGATGTGCTTTACGTTCAGGGGATCCCATATTAGCAGTGGAACTCCTGGAAGAGGGGAGATCCATGTTTTGGTCGCAGTCCCTGCAACTGCATGCCCCAATTGACAAACTAACCGAGCGCGTGCCAGAGCTAGCAGGGCGTTTTCGCGAAATCTCGCTTGCTTTGGAAGTGGGCTCCTATCAACCCCTTATGTACTCCCCCGGATCTCATTTGAACAGTAGTAGCTCGAAGCTGAAAGAACGAGAGGTTGCCCGCTTGAGACTGTTACATGAGGGATGGCGAAACGTATTACAGGAGATTCAGGATGTCGAGGAATTTAAGGATTTTCTTCAACCTCGACAGTTTTCTGCGCTTCAACAAGCAGTGGAATGCCCAATAGCCATTATTATCCCTACCCACTCATGCACTGACATCCTCTTGCTCTCTGGCACCTCGATAACCCACATCCTTGTTCCTGATCTAGGACAGATTGCGGTGGACCAACTCGTTGCCTGGATTCGCATCGCGTCCAATTCTACTGGTCGAAAATCCAGCGACGATGAGCTTGCAGAGATGTGTGAGACTACATTGTCTCTAGACGTGTTTCGCAGTATTCTGAATCCTGACGATTCCGAATGTAGAATCGGAAGAGTGTTCGCAAGCGGGAAAGTGAACGGGGATGATATATTTATGCTAGTGCTTGGTGTTTTATGGGAAAAGATCATGTTTCCTATTGTTCAAGCTCTACAACTAGAGGTTTGTGTAGCTCAACACATCTAATAACACAACTAATCTTTAATAGAAATCAGATACACCGCCTATCATCCGTCTGCTCCCCTGTGGTCCACTGACATTCCTCCCAATCCACGCCTCAGGTATTTACATGTCAACTCCTCCAACGCTCCTATCCGACTTTGTAATCCCAACATACATACCCACCCTCTCCTCCGTCTTATCTAACTCCCCTTCTTCTCCTTCCCCTCCCCCTCCAACCAATCAGAACCTACTAGCAATAATCCAACCCCTACCCAGCGCACCCACCGAGTTGCGCAAATTAAAACTGCACATCCCGCTCTCCAATCTTACCATCCTCTCTCCAGCACCAGTTTCCTCAGTCCTCACCTCGCTTACCAGCGCGACTGTCGTGCATTTCGCGTGTCACGCCAAACAAGACCCGCACCACCCGCTTGAGAGTAGTCTTCAACTCGAAGACGAATCCCTGAGCGTCGCGCAGCTTCTCGAAGCCCGAGTTGAAGGAAAAGAACTGGCATTTTTGTGTGCATGCGAGCCCGCTGCGGGGGACAGAGCATTGCCGGACGAGGTTATCCATCTAGGAGCGACGATGCTGTACGCTGGGTTTAGAGGCGTTGTAGGGACTATGTGGTTCGTCTCTTAGTGTCTTCTCCAATACATCTCCACTGACGAGTGTTACAGGCCGATGGCGGATAGCGATGGCCCGCGTGTCGCGGACACATTTTACAAGCATTATGCATCCGGAAAGAAACCTGGCGTGCCGTTGAAGTTTAATGATGGACCTAGAGCGCTACATATGGCTACGAAGAGGCTTATAGCAGAGAACGTTCCTTTTACTAGATGGGTTCCATTCATTTATATTGGTAATTAGAATTTACATGGACACTGAGATCAAAATGGATCATATAATTTACGGCGGACACAACTTTCATGTTCTATATGTATATGTAACGTTTCTTACGGACTTGCATGCAATATGTTGAACTATTTGTGTTACAGCGACGCGTGACATCTTTAGTACTGTGACCGTGACGCGCCTTTCCCTGTACTCCCAGCTTCACTCAAGCAACTCAGCGATGGTCAGTCTCCTTCTTCCCCTTCCCATTTCCGAGGCACCAATACCCGCCTGTAGTCCTCTCGAATAGAAATCCTCAATGAAGGCGGATTCAGATCAGATGGACGGAGACAATATGAACTACGGGATATGAGAATCGAACTTGCCCCGCGCGGAACCTCAGACGGGTGTGCAGTGGTATCACATGGACTGACACAGGTGCTCGTAACGGTATTTGGACCGAGAGAAGCGAAAATGCGTTCTCAGACAATGCACGACCGGGCGAATATTAATGTCGAAGTTGGAGTTGCTGCTTTCAGCACGGGTGAAAAAAGAAAGAGAACTGGGAGGGGGGATAAGTGAGTTTTATTACTTTTTCGCTGCGGAATACTCTAATCTATTATCTACAGGCGAATACTCGAAATTGCAAGTACCATAAAATCTACGTTTGAACCCGTGATCCAAGCCAACCTCTACCCGCGCACTCAAATTGATATCTACGTGCAAATCCTCCAACAAGACGGGTCTGTCCTGCAGACATGCATAAATGGGACAACACTGGCGCTGATAACAGCCGGCATCCCAATGGTGGACTTTGTCTGTGCAGTGACGGGGGGCGTACACCAAACGCAGGCAATGCTAGATCTAACACATCTGGAGGAGAACGATGTGCCGAACGTGACGGTTGCGATGATGCCGAGGAGCGGGAAGGTTGCACTGGTGACACTGGAGACGCGGCTGCATGTGGATCGGTTTGAAGAGATCTTTAGGGTTGCGGGGGAGGCGGGAATGGTCGTGCATGGGGAGATGAAGCGGGCAGTGGTGAAATGGGGAGAGGGACTGGTGGACGCCATGCAGGTGGTGGTTGGAGGAGCAAAAGAAGAGAAAGAGGGGGAGGCGATGGACTACTAGGTGAATGGACGTGGAAGGGAGTGCCAGAGGAGATATTAAAGATTAATTTTGTGGCTCTACACCAGATTGTATTTTTAGATGAGAATATACATACCCGATTTCCAGGAATCTTGGCAACATTATTCTGGGTGATATGTAGAGAATTAATAATTAGTACTAAAGTGAAGTCAAATCGATGCTCAGCTCTATGCATGGCAAATGACTTACAGATCATTAAGATAGTCCAGACATTCTAAATGAATTCTAGGAACAAGGCCATTAATCATCAGCTGCATTTCCTTATTTTCTTCCAGCAGACTCGCTGCCATCCACAAACATAGAATACAGGATATTTGCAGACTTGACTTTTCTTCTATTTATTTCATCATACGCTTGAGAAGCAGTCTTGGCATCTTCAAACTTGACAAGGGTAACGTATTGTATCCGAGGTGAGTCTAAACGTTCAAGATCATGAACGTAGTAATCCAGAATAAGACCACGTACTAAGATCGACCTTTTTGACGTTGAAGCCATCCACCAAAGCTTTTACTTCCGCTTCTACCAGAGGTTTGGCGCCCACAAGAGCCACAGTATCAGTTTTTTTGTGCTGTAAAGTAGAGGTAGGATTGGCTTTGTAGGAAATCTTTAGATGGCGTTTGAAGAAGAAGTAAGGTTCCGCTTCGTTCGACTCGTATACGTTAACTGCATGGTCTAGATGGTCGAAGACGACAATTGCGAGGCCACGACTACGACCGTCTGGAAATCGACCTAATACACAAAGAGAGTTAGGGAATTGTACTCAGAGGAACAATCAAACGAACCGATGTACACACTCTCGACTGGACCGAACTGGGAGAAGAAATCTTTCACGTCTGTTTCGGTGGCATTCCAGTCGAGGCCAGTGATATATAAGCCTCTGTCGGGTCTTATAGGGCCAGACGCTGTACTCTTTAGAGCATTTTTATGATAGGACAGCTCCAAGTCGTTGTCGTCGAGGTGAAATGGGACATCTTCACCCGAATTGTACACCCTTACTGCCTGTTCTAACGTATCTAACGTGAGGAATCCGAATCCACGAGAATCACCGTTTCGGTCCCGCACTAGGTATGGGATGAGCTGAAGCGTTTACAGGCAGAATATTAAAGTGATACCTATGCGAACTTCCTTCAGGTGGGCGTGATATGAAGAGAATACCGCCTTCAGGTCGTCTTCGGTAGATGTTGGAGGTATCGATGTGATAAGCAGCCTTCGATTTGGTTTTGAAGATTCAGGTTCCCAGCTGTCGGTGTGCTCTCCATAATGATCAAAGTGCAAGGGATCCCATTGTCGTTGATCCCAAGGCACAGGCACTGCGGGGTCGGTGTTTTCCATCGCTGGTGGGCGCGTAGTAATGTATTCCTGAAAGTTGCTTGATGAACGGGATATTTGAGTTCCAGAACTCGGAGGAGGGGTAAGGTTATTTAAAGATAGGATTGGATTTGGAGGTTTAGTTTCTTCCAAGCGTCGATCCCAAGATGGTCTGCGTTCACGTTGAGATTTCGCCGAGAATGAGAGCATACGGGTAGGGAGAGGGCGATTGTGGGCAGTGGTGAGTGTCCTGCATAGTGAAGTGGCGAGGATGTTGACGCGCATGATAGATGTTTAACGTTGAGAGAAAAGCGTGAGAATATTATAATGTTGAAATGAATTCAACTAGTGAATGACGTCACGCGAAATAAGGTGTCCTCGCGTCACCAGGTATGTCATCCGTCCCCTGTTCATCCCGACTCGAGCTATGTTATCGCTTCTCAAAGTCTTTTACGATTCAGATGTGCCGACCAGTTTTATCGCTACGTCAGCTACCTTTATTTCTGGAGTGCGTAATTAATGCGTAATTCTCGATCAACACAATACATTCGTCTCCAATGCGGTCACTACCTGGAGCACTCCACTGTCTACCCACTATATAACGACATAGGCCTTCTCTTGTCCCTCTTATTATTAGTATCTGCATCTCCTTTACTTTTAAAAACAACTTGTAATTCAAATCAACGACTATCATGGACAAATCCACTTCTGTTATTGCTGCCTTCAACGCTGGAAAGCTTCCCTCCACCCAACAGTTCAACCAGTTCATCGACTGGCTCAACAACGTTGGCATCACTCACCTCGAGCCTCAGTCACAAGAGGGCCTCAGTTCTCAAGGAAAGCTCCTTGCAAATGATCTACGCACCGTTCTCGATGCGTACAAGAAACTCGCCAACAACAAAAATAGTGTGTATTTTCTCTTTTATTTTCAAATCTTTACTTACTCGACTTGCAGGCGACAACGCCCTCCAACGCGCCATCTGGCATTTAGCCTCCGGCGACGTTACTACCACCTCCCAAACCACCGCCACAAAAGATCAAGCACTTGACGACGTCGATTCTATTCGCAACGCCCTTCGCACTCTCGTATCCATAGCATGGGGTAGTCTCTCTTCAGAAGGCACTTCGCTCTTTAACGACTTCCTCTCCGTTATCCGTCTTTCTCTCGCAGACGCTGCTGAGCTCGTCGAAGAGCAGGCTGGCTGGGCAAAAGAGAGCCTAAGGGATGTCGAGGAAGGCGTACAGGATGGCGAGCGCGACACCCTTGGTAGAGACAAAAAGCGTCTCGAAGAAGAGAAGGGTGACGTCAAGGTTCAGTGGGAACATGGAATGGACACCGTTAAGAGTGCAGGAAGCACTGTCATTGATGGTTCTAGAAAAGCCTCCGAAACTATTGAAGAGAAGAAGGACCAGACATCCAACAGGCTTCAGGATGCTTACTTGAAGGTATGCATAATTTTTTTTTTGTTCATTTAATGCTTCTTAACACTTTGTCTCCAGATCTGCGACCGTGCCCAATCAGATCCTGAATACCGCAAGTCTTTTGACACCCTCTTTACCCTCATTCAAACCCGCCTCAATCAAACTTTCAATGCCGCCTCCGATCCCAGCACCACTCTCTCTACTTTTATCCAAGACCCCACTCCCGAGCAACACATTCCCAAAGCTCTCTCACTTCTCCGCACCATTTTTGAGCGTCTCTCCGGCACCTCCCTCGACCCCTTCATCAACAAGCTTCGCAGCGTCATCAACATGATCCCCAAGACGAGGAGCTCAAAACCTGGTTCAACGACTTCTTTGAGAGTGCCAAACGCAACTTTGCTGAGCCTGGCTATGCTCGTAGCAACGAGGCTCGCAAGAGCCGCCGGGATTTGCGTGTGCGCTGGAGGACCCTCCTCGAGAAGGACGATAGATGGAAAGCCAGCGTTGACAGCTTGAAGAGCGAGCTTCAGACGCTCGAGGATGGTCTTACAAAGGACAATGATCTTCAAGCCGTTCGTGAGGCTCACGAGAAGCTTGGACGTGATGTCGAGACCGGATTGGTTGAGCCTGGTGTCGAGAAGGCTAAGCAGGGACTACAGGCTGCCATGGAGCAGGCCACTTGGTTCTGGCAAGATTTGTTCAGAGTCTACATTCCCAAGATTTTGAATAAGATGAAGGATGTTCCCATTCCAAGGTCAGTCGCAGCTTTATTTTCCCATTTACAACTGTTTTGCTGACGATAATTCTTCCAGGACTGAATATAAGGATCCTGAGCTTGAGTTCGTTCTCGAGAACCTGGATGTATCTTCCTTTAACCTCCTCCCATCCCATGTGTACATTCGCAACATCACTGACATCAACATCAATACCGCTGCCACTCCTTCGGAACCATCCAAGACTGCCGTCGGCACATTAACCCACATTCAAATTCAGGCTCTTCAAATGACCCTCAACGATGTTTCCTTCTGGTACAAAGACAAGACAGCCAGCATCGGCCCCTCCGAGTTCACCGGTCTCCTTGGCGTGAAGCTTCCTGAGAAGGGAATCGACGTCGATCTAAAAGTCCGCCTCATTCCTGTCGACGTCAAGGGTAACAAGAGCCGCGAGCACTTGAAGCACTTCAACATCATTGAGAAGGTGGACGTCAAGATCAGCGAGGATATTGTCATGGAAGTCCGAGACACCAACCACTCTGTTCTCCTCACTCTCTTCAAGCCTATCATGGTTATGCGTCTCCGCGAGGCTCTCGAGCGTACTCTCACAGAGCAAATTCGTGGTAGCATTGAGTGGGTGGATGCGATTGCCTATGACACCAGCAAGCGCCGCGAGGTGTTTGAGGACACTGGTCTCGGCGGTGGCGCAGGGCTTATTGCTGCCATCTGGAGCGAAATTGGTCGCATTCAGCGCGAAGCACATGAGGACGGCCGCGAGCTCGGATGGCATGCCACCGGAACGGGCGTCATTGTCGAACAGCAGCTGCCCACCTCTGAAGATGGTCAGGGCGGTGGGAAGGCTCAGCTTGCTATGGGAGCTGAACCCCAGATTCTCTCTGGCGACAAGCGTGGTCCCATCGGCACCGCCTCGGAGAGCTTGCGCGATCGCGTAGGCAAGGCTGGTGACGAGCTCGGCGTGGACGTAAATGCTGCTATGGATGTTGATGTCGAAGACGCAAAGAATACCGCAGGTGGTATTGCTAGCGAGATTCAGAAGCGCGCTGCTGGTGCTTTCAAGGAAGGTCAGAAGCAGGTGAACAGTTTCAAGAGGAGCGTCGACAGCAAGGTGAAGCTGGAGCAGGGTAGGGACGGATGGGAGAGTGCTGCTTTCGATTTTGCCTAAATTACTTTGTTATTGGTGGATTTCTTGGACACTCTCTCCTCCATGCATTACTTACTCTTACGATGGCTTATGACGACGACGAAAAAGCAAATTAGCAATCATATGTACATGTAATTATTAGTTTTACTTTCTTGCAATGCAATGTAATTGTACGATGTTTTCAATTTCAATATGATACATACATGACACGTCTGATGACATATTCATGAAAACAAGCGCGATGGTCATCATTTGACATTGATCAATCTCCAACTGTTACATCATCATTGCTGTGCTCCTAGTGATATCAGGCCTTGTCAGGGCTGTAATTCCAAACAAAAGCCTCTTGATAACCTCGAATGGTATAAAAGAAGCATATGGGCGCCTCGAGGCAACCGAACAGCAGGGCTACTCCAACGTTGACCTCAACCGCCGCAGTACTATAGCACATATAAAAATCCAGCGCCGGACGCTGATTGATGAGGTATGCAGTGTTTCCATTCTTCTTGTCTCCGTATCGAGGTTTATAGGACGGTTTTGTAATCCAGGATTCATACTACCCACCGTAACAGAAGACCTACGACAATTACACAACAAACGAGCATCGCGATGCGTTTCAACCTTTTTACAGCAACGGCCGCAACGCTACTGCTCTCTACCACAGCCCTCGCGGCACCACTTCCGAAGACAGGAAGGAAAGTTGACATATGGACTCCAGCGAAGAACATGATTGCTCGTCTGCCCAGTCTATTTAATTTCAGACGTGAACCGTGCGTTTTTCCCGTAGCCGCTTCACCTGTATCGGTGGCACTGACGAGCAGTACAGTGAACATGAAGATATATTCGGTGCAAGAGACCTCGAAGATACGCAGTACCTCGCCGTGCGCGATTTGCCGCCTAGTGTGCTGCGATCAGAAATACCCCAAGCCAGAAGAGAAATGGAGGAGCTTGAGGATGTGGTCTACAGAAGTCCAGAAGACATGTACGTCTTCTTTTACATTTATCGTTATTCCATAAGTATAGACAGCTAAAAACTCGTTAACAGAGAAGCCCGCGAATTGACTGAATTCTTGGAGACAATGCTGAATAGGAGCGCGTGGGCGTAGAAGAATGTTGCCACGAGTCCAGAGGTGGGCTGCTGAGAATAGATAGCGACGGGACGGGTTGCAAATACCGCTCCTCGTGCCCCATTTGACCAGTAGTTATATGGGGATGAACGCGTGGGGAGGAAGATGAAGGGACAGTGGACTACATAGTCTTACATAGTGCGACAATGTTGCGAGGAACAGGAACAGAGTCGGCTAGAAAATTCAATAGCGTAAACTGCCGTTGGTCGACATGTCTCGATTCTCGCATACATAGTATAGCAGAGTACAGCACAAAAGTCGAATGAATTGGGTTGAATTTGTGATAAGCATAGCCAAGGTGGTGGTTGTGAACAAGTTAGGAGCGTGAAGTCAGTCGAGATCATTTTGTGGGAACTATCTTTAACGTTGACCCGCCGTAGTATGCTGTGAAAATTATTTAAGAACCACATCTACTGTTTCGAATGCACGAGATATTAGCCAGAACAAGTCAAACCCATATTGACCTGAGGATTCACTGCACAATGAACACAAATGACTATATCATAGAGATGCTTAGTACTTCGCCTTGAATATTATATGGTTAGAAGCCCATGCAATGCAGTAATACAGAGAATGTGATGTAAAATAATATAAATGTATGTACGCTACTTCCCTTCACCCCATTGATTTCTTCCGCTTTCTTCCAAGAGGCATCGAAGCCGGAGAAGAAGTGGAAGATGCTGGAGGTACGACAGCGCTGTCAGCTGTCTCTTTTGAACGCGAGGAAACGCTATTTTGTTTTGGAGGCGAGTGGTACGAATGATTACTCGATTTTGCGGTTCCATTACTGGCAGTTTTGGTCAAACCGTTGCTCTTTCCATTCGTAAGAACAGGCGCTGTAACTGATATATTCCCTATCAGATAGAATCAAAAAGAAACGCAAAAAACACATACCATTAACCGAATGTTTCCTGAAAAGTTCGGTGAAATACGCCATTTCTTCTTCATTTACCACTCGTTTCTCTGGAACATCAAGTACGAAGGGTTCCGCAGTATCTTCCATATCTACATCCTCCTCTTCAGCTTCAGCTTGTTGAGCAGCAACCTCGCTGGGTCTCGGTTGCAGGAAGGCATCAATGAACGGGTTGAAGAAGACGTCTAGGGAAGGAGCAAGGTAGGATGGAATATCGAAGATATTGGTCTTTCCCGGTTCTATCTTACGTGAACGTTGAGAATATGTAATAGGGACATTGGACAAATCGGAGAAAGCAGATTTTCCAAATATATCCTGAAATAGAGTTCTCTTCTGTGTCGGAACAGATGGCCCAACTCCTATAGCAGAAACCTCGCTTGGTATGGTAATGTGTTCTCCGAATACCGTCACAGTCCATTCACGGGTAATACCGATGAAATTGTTTGTATCGGAAGGAGTAAGGGAGTTGAAGATTACAGTATTCAGAAGGAACGGAACAGAGTGAACGCTAGATGGCGTAGATGTTTCATGACCAAACGAGCATATCAAGGTCTTGTCCTCATTCCCAGCAGATAGGAAAACGCAGAAAGTCTCGAGACATGGGTGAGGGATAACATGCTCAATCACTGTTGGGATAGAACAATGCCAACGAACTGAGAGGGGAGGGGGTGAGAACATAAATCACGTTCATCAATGCATTAGAAAGAAAACGCACCAGTTTGTGATAGCAAGTCCCATAATACTAGAATTCTCTTTCCTACGGATAGCAGGAACCGTCCCGCAGAACCAATAAAATGTACAGTTTTGATATCCCGGCATTCGGCGGAGGACAGAGACAACCGCAAGGTGCTCGTAATAGGGTCGTACAATACAGTCGTAGGACCCAGCGCAATTGCCAGTAAGGATCCATCTGGCGACCACGAAATCGAGCGAGGCATTTCGGAACGGAAACTAAAAACTGAACGAAGGACCCAGAAATCTAATCATTCGCGAAGCATTAGCGATCATCTTCCACATTTATATTAAATGGGGCTAACGAACCTTCCTTGATATTTTGCTCGACATTGCGGGTTCGAACTCTCCAAATTCTGACATAGCCATCTTTTCCAGCAGTGGCGAGGTATGGTGAATGTTGTCCATTTAGAGGGCCAAACGCGATATCCAGAATTTTTTGTATGCCGTGCGGGCGGTCTATTCGGGTATTCAATATCCATGTCTTAGAAGGCGAGTCCCATCTCCAAATTTTCAAGTATACTTCGCCATGTACACCATCTTCTCCCTCTCTGGAATCGATGGTAGCCATCCACTGTCCGCACTGTGAAACGACAGACTTTTCGATTAGTGCGGCTTCGATTGGCTTGTCCTCTCGTCTCGATACGCGATTGGATGGCGAAACCTCAAGCTCGGAGACCAGTGTTAACGAAGCAGGGGAAAAGATTTGAAGAGATGAGGGATGGGAGGACGGAAGGACGAGAGTGGAGGAGAGCGGATGAGCAGCTAATGGACTGGATTTAGCTGGTGACACCTCTGTCTGCGCGGCGGGATCTATGTGCATTGAGGAATCAGAAAAGAACACGGAGCGCATGAGCACCCCACGCACCAACTTTAACACGAGAATAGCTCCTTGTGATGCGAAGAGTAGCAGTATTAATGAAGACATAGCTAGCATCTGCGAGTCCTAGAAGATATTCTTCATCACGATCACCGGAACAGCACACAGACACCGTGGAGATGGGCGCGCCGACACGTGGAACAAATTCCCTATTACCGCTATGCAACTGCCAAATTACCAGCACGGCTTCCTCACCACCACTAAGCAAGTAGGATCCATTGGGAGTAAAAGCAATGGAGGAAACAGCGTGCGCGTGCCAATGCATAGAAGATGTTTGCGTTCTTTTTTCGACTCCATGAGCTGTTTCAGCAAGGTCATCATTCAAACAGTACCATAGCCGAATGAACCCCTTGGCATCTCCAGTTGCGAAATATTCTTCTGAAGGATGGAATGCGAGACAAGTTAAAGCTTCTTGTGATACGTACTTTGTAAAGCCAGACGACAAAGACGCTGTCCGTGCCACATAGACCTTGTGCGAAGCAGTTGCCACCATCCATTCGCCATTTGGAGATATAGCGAGACCCGTCGGAAGATTCATCTTTCCAACCGCCATAACCTCCTGTGGTTTCTCGCCGATGCCAACTTTAGTTGTTTCAAGAATTTTAAGGGATATGCGCATAACGAGGGCGGAATGACCTTCAAAAGGTTTAATATGTTTGGACGGTATTTAAGCAAGCTACGAACCTTCGACGCCATTTTTGCTTCGGGAGACAGCAAGGAAAACATTATCTGGGAACTTTTCATGCACGCAGAGATGTAGTATAGGCTGACCTACATCCACAGTGCGTAACAATATTCCATCCACAATATCCCAAATTATAAGTCGCCCATCGAGACACCCGGTAATCAGCTGATAGGGATTGAGAGGACTGAGGGCAGCAGAAGTGAGAATACTGCTGGACGGTTTTTTCCCTGAAGAATGGGGTAATGGAGGCACGGAAAGTGTGGAGACGACTTTCCCGGTTGCCACAGAGTGGACCTTCACTGAAGATGCGACCAAGGAAAAGAAATAGCTGAGAGTGGGTAAATGGATATACTGTAGCAGATAAATTGGAGAGGAACATACCTGCCATCCTTGGTATATATTGGAGGAATCTTGCTTGAGGAAGGATCAGTGAGGGATTTGGAGTTCCATTCGGACTGAGGATTCCAACGAGGATGCAAGTTGTGGGACTCTTTTGCCTTTCCCTTCTCTTTCTTCTCGACAGGCTTCATGGAGTTGTCAGCATCGTTTGCAGGCGCGTTGGATTCGGTGGGGATGGACGCCGCCATTCGATGAGCAAAACCTGACCGACCTCACTCTGATGGCCTCGAAAAAAAATCACACAAATAACACTAAATATTACTGATAAGGAAACTAATGTTTATTTCAATCTAGTATCTACAATTATCTCATTAAATCTCCTCAACTATCCAATATTTCAGAATACTCTCATCCATTCAACACGCATATATATTGTATATTATTCCTACTTCTCCCCAGAGTTGAGCTTGAGGTAAGTACACTCCTGAGCTTGACAATTGATATTGACCTGTTTGGCGGTGTTTCCTTCTTTATTCCAGTTGCACCCATTCCATTCAAATCATAAATGTGCCCTTCCAACCTGCCATGGCCACCCTAGCAAAGCAGGGCTTCTCAGACTCAGAGGAAGATGAAGACTACGTCCCGCCCGTCCACGAAGGTGAGGAAATCGCCGGTCTCTTTTTACTTCTGCTTACAGGCATCTTTGGTGGCATAGAGTCGGAATCTTCCTCTGACGAGAGTGGACCAGAGAGTAAGCGAGCACGTGTTACGTCTCCGCAGAAAGCTACTGACGAGAAAGAGGCTGAGAAGAAGTATGTTGTTGTGCAGTATCTCAGAGGTTGCTGTTGCTAACACCACCTTCCAATCCCAGAGCTCGAGAGGCGCTATGGGCAAACTTTCAGGCGTCTGTGTCTAACCCCACTCCTCCACTACAAGCAGCTTCCACAAAGAAGATGGTGAAAGTAACAAGAAGATACCTATTTGCTGGAGAGGAAGTGGTGTAAGTCAAACCAGACCCTATACTTCCTCAATACTAACCGGCAAACCAGGGAAGAAATTGAAGTCCCCGAAGGCTCTCCAGAAGCTAAAAAGTGGCCTCTTGTAACTCCCTCTGACGAATCTGAAAACGCCTCTGTCAACACTGAACCCCTCAGTGCCACAATAATTACCCGAAGCCAATCCCGTTACAAACACGTTTCCCAATGCCGAACCTCTGGTACCAAAGCCACCCGCCAGGAGACCCGGCCCACGTAAACCAAAAACTACACTTGCTTCGTTACCTGGAGCATCCAAAGCTAAAAAGCTTACCACCCTCGAAAAGTCCGCGATGGATTGGAAAGCGCACGTTAAGGCACAGGAAGAAACAGGCGTCAAGGATGAGCTGGAAGCAAATAGACGCGGAGGTGGATATCTGGAAAAGGTGGAGTTCTTGAAGAGAGTTGAAGAGAGAAAAGAAGACAATTTAGAATCGTTGAAGGGAAGTAAAAGGAGAAGGGGGTAGGTGACTAACAAAACTATGACATTTTGGGTGCTGGATGAATTACTAAACATTACTTCTTGTACTAAACCTAAACAACCTTTATACGTAGATACCCGTGAGCTGTAATATATCAATGGTTTCCATTACTAAATCCTAGTGGGAGTGCCAACCGCGCTGCTGGCTATCAGGATAGAACAAGGTGCTCGATGGGCTTCCATCTGGCCTACAGGAAAATATTAGATTAGATTCGAAAATAGCCATGATGGGACAGCATTACGTGCAACCCATGCGCTTTCAATCGTTCCAGCTTCAAAGTTTGCTGGGTATTTAGTTCAGGACACGCAATATCCAAAAACCGAATCTGTGAGACCCTAGCGGTGGGTCGCACTCTACGGCGTTTCTCGAGCATGTCCAATATCGGATCGAGCAACGCGACTGACAAGTGTAATTTCACCAACGACGGACCCAATTCCCCTGTGGCAATTTTCTCCAAGGCTTTGTCCGATGGACGAACCTGATCTGCAATATAGAGCCCCTTGAGTTTAGGGGAACACTCCAAGATTGGAGAAATATCCAACTCGAGTGTATTCTGCCCGACATACAAGTCTTCAAGAACGCACGATGATCGCGAGACAAGTGAAGCGTAGGAAACTTGTGACCACCCGTGGGCAACATCACATGGTCTGTCAAATCGGATCTCCAGGTGTCGAAGTGAAGGAAGGACGAGAGGGTTAATGAACCCGGTGTGGTTACGAGACGCCTTAAATTGTATAATACATGTGTGTAGGTTCGGTAAAACGATGTTTTCGAGAGATAATAGCTCTTGCATCTGGTTTTCGGGAATAGATGCAACCCGGACTTTGAAGTGCTGTAACTCTTTACACTGCCGTAGGATATTATGAAAATAGATCAGATCGGTGAGCGCGGAAGATATAGTTATGGCGCGGAGTTGTGCCCATGGGAAAGGAAGATGACGCAAATCCAGACTGCCTCTGTGTTGCCCAATTGTGATGCTGCGCAGCCTCGGGGCGGCCTGAAATGAAGCGGGTTTGAGATCTTCGAAAGGAAATGTGTTAACAGGCGCATTGTGTAGCAGAAGAGATAGGTCTTCCAGTCTCTCAAATGATTCAGGTGGGAGCGAAAGAAGGCGTCTAAGCTCAAGCTCTGAAAGAGTTCCCAGTTTCAGTGTTCGAATGCGAGAAGCGACGGGGATTACTAGATCCATAAGAGGGCTTCTATCCTCATCAGGATCTGTTCCAAAATGACCTGTGTATAT
This sequence comes from Cyathus striatus, assembly GCA_025738555.1. Classification (NCBI taxonomy): domain Eukaryota; kingdom Fungi; phylum Basidiomycota; class Agaricomycetes; order Agaricales; family Nidulariaceae; genus Cyathus; species Cyathus striatus. The sequence goes on along the minus strand of JAOVFP010000016.1, from coordinate 2,768,543 downwards.
CCCATTGACCTCCATAGATAATGGCAGGCACTGGCTTCTAAGAAAAAACGCGTTTGCGGCTGCTAGCGTATAATTGAGCTTTCCACTCTGACCGATATTGACAGCTACATCGCACCATAATTGATGCATGCTCAGGGACAGCTGTCGCCACCTTCGGGATACGCGGCAAAGAAGTAGCGGAGCCTGTGACGTGCTGGCAGGGAGGAACAACGGCTTCACGACACATGCAGAGAAAATGAGAGAAAGTATTTCGAGAGGTAATCTTTTGTAGGGTGCGATAAGAATGCTGTTACGTGCGATGGCTTTCTCGACAGCTGCACGTTCTACTTCAAGTGCGTCGAGTTGTCGTTTAAGATGTGCCATCTCCTCTTCTATATATCCCATTCGTGCTTTCGCTTTGGACAGGCTGCTCTTAATGTCTCGGGCTTCATCGTCCGATGGAATGAAGTCGTTTAGGTTCTGGGCATCCTCAAAGTGCCATTCATCGGTGGCTATACCATTGCACTTGACAATAGGAGAATGGCGTCAAATACTGCAGGTATCAACAGGGTACCCAAAGGATACACATACCTCCGCATGTGAGGGGCACAATATCATGGTATCCTGGGGTATGGAGATGTGAGCCCAAAAGCAGCATCAGGACATTTAAGAGGAAGTAAGTTAAGATATCGGGGAGTCGGATCCACGGTAGGTCCCTTACGTGTCATGCTGCTTCGAAGATTACGGCCAGCGCAAAGATAGCCGTCATTGCGCTGGACTATGATCACTTGCCAGGACTGCTTCCGCCTGCGAGAGTCCCGTGCATTTGAAGACAGTAACACCAGAACATGTATTTAGAGTTTCTCAGGACTGGCAGACACATTTGAATGATCCTGTTATGGATCACCGAACTCTTGATGATTTTTGGATGCAGTGGGATCCAGCTAGAAAATGGTTTATCCAGAAAACATTAAAGAATACTTATAGTCGTGGTGCAAAATTGGGGCAAGATGCGAAACCTTAATACCCAGACCGGTTACACGGGCCGCTACTCGCCGCAACTAAGACAAATATTCTGCAAATACCAAGCAAATACTCCGAAACAGCTTTGTTGATAGTATTCAATCTGAGTAACGTCTCAAAAACCACCCATACAACCTACTGTTCTAGAACAATCATGATCCTAAAATATGTATTTAAAATATACTTACGTCCGATATCCATGCTTACATCCGAGCAGATAAAAAAAGATCTGGAAAAACACAAAATATCTATCCACGCCAAACGGAGGGTCCTGGGCACTAATAGCACGATTGTAAGCAAGTCGGAAGAAATGAATATCCGAAATGAAAACTCACGCTCTATTTGTCACTTTATCGTAGACGTTGACCATGACAGACGGATCTAGAAAATGGTCGTTAGAGAGGCAACGCGGAATACCAGGGACATAAACAACGCACCATCCTTTGGAATATAACCGGGAATAGAGATCTTCGGTGGATTACCGTTACCACCGTTCGTTACCTTTATTTGAGCACAAGAGACGAGAAATTCTGGTGTACCGGTTATGTGCAAGCCAATTTGTTCAATCCGAGCAAGGTATTCGCCGGAAGGTGTCGTCTTTGGAATTGTGGTGTATAACTCTCTCTGGCCAATAGCCAAGACAACAGATTATATGCCGCACCTTATTCATCGATCTGTTGCAGATCAAGCAAAACTGAACATCACATAAAAATAAAAATTAACTATATACCTTAAACCAGTTCTTACCGCTGCCGTCCCAGTCGGCTGCGGAAACGGGGGCTTGTAGGGGCTTGTCCGAGATAGATTGCAGCAGGGCTCTCGTGATACGAGGTGGTGATGGTGATGAACCCAAGCTTGTCTCCAGCAACGACCTCTACGGTTTCATAGGCAGGGGAAGGATCGACGTTGCAAATAACCTCTGTGCCAGTATAGTCACGGGTAGGAGAGTTATTCTGAGGTTGGCGGACAGTCATGATAGAGAACTTCGACCCAGCAACCAGCGCCTTGAATATGTCTGGTAGGATGTGTGTAAGTCAACTCGTGAATAGAAGAAACAAATAATAATGCAAACAATGTGTTGTTGTATTCTGGATACTGAGTAGCCAAAGTAAAGCCCAGAGCTTCATAATGACAATAATGGGAAGCCTGAAGTGACGCTGATAACTTAAGGAAAAATTTGTTGGAAAGGAGTACGAAATGCGGCCAAGACTCATTTTATAACCTCTAGGAAGCCTCACTTCATTCTATTCCAAAGTTACGAAAGAAAATGAATTAGTTGCTGCGCGACATCCTATGTTGAGTATAAAAAACGCGTGCAGGAAGCAAACGTTGTCTATAGACCTTCGGAAAAGGGTGACTAGTATGGTAGCAGGTGGCCGGATTGCTATAAAATTACGGGGCTTGAAACGTTCAATTAGCGGTAATAGTGAGGAGAGTCGACGGATTGTGGTGACAACAATGGTGCTCTGTCATTAAGACGTGTAGAGCGTGCATATGATCTTCTTTATCAATTTCCTATAATGTAATGATAAGTCTCCGAACTCAGATTTTTAATACTGAACCACATACTTACCAAGTTATGTAAAGAATCGAAGAATTCGCCTAATCCTGATCTCTTCCATAACTAAAGTCGTTTTCTGTTATAAGCAAACACTTGTCGAGTTCAGAAAAAAAAACATTTCTTCCCCACAATACCGAGTTCATAACAAGTTCATGATGAGCAAGACTCCTAGCGGCCAACTAGCGGCTTGCAGAAACCAACAGAAACACTGTCTTATTTACAATGGTCCACTCATTCCAATCGGAGCTGCTCGCCAAAAAGGCTTTAATTGATTAATCAAGTCTTTCTTATGGTATTGCCACTGTGCCAGGTAGGTTTTAAGTCAAGGTGAGTACCGGCGAGTCGCCGGTGAGTCCTGGACTCGGTTAGTATTACCGGTGAAGCGAACCGCGGACTTAACATATCACGTGAAATTGATCCGCCGCGTGCTCCGAGTCCGAGCGGCGAGTGTACTTACATAACTGTGCGCGCTCGGTCGTCTGGAGTCTGGGGATCGAAATTGATCCATCCCAACTCGTCCTACCTCATCACGAACACTTCGTCTTGATTTTATACCTGCACACATCTGGAAATGTTGCTACGAATGCATGAAGGGACTACGAAATGCTGTATTTAAAACAAGCATGCATAACTACTAAGTTCTGGTATCCTGTGCGCCTCAGCTTTCAACTTGAAGCCAATTCAAGCTCCAGAAACCATCCACAAGCTCTTGTTTTCCTCCAGATAATTTCTCAAACCACGCTTCCCAATGACTTTACTATTGTGCGCGAAGAACCTCTCCTCTGCACCTCTAGTGGCAGCATCAACCTCAAACTCTGTCACCACGTCGGAATAGTCGGGAGGCACACCGAGGTTCCTATAGAACTGGACTGTCTCGGTTTTACTCAACCTTCTGTGCACAATAGTTCTTCCAAGGATTTCTGTTAGCATGGCTACAACCTAAGAAACTTATCTTAAGTATCTTGGTCTGTTCTTCTCTAGGTAATGACTTACATCATCATAGGAATGACCCTCCGGCCCTAAGATAACCACATCGGTGTTGAGATATTTGTTGCTCGTCAAAGCATCAAATCCAACTTCAGCTATGTCGGTGCTCGAGATAAACCTGAGCTTAGCATCTTCAGCTGAAGAATAAATGGCATTATCATTGCGGATGCTCTGATAATATATCGTTCCAATATTCTCTGTCGAATCAATCGATTATTCAAATATTCGCTAAATGATCGGGAGACTCACCATGGAACCAGGTAGGACGAAGAACAGTATATTCGACACCTATTTTCTCAAGGTACTCATGCACCTTACCCATGGTATAACCTCCTTTGTCACATTGAGCTGCACTCAAGAGCACAAAACGCGTCACACCCATGGTTATGGCAAGGTCAATAAATTCCTTCATCATGGGGAGCATATCAACAATGCCTGGTGCTACCAAGTATATCTTCGTGATATTGCTATCCACCTTGAACGCATTTTCGTACGTGTCGCGTTCGAGCCAATCGAAACGGACAGCTGCGAACGACTCTGGTGCTTCACCGGAACGTGAGGTAAGGAGCACTCTGTGCCCTGCTTCGCGCATGAGCTTGGCTATCTGGAAACCAGTTTTTCCTCTTCCACCTGTGATGAGAGTCGTCATTGTTTAGTAGTCAGTCGAATGAATGGCCTGAGTTATGTTCTGTTGTTGGTTGACCTACTAACGTATACTATTAGTTTCTCTTATATACCATACCTCCCCGGGCTGGTCGGTGAAGCTGCGTTCATGTCATCTAATAGTCAGCTGCTCACTAATCACTGGCATACGCACCCAGACGACACCTGTTCTGTCTATGTTAGTCTCGGCTACCCATCCGTTTGCGGCGATTCGTCCTAAAAAGGACTTCCCACCGCAACCGTTTGGGATATGACCAGCCACTTTAGAAGAAGGGGTGTGCATTCCGTGTTTATCGGGAATTCGGAAGGCTTGTCTTGCATGACAAAGGCCTGAAATATTCACGTGACTTACCCATTTTAGTATGTATTTCCTGCTTTGTAATCATAGAAATGTGTCGCGTCCTCCACCCATTCACAGTATGTTATCCATGTCCCCTTAGTTTTGCTACTCTGTATCGTTATTTTTGATCAACATCTTTAAATCATGTTCTCTGGCCATAATATTGCTTCATGTACTCCAATTCATAGTCAATGGTGTAGTACTTATAAGTATACATGTTAGTAATTACTTATGAGAATTTGAAGAGAATTACACAAGAATTGCATTGATGTTTGAACACATTAAAATAATCCTGAAGCAACTATTACCATTACAGTTAAAATTTACAAACAGACTTTTCTTTAATCCTCTGTAACCCTCCCAACTTTCTGTGTTTGCACTGTAAAGGTCAAAGAAACAGAAATAGTGCGAGTCGGTTGAACGTCCATTTGGCCTGTGACGTTCTAAGGTGTGGAAGAGGAATTAGTGAGTTAAAATAAAAATGAGAATATAGTGATATTCTGTGAGACATATACAATGAGAGTGACAATAAAATCAAAGAAATGATGAAACACAATACTCTGAGACTGACTGTTAGTGGGACAAATCTTCACTAAATTGGAAGGATGTAGATACAACATATTTACAGAGTCCCTATCAAAAAATAACGATACAGAGTAGCAAAACTAAGGGGACATGGATAACATACTGTGAATGGGTGGAGGACGCGACACATTTCTATGATTACAAAGCAGGAAATACATACTAAAATGGGTAAGTCACGTGAATATTTCAGGCCTTTGTCATGCAAGACAAGCCTTCCGAATTCCCGATAAACACGGAATGCACACCCCTTCTTCTAAAGTGGCTGGTCATATCCCAAACGGTTGCGGTGGGAAGTCCTTTTTAGGACGAATCGCCGCAAACGGATGGGTAGCCGAGACTATGTCTATGTCATGTAAAACGTTTCTAATAGTTGGTGGATGTAGCCACAAACCAACCACAAGTTTCTCCGTGCTAGGCCGCGCATCGAGTTATATTTCTATAAGCTTACATTGAGCTTACAAACAAATAAAAATTGATAAGCCGTTGTCTATTTCCGTACATGTTTATCAACCTGGTGACGATCCCGACGATGTATGTAATCAAAAAATACTCTCTGTCTGGGAGTCGAACCCAGCTTTCGCGCGGTCATGGTCAATGACAGGCGCGTGTACTAACCGATATACTAACAGAGAATTATTATCTAGTGCAGAGTAAACTATAAATTATACGACTGCATCCAAACAACACAAACAAAGGCATTTAAATTAACTCATATCAGTCATGACTGGATAAGATCTTCGTCAACTACAGTGAAAATTTCCACAGTAATCATATAATGCATTAAATAACCGCGAGATGGACAGCAATGATACAATAATGGGTAAAGCAATACAAAGAGCGTAAACACACATGAGCCGGAGAAACAGGAAGCAGAGAAAAACCACCCAAGATCACCTATCTGAGGAAGGTGATCCATCCTTCTTGCTAGCTCTTGTTATCCTTCCCTGTGCTTGAGTTAGCTTGCAGTGATTCATGGAAACAGGAATGGCACTTACTTTAGCGGCTGTTCGAGCACTTGTTCGTGTTCCTCGAGGCCGCTCTTCTGGCAATTCTTTGGTGTCCTTTTCCATGGGAGAAGTAGCCACTGTTTCACCGTCACTATCTTCGGTAACAGATGGCTCATCGTCATCATCGTCATCGTCATCATCTGATCGCCATTTCTTTCCGTTAGTACGCGCTCGCCTATGCAGAATGTTAGTGGACATAAGAGTGTTCAAGAATATTATTACTTCGATTGGCCATTGGGTTTAGAAGGTGCCTTCCGTTTAACAGGTGGTTTCCGCTCCTTTTTCTCCTATGTAGATTACATCAGTAAGAAAGGTAGTCATAGCTGAGAAGGATGAGTATACAGACCTTAATAGCAGTTGGTTTTGTAGCTGGTTTTGTAAGCTCGCTCAGCCATTTCCGAGTCTCCTCCGGGAGGTATATTGTACTCATAACCTACCAAGCAATTTAACGACCGAAACACATCAGTATTACTGATTCCCACCTTTTTCGCAACTTCTGCGCTGGGATGCGGTCGGAATATATCAGAGGGCATTTTGACTTTCCCTGGATAACTGGGGATACTCCAGGAATGGAGTTGCGCTCGATTTTTGATTAGGTCCTGCGCCAGTTCACACATTACATAGAAGTTCTGAAAGGTCGTTTTAGTGCCTTCTGTACGGTTATAAGTGAGGCTACCTCACTTCACTGTCCCCGTGCGAGTCAGGATCCCGCACGGTCTTTCCTTTCGAGGCCAAATGGTATATCAGAGACACAGTCTCTTGATTGACAATAAGATCAACATAAAATTGGACATATCTGCGCGACAAAAGTCAGCCACATAAAAATGACAAAAGAAAAACCTCGCAAATACTTGGCAATGTCGACTAAATCTTCGTGAGTGGTATTAAAGTCGGGATGATGTGCCAATAAATGGAGCAATCGTATAAATATAATTTCAAAGTGTTCCACCCTCTGCACTGTATGTAAACCGACGGTCAACAGGGTTTAGTGCCTGGAATAAATTCACTAACATGGATTCATTTTCCGTATTGCATTTTGGATATATGATGACGCCTTTAAATTTTGTCAACGCTTCTGCGAATGAGAGTTAATGACGACGTAGACGCACCATATTCTTTACATCAGCTTCAGGGTCGTGTACAGTAAGGAAGGGTATCACATTGTAGCGTGTGGGAAGCTTGCGTGGCTGCAGTAACAGTATCAATTTCGTCAAGAATTCTATCCGTACGTTGTAACAAGAGTCCTTGGTGTTCGATAGTCAGCATAGGCACTGAACGAATGGTGGGCAAGTTCTCACCTGGATAACGACAGCTAGTCGCAGTAATCTCGGTGATAAGGCATTTGCATACACTTCAATCGTTGACAGGTGAAGAAGGGATACGGCAGCTTGAAGCCTCATACGCGACATGAACTTCGGGCTGCAAAGACGTGTCATCAGCATCTCGCAATGGGCGTACAGCTAAGGCACCAACTTTTCTATTATATCAGAGCTCATAGAACCAGAGTAATCCAACAACGTTGCCAACATTTTCAGCACTGGTGCTGCAATCTCCAAAGCCTTCTCCGACGAAGCATGAGCGAGGCATCGATTGCGGCACACCTTAATGGCAAGAAGCTTCGCGCTAAGCGCAGCAGGGACTTCATCGTCCTCAAACCATTCTTCGTCGTCGTCCATCTGGTCCTGTTAAAAGTTCGGTTCATTACCTATCGCGAGAAGAAACGTCAAACTTACATCATCGACTGGAGACGGTGTCATCAACACCTTCTTAACAAGAATATCCATAATCGTGTCACTCTTGTGTTCGAATGCGTCAGGTGCGAACTTCGCAAACTGGGCTAACACAGCTATTCGCGCTACGAGCTCATCTTCAGACACATTAGGGAGGCTTTCGACAATAGACTAAGAGGTACAATTAAATCTTCATAATTTATATTCGGTGCCAAGACTTACATTGACGATTTCCGTGCAAGCTGCTTCTTTATTCTTTGAGAAAGCCAAGAATCTTGCAGCAAATTTGGCCTGTCGAACATCAGACTGAAGTGCAAGTCTTGCTATACGTTCATTCGTCCGCCTGTGAAAGTATTCGTTAGAACAACCATAAACTTGAGTCATTTCAAATCCCTCACTTATCAGACGGTGCAAGCTTCTCATCCCACCTGACAACACCTGCTAGAGCCTGTAAACACACTTCTACTAGTTTCGCATGCTTCTCATCTGCAATTGCCTTTGTTAGTTCTCCAATGTGCGGTTTAAATACCGCAGGCGAGTGTTTCGATGTGAAAGCAAGTAGCCGTTGTGCATATGTGGCTATTTCTCCAGCAACGGAGGTTGTAGATCCTTTCTGCATACGCTTAATGAGGGTCGGTACACTTGACTGGTTCACAATCCTGTAGCTTGCACGCCGAAGAAGAATGTTCATTGTAGGATTTATAGAGGAGGATACTTGGTCCAGGCGTTTCTGGAATTCATTCTACGGGGGTATGTTAGAAATGAATTGAGAGCATTCGCGTGTAACGTACTGTGGCTTTCACCAATGACTTGATATCCGTTTGCGGGTCCATACACGTCTTAAGGAGCTTGTACAGTCTACCTTCGTTCGCTTTAGCAAATGCAAGTAGATCTTCTGAAGCCTTATGTTGTTCAGGGAAAGTACCTTCAGGGATGTCAATGGTGTCGTAGGCGCACTCCAAGAGAATACGAACCGGCAATGTGCTGCACTACCACCTTCAACCGCCTAGTGACTAGTTCCTCATTCTCATCAATTATCCCACCATTGTACTTGACACAAGCATCTGCATAATGATCGAAAATGCTCGGACGTCTGTAACGAAGACCATTCAATACGAGCGGAAGGCGTATTGAAGAAAGACTTACAGAGTTTTCAGCCCAGTTAAGCTTAATAATGCATTAACACTCTTGTCTGACAAGAACCTCATAGTATTAAGCAATCTTTCCGTCCAAGCCACTTCGTCTACTTCGGAGGTAGTGGATTTGCCTGCTGCTGCTGATGTTGTTGCAGATGGAGACGGAAGAGGGAAAATATGGTCTGCAACGACTTGCTCCACTACAGACCTGATTTCCATACTGGCACCTGCAATCGAGAGAATCTCCTCTGGAATCCACGAAAAGTGCTTCAGTGCCGCCGGATCGCCATTTTCACTGCTCAGTTCATTAATAAGTGGTATCAGGTGGAAACACGGAATGTCTTACATCTCCGGGTATGCAAGTCCATACAGCTTTCCGATCGCATTTAGAGCTTCCACTCGAACGGCATGCTAAGGATGCTGTCAGTTAATAGAGTGCCTCGTTAATATATGTTCCTCACCTTTTTGTCTAACCCACGTCCAGCCACAGTCTTCAAAAGATCCTCCGACACATGATGCAACACAGATTCATAATCCATTTGGGCATAGATCCTACATGTAGCCGCACGAACTTTTTCATCTGGATCCATTATCTTAGCTTTCAATGATTCTAAAACCTCATCAACATTAGGTGCAAAAGGAAGAAGAGTATGACACACCTTCTACCAATGGCCTAACCTCTGGGGTGCTCCCTAAAATGCTCTTCGCAGCATCTATAAACTTCAATCGCACCTGCACGGCTTTATCATTCTTCCTCGCCAGCCATAGGGTCCATGTTGAAGGATACCGCTTCACAAGATCTGCCCCGCCCTTATCTGCATACATCTCACCCAGTACTTGCGTCGCAATCCCACGAAGGGTCACGTCCTCTACACGCAGCTCCTCTTCTAGCTGCGGGATGACACTGTGGAGAAGGTTGGGACATGAACGATGTAACCTCTTGACAAGCTCGTGTGCAGTGCGGATGTCATCAAAGTTGCTTTGCGGTGCCGGAGATGTGCGAGGTGAAGAAGTGGATGGGGAGGAAACTATTATGTCGGTGAAATATTGACAGACATGTCGTTGGAGTTTGTCGGCTGTTGCAGTGCATACAGAGACAGCAAGACGGTAGGATGGTTGCTCAATGCGCTATATGCGCATTGTATATAATTATATGAGATAGGGAGATAAAGACGAAGGCGAACGTACCGCATTCTTATCCATAAACTGAGCCATGATTGTCTCCAACACCTCTGAGGGAACGCTCTGCGACTCTTCAATGAGAGCAACCAATATATCCGCCATGAAGATCTCAATCTTCTTTGCCAAATCCCTCTTAACCATGGTGAAGAAGTCGCGGAAGACCTCCGCCATGAGTTCCTCGGCATTTGGCAAGTCGCACACGAGCACCACGCTCTTGACGGTGCTCAGACTCTCGAGGAGGTGGAAGTATTGGTCGTAATAGGATGAATCGGTTCCTTTGAGGCCTGTGCTAAGTTGCCGAAAGAAAAACTGGAATATATCACGAAGTTCGGCTTGAGTGTATGGCGCGTCCGGGGCATAGAGACGCAGGATATCGGCAAGGCAGCAGGCAACGTAGGCCTTGACGCCGCGGTCCTTGTGCAAAAGCAGGGAAGTGTTGACGAGCTCCTTCCTTACCGCAGAAAGGGAAGTAGTATCGACGTAGTCCTGGTCGAGCTCGGCGAGCTGCGCGTGAACGGTCTTCAGTTTCTTGAGAAGAGCGTCAGTTGAGACGCCCTTTGCAAGTAGTTTCTCGTGAAAAGCGAGCTTAGTCTTGGAAGGTGAAGCATGCTGGCCGCTGTGTCGCGTTTGAGCGACCATTGGGGAGACGGGGAGGGGGATGTTGTGGAGGAGGGGGAAGAGAGAGTGAGAGAGAGTGGACAACTGACAATGATTACTTCAAGTTGAGGCTTGGACCGCGTTGTTTGCTTTTGTTCCTCAGACGATCAGATTTGAGATAGAGCGTTCCAAGCTCGAGCACGCTGCACGACTCCCCTTCTCATCCGCCCAAATGTCAAAAGCGCTCGGAATCCCAGCAAAACGCGCTCTTCCCTCAAAGGAGTCTACTCTCTTCAAAGAACTCCTCCAGCTCTACGAGACACGCCAGCTCAAGAAGGGCCTCAAGACTGCCGACCACATTCTCAAGAAGTTTCCAGAGCACGGCGGTCAGCTCTCCGCTTCTTCCTCTACACCTTCCATTTGCTTATTATCACCCCAGAAACAATATGCATGAAGGGCCTCGTATTGACCCATATGGGTCGTCGCGAGGAAGGCATCGACCTCGTCAAGAAGGGTATCAGACTCGACCTCACCTCCCATATATGCTGGCACGTCTTCGGTCTCATACAGAAGGGGGAGAAAAATTATGAGGAAGCATTGAAATCGTATCTCCAGGCCTTGAAATTCGATAAAGTGCGTCACATCCCATTCTACTACATGAAATACCAATTGATACGAATTATATCCAGGATAACCTCAACATCCTCCGGGATGCCGCGCAACTGCAGACACAGCTTCGTCTCTTCGACGGTCTTGTTGAAACACGCCATACACTCCTCAAACTGCGCCCCAATGTTCGCCAGAACTGGATTGCACTCGCACTAGCACACCATCTCAACGGGAACCTCCAGGAGGCTCGTAAGATCCTCGAACAGTACGAGCAGATACTCATGGTGCGTGTTCAGCTTCCCACTCTTTCACCTGCTATCATTTCCATCATTCACCTTTGACCTGGTTCGTCTGAAAAGGACGTTCCCGATTATGACATCGAGCATTCCGAGACGCTCCTCTACTACATCAATGTTCTTGAACAGCTCGGAGAACTCAATGACGCGCTTTCCGTGCTCGACGCAAACGCCAAGTCACGCGCTATCGTCGACAGAACTGCGATTATGGAAACACGAGGTGAGCAACCGTGCTCGCTCCAATGAAGTTGAAATAACCGCGCACGCACCCAGCACGGATTCTCACCAAACTATCCTCGGAGGAAGCACCTACCGCATGGCGTACTCTGCTAGACCATAATGCGGATTGTTACGACTACTACAGCGGCTATCTATCCTCCAAACACCTCTCCCTCACTTCCCCAACCCCCGAAACCCTAACCCAATTGACCGAGCTCTCCGTTGCCCTTCCCCGTGCTGCTGCCCCCAAACGCCTTCTGCTCACCCACTCCCCTCCCTCCGAATTCCGCACTCTGCTTCCTCCATATCTCCAATCCTTCCTCCAAAAGGGGGTTCCATCACTCTTTTCCGACGTCAAATCCCTCTACTCAGACCCTGAAAAACTCCCTATCCTGGAGGAAGTCGCGAAAACTCTTCTCCCAACCGAGGACTCCGATCCCTCGACACACCTGTGGACCCTATATTACCTCGCACAGCACCATTCTCACTTACATCGTCACCAAGAAGCGCTTAAACTGCTTGAAGAAGCCCTTGCACACACACCCACCCTTCCTGAGCTGCACATGTGTGTTGCGCGGGTATTAAAACGTGCTGGAGATCCCTGGGGAGCTGCCAAGGCACTAAACGACGCAAGGCTTCTTGATGGACAGGACAGGTTCCTTAATACCAAGTGTGGAAAATACATGCTTCGTGCTGGAATGGTTGAAGAGGCAAGTGGGATCTTGGGATTATTCACGAAGGTAGGAGATCCATGCTCCTATTGTGATAAGTTGTGGCTGAATGCCATTATATATTCATAGAAAGATGCTCCTTCCCCTGGTGCAGATTTGGAAGACATGCAATCGATGCTTTATCTCACTGAAGAAGCCAACGCACACCGGCGGAATGGGAAATTAAATCTGGCACTGAAGAAGTTCGAAGCCATCCGAAAGGTACGCCAGCCAGCACTGTGCCAATAGGAATCGTGTGCTGAGATATACTCGTAGATCTTTGACGAAATCGAGGACGACCAGTACGATTTCCATGGGTACAACATTCGCAAGTTCACGTTAAACATTTATCTGAAGTACGCTCACTTCATAATGACTTGCTTACATGCTCACTGTTCTTTACCACTAGGTTGCTTGAATTCGAGGATACTCTCCGATCGAATACAGCCTACGTGTCGGCTGCCATTCAATCTGCACAAGTTCGTACTTGGCCACTACGTAATTCCGTCATTTCTAAAAACAGCATAGATATTCGTCCAAGTACACGATGACCCATCAATTGTTACCTCCCTTACTACTTCACGTGCGTCCTTTCCTTGTCTTAAATCCATTTCCATATTTATGGTCCTGTATAGATGGTCTTTCGGACGCGGAGAAGAAGGCGAAGAAGAAGGCTGCCAAGAAAGCAGCAGCAAAGGCTGTCGAGGAGAAAAAGCGTACGCACTTTTATAAGATATCGTTCTAGTGACTGACCGGTCCTTACAGCTCAACAGGTTCAACAAGAAGATAAAGGCCTGGATGTTGGCCCTGCGAAAGACGAAGATCCTGAAGGTGTCAAGCTGCTCAGCGCAAAAGATCCTCTAGAACAAGCAGCCAAATGGGTTAATTCCCTTCCTTCAATTGTACCTGACAACTTGGACCTGTGGATGGTCATATTCGACGTTGCAATCCGGAGAAGTGAATATCCACACCTGCCTATGAAGAGTGAGACTGACAATGACTTTCAGAGAAACTTCTCCAAGCCGTTCGAGCGCTGAACAAGGGCCGCGCACTATCACCGTCACATCCTGAAGTGCACATACGCACAGTTGAGCTCAAGCGCTTTGGTATAGCACTTCTAAATATCGCTTTCTCTTGCTTACGCGGATGTTTCAGCTTCCTCACTTTCCCAGGAACCACCAGCACCCATAGGGCCTCTCTTTACGTCTTCAATCTCCAAAATCTTCCCTGATGATGTATCATTGGAGACTTACAGTTCACAGTATCTCCAGCAACATTCTGGATCTGGGTCAGCGATCCTTGCGGTCGCCAAGGTACAACGGATCCTCGAGGCACCTCTTCCTGAAATCGAGAGTGCGGTATTTACAACCTTGGGTGAAGGCGTAGAACTTGATATCCAGGTGCGTTGTGTTCCTCCCTCTCTTTTGTTTCTTGCACTAATTTAATACATTTTCGGATAGACTGCCACCACTGCCCTGGCCTTCCTCACATCGCTGAAATCCTCGCGGGCAGACGAGTACCGAAAAGCATGTGATGCCAAATTCGAGCTATCGACAGTCTTTAAGGATCCCTCAGAAATAGCAGGTCTGAAGACAACTGTATTAGCAGGTGCCGATCAGGATCAGGCAGATGGGAAGGATGTGGTCCCCTAGACTATTGGATAAGGTATAAATATTAATAAACAGTAGAAATTCTTGATTATCTCGAGTCTCAGCTTATGAACCGCGTCACTCTTGAATGATATGGTTGGAATTTCTTTATTTACAAGTCATCGCTCATTATCTATTGAGCGAGACAAGAACAACGTGGTAGGTACTACAGTGCGCTGACGAAGGAAAGAAAAAATATGGTTAAATATCCAACAGTCCATCGCAATTCATGGACAGGCACTAATTAAAAATGACGAATAAAGTACAAAAAGTAAAAAAGATCGATGCAAGCGAATAAAGACAGAAGGATTTTACTGTAGTTTCTTGATTCTTGATTCGAGCAAAAGCGCAAGCGAAAACAAATAGATGAGTGAGAGTGTGACTAGAACATGTGCATGTATATGATGGGCGTGTATGCGAGCGTAATCATCCTGATGAGGGTTTCAATGAGTATGGCGGCAGCGATGCTGTCGATGACGAAGGAGTTAATGCGGCAAGAGAGGCAGATAACCGCGGTGGAAGCGACGCTGCAGCGGAGGCGGACTCAACTCCAGGGGTGGTGGGACGGGAAGCGGCGGGGGTGTTTAACTGCGAACGGTTGTGCGCCATGTGTGCACGGATGAGATGACCAGCAGCGAGCGCACTCATTAGAGAAAGCTCGCCAGCCATAACGGCCGACGCGATAAGACGAGCAAGAAGCTGAGCATTCTGTCCAGGGTGGGAGGGATGTGCACCCTTAATACCGAGCATCTCCAAAACAGCACCCTGGGGCGCAAGAACAGTCCCGCCACCAACAGTTCCGACCTCGATGGATGGCATCGTAATGGTAATAAGCAAATCCTCACCACCGTTAGTAGGCTCCATGAGCGTCATGCAATTCGAACTCTCGACATTCTGCGCAGGATCCTGTCCAGTAGCAATGAACATAGCGGTCAAAATGTTTGCGGCATGGGCGTTAAAGCCACCGATCGAACCAGCCATTGCACTTCCTACCAAGTTCTTCTTGATGTTCAAATTGCAGAGCGACTCGACGGTGGTCTTCAGCACGGACTTGACGACCTTGCCAGGAACAACAGCTTCCGCGATAACGCTCTTGCCACGTCCCTCGATCCAGTTAATGGCAGCAGGCTTCTTATCTGTGCAGTAGTTTCCGGAAAGAGCGAGGACAACCATCTCGGGGAATTGTCTGGTTATAACCTCTAATGCCTTCTCGGTACCCTTGGAAATCATGTTCATACCCATAGCGTCACCGGTCGCGGTGGCAAAGCGAACAAACAATGTCCTGCCAGCCATAGCAGTTTTCAGCCCTGCAACTTCGCGAACCTCGAAGTGGACTCGAAAGCTTCCTTAACGATCATGTAGCCTTCCTCTGAAGCAACCCATGCCTTGGCCTCGGCAGCCATGCGGATAGTGGGGAAATCGATAGCCGGACCACGAGTCATGGCATCCTGAGTGAGCACAGTGGTAACACCTCCTCCAGCGTTGAGAGCCTTGCAGCCACGAGAGGTAGATGCAACGAGAGTGCCTTCAGCAGTAGCCATAGGAATGGGGTACGATACACCATCGACATTAAGCGGGCCAGCAATACCAAGAGGAAGAGGATGTATCCAACGACATTTTCGCAGCAAGCCCCAAGGACTCGAGAGTAATCGTAGTTGGTAAGAGGAATGTCCGAAGATTCAAGCGTCTGAGTGTTCGAAGTGCGAGCTAAAACCACAATCAGCACGACTCCCAAAAATCGAAACAAAAACATACAAATCAAAGCCCTGCGAATTCTTACTGCCCTCTCCAACTCGTCCATACCGAGTACTTTCTCAAGCGCATACGGAGCAATCTTGCCATTCTGCGAAAGGAGAATAACTTCCTCATCATTCAACAGCGCAAGACTAGCACTGAGCGGCCTAGGTCCATTCTCGAAGATATCAATGCACTCCTCGAGTGTCCTGACACCTTCAATAGGCATTCTGGGCTCTGGAGCAGAATCCGAGGAATCAGTGGATGAAGGAGGAGTCATGACTTCCTTAGCAGCCTTGAGCTTGCGATCAACATCTTCCAAAGTAAAAGTCTTAAGTGTGCCAGGTGCCGGAGCGGGGGATGCAGCAGGAGGAAGCGTAGGGAACTTAATAGGCGCAGGAGGGACAGTGATAGGCTGAGGCCTCTGCGCTGGAGCTGGCGCAGTCCTAACAACCTTCGTCTGCACCTGCCTCTCCTCAACCTTCTCCTCGACTTCTTCCTCCTTCTCAAACCTCACACCACCCTTCATGGCACCGGCTAACCTCATCGCACCAGAGAAAGAAACACCACCATCTGCAATAGCCTTGAGGAGGTAGCCATTCAAGCTAATACTGATCGCCAAAACGACTACAATCCACTTGCTGAGAATGGGATCACCAACAAGTCGCGTCCAAGAGCTCATAAAGCTCTCAATGACTTCACTCGTAGTCCTTCTCCTGCCATCCGGCTTGGCTGAAATAGCGGGTACAGCAGAAAGAACCGAAGGCGGGGGCACAAGGCGAACGTAAACAGGCGGGCAAACCTTGAGCAGAATTTCATGCGGGATCGGAACTGCATTGTCCAGGTCGTCGGCAACAATCAAATGCTCACCCTCAGCCTCTGCAAGAGCTTTCAATACGGGCCTCAACCCAGGCGCATTAATATCTACGTTGCGGGGTGCAACAGCAGTAGGAGTTGGGTGAGCTGGGTGTCTTGTAGGCGTAAGAGGAGTGATCAAGTTCAAAATATGCAAAGTCAAAAACGTGGCGATGACGAGCAACTTGAGACGAGCAACGGGGTTCTCTTGCTTCTTCTTTTCCTGAAGCTCCTTCTCCCGGCGCTGCTTTGGAGTACCAAGGATGGGAGGAGACGGCATGTGCGTGCCCTTAACGTATCCGGGGAGACTAGATCCCTTTTCACCTAAGAGAGCGGTGGAGATTCTGTGACGGAGAGGGGTGGGCGTAGGATTGGAGGGAGTCTGAGGACGGGCCATAGCACTTGGTTTCCTGATGCCGATGAAAGCGATGGTGTGCGAGAACGAGTCATTACTGCGCGAGCCGTCTTGATTCGTCGAACCTAGGTGAAATGATCAAGTGAGCAAGGTGAATCCGTTAACAAAAGAATGGAGAATGATAAAACGACTAGATATAATGATCCATCACATCAATGTAATTCAGCACAGCAGAACAAAAAGGCGGGTCCAAAAACACGGATCTTTTTCTTCCATCGTTCCACGTGACAAGTGACCGACAACATGTCTCCGAACACAAAAAACCGATCCCGCCATGGAACGCAGTGCATGTACAGAAATGACCCCAAACACTGTCAAAAGATAGTGAAGAGAAGTCGACTCAAAGCAGGGACGAGACACAACCCCAAAATAGAAAGGAAGACGTTCAACTCGCAGGATCAAGCCGGAACCATGCAGAGCACGGTCACGCCCCTATCCAACGCGTCGCGTCGAAGGCAATAGATAGAAATACCCACCTCAATCATAATACCCAAGACAGCAGACAAATAAGTGCACAAAAGTACACAATCCAAACCCAAAATCAATGCCGCGAGCGCACACACCTCCCGCAAGCCGCCGACCTTCGAATTAGCACCCACCACCAACACCGCAATCTCCAACCCATAATCTCTAATAATAGGTGGGTACACCTTTTGCAAGCTCTCGGTGATAATCTTCGGTGCGGGCTTCATGGCGCCTCCGGGCCCGACGGGAGTTGTCAGGTGGGGATGAGTGAATACCGCACGAGCTAGTCGAACAGGCTTGTCGAATCCGACAGTACAAACGAGGAAGGGGAGCGCCTCGGTAAGGGCCACTGGATCAATGGGGATCTTGAGGGACATAGCGACGGGTAGAGCGAGAATAAGAGCGAGGAGAGACGACGTAAGGATAGCGAGAGGGAGCCAAAAGTTGGATCCGAGCTTGCGAGAGCGAGAGAAGAGAAGAAGGAAGGTGATGTGCATGAGGATGTAGCCCAGGAGAATGAGCAAGATGTCGAGCGAGTCGGCCTTCTTAGCTAAATCCCAGAAGCGAACAACGAGGGCACGAGCAGCATACGCTATCCATGTTGCGCTCTTCATCTGACCGATGTCGACTTCGCCTGTGCGTCCGGTGACGACCTCGAATTTGACTCCATTCTCATCCTCGAACACGCGACCACTGCCATCTTCAGGATTTGCGCCCTTGAGAGCCTGGATCCACTCGCCTCGCGTGCCCGGCTGGAAAGCAAAGGTCTGGGCAAAACTGCGAAGCGAGGCATCTTGGTGGGAGAAGCAGGGCTGCAGAGACGGCGACGATGAGGAGGTTGGAGGAAAACTTGTGACAGATGCTGTCGTATTTCTTGTCAGAAGCGCTGGGAAGCGACTCGGCGAGATGCTTGGTGAAGTTCAAGGTGGACGAGGCAAGAATGGAATCGGAGAAGGTAATAGACTCCGGGACGGTCTGCCGATGAGTCAGTAGCAAGTTGGTACAAGAAGGGCGAAGACTCACATTTCGTCCACCGGCTGCATCAAGGGAGACAACGATCTGCTGGAGTTCTATGGGGGTGACCCTAACGTCGGCCTTTGCGTTGTTCCAGGTGTGGGGGGTAACGCTGACCCATTCGCCGTACTTGTAGAGAGCATGTGCGGACTTGAGAGGGGGTGCGAGGGAGTAGGCGGGGGGTGCAAGGAAGGCAGAGTGCTTGACTGCATCGAGGATATGGAAGTAGGCAAGAGTGCTGACGATGCAGAAGAAGACGATAGTCTCGATGGGGTGTAGGCGGCGTGGAGGGCGAAGGGGCGAAGGAGGGCCCTCATTGCTGTGGACGGCGAGCGCAAGGAAGGGAAAGGGAGAGACTCAGTTGGCGGCCAGAGCAGAGAGCGAGAGACTGAGACGGAGGAGAGGCAGAGCGAGGAGATTAAAGTAGTCGTACGATTTCAATTGGCTCCGACAACAAATCTTTTTTAAATTTCCCGACAACATTTCCTAGCTCCAAATATAGAAACTAGACCCCGATCACCACCAATCTTCAACCCAGCCCCTGCCCCTTTCGATCGTCCCGGCTTCATTCCCACTCCGCATCCCATTCCACTCCCTCGACATATTCTTCATATCCTCCCTGTCACTGCCACGCCTCACCGGCACCACTGCAAGAATATTAATATAATATTATTATTCTACTGTCTCCACCACGCTCCTCTCCTAGTTACTCACCCTGCCAATGACACACACACATCCGCCACGCGACATTCTACCAAAGTCCTCCTCGCTCCCATTACTCTCTATCACTGCTTTCACCGATTTCCAAGGGTCTCACCACCAGATTCCCTCAGATTCCAACTTCCAACAATCCGCCCTCTTACCAGTCTCCTCCCACCGGGGCAATTCTCCGCTACGCGCTATCATCTACTTATCTCTTCTATCTCCAACCGGGTTTCTCCCTGTTTTATATCATCCTGTGTCGAGTCCTTGGTACTGCGTCCCCCGCAACCCCTCCAGTACCTAAATCTAACTCTCGCTCGTTACTTGACTCCGCATTCACTCCGTTGCAGATACTTATTGATATCAAACAGCGTGAAATCGTACATCCTAGTAACACTCTAGTTAGTGGTCGAATCTACTTGACAACCCGACAGTCACTTCAGTCTCTCTCTCTTCACGGCTGTGCTCTTGACTTGCTATATATTTCTCACTGACATAACGGCATCACCACGACGCTCGCGCCTAGATAAATGTAAATATCCAACGTCAATCTTGGCAGCAACTCCTACCTACGTCTCTCTTCTATGTCAAATTCGAATCTCAACAATAGCAATCCTACCCAACTCCACTTTCGTACACTTACGATATGTAATCTTCGCACTCGAAATAACCAGGTTCAAGAATGCAACCTTCCCAGATGAACCCTAATTCAGTCTGATGATATAATCAATTTAACCTAACCTAACCATAATACGCATAGGTTTTTCCACCTACTACTACGCCGCCGGAGAAAGCTTCAGTATATAAGTATAGCTGAGCATTTCGTTTACATTCTACATGGACTACAACGGCAAACCTACTCAAGCTATCCTGTCAACGCCGTGCCGTTTCATATTGATTGCCTACGCAAGAGCAGCAGAGCGGCTTACAACTTAGACTCCAGTGGCAAACATAAAATCGTATCTCCCCTCTTGCTCCTCTTGTCTGAAACTCAGCGTCTAGATCTCTAAGCTGTGCCCTTCCTTTCTTCCTTCGTGTCTTGTCCTCGGATGTTGGTCGCTTCTGGACCAACGCGATCCGTGCCGCAAGTCGACCCTCATGGGCAGCTTCACGAATAAAAATAAAAGTACCCCAACATACCCACATCCCACCCAACACGTTCACTTCAATCGTATATCAGTAACATCCTTCTCATGCACGCCAATGCACATTCTAACTACCCATCTCTAAGTTCTCCGTCAAAATGGCATCAAAAATCGTAACTTAAATATACGTCCGGAGTCTAGACATATCATATCACAAATCAGTCCATCAAGCATGTACTTCTTATCCTCCCTGTCTCTCATCTAGTAAGGCACCAGCGGTGTACACTCAAAGACCCCGAACCATCTACATAGCTTATTCAAGAATACTGTATACGAAAGCACACATTATAATTATGAATGGCTTTCTGCACGTAAAAATATACACACACGTGATGACCTCCACCTGGATTGACCTTGAGGATTCTCCAGATAAGAAAGTGACTTTTAAGTGGCGACTGGAATCTCATGCTCTACCACTGAGCTAGGGGGTTGATACGTATCGTTTCGCAGCGCACCTACATTTAGTTTTGACTTTATTTTGACAGAAATTGCAGTGTCTGCCCTCTGCAAGTACAGTTGGATTAGATCAAATCACTTCTGCGTTGGTTATCTATGATGTATTCTATAGCCGAATTATTCTAATACCAACAAGTGTGACTTACTAATTTTTAAGCAATTGGGAATAATTCCAACAATCTTTGGAATGGATATGAAATTAATGTGTATCACAGCAACCATGCAGTGCGTTAATTTTATTTCTGACAACGTGTGTTTAACAAAGCTATACATAGAATAGCAATTATAGTAGTCAATGTCTGATATCCGACAATAAAAATACATTCTATCGCGTTCTTCACCGACGAGCAACGGGCAATAATTTTGCCATGAATAATAATCAATGCGTATCTACATTGCTAAGTAACTGCAAAAACACTGAAAGAGCCTTACGACGGACTATGACCCCACCCGGATTGAACGGATGACCTTGAGGAATCTCCAGAACACTGGAATCTCACGCTCTACCACTGAGCTAGGGGGCCTATAAACATTGAAATACAATGCGTGTAGCTCCGACGGCGGTTAGTTTGATTGGTGAATATAAAAGAAAAGGCTTTAAGTTCCAAGCCCCCAGTTTCAGTTACTAGTACTAAGTACCTGAGTACTGCGTAACTATTCTCGCACAGGATATTTACAACAGAGGCCTGCCGTTCCGATCCTTACTGTACAATAATATATGATTGACAAGACCTAGAACTAGTACGTACATCGAAGAGACAACGTCATAGTATAACTCTCAAATATAAGGCTACGAACGCATACTGCCTAATAAGACCCCGGAGTACCAGAAGGGGAAGGACAACCTAGAACAAACGTCAATGAATCAGATTTTCACTTCCCCGTTAATACCCCGCGTTTTCTTCATGAGCTGGAGAAACCTTCAAAAATGCAGTGCAAGACAGATGTCTTGCAGCAGCATAGTACCTATTAGATACTTAACGAAATCATAAATAGAACAAGGGGCACTAGTGGGGCACTCTGTAGAGTACTTCGAGCCCAGAGTGCGTGTGGCGGAAATTAATCCATGTCCACTGGACTCGGAGTCGGAACGAATGTTATATCGAAGCGCCGACCTTTCGCGACTGACTATATTTAGCGTACCGCCTAATCTTATCTCGGCTAAGGTGATGAATGGAAGTTGGTCAATTTGAAGTAAGACAGCAACTGACAGCAAGAACTCACGTTGCAAATCGAAAGATCAAACCTTTGTGATAAGTTACCGGCGGGAGAGTAGCATAATTCAGGTAAAAGTTCGGATTATATATAGGTCACTGGCAACGTCAACGGAACTTTGAACTGAATATTTAACGACAATACGATAGATACACTATTTATCTGAAGAGAGCCGCCATCTTTGACGCGCATGATCACAAACGAGGTCTATGCTCAAAGCCCATTAAGAAATTCAATAACAGTTAAGGTGACAAAGTATATGTTCAATTCACAGGTGTCAGGAGGACCACTGCCATTCTTCTCTCCAGTTTCGGAAAGCGGCCGCATACTTATCAATACAATAGACATGGGAATACAGGACGACGGATACTATTCAGACCTTGAACAACACCGGTACGAAATAAAATTCAACAGCTACTTAGACAACATTTTTTGGTGGCTTAAATATTCGTATGAATTGACTTATCAACCATTCACTGCTCTTCTTCTGAAGTACACTAAGACCTACAAATTAGGAAAACAATCTGTCGTATAAGGCATATCAAGAAGTTTAAAGATATGCGTTCCGGCGAAGTCAGACATCCAGACGCATTCCAAACGAATGATGTACATCAGTCTTGAAACAGTGAAACGTTGAAGTTGGTAGAAGGAATGTGTTGGTTTTCCGAACAAGGATTTAACGTGAAACATATGTTTTATTGATAAGTTGCAGGTCTTGTTTATATTAAACATCTGCGAAATAAAAGGTGAATTGGCAGAATTTCTGCAAAGTTGACTAGACTGGACCTGCAACCCCAAAAAGTTTGACCGAAAATTCGAAAAGTTTGAGCAGGCTAAGCGAGCTCCAACAGGTACCTCGCGAAATTTACGAACCCACATAAGTCGGTGTGACATCAGCGCGTCTGCACTCTCCGCGTTGCTCTTCAACTGCCTTTCCCCGCTGTCTTCACCACTGTTAGCTAAATAGTATCATGAATCACTTACAAACCCACCAAAGAGTGTAATAATACTGGACAGTATCGCTGCACTCAAATTAATTTCAAGGCTGTATACTGTACTTATGTACAGAAGTCTACCCTATGTACTGCTCAGCCATCTCGCACGCACGGTGGGGTATAATGGAGTGAGAAACGTGACAAATTCAGTTGAGAGCTCGAGCTGACAGGACCAACGCGAGCTACCTTTGACCAAATTTCACAAAAGTTTGAGCTGAGTTTAGAGTTTGACCGAGTTGCAGCCTTGCAGGTTGCTTACGGGTCCAGTCTACTGAGATGAACAAGTTTAGACGATGTAATGGGAAATGCCGATCGCATCAAACTCAAAATGGGGAACTATACAGGACTCCCGACTCGGCGATTCCCGAATTTAGTGTAGTAATCACAATACATACAGGTGAAGCCCTTCGTCGTCGTCGTCGCCAGTCAAGATGGTTAACATTCCCAAGTGGGTACCACTGCCCATCCCGTTACTACATTATCTGACAAATTTCAAAATAACAGGACACGCAGAACCTGTGAGTACATGCTGAAATTATGCCAAAATGATCAAATGCCGATTTTGGAGCTACTTAGACTGCAAGGGCAAGACATGCAAGAAGCACACGTACGCAGCCATTTTCCCGTAGTTTATGGAGGGCCAATTACTGATGTAAACATATTTTATAGCCCCCACAAGGTGACCCAATATAAGAAGGGCAAAGACTCTCTCTTCGCTCAGGGAAAGCGCCGTTATGACCGCAAGCAGTCAGGTTATGGTGGTCAGACTAAGCCCGTCTTCCACAAGAAGGTGTGTTGCTTTTCGCTTGGGATAGATATAGCTTTCTTACGCACGATTCGTGATTCTCTAGGCCAAGACAACGAAGAAGGTCGTGCTGAGGTTGGAATGCACTGTGTGCAAATACAAAATGCAGCTTTCCCTGAAGCGCTGCAAACAGTACGTGACGTTGCAGTTGGGCTATTCTGCAGTACTAACGAGAGATACAGTTTCGAACTCGGTGGCGAGAAGAAGACCAAGGGTGCCGCACTTACTTTCGTAAGTCTTTCTACATTCGCAGCAGGCATTATCGGTGCTAACCTCGTTCAAGTGATTGTCTTGTATGTTACATTTATGTCGCATCTTCCATTTACTATCGCCATACCAATATGATATGCTTGCATGCGTGTGGCTGGTCGACGAAATCAACCTTGTTGTATGAACCGTATCTAAGTCACATTCAATGCTGTAAATTGAGTTATCGCATGTTGCAGGTGTGTGTGATACGGTAGTAGCGTTTGTTATATTCCTCTGGGCTGTAAGTTACCGAGCACGAAGTTGTGCTATTCTGAAAGGGTGCGCAGTGCAGCATAGCTTGGTATAATTACCACGTACGTAAGTTATGGATGGAGTATCATTAATCATTATCGAAGGCACATGCAGTGTATCGCCTTGACTCTGTCATGTGAAGTGTCTTTGCTCCTTGCGGTATCGTGCAATTCTCGTTTCTCGTTCTGGACTTCGGTTACTGAAGTTGCAGTGGTCTGTTCAATGGTCGATAATGGGATGAAGAGGACTGAATGTACGTGGTGCAGTACTGAATGTGCGAGGGAACTGACTCATTTAAAGTTAGCGCTCCGAATTGGCGCCAACAGCATTTCTGAATTGGATCGTTGCCATTGATATAAATTATACTTACCCACACTCGAGCAGCGTCTCCCCTTCCTCCCCTTCGACACAATGAAGCGGACTCTCTATCTTGCGGATTCTCTAATTGGCACAGATGACTACTACGATGACTTAGTCCGTCTCTTCTCTCGCCTCCAATCCTGCACTGTTGAAGCCGCCCATCCCACCCTCGACTTGCTCACCTTCAAAGAGTCCCTTTACTACTATGGTCTCGTCTTCTCTGTAGGCAACGGCCATATGGTCAGTGTGCATACATGATATTCGTACACTATTCAACTTCATATTCTAGGATCCAGCTGTATGTGAGGCAGTTAATATTCACGAGTTCGAGGATGCAACTGCCGATGCGAGGACGGAGCTTGTCGGTTTTGTCTATCTACAGCCGTCCCAAGACCCCAAGGTTCCACACGTCCATGTTGCGGAGTTATCAATTGGCATAGTCCTGGAGCAAGAATCTCAAGGAAAAGGACTCGCTGCGCATATCGTTAACCGCGTCGTCGAGATGGCCTTCGTAGACAAAGACTGTCACCGCGTTCAAGCGGTGATCATTGACTCTCCTTCCAAACATCAGGCTCTTTCGTTGTTCGTCAAATGGTAAGTTTGGTTCCTCACAAACATGATGTCAGCCTCATATTTCGTCTTTAGTGGATTTAGCGTAGAGGGAACTAGACGACGGTCGTTTTTAGGACCTTACGATCATGTCTGGAAGGATGTATCTTATCTTGCGATTCTGGACACCGACTTGGCCGTCCGAAAGCGGTTTCTTACTGATCGATCTCTGTGGGATGAGATGCTCGACCGACACCAACGCGAGAACGAACAACTAGTACGCTGGGAAAGCCATCACCCCATCAAACGCTCACTATCGACGGAAACTCTCCGTATTGCTAATACGACTGACACGGACTGGGAGGTGTCCGACGTGGAAAGCAATGCAGAAGAGAATGTTGCAACTAAAAAAAGAAGGCTTAGCATTCCGCAGACGCTGTCCGCAACGACTCGCGATGCTTACTCTGGTGCTTCTAACTCGCAGCCCAATTGGCCGGAGGTTCAATGTGATGCTATCGCATACCCAGCAGCTCGCGATCCCTTCGTTCATAACACACATTCCGGTATATCAAGTCCTGATATCAACGAGCCGAGCAGTCAATATGATTCCCTCTTTCCCCTCTTTCCCAGCACTTCCAACCTGTCTTCCAGTGCATTGGTTTCTACGTCCCGCTCTTTGGTGGATTACTCAGATGATGAAGACGACCACAGGTCCGACTGCACGTCTACCTCAGGAAACGACTGGACGTCCGCTGCTTCCTACGTCAGCAGCCCCCCTCGTACTGCATCTCCTGCTCTCTCTGAGTCACGGGAAGCTTCGCGTGACAATGCTAACACTGTGTCCGATGGAGACTTGTCGGATAGCGGAGCATCATCTTGGGACTGCGTATCAGATCAGGAGTTCGCGAGTGACAGAGACTAGTTCATTTGTATAACCATGCATGAAAGCTTCGATCAAAAGTACATTTAACATTTCAGGCAAACCATCACAGTTTTGATTGTACGCTCTTTCACAACAATGTAATTGTATAAGTTCAACATGACATGATCTCTTGTTGTATATTTGATTTTGTTGTTTTTACAATTGTTGGTTGATATTTAGTACCAGTGGTGGCATCTGAGCTACTTCTGGTATCACTAGCTTCTCATTTTATGTAGTATCAGTGTCATGTATCACTCGCTGATCAACAGCGCAGTAATACATCGCTTCATATAGTAAGCGCTGAGCCTCTGACCTTCTCACAGCTGTCGTCAGTTTAAACTGCAAGTCCATGTTGCTTTGGTGCCGCACACTTTCCGAATGCCAACCATGAAGAATCTAGTTATTGTGCGAGACCTGTCCGAAATGGCATGTTTCTACTACGAGGAATTCCTGCACCTCTTTGCAATTATGCAGTCCGCTACCATTGAAGCGTCCAATCCCACGTACGACTTTCCTACATTCAGTGGAACCGCTCGTTATTTTGGTGCACTGTTTGAAGCTCCAGAGCTTATGGTAATTATGTACTTGTGCAAATGGCAAAGAAAACTAACTGCACCCCTTTACTTCAGCCTAGCTGGCGCGAAGAGGACGGCGAGATTCTGACCACGTTTCCCTCGGCAAATGAAGATGATACAGAGACCTACTTAGTTGGATTCATCTACCTCTGTTCCATGCAAAACCAAAACCTAATGCGGTGTCCACATGGTGACGAGCTTTCAATGGGAGTGGTACTAAAACCCGAGTTTCAAGGGTTGGGCTATGCCCGTCTTGCTGTAAATCATATGGTCGATGTAACGTTCAGAGACGCTGTCTGTCATAGGATTCAAGCTTTGATTGTGGACTCGAAAGATAATTCCCGAGCTATGGCGTTGTTCGTTAAATGGTAAGACTCCGCAATCTCGTCTTGCTTATCGGTCCTGAGTCTCAATGACTCCCTTTCCTCAGTGGTTTCACATTAGAAGGAACAAGGAGACAATCATTCTTCGGTCCTTACGATAATACTTGGAAGGATATAACATGTCTCTCTATCCTTGACACTGACTACGTTGCGAGGAGATCCCATGGAGTATGCGATGCAACTGTATCCCTTTGGGAGAACATGCTACACCGCCACGAAGAAGAGAATGAACAGATCTCCCGCATCATTCAAGGTCCTGAAGCATTGTTGAAGGTTGCACCCACGTCGAGTTTACAGCATGAAATAAATGCTACTAATGATCGTTCAGACGAGCTCACCTCTGGCAGAGATTCGCTACAATCTCGCGCCGACTCTTCCTCTCATAACACTGACTCTTCGAGAGGTTGCCATTCTAATATACGAGATGGTGCTGTCATTTCAGCGAAAACTCTCTTGGGGATGAGACCGATGATGATATCGCGTCGTGGGATGTGATAGCTGATTTTGAAGCCAAAAATGAATAAAATTGCACACTAAGGGCCTAGCTGTAACTAACCTCGTCAGTAAAATAAGCGTAGGATAGCAGTGGATAGCTGATGGCTAACATGTACATTACCATTATTTATAAATGGATCTTAATGGATGGATAACATGTCTGAGAGAACAATTGTGTCAAGTTGTTCAAAAAAACCCTGTTATATTATACAATTTGGTATGTGCGTGCTTTTAATATCAGTTTATAAGCCAGTTCTACCAGCAGCCTTGATAGCTCCAGCATTTTGAATTGTAGGTAATGTTTTGTCGGAAGACAGCGAGGACGGCGGAGGAAGGAATCCTGCACCGACAAGCCACGCAAGGTATAAACCCATGAGAGAATCATCCACTGTCTGCTTGGCTTCACCATCATGTTTCTTTAGCAGCGCCACGGTATTAGAATCGTCCAACTGCGGCGCCTTCGTGCTCGTTGGCAAATCATCCAAGACGAAATGGAGAAGGGGGAACAATGCGTTATCCTGTACTTCCATGACATGCTGCTCGAGCTTGCGCCTCCAAACAACGTACTCGCAAACTTCCGTTGGGAATCCATACTGAGCCAATGAAGACAAAATGGTATTGAAAGTTGGAAGGGGCTGAGCAGTGATATGCAGCACCGACTGCGTCGTATCTGGGAGAGGGGAAACAGCAGCTAGTGCCGTGCAAAGTGCCACAGTATCGACGGGAACCATATTAACGGCGTTGTTCATGTCTGGGACGAGACCCAGTTGAACACAGCCCTTGACCAGACGCCAGATGAAATCATCAGTGTTAGTAACTGCAGTGGAGGTGAGCATAAATACTAGAGTGTGGGCATTGTGGTAGCCTACCTGCTGTATGAGAATCGCCAACCACATATCCAGGACGGACGGTGTGGCTGCTCAAGCCCCTCTTTCCTGCTTCAAACAGAAGCTTCTCAGATACCCATTTAGATTGACCATACCCGGTCTTCAACGAGTGTCTTGCACCTTCCAAGTCATCATTCTCCGGAATGCCGTAGTAGCTGGAACTGCTCCTCAAACTCTCAGAGAGTTGGACATAGTGGTCGGTATCAATTGCAGAGGTGGAGGAAACGAATACGAGAGACTTGGATTTGCCGGTAGATGCAAGGTCGATGGCAGTTAAAGTAGATATAACATTGGCTGCACGAAGTTTCTCGTAGGGATATACCCAATGGACCTGTTACCTCTCTGTTAGCTTCGCGTAAGATTCGAGAATGATAATCTAGCATACCAAAGCTCCGTTATGCACTATAACATCAGCCTCGTCGGCCACGCGTTGCCATGAGTCCTCGTCGAGACCAAATAAATCTAAGCTTAGATCACCAGCAAAGACCTCCAGTCGTCCACTCTTAACCCAAGCATCATCCCACACACCGCGATCAGTAGATCCCTCCTTCAGTCTCGCAAGTCCTTTATCGGAAGAAGAAGCGCGAACCAGACAGAACACCTTCTTCACTCTCTCTGTACGAGAAAGTAGATCCTTCAGTACAAATGCACCTAAAAACCCGGTAGCGCCAGTGAGGAATACAGTCAATGGACGTTCTGAAAAGTCCGCGCCCGGGGAAGAATACGACTCTTTCAATTTTGGAAGAAGAGCATCCAAATCTTGACCGTATTCTACATGTGCAACAGTAGGCTTGGATGGCTGAGAACCAGGAACGGCTAAAGTGGACGATGCAGGCACTTTAAGCTCCTTATACTCAAGACCTAGATCAGCGTTTCTAAGAGCATCAATGGCAGACGCTAGCCCCGAGATCGTTGGTTGTTCGAATATCAAACCCAAAGGAGCATCTACTACAAACACTTTGCGAACTTCGAAGATCAAACGCGTCGCAAGTATGGAGTGGCCTCCGAGATCGAAGAAGCTCTCGTCAGCAGGGATAGGTTTAGGTGCATTGGGAAGGATATTGGACCAGATATTATGCATAATCTCCTCGGTCGAGTTGGTTGCTTGGGATGAAGGCTCAGCGAAGGATGCTTGGGCAGTATCGGGGAAGGGCAAAGCAGGCTTATCTATCTTTCCGTTAGGGTTAAGAGGCATACGCTTCAACGGAACGAATACTGCAAAGGCAATTGAGCAAACTTTACGCAACTAAAAATTGAGAACATACGCGTAGGAACACTATAGCTCGGAAGCTTCTTCTTCAAATGTTCCCTAATATCCTTAATCAACCTCCTATATCTTTTAATTCCACTTGCCACGCCGTCCTCCGCATCCGGAATATCGCTGGCATACTCATCTAAACCGGGTGCGTCGAGAGGAACGAAGTAACTGACAAGTATCTTCTCTTCATCCTTATCTCTCCTCACCAATGTTACATTCTCTCTAACAAGAGGATGTTGGCTTAAGTGGGTATCGATCTCGCCGAGCTCGATTCTAAATCCACGAATCTTGACTTGATCGTCTGCCCTACCAGTGCACTCGACGATCCCGCTGGGAAGATATCGTCCCAAATCACCAGACCTATACATCCTGTCGCGGATTCCCTTCCAGTACCTCGACTCAGGTCCGGCAAAGCCACCCTCAGGATGCAAGATCGTATCTTTACGTGGTGGCGCGTGCTCTGAGAACCAATTACTAACGAACTTCTCCTTGGTAGCATCAGGATCCAAATATCCCTCGGCAAGTCCTCCTGAACGGACGTAGATCTCGCCAACTTCACCAACTGCACATGGAACGTACTTATCGTTCCTATTGACTACCAAAAGCTGGACGTCAATCATTCCTTGACCTGCGGGCATAATATCCTTCTGCATCGCAAGGAATGTTGAATCTTCTGACACCGGAGGAATGGCGAAATATGATACAGCACGCTGAGTCTCAGTCGTTCCGTACATGTTAATGATTCGCACATTAGCTGCAAGCGACTGAAGGCGAAGACAGTCACGCTTAGTGAGAACGTCGCCGACGAAAAATGCATTCTTGAGAGTAAGTATTTGACGGGTGGCTTGTGCGGAAAGAAGCTGACCCATGGCTGGAGTAAGGTGGGTCACAGTGACTTGACTGTCGGCCATCCATTCTGCAAGACGTCCAGGTATACCGATGTCGTCTGCGGTGGGAACGTGCAGCTGCGCACCGAAGAACAGGGGAGTGAACACTGCAGCACCCAATTAGCAATTGGATAGTTATACACGATTTAAAGTTACATACTGTCTCGCTGAATAGGATCATGCGCAATCCCACTAAGCATAGTAAACTTCGCATCTTCTCCAAGTCCGAATCTCTCTCCCATCCAGGGAAAGAAATGCGTTAAACTATAGTGTCGCCCTCTCACACCCTTCGGAATACCCGTACTCCCGCTAGTGAATGAAAGCGTACCAACGCTATCTGGACCCAACATAACGTTGGGATCTGTATCAGCAAGATGTAAAGCATGGTGTAGCACATCAATTCCTCCGGGACCAGCACCGCCCAAGAGTTCACCAGAAGGCAGGATCTCCAGCGCCGGCACTTCCACACGAATCTTAAGCTCGTCGGAGAGGAACTCACGCACGGACGGGTTAATCGTGCCCGCGCCTTTAAGGACGACTAAACCACGAGGTTGAGCAACTCGAAGATAGATGGTCTGCCTTGAAGGGGGATAGGCAGGATCTGGACGTATCATGGTTGGATGTAGAAGAGGAAATGTAAGATAGCAACGAACCAATAACGGAGAATGTAGCCCCAGCTTTAAGGACAGCCATAACTGCTACGACGAGATCAACACTGCGATGCGCATAGACCATCACGACTTCTTCCCTTTGCACTCCGCTTGAAATGAGATGGTGCGCGAGGATGTTAGAAGCGTGCAGTATGATACCATATGAGTATACCACTCGTGTTTGAGGCTCACCGAGAGAGGCAGCAGGAATACTTTGCACAACACAAGGCCTCTCAAGAAACAGACGTGCATTGTGTGAAAAGACATCCGTAATAGCGCCCTTCCAGTCGCACCAGCCGAGATCACCGGTAGGATCAGGTAGCTGTACCTTCTGCGTAGGAGTAAGCAGAAGCACCGAGCCTACTTGTGAGAGGGGATTCGCGGAGACCTTGCGAAGGAGTGCGGAAAGTTGGTCAACAATGTAAGTAATCCTGCTGGGGGTAAACAAGAGCGAGTTGTACAGAATTCGCAGCGAAATTCTTGGAGCCAACAAGTCTCTTGTGCTCGCAGGAGGTCGTGTTACAAAGACCGTTAAATCAGAGGTTAAACTTGTAGATCTAATAAAGTTCTCCGAGGGTTCATCAGTCTCATCAAAGAATCGGACGCGAAAGATGGGAGCCTCGAGACCCTCCTTGCCTTTGCTGAGCGCACGCGTGATGACATCAAACGGCAGCGCATCAGATTCAGCTTCCTTTTCCACTTGCTGCACGCGTCGAACGATAGCCCAAAATGGATCAGTTAGGTCAACAGACAGACGCAACACCAGAGGATCGCGTGCACCTGCACTCGATGAGCCGATTACGATATCAGTGTCGCCGGTATAGCGATGAAGTAAGACAGTAAAAGCAGCAAGAAGCAGATGAAATGCGGAGGGACGTTTTCCATGGACATTCTCCTCATCTTCGTCTTCGTCTTCATTCTCGTTGTAAAGCACAAGCTTTAGGAGGCTAAGCGATGTCTGTTCTGAAAGCTGAGCAGCATGTGCCGCTTCAATGAGCTTGTTAGAACCGGTAGGTCTTGGATAGTCTGTAGGCAAGGATATAGAGGGTAAATTTTGAAGTCTGGAGAGCACCCTCTCAAGGCGCTCGGTTGCCATGACGGAGGGGGAAACGATGAAAAGGAGGGACTTTAATCTCCTCACTACTTACTACATCAACTTGAATCAAATCTCTGAGTCAAAACGCTAAATCCGAAATTGCCGAATTGAAAATCAGTAGCTCGTATTATATATTATTTACAAAAAAGATAGTATATCCTTCTTAGCTCAGTTGGTAGAGCGCGTCACTAGTATTAACTTTGTACATGACGAGGTCAGTCGTTCGAGTCGGCTAGAAGGAATTTTTATTTTATGTTTTAAATATGTACTTACTACTGCTTACCTAATTATTTAACCATATAATTAACTCCGATTCCAAACAACGTTATTACAACTTATAACAACAGAAAAGTTCACTCGTGATTTAGCCAAGTCTCAGATCTTCAGCTTTAGTACTCGCGACTGTATTGACTGTATCTCAACAAGTCTCAACTGCATCTTGCTTGATGGATTTCTCGCACTGCCGTACGTGCCCGATACCAGTGACCACGGGTTCATAAAACCGGACCGCGAAACCCTGACAAAACACTTTAAGGAAGTTACCTGTTGGTTATCTGTCTTATCTTGGTTCCATAACCTGTGTGCTTGGCCCCGTGGTAGGTTTGGAAAACCAACTATCGATGGCTTAAATTTTGAAACACACTGGGCCGTTGATGATTACTTATACAAAGTACCAACTATGTACTCAACTTGGTATCAGTAACCTGCCAGGCTGCCACAGCGCCAACGCAAAGCAACATCTGTGGCAAGCAAGATAAACAACCTGCAAAGATCTTTTTTCTTTTTGGTCTCCCGTCCGATATCATGGATGCTGTTTGTTATCACGCAGTACGTACATCACTGCAGGCAAATCAAAGGCAAATTGCATTACTTACTAGTACTTATCTTACCTGTCAAACCACGAAGCCCCGCCAACTAGATATTATCAGGACCCCAATCCCAGAAATTCGTTCAGATCAAGTGTTGGTCAAAGGTACGAGTTGAATAGCTTTTTAATTCCTCTATATCTGACTTGCACCCGGGCTAGTTACTTGCTGTGGCATATGCGGAACGGATTACCATCTCGCAGAGGTATGTTTACTTCATATGCACGGACCTAGGCCTGGAATATCTAAAACATTGACAGGGAGAATTCTTTGGTAAATTCCCGGTACTTAATTGCATGTCCTTTCTATATATGCAAGTGCTGAAATTTCACCAGCTCATTCCAGGGCATGAAATTGTTGGCGTTATTTCAAAAGTGGGTGATAAAGTCGAAGGCTTCTCAGTTGGAGATCGATGCGTAGTGAATAACATCATCCTGGTTTTTTTTTTTTTCTTTCCCCTTCCCGAGTCGATGCTAATGCATACATTTAAACGATAATCAGTGCGAAAGCTGCTTCTACTGTCGCAGAGGTCAGCCTCTCTTCTGTGAGAACGTTAATAGCTTAGGTATAACCATGGCCGGAGGATTCGCCGAATACGTCGCTGTGTTTGTTTCACCCTTTATCTTCATCGACAGCCTAATATTAACGTACATTCTGGTGAATAGTGAAGAGAAGAAAATATTCTTAATAAAAAATCTCACAGACAAAGAGGCAACCCTTGTTGAGCCTGCCGCGTGCGCCATACACGGGATGGATAAGCTTAGTCCCCCAGTAGGTGTCGAGGCACTGATCTTCGGGGCTGGTCCTACTGGTAAGTCTTTCTCTCGTTTCTACTTTCTACTTTCTAGTTTTGTGTATGTTAGCACTGCATTCATTAACACGGATACCGGATACTGTGCATAGGCCTAATTCTTGCCCAACTTCTCAAAATAAATGGCGCTTCCAAGGTAGTAATTGCAGCAAATAAAGGTATCAAAACCCAGATTGCAAAAGACCTCAACGTGGGCGACGTTTACATCGAGCTAGACAGAGAAAATCCAGAATCTCAATGGAACACTTTGAAGAAGGATAATCCATATGGCTTTGATATAGTTGTGTGTATTTTTTCGACTTGACGCACTGACAAGAGGGGTGCTGAAGAATGGCAGATCGAGGCCACTGGCTCGGAGAAAGTGGCTAACGACTCGATAAATTTCGTGAGGAGGGGTGGAACGTTAATGATCTATGGTGTATATGAAAATAGTGCACTTGTACATTGGCCTCCTTCGAAAATATTTGGCGACGAGATCAAGGTTTGTGATCAGTGAATTCCCAGATATGAAAGACGTTGTGATAACCATTCCATATATGAAGATCATAGGCTCCTTTGCACAGACCCATTGCTTCCCTCGTGCCGTTGCCTACTTAGACAGTGGGAAGATAAATGTGAAGGGGATCGTGAGTCTTTACCTTCTGCAGATACCAGATAGCTTTAACACACTGGATATTTATCTGTAGGTTACGGATACTTTCTCTATCAAAGATTATCAGAGAGCGCTGGATAAGATGAACAGTAAAGGAGCATGTAAAGTTATTTTAAAGCCCTCACTCGAACAGTAGACGAAGTATCTATACCTTCACGTATTACAAAATACAATAGGTATAACCACACACTACTTTGTCCCTTTCCTGAATACATTCTTACTCCCACTACGCATGCCTCTCCTCCTATGCGTTCGTCCAGTCCTTTCTGCTTCACTCATCTCAACTGCCTCCTCTACACCCTTCTGTAGTCCAGCACCAAACGTCTCTACACCCTTCTGCTTGCCAGCCCTCTTGGTCACCTTCTCTTCATCATTCGCACTTGAAGATGGCACCCAGCTAATCTCCATAGCACTGTCATCACCCAGATGGAGACTATCGTCTCTGCCAAACGGTGCCCTCGAAGGACCAACAACCTGCTTCAGCCTCTTTCCGAAGGTGGCATCCTTGTCACCTACACGGGCACCGCCAGCCTGAGCACGCATAGGAACAAAATTAACATTAGCAACACGATTACGCTCGCGATTGCGGTTATATGCCTCCTGGGCACGAGAATTCTTTTGCCCTGGTCGTGCGCGAGGATCAAAAGCGTTAAGGTCTGGTTAAAAATGAGTGACGTGAATCATAAATGCAAAAAGTAAATCACGGATACTGACCTCCGGCAGCACTGCTATCCGATGAGTTTCCGCCGTTGTCACCATCCTCGCCTTCACTGCTACTCTCTCCGAGCCCATCAGAAGAGACCTTGTCGCTCTCGTCCTCCTCTTCTTCCACAGCCGTCTTCGCACGCCTGGCGCTCCTCTGCGCCACAGAAGAAGGATTGAGTAGGGCATATTCTCTGCTGTTTTCGTCAATGGCAAAGTCGGGATTCTCGAAGACCTTGGCGAAACGTGGATCCTTGAGAATGCTGCCAGCCCCTTTCGAGCTTTCCACCCTTTGTTCCTCTCCCTGTTCCTCGTCGACATCCATGTTCTCCGCCATCTTTGCACGCCTCCTCTCCTCTCGCTTTTTAGCCTTCTCTTCCTCTTTCAAGAGTTTCTCTGCCAATGTCTTGTTGATCTTCACGCCCACATCCTTCTTCGTGCGGATGCGAGTCTCCGCCATCTTCTCCATCTTCTCCCGGACCATCTTCTCACGATGTTCAGCATATACGAAGGGATTGGCAATGATACGTGCAGTATCGTAGAGTTTGAGAGAAATGAAGTATCCATGCATGTATGGTTTGAGTGCAGGGGTTCCAACGAGATGGTCCAACCCGAGCCTGCAGGTTGTGATAAGAATGAAATGGAATCAAATAAGCATAGAAACTTACTTTTTCAGCTCGTTCCTCTCGACAAACTTGTAATCTTCGTAGACAGAGCGTGTCGTCTGATCCTCCATTTCCTCTGTGATGTTCTCAAGGAAGCTTGCCCATCGAGGAGCGGGACCCAGTTGTGGAATGTAGTATGTAGCCATCTGAATCCCTTCGTTTGCGGTCATAAGTAAGCCACTTCCGGGAACATGATGTATGTCGTTCAAGTCATTTGCAGGTGTGATAGCACAGAAATTAGTTGATGGCTGCAAAAAAGTTGAGGAGTAAAATTAGAAAATCGCAGCCGAACTTACTGATTTACAATCCCATATCTTCACAACTTTCTTGTCAGCGCTGAGGACCAATCCATCACCCGCCATCCTACTTCCACCCTCAATCCATATCACTTTTTGCACAGGCAGACCATAACCTTGATCCTTAGTAGCAAACGGTCGTGTCGAGCGGATATCGTAAAGTAGCGTGTGCCCTGTAGATGTTCCTATCGCGTAGGATAATCCATCAGAGCGCGATGATAATGCGGTGACGCTCAAAGCATCCGTATTCACGCCCGTAGGCATTAGTCGCCCTTTTGGTAGTCGTAATATTCCAACGTTGGATCGGGACCGAGGATCCCAAAACTGCACTGTTCCATTTCCATCAACGCCAAAAGCAAGAAGCTGGTGTACGGGATTGATATCTATACAGTTAACACCTAAGATATCGCCGTCTGTTTCATCTTCTAGAACAAGCGGGTTCATAAAGCGTCCCTGGTCAAGGTTAAGACGGTATATCTCATTTCCAGATGCTGAGATGTATGCATCACATGAAGGAAAGTGATATGCGATTGAGCGACCAAAGCGAGGGATTCTGGTACGATAATGAAAACCACCCTGGGTATGAAGTTCAATACTTCGATCGTTTTGGAGGTGTATTGACTTTGTCCAGTCATCCGACAATATCTAGAAAGGGGTCTGTAAGTTTTTTAACCACAGAAAACCCACTTATGTGGATGCAAGTGATAACTCACGCACAACGAAATCGACATTTTCTGCATCGGAATGTCGCTCGAACTTGAGCGTTAACTGATCTAAATCCCATACTCTCATCTGCGGCTTGTATGTCCCCGTTGCAATAACATGATGCCCGTCGCGGGTGGTTTTTATGCGGTTACTGGCTTCAGGAAACTCGAATCCTTGGATGAGTTCGATGGTGCCTTCGACATGTTCCCTTGCCGCTCGTTTTCCCTTTCCTTTAGCCGCACGCTTTCGTGTTAACCAGTCAGGTAGTGATGAAGAGGACCCTGCTGCTGCTCCATTAACAGTGTAAACCTTGACGTTTGTGGGGTCTGCAACCATTGCTTTGCAGTTTTACAAGGAAGGTAAGAGCGTAAGTAATTATTATTATTGATGTCGAAAAAGTTAAAATCTCCGTCACGTGTTTGTCAACTTTCTCCGTCTGCCACTAGTATCTCTGTCTCAGGCCCTCTCATGCATGGCCCCATCAGCTTCAACCAAAAATCAACTACATTATTATTATTATTAAAGGTGTATACGTGTAGCATCACTGGTACGTCTTGTGGGTCTTGCAAAAACCTGCCATCCTGGACAGGGATGGTGAATACTCAGTATAGAAATCCCAAAGATAACAAACAGCACTGGCGAATCTTACCATGACAAGAACCAAGCTATCTTGAGTAATGAATACATTTCTTATGCCGCTGAGGGGAGCGCTCTCGGTATGTACTCCTTTGTGACCTTCAGATGGGTTGCTAGAAAGGGGAACATTTTCGTTTGCCATGCTCGGTTTCTCGGATTCGAGAATGTCTGGGGCCCTCCTTGCAGATGCCGTGTGCATGCTTTCGCAATTTCTGGATTATAATCGCGAAGGAAAATAGTTGCAGATGTGCTTGTCCCGGATATCCAGACCAATCGGCGCCCGGAGAGCATGAAGTGCTGGCCGGCAACTTCCTCAGGCTTCATCTTCAGAAATTTTGCGTTCTCCCGGCGTGCCAGTAACTCTTCAAAGTTAACAAGGACAATAATATCTTTCGTTTGGTAACCAACATCTGTGAATTGATAGCGGAGTCCGATAAGTCTACGGTCCGGATTGTCCAGCGTGTGTCTTCTAAACGGTATGCTTTCAGTCGGCGAAATATTGCGAATTAATAACACACGCTGAATTTTTTCTGTCTTTACAGCGGGTAGATTTACAAAAAAATTCAATCGAGGATCAGGATTGACTTTGAACTCCGGGGAGAGTTTGAGCGACAATATTCTTAGGTGATGCTTGAGCTTCTCGCGCTCCCAGGTCCTTTGCATTTCGACGTCAGCGAAACTAAAACACTTCGCTCATCTAGGAACTGAAATCCCCACACTTCATACCCTTCTACTGGGACCTAGTCTACGTAAGATTAACGTACTGATACAGAATTTCACTACTCACATTAAACATAGCTCGCGTGGGGACGTGAAAAAACTGCAGCCGAACCCTCCATAACTAATGTTCGAGCAAAATTGTTACATGGCGCATGAAATACAGCATTGAGCTTACATTTTCCTGAAATTGCCTAGTCCAGAGCCCAATCACATCCCCCTTAATCTCAATATTCCGACGATAGTCAGGAACTCGTGTATTGTCTCCCACACAAAAGGGAGATTCAGCACCTCCCTGGTCGACAGCCGATACATGTAAAGCTTTCCGACAGAATTACTCTTGCTGTTACATATAACCCAATCTCAGTAGTAACGCACAAGAAGAACCATCGGAGACACCTTTGAACAACGACCAAAAGGTCCTGTTGAGGATCCACTGCAACTGCATTAGGGCGGAATGGAATTTGAATGGTCCATTCGGTCCAGATCAGGTTCGGGCTTGTAGAAGGTATCTGGTGGATAGTGATATCCCACGCCTTATGCACTTCAGGCTGACATCGTCGCACGATATAGAAACAGCCACCAGATTCACCCATGAAATATCCTGTGGGTGAGAAACTTCCATCGGCCCATTGGGTATTGGGGTGCACATTTGACGGTATCACTGAGTTAAACTTCGAGAACTGGAGAGACGTCCAAGAGCCAGTCACTTCCCTAGAAGTGTCCACTTGGCTATGTTCTTGCGATTCCATAAGCGAAAAGAGTATATCGTGGAAGGGGACGAGGAGCGGCTCTCAAGTGCGGGTGAAGGGACAGTTGACACGTGTTATGACGCCCACAAATATCAGTTCGAGAAAAGGTTTAGTTCGGGTTTAGTTACTCTATGTAGCTAGAGTCTGATGAAAAGGTCACTGGTCCGGTAATGTGATACTTGTTCCACACAATGTTTATACTTGCAAATGGACGAAATTGTAAACTGAGCACTGCCTGAAGGTTCCTATTATCTTGAAAACAAACTACGCGAGACTTACATTTGCAGAGATACAAAGCAGAGCAGGTGTATCCAGCAATAGGATTATAAATATGAGCATAATGAAGCTTGGAGGTAGATTATCCTGTTGTACGACAGCCTCATCATCTAGTTACAGAGCTAGCGGTTGCAACAAACAGGACGCGACATGCATATCTGTGCACGCCCTTAGTAAGTCTTCTTCTTTTCGTCGACAGAAAGTCCGCCTATGAAAAACAGAATAAGTGCATATGGGGTGAAAGAACGAAGGTAACATACCAGGTCCCATATTGACGAGGAGGATTAGGCCACCCACAATGGCTGCAAGACAGACAGGTTAAAATGATATCACGTAGATATATAAACATAATTATACGAACATAGGGTCTGGAAGAAGTCGTATCTAGAAACAGTTATTAGTCAGAGAACAATCCTAGATGGCCCTATAGACACATACTTGAGGAAGTCACGCTGGGGATGCGCCGAGTGCACACTCCACCAGTTGTTTGCAAAGACGTTGAAGACACTGAGGACAAGAACAAGGAAGGCAGCTGACCACTTGGCCTTAAAGCCAACAGCCACCATCACACAGGCGACAAGCCCAACGACTGATACAAACACGCGAGTGATGCTCCATTCGCCCTGAAGAATGAAGCCGAGGAAGAGGAAAATCAAAAGAACGCGTCCAGCAAGAAGGAAGCTTGGCGCACATAAGTAAAAGACCTCCCAGAATGATTCGAACTCACTATTTTTTACGATCCGTTTCGCTGATAGTGGGGAGACCTGCAAATAAGGCTTTCCGAGAGACCATAGAGTCGCTGAAAACCATGAACAAGCCACCAATCACACTAAGGTTGCGGAGGAAGAAGTTCAGGTCGAAGATAAGACCGTAACCAAATCCTTGGATAACGACGACACCAAGAAGACCACCAACTGCGTATTCGGAATGACGCTTGAGTATAACAGCCGAAGAAGCGACAAGCATGGTCTACGGAGAGGTCTGAACAAGACCACACAACGAGCGCAATGACTACTCACAATAACATTGAGAATAAGGAAAAAGTGGGAGATTCCCCATGGGAAATGCCTGTGTCTGAAAGCCAAATGATTCAGCTTGTTGGTATACTTCAAAGGACAACAGAGACATACTGTTGGAGGTACCAAATCTGATCGCCCCACTGAGTTACAATCCTCAACGCGTCCTCCAGGAAAGTTACAACAATCAAGAAACGTCCAATTGCCGGCAAGTGTGGTTTCAAAGGTTGAGAGTAAATTTCGATGTTGTCCTCGATTTGCTTGCTGATTGCTCGTATCTTCTCGAGCGGGTCATCTGGGTCAGCAGCCCTGTACCCCGAAGAGGGCCTAGAATTTGAGAGGCCATGGGGGTCGACGTTATAGGAGTTGTGTTGGGGACGGGAAAGACTAATTCTTGAGGACATTGTAGTGGTGGGGAGTAGAGAGAAATGAACGTCGAAGACGTGGAAATAAGGCTCACGCTAACGTGTCAACTGGTCACGACGTGGCGGTCCCCACCCAATTACGTCAGCAATCATGATGTCTAACTCTGATGCAAGCCTTCAATCCGTTTCACCCTATCACTTGGGACCTCCACCCAGCACCGCCTTGAACGCATACTTATCTCAAACTTATCTGCTGTTTGTCTCTGGTGGCTTAAAAGCTTGGACTAGTCGGCGAAGAAAACACTGCACAGATCTGTCGATATAGTACTGCAAATCTTTGATTACACCAAACATATTTTTACACCGAAATGGCCTTCTCAATTTGTTCTCAATGAAAAGGATCCTGGCGGAGAAAGATGAAACCCTCTGCCATCGGCTGCCATCACACGCCTACTATATTCCGTTTCAAGTTGTTTTCATCATCTTCCTCCATCTTCACGATCGCCTTTGCAGCTATGCCAAGTTCGAGACTTACGATCAGCTTGACGGAGAACTCAAATACTTGAGGCTCGCGGGTTGGTGTATCTATGATCCTGACATCAGGCTCGGTGGTTCCCATGTTCTCCATAGGTCGATCGAAATCGGGACTTGATAATAACTCAATATCCACTGCGTGTCTTTCAAGCGGACGATAAAGCGGTTCCTGTCACACTTATTTTTGCTAGAAAGTTAATGTGTG
Organism: Cyathus striatus; assembly: GCA_025738555.1. NCBI lineage: Eukaryota > Fungi > Basidiomycota > Agaricomycetes > Agaricales > Nidulariaceae > Cyathus > Cyathus striatus. The sequence continues at coordinate 2,726,708 of JAOVFP010000016.1, read as the reverse complement.
TCGGTGGAGTTGATATTGTACCTTTTGAAGCAAGTCGAAGTCTTGACGCCCTTCAAAAGAATGCTCGGCAGAACTTCTACCCTTCACTGTCAATATCTGTTCTTAACTCTCTGAGCCTGTTCCGAAGTTACACCTTTCATCAAGGCATAATAATTTAAAAGTATCATATATATGGCTAGAATATGATTACCTCGAAAACACGAATCCTTTTTAGTGAACTTCAGCTTTATTTCAGACCATGTGTTGTCGCAACTGGAGGGCGTAGCTGTGACAGTCGAAAACTTGGGTTCCTGGTAATGGAACAGTTCTCAAGCTATAGCTGAATGAACTTTCGCATCTATATCGGTAACTATCTTTAAGGGCATGTACTTACTCGAAACCAGCTCCCGAACCCATATGCGTATATAGAATGCAACTGAAGGAAACAGTTAAGGTGGGTGAATAAGGACCTTTTGTTTCTGTTTGTCTGGGAAATCTCTCGAGGAATATTAAATACACCGCATGGGCAGCCAAGGTTGTGCTGTAATATGATGTCAACACGTTTCGTGATAAAATAGGGCCAAGAAAATGCCGACAAGCTACACTAGGCACGCATAAATGCGTTTAAGGGTCATACATGCGGTCAAGGAGTCTGTTATATGATCTATTTCAGATCTTCAAGCCCATATGCATGGGCCGTAAGTCTTGCGAATACCCCAAACACGATTGCTTAATTTTCTATATCTCTTCTGTGTTCTCTCTCGGAAGAATATCAGGAAACCTGCCAACATAAACTGTAATAAAAAGATTATGTAGGGAACTTTCTCCATGTAATCCTAGATCTAGCATAATGAAAACATGACTGCTACATATTTATCGTTTGGACATTGGCAGTGTAGTACTTAGTATTAGTAATTACTAATAGCAGTCCTTGAGCAAGGATGCCGGCTATGAACATATCCGGCATCCGGCGTCCAGCTGAGCAAGGTCGCGGCTCAAGCCTTTTTCGTTCGTGCCGCTTCTTTCCTCTCATCACTCACCATTTGCGCGAACGCTCGTCTCAACATCCTCAATTCTGGTCTCTGTATTCTAGTTATATTTGTCTTTTATTCCCTCCCTCCCTGATCCCCAGCTTTTGATGAATTGTTCAGTATTATCGAAGGACCATGAGTCGAGGTCTATAGCTTAGTTTAATGTCGCATTGTCTTGTTCTTTAGTATTGCTTTATGGTGTTTTGTTTGGTTGTCATTAATAATGTTGGACTACATAGATTTTATAAATCAAGTGTAATATAATACACTGGATATCGATGATCTCTGCGTGAATCAAGGTAAGATCGCGGAGCAGTTCCCGTCCGCCCAGCGGCTCGACTGCTCCGCGTCCGTTTGAGCATGCTCAAACCTAACCCAACCCTTATTAGCCTTGTATTTGCGCGGAGATCGTTGACGAGGCTGGATACTACTACAGTCACGCGTTCACGCGTCAGGCAATGGCAAGTGCAAACATAAAATTCCCACGCAAAAATTACAATGTGTTCTCATCGCTGGCGAAGTTCAATCCTTACTACAAGTTGTACAACAGTACAACAGCATCGACGGAATCATAGCACAGAGGCCCTCAGTCACTGCAGGCTTCTTGCTGTCATCCGACAAAAATATGCCACACAAACGGCGTTACTCGTCCTCACAAGCCAGTACACCGAGTGATGTGGAAGGAAGCTTCTCCGAGCTTTCTGACATCGAATCTGACTTCAAACCCACGCGTTCAAATCCAAAGCGGAAATCGTCCAAATTGACGTCTCGGGCGAAGTCCACTAAGAAACAAAAAATAGACGAACAGCGCTGTGAAGACAGTGTCGCTTCTTCACGAGTCCCCCATTGTGCATCCCTGCACGTTATTGACTCCGTACAGCCCATGCGTTCTGCTTTGCTTGCATGGTTTGCCACCGTTCGCGATAATCGTAGTATGCCGTGGAGGAAACCTTACGATTCATCCCTAGGACCGGAAGAACGCGGTCAAAGGGCCTATGAGGTTTGGTAGCTCCTCTCGAAGATTAATTTGTGCAGTAATGACATTTAAGCACATCAAAGGTCTGGATATCAGAGATTATGCTCCAACAAACACAAGTGTCAACCGTAATTCCTTACTATAACAGTTGGATGAGACGGTATTATTTTATCGCCATTTTCAGAGCTATTACGACATGGCTGAAATCCTTTTAGATTCCCTACAATTCAAGCTTTGGTATTTATTCCCTCAGATCAAGGTTTAATGACCGACATATATTCATATTCTAGGCCTCCGCTAGTATTGACGAAGTTAATGCGCTATGGAAGGGGCTAGGATACTATAGTAGGGCAAGTAGACTTCTTTCTGGCGCACAGAAAGCAATACAAAGTTTTAATGGCAAACTCCCTGATAATGCTCGAGACTTGGAGAAGAATATTCCAGGGATTGGTCGATATAGTGCTGGCGCAATTTCCTCCATAGCATATGGCGAGCGAGCTCCTGTGGTACGAATACATATACAGTGGATGTTAGAATTTAAAAGCTTAACAGCCTTATATAGCTGGATGGAAACGTTCACCGCCTGCTCAGTCGGGTTCTTGCTCTCTATGCCTTGCCGAAAGCTAAAAAAACGCTTGACATCTTGTGGTCCGCAGCCGAAACATTTGTTCAGATCGAAGGTTCTGCTCCGCCAACGTGTTTATGAATGAGGCTAACTTTTCTTTACGAAAGAAGAACAAAAGACCTGTGACCCTCAAGGAGAAGGTCGAAAAGAAACTGAGCATCCTGGCGACATCAACCAAGCGCTCATTGAACTAGGAAGTACGATCTGTACTGTACGCAATCCAAAATGTGAAAATTGCCCCATACGTCGTTGGTGCATGGCGTATCAACGATCCTCAGGTTCAGATCTGGTAAGTCTTCAAGTTGTATATGGGACGAAGATCTAAATATATATATTTATTGCTCGGAAGGAAATTATTGACTTGGAAGACATGTGCAAAACCTGCGAACCTATACCTGATATTTCAGATATCAGCCTATATCCAATGAAACCCATTCGTAACAAAGTCAGGGAGGAAACAGATCTAGTAAATGTTATAGAGTGGCGTCAGAGTGAAGATTCAAAAGATCGATTGTTTCTGCTCATAAGGCGGCCAGAGAAAGGTACCTTTATTCAATCATAAGTTATCCACCCTTTCACGCTGGAATCTGACGCATATTTAGGTCTTCTGGCTGGATTGTTTGAATTTCTTACGTCTGAGAATGTTTCAAAAAAGTTGTCAAAGAGTTCTCAAGAGCAACTTACGCTCACCTTCATGTCGTCAGCTTTTCCATTGTTGCAACTTTCTCCAAGTGCAGGTGGGAGCAGTTCGAATGAAGGTCCAAGGATTATGAAAATAGTTCCAGCTGGGATCATCATTCATGTGTTTTCTCATCTAAAGAAGTCATATCATGCACAGTGGGTTGTAATTGAAGGTGGAACATCACCGCCCATACCCAAAGTTAACGGTGTCAACAATATGAAGTGGGTTACATTCGATGAAGTCGAAAAGGCCAAGTGCGTCAAATTTTTGTTATTTTAAACTAATTCTAACTTCACTTAGTATCGGGACGGGGACATTGAAAGTTTGGAAGGCTGCAAAATCGGTAGGGCTGTGATGAAACATGTTTTATATACTTTTTGGAGACATTTGACGGCGATTTAAAGCCTTATCATAGACGTTATTTTATAGTAATGGGTATGCATATTTCTAGACTATATACCTTAAGATCTACCGGTGAAAACTAATAACTGAAATAACCTATAAAATTTGAGATTGAAGACTACTATTTATAAATACTCTAGCTTAGAAGATGTGTGCTAATGCCAGCGCTCAGCTCCAGTTTATTATTAAGAATCATATTAAAGCTTCAAAGAACATAAAATTATCGCAGGCCAGAATTACTTATCAACGACTTTCAAGTTGAAGGCTCAGCGAAGGCGAGTCGATCAGGTTCACTAGCTTCAACCTTATTTGAGGTATCCTATTCACAACGTCCAATCAAGTTGTTAAATGGATACTAAAGGTATTCTCCCGCCTCAGGAGCAATATGGTACAAGTGGGGAGTCTAGAGACAATAAATTAAGTACCTACAAATGTCAGAGTGGCTCATGTCCATTACACCGGCGGTTTTCATCGTTATTCACAAGTTATTCAGGCATAATTTTCTGGACTTTGGGAATTGAACCCCTGTCACAACAGACTGAGGGTTCAATTCCCCGCTGCCACAGTACAAAGAATCCGGACCGTCAAACATCGTGTAAGTACTTAGTACATAATAGCACTTGACAAATAAAGCAAGACCACAGACTCGGAGCACGATAAAAAATCTGATAATTAAAAGGAAACTATTTTCAGATTGATGGGGAAAGAAGGATCGACGACACATGTTAGATACTCTATAGTCTTCTATAGTGCTCATGTAAAAGTTTTGTGTACTAAGTTAGTGAGAGCTTGGTGAGAACGCGCGGGAACCACCGGAATTTCGAACTCATTTCAACACCGGTTGATGGGATGTCTGCTTACCTTAAAAGGTAGCGGGATCATATAAACATGACTTACGTCAACTGAGTTCGACTCTTACTACGACATCTCCCTCCCCCACCCCACCATCTTCTCGCGGTTAACTATCAATCTCACATTTTAAAGCATTTCTCATCGCTATATTTGCGATGCACCGTAGTAATCTAGCTGAATATAGCTGGAGTCGTGAAGACGCTTACTAGTATGCCGCATGCTTCCTGATTTCCCTGTCAAAATTTTTAAGACCCGTAGTGTTATTTTGAATGTGTCCAAGAACGCCTCTCAACGAGAAATCTATGAGAGTTATCGAAATCTCTCGCTTGCCTTACATCCAGACAAAAACAGCACCGATGTTATCTCGAAGGAAGTTGCGACGGAGCAGTTTTACCTTATTCAAAAGGCATATGAAGGTATTGCTATTCATTTATCTGTAGGACATGGTTAAAAGAAATAATAAAAGTACTTTCGGATCCTCTTCTAAGGTAAGTCATTCTTTGCTCGTAACTTTCAGGGATTTTAATAATTAACGCAGGCGTGTATATGATATGCTTGGTGAGACGAAAATGATGGATCTGCCACTACCAGCTCTCTATCCTTACTGAGTACATTAGGAGAAGAAGGTGTATCTATTGTTCGATCGGATGAAATGCGTGAAATTCCTGAAACGGAGGTACGTCTTTTTTGAGTGATAAGGGTGTGGGCTAATGTACCCTGGACCGTGTTACTGCGGTTACTCAGCTGAATGCTATTCTACAAAGCTTACGACAAAAAATCAGCACAGAAAAGCTTGAGAGCGATATTGTACTTCGAGGAGCATTAAAATGCGTCGTAAATGCAACTCCTGTTACGCACGCGATCGCAAGCGCTATAAAAAATGAAGAACGATTGGACAGCTTAAGTGATGCAGGTCTCATGTCTTGTGGTTTACGCTACTCAATTAAGGTCAACACCTCTGTCAAACATGTATTCCGGCTATTTAGCAGCTTCTAATCTAGAAACGAGTACGTCCGAGCACTGAAGCTGGAATAACTGCACATTTGCGTCAAACACCATATACACGAATAAAACCCGCATTTTATGGAACAGTAAACCATCAATTTTCTCCGAGGTTATCTTCTTCTGTAGGTGAACTTGTAAATTCTCTATATCTGACGTTGATGTTAACATAAATTAGCTGCGCTTTTATCTCCTTTCACCTTATATGTCAACATGGAATATTAACTTTACCACTCCCGAAGTATTTTTGGGAGCACAGACGTCGATATCGCCTATCTCGTTGTTCAGTCGTCGGCCGGCTATTAATATAACCATAGGAAGAAGACTTTCTCCGCGGGGTTTGACGCAAGGAATGCTGCAAATCCAAATGCAAAAGCGGCCGGCATTATCATTCCAAATTGTATGGCCTTCATTGAATGGCACCGACTCAGATGACTTGGACGAAAATAATCAATCGTCACCACCTTCAATGTTCAGCGTAAAACCTAGTGCAGTCGATGGGTCCTGCGGTATTTTATTTCAGTCAGCGCTCCCAGAATTAGTAGGGGAGATTGGCATGATGTTTTACAGCCTTGCAACGAGGATAGGATCTAAAATATCTATTGGATTTCATGGTTTATCCCTTAGTCTTTTTGGGAAATGGTCAAGTCAAACAGCTGAAATGAGTGCGACAACAACAGTTGATCACAGAGGTTTATTCCTTCATTTAGAGTGTGTTTATTTTTTATTTTTTATATCTGCTTACTGGATTTTTACCGTTTTGAAGTATATCATATCTACAACAACGATTCACCCTTCCCATCCTCCTTTCTACATATGATGATACATGGGCAAATTTTTTTGGTATGATAATATCCTCAACTGCGGCAGTTCTTGCATATTACTTTATATTGCGGCCTCGGACTCATGCACAAATATTGCGGTATGGATTTAGTTTCAATCTGAAAGGGATGCTACATTATATGCTGAAACTTTCTACCACAGAAAACTACGAGAAACTCGAAAGACAATCCAAGAAGACTATGAATTTCAGGAGAGGAAACTGAATACGATGCGGACAATGCTCAAGGATATCGCGCAACGACAAACACAGGCCGAGAAGATAGCTGACGGTAAACGTCCAGGCATCTCATTGACCCACTTAACATTAAGGCGATTTTATAGGGTTGGTAATACAAAGCGCAAGTTATGGTCCGCGTGAATTAGGCAGCCAGGAGGGAAAGGAGTTATTTGTAGACGTTACTGTTCCCCTTCAGGTCCTAGTTCGTAAATCACAGCTATATATCAGCAGTGGCGACACAAAGGTAAAACCTAATATTTATTTATCTTTTTAAACCTGATTTTTAAATCATAGGGCAACATTCCTGGTTTTTTTGATCCTGCACCATCTTTATCCAAAATACTGTGTATAAGATATATTTTCCGTGGCCAATCACATTACGCTGAGATCCCAGACTACATTCCTGTAGTATTACCTTTGGCAGGTGTGAATATTGTTTATATTTTATTTAACAACTTCTAATGCAAGTATTAGAGCATCGGTCGGATGCGGACGCCTAGTTTACCAATAAGTGAGATTATCTACCCCACAAACTGCGATTATGCACATTTTCTCCCCGATTCACGTTGCTTTATCAATGACGCAAGTACAGGCTGGCCTTCTTATTTCTTGCATTGGCTAGTGAAAGGTGATTGTAGAGCTTAAGATTAATATCCCTTTCGTATACTAAGTAATGGTCGTCATTCACCAATGAGGAGTACCAGTATATTGGTGCTGGATTACTGTATATAGACTGGCGGAAACTTCCTTGAAGGTAAGTATTCTTTATGTAAACTCTCCAGTTCTATCCAATCTGTTTAGGCGAATCATATGATCATTGGTCCTTCTCATCCCACTGATATCCATAATCCTGTGAGTATGTCGATAACTCTAGAAAGTTGCCGCAATACAGCCAGTTATCAGACTTGTGTGCCTTATAGACCGCAGCGAGCTTATCACATGTTAAGCTTGAGTCCTGATTTAGAACAGTCGTAGAAGGGGTGACCTGCTTACGCGTAAACTTTCAGTGCCACCTTCAATTATGCTACGGAGCACCCGATCCTCTACATGCTAACCACCTATGGAGTTGCAGACATGAAGTTGAGGCCAGTTAAATGCTCTTTTCAGCGCCGAAAATGCTATTAAACCCGTCAACTTATCATTGCTAAGGTTGAGTCATGGCGCACAGCAACACAAGCTTCCTTCCTCTCAAGTTTACTATCTTACGTATTTCTAATAATCACACGGAACACCAATACCCCACGATATAACCACCTTTACAGTGAGATAACGCTGGATTTTTATTTTCCTTCCCAGATGAGAAATAAGATGCAGTTTCAACGTCCTGAATCATTTAGAAACCGATTTATCTGAATCGCTCTTTCTTAGGTACGTAAATCTCCATGAATTTGCTTCATGTTCCTGATGAACTCGGGACGGATTTAAGTCCGTTACCCCTTTGGCGTAACTGAAAAGTTTGACGGAAGCAGGATACGTCTCCGCCTCCTCGTGTAATTTAGATCGGGGAATCTGGCAATCCTAAAACGTTCCGAATGGTTGGGTCTTTCATGGTCCATGGAAACTTCTTTAACATGGCAAGTTGTCATGAATGATCATACCAATCATCAGGCAGCTGCACATCGAAATGAATTTCCACATGGTCGCCCGCTTTGGGAAGACCGCAGAAGATATGTGATGAGCATCTCACAAAGTCAGGTTCGTAGCCGAAGCATAGTTAATTGGCTTCTCGGTATGCAATCGAAACTTTGGCATTTAAGTTCAAATACAGTTGTACTTTTCTCTTTTCGTGGAGATCACTGATCCCCGATAACCTCTGAATCAATCTGGTTCAAGTCAGCGGCACATCTAGATGGTTTGACATTCAACGTTCAGGTACAAACCAGAACCTTCCTTTTGGACTTGTCCGCCCCGTTCTGTGAGCGATGCAATGCGTCGCAAGGCAGTCGCCCACCGTGAGAAGACTGACTTTCGAATCCCTAGATCTCCAAATACATGTGGGCAACTTTGAACTTAGTACAAACTTTAAAAAATAACTCAGCAAGATTCGCGAATCCCTGCTTCGGTCATCCCTCTTACAAAATGCGTCTGGTTTGCTGGAGTATAAAATGAGAATAGGACCAAGTCAAGAGTATCTCCTCACAAATTCTTTGGCACAACTCTCCTGTAGCTACTATCTCTTAAATAACATTCTCCCAGTCTCATGCAACATCCGACGCTGCAAAATGTCCGCATCCGCTCTACTCGAGACGCTCTCCAAGTCTTCAATGCTGTCGCCATGAATCGTTTACCCTTAATAACGCGCCGGCTTGACGCCGAAGAAAGGCGCGCTATCATACCGGGCAATGTATACGTCTGGTGAATACGTCATATATATCCTTGTCACTGTGCGTTTATTCACTTGGGCAAACAGGGAGGAGCGTGGAGCAAACACGGAACCAACAGGACTTGGTATGGAACGTTGGTATGTAGTCTTTGGACTTTCCGAGGATTGGGATAGTTAAACAACACTTCATGAAGGACGGATGGAATGGGATGGGGTCCCAGTCGTATGTTTCTCTTATAGTAGTCCGCCTATTGTCCGGTTAAATGTTTTTAGGCGTTAGAGATGTAAGCAAGCAGTACAAAATATTATTCGTACAGTTATCCAATATTGGCTTAGGAATTTCTCTTTTACCACCAAAAAGAATCAGACGTAGGGGATGATCTACTCAACCCCGTTACTCCGTGGGCGCAGATGATGCGGTGAGTGGCATTGGCACCAATTACAATATATCACTTCGTTCCCGATGATCGAAGTCCTCACTTAACACTATTGCATTATTTAATCATAGACGATCTGCTACTCGACCACCCAACAGGCCTTACTCTTCCATGGATCCGCGACAACTTCCGGAATCTGAACGTCTGATAAAGCAAACATATAGCGTCCTCGTGTCGCTTCCGGCTGATCGTGCACGAGGCATTATTCGCAAGTGGCATCTCAGTGAGCCCTTTTTGTTATCTTTAAAACATTTATTTGAATCACAGATAGCGGCATATTTCAGCCAAAGAAAATTAGAAGAGCTTGACACCATTGATAATATTCCTGGGGTTGGCGATGCCCCTGTCCCCGAAGGATGGTTCAAGAGTGCCCGTGCAGGAAAAATTAGGCGTGACAGTCGGGCTCAAGGAACAAGTCCTCAATTTTTGGACGCCGCATATCCCTCTCCATCACCATACAACTACATGCCTCATCCTTCATCAAGCGCTTATCCTCCAGAAGCTTCTTCAAGTTCTTCTCATCATATGCCCTTGAATTCTCCTAGTCCACCAGAATTTTCGAGCACAGCTTCGAATTCGAGTGGGAATCAAATGAGTAGCTCAGCAGGGCTTGTTCCCCTCGAATATCTACAAAGCGTCTCAGGTCCGAGGCGCGATCCTAACGACGAGCAACTCCTAAGGCGTTTCTCAACGTAATAGCAGTTCCCCTTAGACATTTAGTTGAGATGGTGGTTCCGTCCCCGGACCGTATCTTGTATTAAAATTATCTTCCACGTACCTTGATCACAGATATAAACTACTACCATTTCCCCCCTTTAACTACATTCTTCCGCAGTAAAGCGGAGCCTGATCCGATTTGGATTTCCACGACACGTCCAAACTCTTTGACGATCAACTCTGGGCAAATCAAAAGCGTCTATTTCATTGGTTAGACTACAGTGTGAACGTCACAACCATGAGAGTTGTTAATTCCTGCATATGATCTGATGAATGGAGAAGGGCTTCCGCTGTTCAGTGAGGCTATTAATAGCATTTCTAATTAAAGGACGCGACACGATCACGTGCTCGTTCTTATATGGTCACGCCATTAAAGATTTCATTACTTAATACTAACTTTGAACTTAGTATCTATTGAAACCTAAAGTTAAAGGAGCCTTACACTCTTCGTCAAATCTTTTTCTCTTAGATTTTTTACTTTATTATCGTTCCGCCCGAGCTTCTGCTATTACTTACCGTGCAACAATGAATTCATATACTGACTAGCATACATTACCATGACATCTTCATGCTCCACAAATCTACCAGGTATCCACCAACGGGAGCCTGCGACATTTCCCAGCCTGGATGAAGTGCACCCGAACCGACCCATCTTGACGAGTAAGTGGCACTGCTTCTACACCTCTCATGAATTCTTCTAGTATCTTACATATGGTGTTGGTTTCAAAGCGGTCTACAATATTGTATCGGCGATTTATGGGTCGGCTAAACTTGTCGTAAAGCGCAGTTGTCTAAAAAAACTCTGTTAACTCTTCGGAATGTCCCATACCTTGGAAAGAGCAAGATCTACTCAAGACTATAGTTGTTCGTCCTATTTAGTGAAATTTCCACGCAAGCATTGATCGCATTATTTCTCATAACTTACATCCGCGAAGTGACATCTCAGAATTGAATCAGATTGTGTGTCCTGCCGGCCATTTCTGATTTCATAGAAGGGAACAGGCTCATAACAGTAGGGGCCTTGCGACTCAATCGAATGTATGATAGAGTTTCACGTTTGCTAATAATTGGACACCATCATGTTCGAGCTTGTCACTCCCCAAATATCTTCATGGGATTGTGGTTTCTCTAGCAGCTACGACCCATCCAAGAAAGGGCGCGTTCGAAATAATGTATTCTGACACCTATTTTCATGGAGCTCTACTCCCATCGGACTGCCACAGATTCTGTCATTCTGGTGACAGCTGGTCATGGGTGTTAGGTGTGCGCCATTTCAATCTTGCTTCGTCGGATATACATTCACGCAGATAACCTTGCGTGAGTATTCATTTTAGCGTATCGTTCTTCTTAAGATGTTGCTGTAGAGATGATGACAGTCATTTTGCTTTTCCATAGTTATCACACGACTTGACCCCAAGCTCTTGGCTAACATGTCCAATTCAATACGGATATCTCCAGAGCTCATCGATGCAACGACCGAAATATGGCGATGCCCTAACAGTGCTCACACAGGCTGAACACCCCGGGTCTCTCAGGACAGCGGGTGTTATCTGAAGAAATTCCTTGATGGATTTCGTTTCAGAAAGGGCGAGGGACAAATACCGGAGAAATTCAGGAGGGTCACGGAGGGAAGGCTGGGATATGATTTGATGATTAGCATTCGTAAGTTGGCCCTTCCTTTCTTCAATCGAATTCTTATAGCATTCATTTTCACAGAAGGTCGCACGAATAGAACGCCTGGACAAGTATGATGTAGCCGAATTTCTTTGATGAGACTTACTGTCCATACTCACATCACGACTGGAATATTCTCCCGCAGCATGAAGGTACACAAGTAGATGGAAGTTTCCGCTTCAATGGTGATGAATCCCGTGCTTACACGATTTCCAACATATTGGCGTGGCACTGAGGAAGATGATAATGGCGTCGTGGGTGGCGTGCATGCATGTTTTCCTCCAAAAATTCATCTCCGAGTCGCATCTTGATCATAGTACGCTCACGCGGATGTTTTGTAGGCAGCAGTACTTCCTGGGAAGAAGTCGGAGCCGACGTTTGGATTGTTGCTGTTCACAAGGCGTTGCGTCTGCCTACCTCCGATAGCGGGAAAGAAAGCACAGCATTGCGTGACATGGAAAACAGTCATCGTGCTGTCGTTCTGTCAAGGTGGTGAATTGTCTACCGATTATTTCTGTTACAGTGGTGAATGATGTAAGTGGACACCTTGCCACATTTGCAAATATGTGCCCATAGTATTCAATCTTTTTATATCAAATTAATAAATGGCAATGGCAATTTTTGTCCGATACTAGCTTCGTTTTCCGAACCCTCGAACTCAGAGTAAATCTTGTCGGGCGAAGGGCGGAAACAAAGCTGTACAATCCTCTCCTTATAGCTCCTTACCTCATATAAGACTCGGTTTGCATAAATAACGCCGCCGCAAACATGAATATATTCTTAGCTTTATTACCTCTGAAATGCCGTACGTGAAGTTCGAAGTAACACGGTGGCGCATCTTGTTGAGATGCTCTTGAGCGTGAAATCGAACATTCAAGTGAACCAGATCGATGCAAACAGTCATATTGGACAGAAGTCTGCGTATAAAATCCACTGGGACGTATGTTCAAAGGTGCTGGCATTACGAAGTACTTAGTTCGTTTAGTGGGGAGGTGAATTCATGCGAAAGAGCCATGTGCAAGTAGAAGTAGGTAAGCTATTAGCGACGAGTATGACGCTATTCCTAAGGAAGCTGTGTTACGTCAGCAACTCAAACGCTCGCGTGCAAGTTTAATGTCCTGGTTCCAGGTCCTGAGCCCGTTGTCCTTCATTTTCAAACTTTTACCCTAATCCACGTCGAACATAGCCACTCCAATGCCAGATCCTCCAGCTCCCAAGTCAGCTTCCGGTTCACAAATCGAACCTAAAACCAGGGGTGCAAATCGGTCCACCAAAGTTGCAGGAAAGCTCAAGGTCTTGCCTGAACAACCTGAGGCTTTGCCAGTTCTAAGCAACAAAAATACTGGGCTACGTGAGGGCCCGCCACGAGGCTATGCTGATAGCGCGGGTACAACTGGAGATAGCGACGAAGGCGATATTGAAGAAAATGACGAGCAGGAAGATGTGGACGTAGAAGTATGTCAATGATTTCATTCTCAAGATGCCACTTCTGATGTCAACAATAGGTATACAATCAACTTTCACTTATTCCAGACGGAACTGCACGCAGAGATGCCTTGAGGCTCACCAAAAAGAAGGCAAAATCTCTACCCCGTGTAACGGCATATGCAACTGCAAGGTGACACAGATACTCTCATATGACGTTCTGGTTTAAACGTGTTGTTCATAGTTCATACCATATGGATGACCTCATGAAGTTCTTCAACGCTCGGAGAACTGCCTATCACACCAATCCAAAACTGATTGACGAAGTCATATATACGCCATACATTTACGACCCACCATCGAACATACAGGAGAATCGACAGTCCCGCCCTGATTCACAACCAGTTACGGGAGACCTTCTGGGTATTCCGGAGCTTCGAGATGAGAACGGAGATGTACAAAGTGGGGTAGTAAGGAAAAAGAAGAGCAAGTTCGATACTACAGCCCCTGAAGCCGAGATATTTCTGTTCCCATACGGTACAGTTGTCATCTGGGGCATGACCGAGGCGCAAGAGAAGAGATTTTTGTCATCTATGTAAGCTTTTTTACTTCTTACCCGCTACATGAGCATGCACTAGACGCGTTTGAATAGAAAGCGGTTTGAGATGGAGAAATTAGGTACGTTTCGCTTAGAATGTAACCCAACACGTTAATCCAGACCCTATGACAGCGCCAGAAGACATCGAGATGGAAGACCTAAATTTCTACTACGCGAACTATAGTCGGTATGAATTACTTACGTGCAGGTTATGGGAATACCATTTACTTCTTGTCTTTAGGATATACAATGATGTAATCACCCTGCGCAAGGGTTCAAGTTACATGTACGTTATGTCAAAGCTTCCCATGCACACGGCTACATAGCTTTTACAGGACTAAACTCTCATTGTCGCATGCCTTGTCTCAATCAGTCAAGATATCATTGGTACATAAAACTCCTTGTTTGACATTGTTGTAGGCTGATCTCGTGAAGTTTGAAGAGCTAATTTCTTCGACTATCGAAGAGACGAAGGATATCCCTGAGGTCATAAGTGAGACAGGCAAGATAGGCATGCCTCATAAAGGTCAGCAGACTATGTAACTCGTTTCAGTACAAAAAGCTCATCATCTGGACAGAAATTATGCAGCAAATCGGCCAGCTGTTCCTGCTTCGGACCAATATTAACTCTGTTGGCTCCGTGCTCGACTCTCCAGTAAGTTTCACTTGATGATCCGACACTCAACTGGTTTATCGTATTCCCGTCCACTTTAGGAAGTATTCTGGGTGCGTCTCAGACTCTCAATGAATGACCCACAATAACTGATCTTTAACAATGATCAAACAGAGCTATCCGGACCTTCAACCGCTGTATGATGCGGCGCGTAGCTATCTGGAAATTCCCCAGAGAATTAATCTGTTAAACACCCGCGTGGAGGTAAGGCTTTTGCCGACAACGCTCTCTTTCACGCAAGCTTATCCCCTTCATAGGTCCTCCAGGATATGCTGCAGCTTCTGAAAGAATCCGTCTCTAGCAAACATGCGGAGCGCCTCGAACAGATCGTAATTGCTCTGATCGGAATAGAAATAGGTGCGTACCGGGTACAGTCTATCATCATGAGTTCTCATTATGCTCTTGTAGTGCTTGGTATTATAACTATCCTCGTCGACCTAAAGGCATGACCCTGCGACTATAATATACCCCTATGGCTATTTCAACACCATACCGACAATGTGAGTTTTAAATACATTTGTGATTTGTACATGTAGTATCACTCAGGCTTCGTCACGTTGTTAACTTAATTATTTTGAAACAAGACGCGGAGATTGAGGATACTATATTCAATAATTATTGTACATCGTTCCAGTAAAGACAAGCTGCGAATAAATAAGCTATAATCCATAAGTGTCCACATCTCTTGAGAAGTACATTTCATTTCATATCTTTTCCGGTACGTGAAGAACCCTCTTTTTCCCGACGAGACCCCGCCACTGCGGACCGGGTGCTGTTCGACTTGGTTTGTCTGAAGCACAAAAATTCCACGCCGGTCGCTCGTCGCGTTTCCGCCAGCGTCTTCTTGACTCCATCGAGGCTTGCCTGTAAATTTTCGTCACCCGGTCGTTTGGCGTACGCCTGCGAGATCTTATTGTACAGATCGGACAGCGTTTTCTCTGCTGACGTAGTCACATAACGAAGCAGGGTCTGGTGCATAAATTCGATCTCCAATGTTGCCTATGGAAGAAGTTGGATTGCTTGTAACAGCAAAGGAAAACGGGAGGCAAACATACCCTAAGCATACCCCCCATTCCAAAGCGTTTGACCTGACGGAAACACCGAAGAGCCTCCTCTGCAAGTTCTTCCACCAGAGCATTTAATACCCGTTCGAGTAATGATTCAGCCGCACTACAAACTTGGGCATGGATTCCAACCAAGAACATAAGGGTTTCGTACATGTATGGTCGGATTTCTGAGAGCATTGTCAGCAACGAGAAATCAGCCGCATTTAACAACCGACCTGTTGGTTGTGGTGTTTCATACCAGTCCATTGCAGGATCTATAATGCCGCTTCGGATAATGCCTTTAAGAATTATAGCCTTTGGCTCCAGGTAACGTTCGAATAGAGTTTTGTCGAGTTCTTTAACGACAGACATGAAAGTCTTATTTCTCAAAATTATTAAATATTAATGGAGGAACGTTTATGACACACTTGTCTGTCTTCGGCGATGGATATACCAAAAGCGTTTTCCAACTGCGTTAACATGCTTGGAATAATAGCAGTAGATAAATGCCCAAGATTTGATATCACCAATAGCATTCTAACATCCTATTCAAATATAAAATGCTTAGCCAATCACGCTTCTAATGCTTTACAATAACTTACACTGTCAGTCAAATCTAGTAATTCTAGCATGTTCGGCCCTGACAATGGAAGTGGTTCCCCGACGAGCTGTTTTCCAGTGGCAATCGGAGATTCATCAGACGCAAGTTGAACTAAACCATCCAAAAATGCGTATAGTGAATCCAAGAATGCCTTTACAATCTTTGACACAAAAGCCTGAGGAATAACGTCCTGCTTCGAGGTTTTGGAAACTGTAGAAGCAAAAAGATCGACGCCACCGGCAATTTTAAATCCGGCGGTGGTCACCTGTCGTTGGAACAGTTCGATCTGGGCAAGGTAATGAGTAGCAACACGATCAGTGGGGCTGGATATCCAAGCTTCAATGAAGTAAAAGATGCCCGCATCTGTAAGAAACATCAGATATTTCACCGCAGTGTACCTTACAAGGGAGCGCACCTCGCACCCAGGCGTTGATCAGAATATCTTCGAATCTCCATTTCGCGCTGTCGATAAGACCCTTGAGGCTGGAGGAAGCTTCACTTGAGATCTCCATGCTGTTGATCTCATTCACACATTCTTGCAGCTCGCCCAGAATCTTCATTAGGTAATGGGCAGTTGATAATGAATGGGAATTCTTTGGGATGTGGGGTGGTAAGGCGCTATTGGAGCTTCCAGCCATAACTGCCATATCAGAAAGTTTAAAGAATTCTGAAATCAGCGAAATGAATAGTTTGACAATTTCTGACGCCATTGTACGGCATTGTGTTGGACTGCGTCGAGTTCCTGATGATACAGCCTGCGGCTATAGTTCGACCAGTAAAGAATAGTCGAGAGAGGAGTAGTAGTGAGGCAAACCTTCTTGAGCTTCCCATCCATGAACCCCTTGGATATTTTCCAGAAACTAGGTAGAGTTGTAAGCATAACTTCAGAGACATTCTTCACTAGTTCGTGAATCGCTAGCCATACAGCCTCTCCAGCTGACTTCGCGCTAATCAAACTTAAGTGAGTCTTCATCCCGTAACAGAAATCAACCGATAGGTTACCGATAACCGCATCAAGCTGTTTTGTTTCTAAAGCTACAACGGTCGCTTGTAGCTGTTTAGCCAGTATAACTGTCAAGGAGTCGGAGTCTGTAGCATCAGCACTGAATTTTTGGATAGTGGCTGTTCACGTAATATCAGCGGCGTTTAGAAATTGCTAACTTGAGGTCGAGTTGGAGCAAATGGACATACCTTCCACTGCTGCCACGGCAGTTCGATACGTGCTATTCATCTGATCGAGAATGTGCTTGTGTTGGCTATCGAAGTACGTCCAAACCGGATCATCGCTCGACTGCAGTTCTATGAGAACCCTGAACCCATCAACGAACAATCAGCGTTTTCACGAGACAACGCCGATCAGCAACCTTACTCGAGGGTCTTTTCTTGCTCGTCGACGCTCCTGGTCGAATCCTGGAGCTGTGAATAAAGAACATTCCGCATCTCACTCATTGCCTTTTCCACGCTGCTCCATACTTTCTCAAGGACGCGCCCTTGTTGCTGCTCAGCTGCAATAGAAGTTGCCCCGTCTTTAATATTCCCGATGGGAAGTAACTGGCCTGGACGAGATTCCAACAGATACTTCCCCTTTTTGTAGTCTCTCATCGCTATTTCGTAACGGCCCTATACAGATAACGAACTGAATAGGACGTCAGCGATGTGACATAATACCACGTACCGCCTCGATACTTTCGATAATGAAACTGGGGAGGTTGAAAAAGAATCGCGATCGCTCGAATACACCTAGTGTTGTGCGCAACTTCTGAGCTTTTGACGCGTTCTCCAAAACAGGAAGAAACACCTGGTCCGCTTTTTGTGCGGCCTCTACCACAAAGGGTTAGATATGAATACACAAAAGCGCCATGCACCATACGTTTCAGCTGATCACGCAGTGGTTTTGAGGCATAGTCCGTCGAGGGTTCCAATATTCCCTCCTTCATCTCCGCATGTATTGCTGCCGTAGATACCCGTGGTCAGGCAGTCTCTGAGATGGGAGGAAAGGCTGATATATACCATCTGTGGAGGCTTTCACAGCGACAAACCGATCGAAGTTCTCCTCGACAAGTATCCTAATAGCCTCCGATCGTGCTTCAATGGAATTTTGCAGGTGAGAAATGCCTGCCGCAAGATCCTGATACGTGGCATTTGGGTGCACCGCAGTGAGGAACGCCTTGGGGTCGAAGGATTTGGAGGTGATCAGAACAGAAGCCTCTAAACACAACACAATTAGTCAGAGGGTCTTTCTTATTACTTAGTGGAAAGAGCATATACTTGACTCCATATCCATTTCTTTCACACTGGCGAATGCCGGGGGCATGAGTTAGATGTGCATGCAACGTACACGCGACGAAGACGCACTTAACAGAACCCCCCAGACCCAATGGATCCATGTCATTTTCATTATACCCACTAGGAGTCATCAAAGCGCCAGCAACGGAATCCTCCAAGTCATGATCAATCTCTTCCCATTTTCTATACAGCATGATTCGTTACAACATGAACAATGGTACGAGGATATAAAGATCCCCTACTCACTGAGGGTTTAGGGTATTTATCTTGTAAACCTTTAGTAGAGATGCCTCATCCATGTCAAAATTTAGCCTCGGCATCGTGTCGAGTGCAATAATGTTCGTGTTTTGTTCGTGTTGTTAGGTCGTTGGTCGTAATATGAGATAAATGTATTAGTAGCTGATATGTCCAGAGGGTGAAGAAGCCAGGTTCCTCGCTTTTAAACTGAAACAGACACGTCAAATGGTGTAAAATCAACCAGGTTAATGACGAGTATCACTCAGATATGAAAAGTTTAAGAGGCAGATTAGGAAGGCGACGGGTATTGCGAGCTGCGATGTCAGCCCGTGCCCCGTTCAAACTCAAGCATGCAATCGAAAGCACTTGTTTGTAGCTATTACGTTCAAATGCCAACGACTTCCATTATCTCAAAAGTGTACGATTATGAGCCGTGATTTATAATTTCCATTACATTTTATTTATGCAGCAGACTGGTGGACAATTGATGCGTGTCAAAAAAAGCCTCCACATAGCAATCTATCGGAAAAGTATTAACAAGTAATACAGGTATATGCACAGATGTAACAGAAGACGGGATAATAAGTGGAAACATAATTAAGACGACCATTACTTGGCACTTGGTTAGCACCAGACGCTAGTCAATTATACAGGAAGAAGGGTGTTAAAAATAATATCCCATATTTTGCCTAAAATAAACGTCAGAATGCAAAGTTTAGTGGTAACAGGTAATGCTTACTGGTGACACCGAAACCTAACTCGAAGTTTTTATAGTGATGTGCCAAGTGATACTTCTTCATCTCTTTCATATATTGCGGGAGTCTACTATGATGTAAACTAGAAGAAAGATGCCTTAGATCAAGGAACGAACGTCCGATTACAGAACGTACGCATAGTGCATGCAATCATAAAGAATATCTGTTTGAGGGTTAATAGTTAGTCTTTACGCACAAGACAGTTGCAGAGCAACGTACAAAATGCGAAGGCTCCTGAGATAATGCCGTTCGCAACAGCTACAGGAAATAGGGCGTACGCAAGCTGAGTGAATGGGAACTCCAGTAGCGCAAACAGAATCGGGGGCATCACCAGCCGTAAACTAACGATGAAAAATTAATAATTGAAAACCTGTATTTATCCAGTACACCTCACCGGTCCATGGGCAGGTAATGGTGGACACCGTGCATAGTAAAATGAAGGAGTAGGAAAACAGGCCTGTCCGGTAACATCTTGTCAATATGGAACAAGAACCGATGCATCCCATATTCAATGATCGTCCAGATGATATTCCCGAGTCCGAAACAGATGAGGGTCTTAGTGATGGCGTCAGCGGGAATTTTGTCCCAGCTAGAGAGAGGCAAAGCAGGGTTGACGAAGAAGTTTGGGAGGGGACCGGCGAATTGGAAGACAGAGCGAAGGAAGAGGTATACAAAGATGGGTGCCCAAAATATGGGCACGACATACCACACTGTACGGGTGGTCATCTGTGGTTCATGGTAAATAATGGTTCAATGACGAGTAACAGAGACATATACCTCAAGGATGTCTGGACCAAACAGACGTGCAGGTTCAGGTAAATGACGCGGCTGATGTACCTGCTGCAGGTAATATGCCTTGCTACATGGAAAATAAGTGCTCTGAATAGAGAGTAGAACAAATGCATACCCAAAGTTGCCTTCCCATACTTGCCTTAGGAGAGGTTTACTGAGATCCAAGAACTGGTTTCTCTCGTGGTCTTTGACAGGGTCAGTGTTGTCAGGAATGTCATCCGTTGCTTCCCAGTCTGATTTAGAGCGACCTGTAAATATTCGACACGATGAAACAAGGCGAACTGTGGTTACCGTCTCGTACTAGCGTCTCTCCAATTCCGATCCTTCCAATAACATAATCCTCCAACATTTCGTACGCAGACTCCGAATGTTCGTGCTCGTCCCTATTCTTCATAACTGCTTCGATGTCTTTTCCCGCATATTTCATAATAAGGTCGTCGCCTCCTGGGTGATCGTTAAGAAATGAAGTAACGTTGTAAACCTTGCCAGCACGAGAGACCCAGCAGCTGCTTGACTTGTTGTGTTGGGCAACATCTTCATGCGCAAATATACGGATTCGTTTAGACATTATGAAGGATGTCGGAAAGAGATGGAACAGTCGGCTAAAAGCTGAAGGAAGTCGACGAGCAGGATTGATGCTAGTCTCACCACTTTTTATTTGTGCAACTTCCAATTGCCTCGACCGGTAATTTTGATGCACGTGACTCGGCGCTCTATTTAGGTGATCCGAATTGGTCAGAATTCTTTGCTAATCCGCTTGGATCTGCTCCTCCGGGACATTTAACTTTGTCACATACTATTAGGACCCACACTTTAGGTAATATTCTCTCCTAGTAACTGAGACTTGGCTAGGCTCATTATTGTCTTCAAATAAGTACTCTTGGTTTTCAAATTCCAAATATTCAGACGACTCCTATAGCTGTCACTGAGCGTACGCTTACGTTGTGCCGCCATATGGACTTTTATCTCCTTTGTTCCAGCGTCAAGGCTGGAGCCTCTAGGCTGTGAGAACGAGAATCCAACGAAGCCGATTCCAAGGGGTTCTCGATTAGAATATATTCCGGTTCAATATACTTATTGTAAATACTGAGTACAGTTACTACTGTTAACCAAACTACAGAATATTATCGACCATAGATTCAAGTATGATGAATGGCATGAAGATGGTAACGGTACACCAGTGAATCATCTGTAGAATATTAATAAAGATCAAGCAATATTTAACAGCTTGTTTAACGGACTTCGGCAATAACATTAAAGAAGCAGGTGGAGGAAACGGCGGGAAGTCGCCATAACAAGGGTGCAGTAGGGGTGCAGTGACCAATCTGGTACACCGCTCTGCTCATCCATGCACCTACAAACCCATATACATGGTACACTCACTTTTTACCTCCCACAACGTAAGGTAATGACACATCACATCACAGCGTCAACGGTCTGATGCAACAAAAGTTGCTTGCTGCATAGAGAAATAGACCGAACCTACAATTAGCAATATAATCCCCTAGTATCTTACATATTTAGCTGTGAGTGGGGCCTACGATAAACGAGGCCACCACCAGATGTTGCGCAGGAATCCGGATTTTTCAACGATGGAAATGGTACACCGTTCCATAAAATTGACGATTCTCTATAGTATAGAAGATCTACTTCCCATCCGCTCTCCCAACCTTGTTTTCCACGAAGTCCTTACTCCAGTCCCGTAAGATGTGCTTCATGATCTTCCCGCTTGCCGTCTTTGGAAGTTCGTCGGGACAACCTTCCTCATTCATGAACCACACCCACGCGGGCGCATTCTTGGTAAAGTAATTAAACCAGACTTTATGCAGAACATATAAATCGTACCTGTGGATTCATCGTTTCTGAAACTGACTTGCGAACCTCTTCACGCGAAATCTTACTTCCCGTCTCACGTACAATCCATGCACCAACGACTTCGCCATACTTAGAGTCTCGCACCGCGACGGCTGCAGCTTCGCGAATTTCCGGATGCGCCGTTAATGCGTTCTCTATCTGAACTGGAAAAAGGTTCTGATTAAACCAGTGTTATCAAGTGATGTTCAATTTAAACACGAAATCGGCCCACCTCTCCGCCGCGGATGATAATGTCCTATGTGGGCTTCAGGATTTCCACACCAAGAGTCGACTAACAAGGAGAACATACCTTTTTTCTTCCGACGACTGTAAGGTACAAACACTGATCAGAGATCGACACAGATTTATCTTAGAAAAGAACCCACTTCGAAGATAGCCTTCTTCATCCATGATCCCTTCATCGCCAGTGTACATCCAAAGGGTTTTATCAGCATCTGTCTTCATCACTGCATTTGTCTGATCTTCATCGTCCCAATATCTAACCGAGAACGTTAAACAAAATTTCGTGTAACAAAGATATGGTACTTTACTTACCCTTTCTGAAGAAGATAACCAGATATGAGGACCTCGCCAGGCGTACCAATAGGAACCACGTTGCCATCGCTGTCCACTAACTTAGCTTTAACATGTGGTTGAACTTTGCCTACGGTCTCGACACGTTTAATGATCGGGTCCGCTGGTGTTGTTTGGAAAGAGACCGGACTAATCACGAAATTTGATGAGCTCTCTTATCACGAACTACGGGAAACAATCATACGGTACCTAGTCTCAGCTGACGAGGGATTTGCATAAGTTCGTTCCGGGGTGAAAGACGGAGATACTCACTCATCCCGTAAGCATTTGTTAAATCCGTTAGATTCATCTTTGAGATCAAGCTCTTCATTAAGTCAATAGGGATAGGCGAGCCGGCAGCAATTCCCGTTCTGGAATCAAACGTTCTCGTCAAGAGCCGTGGCCCATTCACTTCCATGGTCAACTCACCTCAAGCGACTCAGGTCCACCTCTTCTCCTTCTTTACGTCGCTTGTCCACCTCAGCTAACACACCAAGGAAGTGTGTAGGCACACCATGCAGAGCTGTGCACTTCTCTTCCACGACAGTGTCGACAATTGCTACTGGATCGTATACTGCCGAAGGATAGACGATACAGGACCCATGTGTCCATGCAGCCAAATTTCCCAGAACAAGGCGTGTTCAAGGAACGAAAATCAGGCTCGGGTACAATATGAGGGTCAAGATACTTATCAAAACAGTGAAACAACGGAGGAACATTGCCTGTGATGGAATATGTATAACCACGACACAAACCGGGAAGGAAAAGTATCACTTACAGAGGACATCGTTTTCGGTGAGGTACATACACTTGCCTATTGATAGCCCGTTGTTCAACAAATTGGAATGGGTGAGCTGACCACCGCGTATCATGAGTTGAAGCTTATATCAGTCACGACATAACAAAGTGAGCTCACCGACACCGCTTTAGGAGCACCAGTAGTCCCACTGTCAGAAAAAGTTAATCAGCACCCAAAGTCAATCGAGCAAAACCCCTTCACATACCTCGTAAATTGTAAGTTAATTACCTCATCCTTTTCCGCTGACTCCGAAATTTCCTTCTGGATTCTTCTCTCCTGTGTATCCTCTCGCCACATCAAAACTTCGCGCCAATCGACCATACTCCTAATGTTCAACTTCTCGAGTTCCGCACGGTATTCTTCCTTGTTATCTACGACTACTAAGTTACGAAGGTTCGGAAGGTCTGCAATCTGGATATCTCCTTGCGCGTTGCCGCGCATCTCGGGGAAAGCTTGAGCGAGCATGTTCACATAGGCAGAGGATCTGATACGAGGAACGACAAATAGATGTTTCACACTGACGAGATTGAGGGTTGCAACCTGCAAGTGCGTAAAATTAAGGAGATATGGAATAGATGACGGCTGAGACAGAGCACCGCTTACCAGCTCGTGTAACCTATAAGCAGGGTTTATCGTCACTAGAATGGCACCGATACTGGCACATGCCCATTGTAACATTGCATATGCACTGAAATCCTGTGAGTCGTGTTGCGAATCGCCGGTGGGTCGGCGTGAATGTACCTGTTATTCCCCATAATGACACCCACTCTGTCCCCTTTCTGTACACCCATCACTAATAAACCTCTTGCGAGGGAGTTAATATGTCTGTCAAACTCTCCGAAGTCCCAAGCAAGATGTGAGTGCCTGCCCATATTTGCAGATGGTGGTCCCCCATGCGCGCGAGGGGCCTCCATTCGACAAATTAAAGCAGGTCGATGACCGTGTTTCTCCAGGATCTCGCTATTGAAGAAATGCGTCAAAGTCTTCGTAGAAAGAGGGGGTATTGTTGGACCCTGGACAGCAGAGAAGGTAAGGTGCCGCCTGAACGTCTTCCATGACGTCCGTGGAGCCAGCGCATATCGAGGAACAAGCATCTAACTCGATGGCAATGGTATCAAGACTAAAAAAAAAAGTGAGGTCAAATGCCGGGGAAGCCCAACCAGCGAACTGTGGCAGTTTGCGGGTAACGCGAAGTTGTTGTTCGGTAAGGTGTGGCCCGGTTCAAAGACAAATTTGCCTGGGGCGGCGTCTGAGCGCTGAGCTCACAATGTTGGATTGTGCAGACAACAGTCACGAGAACTGTCTGAGTATATTTGTTTGAAATGATACTCATCGGGTACCAAGTGGTAGAAAGAGGTCAGGAGGACAAGGCGCAAACACCGAGGACCAAGATGGTTATTGATCGATGCGGAACACAACCAAAAAAGACAACTTCAGACAAGTCCAACCGTCCCTTGACCAATAACCATCACCAGCATCATGTTTAAGACTCTTTCTCTCTCTCTCTCTCTTGTATGGCCATACCATGCTCTGCACGGTACTTTGGTGGCAGTCCGACCAAGTTATCATCAAGTTATCAATATAACCTGGTTACAGCGTCCGCACACATGGTCTAGCCAATTCAACTCAGAAGTATCCTCTGGCCGATGCTTTTCCTGGACTACTCCACTGTGCTGTTCGCTTCGGTATGCCATATGAGCTCTTGTTAAAACGGATCCATCTCGGAACCTCAAAGAAGAAATGCCTCGGTCCGTGCAACACCAACTACGCGTGCTTCACTGGCAGCTGTTCCTGGTCAGTACAATTACTACGGTCCGTCAGATAATTTGGTGGACACTATATCGTTCTTCCTCTACGGTCTGGTGAACCAAACCTTGTGATCATTGCCTTGACTTCTGTGCTATGTCGTTCTTTTCTTTGTTGAGTTATAAAACGCACTTCCCAGTTTCTGTCGAAGCTTTACTAGCAAATAATGACGTTAATGTAAGTAGGATGCCTCTTAACTAGAAACATTTAGCTGATATGCTTGTTAGTGTTGTGGTACTTTGTGCACAATTACTCGCTGCTCTATCCGCATTACCTGCGGCGAATGCTGACACAACAGTGATTCCTTCGACTTCATTCTCTTCTTACTCGACCTTTGAGAGTTATTGGGCATACCTGTACCCTTGGGGCTCTGATCACAATGGAAGTCTGTATTAACGGTTGTATGTATATTCCTGACAACATGCCCATATTATTCGAACATAGGTGCACGTATGAAAGGCAGCTCCTCCGATCACAGTAACATCGTGGTTGCCTCAAATACCCTTAATCTCATTGCGACCCCAACTTCCAATCCATCTCCGCCTACCAGTACAGCCAATCCTCATCCAGCTATTCACTATGCAAGGTAACTTTTAAGCTTTGGTTGACCGCCGAATTATCTAATATGTATCGTAGCGGTGCCGTTCACGCTAAAGCACAGATTACTGTCACGAGCTCCAATGCATATACAATTTCTGGTGAATTCAGTTCTCCTACTACTCGAGGTACCTGGCCTGCGTTTTGGTTCGTAAGTTATCTTCAGGATAAAAACGCCGCTCCTGACAAATGAAATTACTCGTTTAGGTTGACTGTAAGCTCTCGGTGACACGTTCAGTGTTCGTCTTTTTTTTCACAACCATAATAGGCTGTTAATGGCTGGCCACCCGAGACCGATATTGGCGAGTGGAAAGGAACAGATGATAACTGGTTCAACACATTCAACACTTCCTCCGTTGTCCGCTCGGATTTGGCGAGCTGGCCGGCCGACCTTTCTTTCCACTCCCTGAAAGCTATTCTCACTGCTGAATCAAACAATGCAGATGTGAAAATTCAATTCTACATGGACAACACTCTGCGCGCTACCCAGTATGGACAGGGCTTCGTTGGGAAACCACTTTGGCTGTGCGTATACCTGTTCATCATAAACCTACATATGACGCTGACCTTGGGTCTCGATACAAGGATCATCAATCTTCAGGTATGTCATACTCGTGTTGATATCTGGATAAACTCTCATTTATTTAGATGGAAGGCTCTTCTGGATCTCCTGGACCTACAGGAACGACCACTTACAAGATCAGAAATGTACAAGTCACCCGCACTGGATAGCTGCTGAGCATTTACTGTTGCGTGATGCCTACACGCGCATACTGCCCAATGATCCATTCTTTATCCCTATTTTGTATTGAAATGATTCGAGCCTATAAATATGTCAGAATCGGTTTCTCGACCCAAATAATCGGACTACTTATCAGCGCCCAAACTCTGTACTAGCTAGCATACATGAGCTTGACCTTCATGCTTCTCCCGCTACTTGTTACTGTTGATTGTGTTGCGCTCAACGCCCGAAATGCGAAATCCTCTCACGATGCCTGCTGCCTGGGATACAGATATTACATCATACCGGGTCAATTGCTCAATTTAAGTAATGCAATGCCTTCACTGGAACGATTTTCACAAACTTCAGTCTTTCGTCCACGGTAAATCAGTGGGTGTCTTATTGTATCGTCCTTCTGTTCCCAGTGACCATCAATTTCTTCTATGTACGAGTGGGCGACGGGCTATTTTCTCTATTGGATTTACTACCTTTCCTTCCTGGCCTAAAGGTAACGATGTCGGAATCAGGATCATTACTGTTCAATCCTACTCACACCCTGTTGTACTTCCTGATGTGTATTCATGGTTAGGTTGTGTTGCTCCCGTTGCTGGGGCGTCTGGAGCGCCAGATTACTCACTTACCGTTCTACCGGGATCAAATACTCTGGAGTTATCCCTTGTCAGTGGACGGCACTGGATGACGTTTCTCGCAGTCTTTCCAGATAACACCTGCATCTCCGAATCAAGTCCGGGGCAGTACGTAGTTCCCGAGTTATATTTTCTCGCGTTCCGGTGATATGGGAAACATACTCCCACCCGACGGGATGATATCCCAGGCTTCGAAGCTTTAAGCACCCTTAAGTCTCTTTTAGAGCTGTGGCTTCTTTCTTGCCCAGTCCCCTTCTCTGCGTATTCTTCCCTAATACTGACTATGGCTACCAACACGACTTTACAATCAGACGCGGTTGACCACATTGGTAGGACGCGACTGGATGAAGTGGCATTAGGAATGACTCTTCTTGGGCTGATCATCTCTTCTATGTGTGTGCCTAGATCCTTTTGTACAACTGTATAACTGACAAACTGATAAATCAAATCATAGTCTCTATGGAATTTCATTGACACAGGCATATAAGTACTTCCAGAGATTCAAGAAAGATCCAATTCTAATTAAGTTTCTGGTAGGAATCACAACCTTTGGAAATAAAACTTAGCTAACAGGTATTCCAGGTTACCTCAGTGTTGTTAGTTAATTTCTTTCGCTGCGCATTTCCGCCTAACTCTGCCACCCAGAATCCTCAATACCATCTCAGTTTTCCTTGTGGGACATGCATCTTGGTACTATCTAGTCACCAAAGCCCCACGCCGTATTTCTGTATGGTATGTACAGGATCGCTGCGGAAGATGGGTTATACTGACAGACGCGGCGGATTGGCAGGAGTCTCAATGTATGTTGTATCGACCAATATTGTTTGCATTAGTTACGAGTACTTATACTTCATCATTCTCTAGGTGGAGTTAGCACTATCAGCAAGTATAAGAATTTGTTGTAATATTTCCGTGATTGACCTTGCAGTTAGATGGCAATTTCTGGCATTTCAGAAACGTACGTATGGCTGAATATTATGATTCACAAAGATGTGCTTACAATCTTCTTCAGTTTTTTAGCTTTTCGTGTATGGAAACGTAACTTTTATTTCCTTCGGTGGAATACATTTAATCCTCATCACTAATATTCTCCTACATAGTCAGTGGCCACCGTTACATACTTACTGGAATATTGGTATTAATATTCTCTCTTGCCTTTTCTCGAGTCATTAACGTTTTCTCTAGCTTACACTTTCATTGCTGCACTTTGGTTCGTGATTCATGATATAAATACCGAGACTTTATTAACAAAACACCAATATCTGTGTAGTCAGTGGAGAAGGTACGGCAGCACTGAATTTACATAATTTCATATGGTCATCATGTTGCTGTTCAGTTTCCGCGGTGCAATTTTTACTCTTGAAAGATTTTGCCAAGTTTGGAAGTGCGAAGGTATTCGCTAAATACGTTGCAATCAAGAAGGCACTTTCTAAGAACAATACTGCGTATAGATACCTAGCATACTACGATTGTCAAGCGCTGCCTTTTGTGATACGGGAATCGCCATCTCTCTTTCATATTTCCTGCAGCAAAAACGGACAGGGTTCAAGCGGTACCTTTCCTTCGTTCTCTCTGGTTTCCAAGTCGATTGAGCGATTCACAGGTCTGACGAAGTTATTGATTATTTGATTATTTTTTCAATCAACTCTGGGCTGCTGACCAGGTAAGACCCCTCAATAATGCTATAATTATATCAATATTAAATTTTGATTTTACAGCGTTGCTTCAATTGCTTGCCTTGTTACGGTATGTTATAAATTCGTGAATCTGCAGCCGTTGTCTGAATAAGTATGCTACAGTACCTAGCTGTACCCAAAACTTGGGTATATTTGGCACTTTGCTTCTTAATCAGTCGTCGTACGTTTTCCCCGCGCTGACAGAAACACGAGTGTGTACTGACATTGAAGTTCCGATCATTAGTCTACGCAAACACTTTCCTTTGCTCGTGAGTGATCGCTAAAACAGCTTGTATGTGTATCTTGAGTGTAATGTTGCTTCAGTTTGAACTCTAGACAAATCCTTCGTAATTCCGAAACAAGTGAAGCAGGGGGTCCTGGGATTTCTGCCTTCCGACCACGCCGTATCAGGTCTGCTCTTCGTAGATCAGATGGAGAGAAGGCACGCTTCATTATTTACCGTTGTAACCTTGGCTAATCGTTGTCGTCTAGACACCAACACAAATAGACGTATATGTTGTCACTGAGACTATTACCGATGGTCCACGATCGAGGCTCCCAGAACCAAAGGTAAAAATTACAGCTCAGAATACTGTAAGTGGCTATTCATGACTAATTACGCTGCTGCCACATATAGAACTCGCCTCAGAGTAGTTTAGAAAATCACTCAGATAGCAGTCTTGGGGAATCAGCGACCTCCTCGTTCAACAGTTAGTCTTTAGAAGATCATAAGATTCTGCCTTTGGGACTCCACCAATTTATACAAGTTGCCTCACCGTAGCCCTTTGCTACCGTCTTTCATCATCACTCTTTCATAAGTATGAAGTTGGTATGAAGTACTGCTTGTAAAATACATACCGACCCTGAATATCCACGGACTTAATTTATTTTGTGTAAGAATATTCAACTTCAATACTGGCCAGTCATCTTGATATGTGTAGGTTGTAGTAAAGTCAGAAGTTGATAAGAGAAGTGTTCTAAGCAATTTCTAACAATTTCTATTATTCTAAGTATTCTGGCGCCAGTAGCACGTGATTATCTTGACGACGGACTCCGGACAGATAGAAATTTATCGCTGCTTAAGAGCTCGGACGACCACTTCGACGACGACGACTACCTTATAAATCGCCCTCGATATCTAAATATCAACTGTTAGCGTTTTCAAGCATACGCAGAAAGTTCATTAGAACGCCAACTCTTGCAAGCTCCAACTTGCTCCAACTCTTCAATTCTTCAATACTACTTATATGCTACACAGACATTCTAGTTTGCGCTTCAGACTCTCTGTAATTCTCTTCGGCATCATATCAGTAACATCTTCTAGTCGTGTTGAATTAAATACGTCGTTTGAAGTCGAGCTTGCCGATACACTTCAACACAGTTTGAGCATGCCGTCTCAAGACACTCTTCGAAACGCATCACATCACGTCTATAGATACCCTCAAGTTCCACTTGAAGTCGATCGCTATCCAGTTGCTCCGGAAGGTCTGCAACTAGAACAGGTACATGTGTATGTGCGACATGGTGCGTCATATTGTTATGGGGTGCCAACTGCTCTTCACTGAAGAATCGATACTTTCAGGAGAAAGAACGCCTGTGGGAGTGCGTATGAAAGGGCCTCCGGCGCATATACCCGAGTTTTGGAACATGTGTAAGACCGCAAGGCAATTTAGAGCCGCCGTACCTACAATCCTTAGCCCAACAGAGAGTGACCTGGATGATATACTTCAGCACAGAACGTTGGTGGAACGACCGGATGGCACGGTGACGAGCGGAGAATGGTGTGTAACTTGAATTAGTTCATGAGCTACCGTGAAATATTCAATCTAGCCTGGTCATATGTTAGTCTGTTAGGAGAGCTGACAGATCTTGGACGACAGGTATATTGTATATTTCTAACTTCCTTTCGTTTTCTAAGTGCTTAATCTCACAGTCAACTTTTAATTACGGAGATTCGTTAAGACGACTCTATGTGAAAAAGTATGGCAATTCTTCTGACTGTCTTTACATCGCCTAATGAATCACATCATTTCAGACTAGGCTTTCTTCCCGATGAATTACAATCAAAAGATACCGTTTACTTTAGGTATATGCTGCTCCTGTTTAATATAGGGTACCGCATAATGAATGTATAGGAGCACCAACATGCCGCGGACAATGGAGTCCTTACAACAAATTGTTCACGGATTGTATCCATCAGGGAAATGCCATGCCGCTGCTGTCCCTCCGCTTCTGGTTCGGTATGAATGATATTGTGTTCGTCTTTCCCTGACATATCTCACGCATAAATCTCAGAAACGGTAAAGATGAAAACTTAATAGGCAACACTTACTCGTGCAAGCGTCTTGAAATTCTGCAGGTTGGATTTGCTAGAGGTGCGTGATTTATCGATTTACGAAGTGTTTATATTGATATTATACCAGCTGCTGCTGATGCATACAACAAAACATTGGAGCGGTTAGACAGCAAAGTGTCAAAGTATATTGACGGAAATCCTATACGAATCGATGGCAAACCGAGGGCGTCTGGAGTGATGGACACAGTATGTTAAGCATATTCCCTTTTATGAATCTGGCTTATATATACGGTAGATAAGGGCCTCTGTAGCCCATGGAATTAAAGTTCCACCAGAATTCGAGGATAAGAGCATCGTAGACGTTATTGTACGTTTCTTCATGCCACAAGCATTTCATTGATGATTGATATAGACAATAGGAAAGAGCTGTCGTAAGCGAGTGGTTTGCAGGCAAGTGGTTATATTATGTGTAGTAGAAGCCACACGAGACTAACTATTGATAATTTAGGATGTTAGATAGTCATTTTACTGCACGTTAACCGGGTCTCTGATAACTTATCCTTCACTGTTAGACAAAACCGAAGAAGTCCGAAGACTTGGAATGGGTCATCTCTTGGGTGATATGGCGCAGAAGATGCAGCACAAGGTAGAAGACAGTCAAGATCCGTTGAAGATACTCGTGCACAGTACTCACGATACCGCTATTGCTGCTATGTGCTCGACCTTTGATGTCTATGATGAAAAGTAGGTTCTGATACGTCTAATGCAGACGTCCCATCTTAAATATTTACAATCAGATGGCCTGCATTCACTGCATCAATAACCTTCGAACTGTTCCAGAAACCAATATCATCGGGAACTGAAAGTAGTAACAAACCAACCCAGTCGATCTTGTCGCGGCTAGGAGGAAAGCCATCAGTTGAGCATTGTGTGTAAACATACTCCATTCCTGTCGCCACTACCTCACTCCTTGTTTCATGTTAGACGTTCGCATGCGATACCAAAACCGCAATATGGCGCTCCCCGTATGTTCCGAGGATGGAAAACATCTAGAAGGTCACCCCGAGTTCTGTACGCTTGCTGCATTCCGCGAGCGCGTCAATGATCTTGTTCCGACCGACTGGAATACGGAGTGCTCGCCTACTGGGAGAAAATAGGAAACTTCTATCTTAATGTTCATGAAACACTGATGACCTGTATCGGAGGAGTTCCCTACTAGTCTCATCACCCTGGAATATCAAATGCCATTTAGATGTTTTTGACGATTTGGGACCGGGGTGGTTGACAGATTCTTGCAGGCTGATTGGCACATGTGAGGCATACAACGATACTTATTGTTAATAGAACATAGATCACGAATCCCAAAATGCTGAACTAGTTATTCAACGGTGTTAAAGAGTCGACCACATCGAACTCCACTTCGTTCAGCTGACGCCGTCTGGAGCGCATTCCAAATTATTACCACGAACTGCCCGACATTCAAGTTGTCTTAATCGACCAATGCTCTGTATCTATAACCTCGATGCGGGCGTGCTATGGTCAAGAAACTCTATCAAGTCATTCGATAGATGTTGACGCATAGGGTGCGAGTATTTAACATCAAATGCCACTCGAGTCTTGTCAGGGAGAGGATTGATGTGACTCCACAATGTCATTGGCCTGTTCTGAGACTCAGGTAGTATGCGCTCTTGGTGCACTCAATATGCTCGTGCTATCGCCTACTATCACCGTTGATTTGCCTGTAAGGAACATCTAGACCTGAAAGGCTGTCCCTTGGCTGCTGTATCCACATTTTGAGCTCTGTTAAGCAGCGAAGCTAAGTATTGATCTTCGAGCTTCAAAATCCCACCCCCGAGCCCTTCGCAATGCGATTTATTTTAATCGCAAGCAAGGTGATGTTTACTTACGTAATGATATTACTTCGCCGGTGGCCGTTCTCTAAGTTTTCTAAGCTCGTAATATCCATCCTGTTCATTGGAGTTTGACAGCACCCCAAAAACGAGTCTTTGCTATTCGGTCCAACTACGTAATGTTTTTGAAGGCATGCGTGTATGCTTTGTGTAAACTGCTATGC
This sequence comes from Cyathus striatus, assembly GCA_025738555.1. Classification (NCBI taxonomy): domain Eukaryota; kingdom Fungi; phylum Basidiomycota; class Agaricomycetes; order Agaricales; family Nidulariaceae; genus Cyathus; species Cyathus striatus. Next base: position 2,693,492 of record JAOVFP010000016.1, on the reverse strand, counting down.
AATGAATTTTTTGTAAAGAAACCAAGGCTACCAAGCGAATGATATCAGAAGTTGTTCTTTTGCAGGCGATCATACGCATATTACAACCACTGCACGTCAGCCCTGAAATTCCAATTGCTGTACTTACTTAATTTGAGAGCACGGAGTGGAGTAACGCTAAAGCCGTCATTTCATATCAGAGTAAGTCGGTCTGCCCAGCGTTGGGACCTCGTTTATCTTTCTGTCAGAACTTGACTCCTTCCGCCAGGCGGAAGAACGGCGACGACCTGCCGGGTTCGGCTGGTGAGAGGCGTTAGAAAGGCGGGTGGCGGTATTCTATTCTCTTTTGTACGGTAATTATTCCCAGCTCATATACATAGACCAAGCCGACAACTACACTAATCCACGAAATATACAATGTATGCGACTCACGCGGTCTCGAATCTTTGATTGTTCTGTAAAGAGATAAAACGATCGAAAAGATAGCTGATTAGCCAATCGGAGTAAGTCTTGGTAGGTGGAGTTGCTTGGTTAGGAAACATGACGTCATCTCACGCTAACCGTTGGGTACGGAAGTGGTGATCTCCCTCCAGCATCGATCGTCGACGTCGTTACGCTTTTGGAGCCTATACTCTTGCCCGTGCCACGTGAACCTGAAGGCGCCGAGTGCCCACCAGCTATAAAAGAACCAAGCATCGGACAACCATCAGCATCACTGGACTTCCTCTCATCAAAATACCTCACTTTGGATTTACTTGTAAAAGTATCAATAGACTCCCAACATGCCTGAAGGAACCATGAAAGCTATCTGGTACAACTCTGTACGCCCATACACCGCTCTCTCGCCTGTTGCTATTTTCTTATCTATGATGTTCCGTATAGCCCAGGAACTTCGAACTCAAGGAGGTTCCCATTCCAAAGTGCGGAGATGATGATGTCCTGTTGAAAGGTGCCGTAATTTACACATATGCTTATAGCTGCTTTCCACTCATTATTCTCTAGTGACTCTATGCGGTATTTGCGGTACCGACGGACACATTGATGAGGTTGGAAACCGACTTGTAGTCTCCTTGCTTTCGTTAGCTGATAATCCTTTTTTAGGGTGAATTTATCGCCCAGTTCCCTGTACGTCCTCCTAGTTACCACTGTACTTCATTCGATTCTAATAGTGTAATATCAGCTTATCCCTGGTCATGAGGCCGTTGGAGTTGTTGTCGAGTTTGGAAAGAACGTGAAGGGATTCGCTGTCGGTGATCGTTGTGTCGCTGACGTTGGACTCACGGTCAGTAATAATCAATCTGCACCGCCACCAGGTACACTGACGTCTCTATTTCCCCTCATTTCGATCATGATCGGACGAACAGTGCGATAACTGCTTCTACTGCCGTCGTGGACAGTCTCTCCTCTGCGAGAACTTCAACGCATGTGGTGTTACCCAGGACGGTGGATTCGCCGAGTACATCCTTTAGTAAGTAAATATAGACTGTTTTCTCATTCACCAAGGCTTAACTTCATACTTCAGCCAACAAAAGAAGCTGTACAAGATTCACAATATCACTGACGAGGAGGCCACTCTCCTTGAGCCCGCTGCATGTGCCATTCACGGCTTGGATAAACTTAACCCCCCTGTCGGTGTTGAGGTTCTCCTCCTCGGTGCAGGTCCCACAGGTCTCATTCTTGCTCAACTGCTCAAGCTTAACGGTGCTTCCCGTGTCGTAATTGCCGCCAACAAGGGTATCAAGATGGACATCGCAAAACAGATTAATGCTGCTGACGAATACATTGAACTTGACCGCAAGAACCCCGAAGCTCAATGGCAGAAGCTTAAGGAGGACAACCCTTATGGCTTCGATGTCGTCGTTGAAGCAACTGGTGTTGAAAAATTAGCCAACGACAGCATCAACTACGTTAGGAGGGGTGGAACCTTAATGATCTACGGTGTGTACGAGAACAAAGCTCTCGTCCACTGGCCACCTTCGAAGATTTTCGGTGATGAGATCAGAGTATGCTATCTTGCAAGTTTATTCTCGTACGGATGACTAATGATTATGATTAGATCATCGGCTCATTCTCTCAAACATTCTGCTTCCCCCGTGCTGTAGCATACCTTGACGGAGGAAAGGTCAATCTCCAGGGTATGGTCACTGACGTTTACAAGCTCGAGGACTTCCAAGCTGCATTGGATAAGATGAACAGCAGGACTGCTCTCAAGATCGCTATCAAACCATAAATGTTATAACGAACTCTCGGAACCAATCATTGTACAAGGATTTATGTACAATAGAACTCATCACGGACCTCATGTAGAAATATATTGTGCTACCCGTGCAACTCAATGCATCTGTTATCAACCGGTATTTGTTCGAGATCAAAATGCGGACCCGTAGAGCCGTAATGTGAACATGACTCAAAGTCTTGACAGTATGTTTATAAGTTCGAAATTCAGAATGTGCATCGCCTCACGCAGAATTCGTGTTGATTTGGCGTTTATCAACGTGAAAATGACTTCAACAGACACACTTCCTTCCGTTCGACTTTTGGAAGATGCTTCAGGTAGGTAACTACTTCATGATGAATATTTATACATTAGTATTAAAAGGACGTGCGCATGAAGAAGCAGAGATAGAACGGGCAATCCAAGTTCTGGATGCGGCATTCAAAGGTAACTTCTCGGGATTTGCTTAGGATGTGTAACCATTATGCTTTCTTGTAGATGATCCTTTCAATGAGATTCTTCTCGAGGGAAACTTGTCTCTAGAACGTTATCTACTTCGGACAAATCTTAAAGCTGCATTGCTCAGTGGACAAGTTCATGTTGCACAAGTTGGGCCGGCGACTTCAGATATCGTAGGTGTAGCAATCTGGTATCCTCCCGGGAAAAGCGGCATGGCTACGTAAAGAACGGCCACTTTCATTATTATTCGTGCGTGCTTAATGGTTGTACTTTATCATAGAGAGGAAGAGCGGGAGAGTTCAAACTGGAATGATTTTTTGAAAATGTTGTCCGAAGAACAGCGTACCTGGTGGATGACATATGTAAGCTTATCTGATTTAAACATGAATGATAAGATTTAATCTTTACAGTACATTCCTACTGTGGGTCGATTGTCAGTGGAAGGGTTAGGGCCAAATTATACCCTTAACTCCTGGCACCTACATATATTTGGGATTGCTCCAGAGTACCAAGGAAAAGGGCTGGGAAAAATGTTGTTCAAGTATGTCGACGATATAGTAAGGACTGTTTTTAAGCCTTCGTTATGAGCGCATTCTGAGTTCTTTGTCTAGTCCACTTCGGAGGGAAAATCGATAGTACTTGAGACAACGACCGATCTCGATGTGAGCTATATTTATTGGATTTTGTGAGGTTGATTGATTATTGACGCGGTATATTCAAGATTGCAATTTACAGACGATTTGGGTGTGAGGTGTGTCATGAGATTAAGATCGAGCATAAGATTAGCGACGCTCGAATGACGCTTATGGTGAAGAGGCACGGGGATTCGTAGTAGTTCCGGATCCGTTATGCATGTCTTGTAAACGGCCCAATAACACGTCTAAATCTTTCAAGAAGTACCTTGTGTAGAGTATCGAGGAATAATGTTCACACCTTAAGTGAGCTTTGGTAATCGGACGTGGAAGGTTGGTGGATGGAGAAGGGAGGAGAGTGAGTACCGTTGAGGTAGCACTAAGCGCTGTAGAATCCAGATGCCGACGCCGACGTACTTACATACGCTGTTCCTGTCACGTGTGTTTCACAAATTTCAATTCAAAGACAGTTGAGCAACACCACGCTGCTACCATACATAGAGAATGCATGAGAGGACTTGACGGACCTCAAGCATTAGGACATTCTGACAGCGAGAGCTTGCCATCTTTTCTCAAGTTACTTACTAGTGGAGGATGCGCCTGGATGACGATGCCGGCGATGCAGACTCCCACATGTCGTTCAAGGAAGCGGCGAAGGATATAGCGTTTGGAAGTGTACGCCCTGACTTTTTTTTGTTTTATCGGATAGCTAACGCGTATTTAGATTGCAGGGATGGTCTCAGAAATTTTCGAATACCCCTTCGACCTAGCAAAGGTCAGGTTACAGGCGCAACTTTTAGCTCCTGGACGCAATACCCTCAAACGTTTCAATGGACCATTGGACTGTTTGATGCAAACGTGGAGAGACGAGGGCATAAGAGGGATGTATCGAGTGCGTTTCCCGACACGCTGGACATTGCGTATCTGAACTGATTTGGACACGGAAGGGCTTGCCAGCGCCAATAGTCGGATCCATGGCTGAAACAGCTGCACTTTTTGTTTCTTACGGATATTTTCAGCACGTTGTTCGCAATTACTGGCCAAGTCCGTCTAATGAACATTCGGGTCCACTGACATTACCGCAACTTACCGTCGCCGCTGCTGGTGCTGGATTTGTTACCAGCTTTTTCTTGTAAGTTGCCGCATCGCATTTACCTAATTTATGCTTATGCTACATGTACAGGACACCAATAGAACTTGTGAAGTGCAAGATGCAAGTACAAATGATGAACATGCACCCAACTCTCAAAGTCGAGGCCGCTCAGGTCACTCCAAGACCAATACCTCGCATATTCTCACCTACCGCCGTTCCTAATAACGCTGCTGTCCTCCCTACCAGTAGCTCGCCGCTGCTGCAGTTCGTATCCAATACCCGAATAAGCCAACGTGATACAGGACTTCATTCTGGGGCAGTGGTCCATCCGCCTGGTCCGTTGTCTATCATTCGTTATACCGTTGAGGCACATGGTATACGAGGCCTGTGGCTTGGCCACACTGGAACTGCACTCCGTGAAACTGGAGGAAGTGCAATGTGGTTTGTCGCGAAGGAGTGGATTGCGGGAAAGATGATTGATCGCCGGCTTCTCACCACCTACGGTACCAGTCCCACCAACGTACCAGCACCGGAGCTGAAACCCCTTCCTTTTGAATCTGCGGTATCTGGAGCAATTGCAGGTGCACTTGGTGCACTTGTTCTCTATCCTGCAGACACAGTGAAGAGCGCAATGCAAACGGAGGAAGAGTTGCGTCCTGCCAAAGCACCCAAGCCCGTAATATCTCATCCAAGTGGCTTTAAGGGGACATTTACCCGAATGTACAATATACACGGCATACGTGGGCTATACGCTGGGTGCGGGATGACTGTTGCACGAGCTGTTCCTACCAGTGGGATCATATTCATGGTGTATGATGGGCTGACTGCGTGGTTTGGTTAGATGGCAGAGATCGGTTTAGTACTCTAGAGGGTTACAATACATACGCAATTAATATTCCTGCAGTTCTTAATACATATACTGTCACTCCTTGTACAATGTATAGATCGTACCATCAGTATTATAATTCTAGCCACCATTCCCATCCAGCGGTTTCTGCAGGTTGACAATTTCACTTTCATGTTGCTTTCATGGGAAAGTTGTCGAAGTAACATCCACATTCTATATATATAAGTAAGTATATATATATCTACAGTAGTAAGGTTACAATGTCTCTGTTAGTATATCGGTTAGTACACGCGCCTGTCACTATAAGTATTAATCTGCTTGGACGCGCGAAAGCTGGGTTCGACTCCCAGACAGAGAGTATTTTTTGTTTTCTCAATGAACCTGTACATTATTTGTCCAATAAGTAGTACGCAATATAGAATATGTGGGTATCTATCAAAATCTTATTTTCCGATCATATATATGTAAAGCTTAAATTTCTTTCGGTGACTGACATAAGTTTCACAATGACGGGGTCACGCGCCTCGCGTGAATGAAACTTCGGAACGGGAGCAGGTTTGAACTGTACTCAGTCACAAGTGGTACATTCGATGATCACCGCGAGGACACTCTGTCCTAAAGTTCGACTCCATCCAATACGCCGTCACCGGTGTCGTCTATTTTCCTTCACATGTACCCGTAGTACTAACAATTCTACTGCTCCCCTCGACAACAAAGCCTTTTCCAAAACATTACTGCTTCCGAAAACATCGTTTCCTCTATGGGTGGACCCGGCCAAAAGTGAAGAGCGGTTTCAAAAGTTAACTTCAGATAATCTATATCGGTGGCAGGTACGCGGAATCATTTCGTGCGTTATTCGACTAATTAACACTGCCAGTGGGACAATGCGAAAGGCCCGCTTTTTGTATTTCATGATGGACCTCCGTACGCAAATGGAAATCTACACATGGGTGCGTCTGGCATCCCTCATCAGCATTCTCAACAACATACGAATGGAATCGTACAGGCCATGCCCTTAATAAGATATTAAAGGATATAATTAATCGTTTTCACGTCTCTCTTGGGCACAGAGTACAGTGAGTACCACCCCGATATCAACTACTAGCTGATATTGACGCACTACAAGTTACATTCCAGGATGGGATTGTCACGGTCTTCCAATAGAAAATAAAGCTCTGCAAGAACTCAATGTATGTCTTGCTTCACATTAGCATAGCTTTGCTCTTGACATATACTGGAAGAAAGATGCACTATCGATAGCTCCCGGGACGATCAGAAACGCGGCACGGGAAACTGCACTGCGTGAGGTTGAATCCCAGAAGACGCAGTTTCGACCTTTCGGTATAATGGCAGATTGGGATTCGACAGAAAGGACGTATCGGACATTGGACCATCACTATGAAATGAGGCAGTTGCGGATATTCCAGAAGATGGTTGAACATGGTGTGCTTACAATTGGATTCGTTAAATATAATCTAACATCAACTGTCAGGCATGATTTATAGACATTATAGACCTGTACACTATTCTCCTTCATCTCACTCGGCACTAGCAGAAGCAGAACTTGAATATAAGGATGACCACGTATCACATTCCGTATATGTGACGTTTAACTTGGATAAAAATGCAACTGGAGAACATTCTACACTTCAAGAACTTGCGTCGCAGAACCCGGTTCAGCTATTAGTATGGACTACAACACCTTGGACACTCACGGCCAACATGGTAAATTTTATTGTCCCTTGAACGAATCTTGACTGAATTATTCTACAGGGTATTGCCGTCAATACGGAACTTTCTTACGTCGCTGTAAGGCGAAATGGGGAAGAGGATGCCGACAAGCCCATATTGCTCATCGCCAAGGAGCGTTTGGAACCTTTGAAGGAGATTATCGGAGACGTGGAAATCGTCCTAGAGCTTACAGGTTCCTATTCACATATCTCGCAGCATTGCCGATTCTAAAACGCTAGTTAACAGGTACTGATCTCGTAGACGCGTCTTACTCCCCGATCTTCTCTTCACTCAATCCTCTTTCGCAACCCATGAAAATCGTACCCTCCTCTCATGTTACGTCCGAGTCTGGTACTGGCCTTGTTCACTGTGCTCCAGCGCATGGCGCCGAAGACTACAATGTCTTCCGTACTCTTGGATTGATTTCCACTTCTAGGAGTATGCTTTGCCACGTTAACGATTTAGGGAAGTTCAGCTCTGAAGTCAACATCGTACTTGGTGAAAGAGCCGGTGCGAATGTCGTTGGGAAGGACGTACTCACTGATGGGTCAAGGGCTATTGTTGATATCTTGAAGGAGACTGGGAACCTGGTCAAGATTAAGAGGATTAAACATAAGTATCCGTACGACTGGAAGACCAAAGAGCCTATCATCGTGACGTATGATATTTTATTCTGTATCTTGGTCACGGATAATGACGTCGATTGCAGCGCAACTTCACAGTGGTTCGCTAACCTGGACGAGATTAAGGATAAAGCTTTGAATGCACTTCAGGATGTCGTATTTTATCCTCCTGGCTGTAAGTGCATCTAGTCAGTGTAGTGTGGCCTTTGCTAAATAACTTTTAGCTCGTAATCGTCTTGAGTCATTCGTTCGCTCCCGCTCAGAATGGTGCATTTCCAGACAGCGTGTATGGGGTGTACCTATCCCAGCACTACACCACATTCCCACAGACCGTGCAGTTCTCGATACCGAATCCCTTAACCACATTTTGAGTGTTCTTGAAGAAAAGGGAACCGAACACTGGTGGAATGGACCTATTGAAGACTTCATCCCTCCCTCTCTGTGTGAAGAAGGCATATCCGTCTCAGAACTATGGCGCAAGGGCACTGACACCATGGATGTCTGGTTTGATAGTGGGACTTCATGGTCAATGTTGCCGGAGCTCGGTGTAGGAAGCGATTGCGGAAAGGAAGGTGGGAGGAGGTTCCATGCTGACGTGTGTTTGGAGGGATCTGACCAACACCGTGGCTGGTTCCAAAGTCAGCTATTGACTGCTATTGGATCAGCATCGGCGTCGGAAAATGAGCCTCCCAGCCCATACAGCACATTGATTACACATGGTATGGTTCTCGATGAGAAGGGTAAGAAGATGAGCAAGTCCCTTGGGAATATTATAAGCCCTTTGACGATAGTCTACGGTGGAGAGGTACGTTCCTTCAGGAGCTGCGGTAATACATTGCTCATGGTGCTGTACGCAGGACAAGAAAAAGCAACCTGTCTATGGGGCCGATATTTTGCGTCTTTGGGCTGCTACCGTCGAGTACTGGCGCGATATGTCCATCGGATCAACTGTGCTGGCGCAGACTGCAGAGAATATGCGTAAGATTCGGAATTCGGCACGATTCTGTCTTGGAAATATGGGCAATACCGAGGCTGTGGAAAGGGTTCCGCGATCTGAAATGGGCTTGGTTAGTTCATTCGACTTAAAGTATTTCTAATACTCAAATCTCTCGTGAGGCTGAGCGCTATGTTATGCACGAGTTGTATACACTGGAAAAGATTGCTTTGGACGGATACCCCTCTTACAACTTCGCTAAAGGTTTGCACACGGTATGAATATATTGTTCCGGTTGGCTGACAGCTTGTCTCTCAAGTTATGAGTGCGCTTGGAAACTTCACCAATGTTACATTATCATCTCTATATTTCGATATTACGAAGGACTGCCTATACGCCGCTAGCGTCCAAAGTCAAGAGCGCAGAGCCATTGTTACAGTCTTGGAAAAGGTTAGCCTCTAGAGCCTGTGTATCCTTACTACTTGCTCATTCCGGTGTCATTCCTAGATCCTTGAAACTATGACTAAGGTTTTGGCTCCTGTGATGCCCCATCTGGCGGAGGAAATTCATGCGGCCTGGAGAGCCGACGGCAAATCTGTGTTCATGACGGAATGGATACCCCTGGTAAGTCCTTCTAGGATTTGAGTTAAACATCCTTCTTACTTAGCGTTAGAGCTCTGAGTGGGAGGATCACCAAGCATGTCAAGATATGCGTGACCTTTTAATGGTCAGGTCGACCGTGCTGTCTCTTCTGGAACAGGCCCGTGGACAAAAGTGTGTTGCGTTTACACTTTCTATGTTTGGAAATATAACATTGCTCTAGGCAAATCAAAAGTTCTTTAGAAGCAGAGGTCGGTATTCTTCTGGAACGTGGTCCGCTTTCCGATTTGCTTCAGCGAGAAGGTGAGACGGACATTTGTGTATATCATTAATTCTATCTTGCTGATTGTCTGGTCCATCAGAGAACTTTTTGAAGACACTTTTCATCGTTTCGGATGTCACAGTTCTCGATGAAGGGTCGCTGGGTACTTCTTCTCCGGAATGGGTTCACTCTGATACTGTATCTCTTAATGGCGAGTTAATATTCTACCTTCCGCACCAGTAACCTCTAATAGGCACCGTAGAGAGCGAAGAAACTATAGCTATCCGTGTCCATCCAGCAAGCAATCATAAATGTCCTCGATGCTGGACTTTCACCCGAGCAGAGGATGATAGACTCTGTCAACGGTGTGAAGAAGTAATTGGAACTAGGTCATAATCTTGGGATAGATGATATACCATATGTCAATTTCTAAAGTCTACGTTTAAGATAGCATAGCGCGGATGTTTGCTAGATCAGCATGTACCACCGAAAGGACTTGGCGGCGAGCAGGATTCGGCAACTTCCTATCTAGATATTCCGCGATTTGTTCCCTTCCTGCGGGTACCTGGAATTGGAGACTCTGTAGATTTGCAAACTGGGGTAATGAAAGTATCTGATTGATAATTTTCCAGTCAAGTGCTCTAAGAACATCGACTTCCCAGATGAATAACTCGCATGTAATTGCGACTATATTTGAAGATGCTACCTGAGAAAGTATTGCTGATATGCTGTGAGTAGATGCGGTATCTTCGCTGTGGTGCGGGTCTACTCCTTGAGCATGCACTATATGCAAGGTTCTTAGCCCAGTGTTATGGGTTATGTCCACTGCAAGGAAGTCTAGTAAGCTTCGAATTTAACTACGTAAGTATAACTCTTACCTTGTCTATTGGGACCAGATGTATATAGCCGGAGATTCTGAAGTCCCGGCCCGAGTTCTTTCAAGAAATGGTTCAAGCTGGAGTCGTCATCCCCATTGCTGGGGTGGCTGAACCCTAGTTTTAGGGAGGTAATACCTTCCATGTTTTGGCTGTCTAAGATCCAATCAAGGAGTGTAGCTCTTTGTTTGATATAGATCTCAAGAATGCGAAGGTGTGGGGGGAGTGCGCGAAATATCTCTATAGGGGGAGCGTCCTTTGAACCCGTTTCGTACTCAATCTGTGGTTCGTGCTCGGATGATGTTTTGGATTCTGTGGTTTCGTCGACATTTTCTACCCACCGAACATCGTTCAATGACAGCCTGTTGAGATTTGGAGGCGCGCACACGGTATTAATACATGTGGCAAAGCAAGAGAATGTGAAGGAATGAAGTTCCAGCTCTTCCAGACACGGGAAGGCATCAATGTGAGATATACTCGTCACACTCCGAACTGGATTCTCGTAAAGGCACAAGGTGGTAATGTTGGTGAAGGAGGTAAGGTGAGAGAGGATGTCATTAAACATATATGGGGTATGGTCATAACCATGGCCAGCGTGGCGAGCCCTTTGAAGAAGGCTAGGAGGAAGATCGAATCCAAAGTCCTGTTCAACAGCGACGCGGCGAGCATAGCGCGGAAGTGTTGAAACAGATTGCTCTACTATTCTAAAAAATCCATCTGCAACCTTTGGACGAATAGATATCTGCAAATGATGTCTACTAGAAGGAAGCCATGCACGGCATACTAAACTGCAGGCAGCCAGGGACTTCTTGTCGGAATGAAAAAAGCTAATAATCACTTCGACGATGTCAAGCGTGATCCGCTCGCAAAGTTGCGGAGATAACGGCACGAACGCGTTTGCAGCAGCGATCGCAGCAAGTTTGCGTTGCTTTGCCTTTTTGGTAAATCGAAATAAAGATGAAGGCATGGTCTACAAGCTCGCCAAGAGGGCAAAAAGTGGTTGAAAGACTTGATTCCCAAATCTCACAGACCATATGTACCTGCGCCTCCTTCACGCGCTATATATAGACAGCACAAGGCAGTTTGTGTGGGGCAGATGCAAAGACGTGCCTTCGCATTAATCCCGCGGCCACTAATACACACATGCTGCAATCCGCAATCATACAAAAGGCTGTATGATCACGACACACGAAATGTGACTCTTGGTCTCGGTGGGTCGTTTACTACGGGCTTGGAAATACCAATAACCACGCGACTCGCTCAGAGATAAGAATAAGAGTATGACTTTGTAGTCAACTTCCCAGTTAGGACACTACATATGCTTAACCCCAAGGAAAGGACTAACGCCCCAGCGGAGAGTCAACATGTCTCGCGGGTTCTCACGTCGCAGAACCCGTATGTGTTGATGCTAACCAAGACGGCAAATTTCCCCATCACTGACAGTCGGCTGTCCATTCCTAAGTGAAGCATATTTTTACTCCGGAGCGTAGAAATGCCCTGAGAGTATGGTGCCCGGCAATCCACTTAATGCTGTGAATACCCAGTTCTGACTTTAGAAGTTGTGGAGATCGACTATTAGATTCCGAACTTCAAATTTATAGTTTAATGCATCCCGCTGTTTGAGACCGAAAGAATATTGCGAGCTGCGAGTTCTGGGAGGAATTCACGTAGTCTGCTGGCAAATAGCCCTCTGCATCCTCTGTCGATACGGAATTGAAGACATCGCATGTTGGAAAATATCGGCCTCAATAATGCTCGGCGCATCAAATCCCAGTCAAGGGAATCCACTGGAGTATCCTCCGGCAGAAGAGGATGAAAAATTATACTGGTCATAAACGGAGAACTGATTTGCGCTAGAAAGGTAGGTATTTCATTAATTTCTTGCAGATGGCTTATAATTAACGTCTCTAGCTTCACATTGTATGATAAATCAACTGAAAATGATGCCTTAATGAGAATCGGAATTCGGTGTTCGAAAAAACCACAAACCATGGTTAATCCTGCAGGAGCTGTACAAGCTGAGATGTTTAAGCTTCGGACCTAGGACTTGCAAAAATAGTCCTACAGCAAGATCATTGTCAGATATTTCCCAGGAGCCACCTCCAAGTTGGAGGGATTCAATGGATCGAGCCTGTCCATTTTCCAGGAGCCATCCAAAGAAGTCGTCTTTATGGCTTATAAAAACTTCTAGTATCCGGAGCTGAGGAAAGAGGTCATCACCGAGCCAGGGCGTTGGTGTTCCTTCCCAGTCAACATCCGTTAGAATTAAATGCTGAAGGTTTCGGGGTGCACGTATCGCACTAATTAAGTCGTCGAAAGATGGAAATGAGCAAGCTCGGAACTCCAGCTTCCGGAGAGTAGGAAATGCAGGTAGATGTGATACGGAAAGCGTCTTCTTTCCCGGACCTTCACAGAGTGAGAGAGACGTGAGGGTTTCATAAGGAGTGAGGTAACGAAGTATGTCGTCAAATTTATAGTCCTCGACAGGTTGAGGGTGGCAGTTGAATGTTGACCCGGGTCGAATTAACATTGGATGCCTTATATGCCCATAATGTCGTTGAATGGACAATTGCGCGATGTGCGGCAATACAGTCGAATTCGGAAACTGAGCAATCGCAAAGAATTTTGTTGCATTCCTGGGATCGACATGGACCTTGTGGAAATGGAAGAGATGGTGTCTGGAATGCGTAAGCCACGCTCTAGAGACATAGCTACACGCAATGAGCGCCAGCCTATCGAAATGTAAACAGCAGATGATCGCATCGACGACCTCCTGCGGGATTCTGTCGGAAATAGACCTGGAGAGTGGCCTGACATGGGTCCGTGCGAGCGAAGTCCTCTTCAGAATGGACTTCGTCGGAGCGCGCGACATGATAAGTAAGAAAGCGTCGTGGCGAAAGGCTGGTTCTAGCGCAGGGGTTTAGCAAGGCCTGGGATAAACACGGAGAGGGAACTTATCAGCAGACCAGCCTGAGTCGCACAGCTCTTCCCACTGCCGTGAGTGAAAGCAACCTGCGCCCATCTCTGGATCAATTAGGCAGGGCATCAAGCACTCATTATAGACTACGTATGCAAACCCCGAGCTTCATTGAAAAGATCATTGCCTTGCAGTCTCAGGCGGACCGCTGTGAGTCCGACCGTTGATTGGAGTAAAAGTGCGGTGAGATTTCTCCGAAGAAGAGGGAGTATGAGTGAGTGGGCAGGTAAGAATCACCAAGAGCTAATTTTCCACGTCCCTTTGGCGTAAGCTGGTTACCCGTTGCTGTAAGATTAGAAACGATGCTGAGCGGAAGATGCACCTTTCCGTCGTGAGAAACAGCCCGGAACAGTGCTCATCATGATCTCCCTGCCAGTTACTGACCTCACACAACTCACAAAAACTAGCTCCTAAACCAGTGCAACAACCAGTGCGTCCGACCGACAGCAAAAATTAAAATTCCATTTTTTCTACCAAAAACAATAAACCCTAATCATGTAACAGCGGACAAAGGGGGGGAAGAGAAGAAAAAAACCGGGACTTCCTCGCAGAAACATCCAAGCATCTACTCTATCCATCCAGCAAGAAAACGACTGAAAGCACGAAATCCTTCTTCTAAACCTCGTCTTCTTCGCAACTCCTCTAATACGACCGACCGAAGAGTGTCCACCTCTTCGCGTCATTTCCACAGGCCGGGCACTTGGTCTTGCCAGGTTCGATAGGAGTCCACTTGCTCTGATCGAAGGGAATGGCAAGCGACTTCGCACCAGCGGAAGGTGCCTTCTCGTCCACAGGCTCCGCCGACTTTCCACTACGCTCCTTGATATCATCCTCACATGCCTCTACCTCGCACCAGGGAATGGCCACGACACACTTGCTATCAAGCGCAGGAACGATATCCTCCCACCTGGTAACCTCCTTTATCCTCGAGTCGTAAGTCTCCTTGGCCCGCGTGAACATGTCCTTCTGGATCGTCTCCAAAAGTGCAGGGATAGTTGTAGTGATCTCTCCAAGGGGAAGGGATTCCTTGATGCCATTATCTCTTCTCACAGCTACCGTCTGCGCATTCTGCAGATCCTTGGGGCCAATTTCCAACCTCAAAGGAACACCCTTCTGTTCCCAATCATTGAATTTATAGCCGGGAGTGTACCCCTCCCTTAAATCTGCCTTGGCCCTCACACCTGCCTTCTTTAATGTTTGCGCAAGCTCCTCGCAAGCACCATTAATCGCCGCCCTTTGATCATCCGTCGTCTTACCCGTAATTCCACAGGGTACAACGACTGCCTGCAAGCTTGCCACGCGGGGGGGAAGTACCAAACCCTGGTTGTCCCCGTGGACCATCACCATGACACCAATTGTTCTAGTACTCAACCCCCACGAATTCTGCCACACATATGCCTTCTCCGCCGTGTCGGGATGCTCAACGAAGATATTGAACATATCCGCCCGGGAGAAGTTCTGTCCCAAGCAGTGAGACGTCGCTGCTTGGATACCACGTCCAGTAGTGGGAATGAAACCTTCGACAGTAGTAGTGTATAGACCGCCTGCGAACTTCTCTTTTTCAGATTTGACACCGGGAATGACGGGGACGGCGAGGAGGTCCTCATATACTCGTCGGTACAGATCGAGGATTTGGTAGACTTCGGTGTCGGCTTCTTCTTTGGTGAAGTGGGCTGTGTGTCCCTCTTGCCAGAGGAACTCACGAGTACGGAGGAAGGGCTCTAAAAGGATATCAGTGACGACGAAATTGAGGCGAGAAAGATAAACTGACGGGGTTCTTGAACTCCCATCGTACCACACTATTCCATTGGTTGAGCTTCAAGGGGAGATCACGGTGACTTTTAATCCACTTGGCATAATCTAGACAAATCCTTAGCATCCCATCACGATGCATGCAATGTACTAAACCTACACGGGTACATTACAGTCTCCGATGTAGGACGAATAGCGATCGGTTCTTCTAAATCGTTCTGTCCCCTACAATCCTATAAGCGCTGTTTACCAAGGTAATAAGAACGAACACTTACGCTCTTGTGACCCAAGCAACCTCGGGAGAGAAGCCCTCAATGTGGTTCTTCTCCTTCTCAAGGACGGACTGTGAGACGAACATGGGGAAGTAAGAGTTCTGCACCCCAAGCTCCTTGATTTGGGTGTTGAACCACTCTACACGAAAAGATAGGAAAAGTAGTAAAATCGTAAAGTCGAATAAACATACGCTGGATCTCCTCCCAGATGCTATATGACCAGGGCTTGAGAATATAGCAACCAGAAACGCTGTAGTAATCCAGCATATCTGCTTTAATCAGGACCTGTCCATCCACAGTAAGAATCTCTCATATAAAATGAAACACAAAAACAGACGTTTGTGTACCAAGACGCGAAGTCGACCTCCTTCTTCACACCAATAGCAATCTGGACCGCGCCCTCAATCTTGGCATCCTCCTTCACCTTGTCCTCCTTCTTTTTTTCCTCTACCTTCGATGCAGGAGCCGCAGCTCCACTTCCGAGTGTAGAGAAATCAAGCTCTTGGAGTTTTACTTCCTCCGTCTCGAGTTTCTTGAGATACGAAGCGATATCGCTTCCGGAGAGGAAGACTGTCTTGCTGGAGGAGTTGACGTGCACTGCGAAGGGAGCAGGGGAGGTGGCAATTGATGCATCGAGGAGCGTGATAACTTTGGGGAAGACGGATTGGGTTAGGGCAAAGGGGGATACTGGTCATAGCACATTATCAGTACTGTCGTTCATAAATGCATAAATAAAAACGCACAAGAATCCTTATCAAGAGCGAAAAATTCTGTAAGGAGGTCGGC
This sequence comes from Cyathus striatus, assembly GCA_025738555.1. Taxonomy (NCBI): domain Eukaryota; kingdom Fungi; phylum Basidiomycota; class Agaricomycetes; order Agaricales; family Nidulariaceae; genus Cyathus; species Cyathus striatus. Next base: position 2,677,455 of record JAOVFP010000016.1, on the reverse strand, counting down.
CTGAGCAAGTCTCATTTCCTTGAGATTCAAGAACTTTGCAATTGCCCCGCTGTTGGTCTCGGTCGCATCGCGTGCGATCACAACGACCGGAACGGGGGTGGCGGCTTTTGAGGTCTTTGGCTTGAACACGAGGGTTTTGATTAGCTCGAAGACTTTAGGAGCCTCGGTAGTAGCCTCGAGTGCGGCTCTCCATTCTTGGGGAGAGGTGGCGGGGGTGTGCTTCACGGTAGAAGCGGGGGCGATGGAGAGGGCGGCGAGAGCGGCGTCCAGGGATGCAGCCATTGTGGATGCGGGGCGCAGGATTAGTTTTGTAGAGTTGGATGACAAGGAGAGAGAGGGAAAAGAGTTGGAGTTGGAGGGCGAATGAAAGGAAGAAGTAAAGAGTTCAGAACGGGATGACTCGATGGAGGGTCTGACTCTTATCGATATCAGATTCCGCTGAATGGGTTTTACAATACGCGACACTGGCCGCCCTCTCTGGAGCACCACCAACATCTATCTTGAGCTCGCTGCTCAGCGCGTCGTCGAAGGTTCAGACTCTGACCCTAGGCCTCTGACCTGTCCCGTAAGCCTGAACGTTACCAAACACGATCACAATTCGGTTAGATAAAAAATTTCAGCTCTTTGCCTTGATCTCCGTTCAATTTCGTGCTCTCTGTCTGGACTTGCTATGACTCCTCCAAACTCTCGTTCAACGTCTTCTGACTTTATCTGACTGTCTCGTACTACCGACGACTACGGGGACATCTTAGATCTCAGCGTCCATGGGCTTCAACCTCAAGTCCTTGTAACGACCACTTCATTCGTAGGATGAACATCTCAAGCTGATCCGGCATCTAAAGCAACTTTCGCTACTCATCCGCTCAGCTAGTTATTACTGTCTACATAACCTATTCAAGCCCAAACATTTACGTCCTATATCTAGGGATTCTTCATGTGTGTGCAACACCAGGTCTGGAAAGAGAAGGCTGGCGCTAGAGGACTTTATATGTGCTACAGCCACAGGGAGGCAGTGGTACGTTGCCAGTGGGTGATAAATTCAAGTTATGTAAATAAAACAGAATTGAGCTTGGGGATCTGTTGATTGTATACGATTTCATGATAATGGCTACAATGTTTCATTGTAGATGGAAAAGGACTCTTTGATCATAAGAAGCACGTCCTTGGAACAGCGGCTTCAGCTTCATTGTCTTCACTGTACTTATATAACTTCACTATCACTGATCAGTACCAGTACTTTGCATTATTATATTACCCTTGCACCCTACTCCTCATCTCCCTCCACGATACTCACTTCCTGTCTAATCTTTTCGCCCTCTTATCAAGATGATGGACATAGATATGGACGTAGACATGGACAGCCCCCAGCCCTCCCAACAACCTGAGCAACCCCAAACCACAACAGTGATCCAAGTCATCTCAGAGGAAGAATGCCATCGACGTCAAACCTATACCAAGCGCCCTCCAATCGAATACCCCACACCAGAGTGGGTCGCACCCCCTACCCCCGAAGACAAAGTTCTTCTCCAAGACGAAGGGGCGTGGATCTTCAACTCATGGAACGAACAAACTTCCTCCCCCGAAACTCTCAACCGCTTCCTAGCGCGTTGGCCCCCCAGCCGCACACCTGATTCCTACTGCTCCTGGATAGCCGTCAACCGCGGCTCTCTTTCCTCACCCAAACAACTTGACCTCCCAGGGCTCACAACTGCATTCCAGCAGCTGGTCGACAATAACAATGTTACCGTCGAATCCCTCGACCAAATCTCCCTTCAGTACGGTGCAGTGGTGGGCAAATGGCTCGTCTTCATCGATCCCATGAAGATCGACAACATGTGGGGCCGAATTGCCGGATTGCTGTGTCTACACTTGAAGAATGGCCAGGCGAAGGTTGCTCCCAGGAGGGGAAACGATAGACATGTTATTTGCGTGTATACGAATGATTATACCAATATGGAGGAAGTGATGGCTTTGAGGAACGAGTTGAAGAAGGCTGGCATATGGTGGAAGATTGGGTTCAAGCCCGATGCATATACGCATTTGGGGATCTATGCCGGGAATGCGTGGAATATTAGGCCGAGTAGATATTATGAGTAAGGATTTGTGCTGGTATGTTTCCCGTTTTCATATCGACGCGTTGGTTCTTAATAATAGGTTGGCGCATCTAGCTGCTGTATCTTTCAGAATATTTTTTTCTTGACGTGGACATGTCTCATATGTATATCATTGAGATGACCTCCTCCATCATTGCATTGTTATCATCTTGACCTCCCCTCGCATTCTTGATGCCCTTGCTTTTTCAAGCATACTTTAAATAAATATAAGGTGGTGTCCTTACCTATAATTATTTATAGTAAGCTGTACTTGTGTATGTATTTGATCAACGTGTATTTGCCAAACTCCAATTGAAACCAGTGCTTGTCCAAATTAATTTACGCTCTACTTACCAGCACTCTATAGGAAGAATAGTTTCAATTGTACCGCAGGTTCTCTGTCGCAACTCTGTCGACCCTGTGTATGTAGAGTTCTATAGCAAAGCACTTGATAAGTGCTCCAGGTGTGGTCGCAGTGACGTAGACCAGCTGTAGATTTGCTGTAGATGCAACCAAGATGCAACGAATCCGATGAGTCCTGCGCGCTTAAGTATGTTCCGTACCACGTGATCAAAAATTGAACTTAACACTTTTTGTTTAAACTTTGCTTTCTCCTTCTTTCTTCCAGCAGTGATTCTCATTTGTCCTAAGCTACTGTTTCAACTCCCATCTTCCCCCAAAGCGTCGTCTTTCTATTCCCGGCAGATAAAATATGTAGAAACAGTCTCTCCATTGAGAGCTAAAGCGATACCAGAATATGAATGCAACAGCCAGTCCGCTGAAGCTCTACCAGGCATAGGAGCACCTCTTCACTTCCGTTCCATGGGTCATACTGGGGAATCCGCAGCTCTCTTTGATATGCAACGGAACAATTAAGGCTGTAGCTATATGATATGTGCCTACCAAAAAGAAAACGCTCTCAGGAGCGTTCCGCTCCGATACATACTAATGATGTCAAGCGCCAACCTAGTCTCACGAGCACTGGTCCTTGGGTGTCACCTCAAACCCGTCCTATTCTGACAGCGCCCCCTGACTCTGTTCTAGTTGTCCGACACCCGCTTCCGAGGTCTCTCTACCCCTGCAATGATGCTTGACATACTCAGTTTCATGGGTCCAAAAAATCCCTGTCTGCTCTTCCTCTTTGACACTCTTGCGTAGCGTCTAGGCGTCAGAAATCCATAATTATATCCTGTTGGGTTCATTCCCGCATTGAGAAGCGTATAGCTATATACCTGTTTGCTAGTCTCTGCTCTATTGTTAACTGCGATTCATATACCCCCACAAAATTGCTGTTCCATCAATTCGTACTCAGAAGAACGTACCCGCGGCGCCGGGTGGTGCAAGAAGGTCTCCAGAGCCCGCTTGAATTTGGTTACAGCGCGATACTCGTACAATTCAGACTTCATTTTCAATTCTGATTGCCCATTGTGCTTAGGGGCTTCGAATACGGCATGTTGAACAACTCGCAGTCTGCATGGGCTGTATGAAGTATCTATGCAGCAATATATAAAATACTTTGCATATCCTGAGATGCACTCACCATAGCAAAGTTCTACATGTCGTTCAAGAAACGAGTGCGATTCTCGAATACCGATTTGGTGCACGAGCTGGAGACACCGGATAATTCACCGCTCCCTGAGCTCCCGGATACACCTCCAACACATAAATCCCTTCCGGGGCCATCATCGTACAAACTTGCGGGCAGTACTAGTCGCGGGCGAGGCATCCGAGTTCACCGTCTCCTACGATTTACCCCGTCGGAGACGACTGCCATAAACTACGATATGCGCAACCCTCCCTACAACGTCCGATACCATTTTCATTCCAAGGACTCCTACCAGCTCAACGAGGCCGCTACCGACCCTCCCCTTGAAACATTGTTTATCAGCAGTCCAGATCTCCCTACTCATATTGCGGTGTCTTCGTCCAAGGGACGCTACGTAACAGTTCTTGATGTCCTTGAAGAGACATATCGATACCTCCGGAATAATATTTCCGAGAAGGAGTATTACTCCATTCCCGATGAACACGACCGCCAAATGGCCGCTGATGCTTTTCGTACCAGATATTCCCGATTTCTTGACCAAAGGGTTAGCCAGGAGGAGAAACGGAAGGGAATGAAGAGGATTGATTTATTGAAGGGAAGGTCGATATTTTCTGGGTTGTCAGCAACGAAGTACGGGTCTAGTGTTTGGAAACTGAACTGCAGATAGAATTCTGCTACCAGTGCTTCACATCAATCACCACTGTTTACAACTTAATTTCACGATTATTACGATTTTTCATTCGAAATATTATGTATCGACTAACAAACCAGTATGCGATAAAGACGAGTCAGTACCTATTCAGCATGCGCAAGATATTCGTTCATGTGTATAAACAACATACAGTCCGGCGAAGAAATGGTACACTACTTAATGTAAAACCGTATCCAGTGTGTTTAAATCAAGCTTAAATAGCGAATCTAGGAATTCCCAGAAAAGTCTACAGGTGTAAATATATGACGCCAAGTAATATCAGCTCCCAAGTCATTACCAGTCGCTTCATAATTAATTAGATTATCCCACTCTAAAAAGCTTGCACTAGGTTCAGCCTCGAATGATTGTTGCGGTTGAATAATGTCATCCAGGGCAGCTGTGGTGGCAATAGTAGGATTGTCAAAGAGGAGAGCTGCTCGAAGTTGAACTTCAAAACTCGCAACAGCATACTGGTATGCACGAGAATAATACTGACTGTTTGAAGCCACCGAGTCAAAAGGAGAGGCGTTCAATCCTTCAGCAGTTTCGGGTGTATCAAGACCGAAGGACATGAAATCGAAAGTAGGCTTTAACTCTGGAGTTGCTTCCACCGGAAGAGAGAAAGACTTTCCTTGATCATTTGTCGGGGGTGATGGAACAAATTCGGCTTCGGGATTATTATTCCATTGAGCTCTCGTATTGGCTCTTCTCTTTGCCCGTTTCGCAGGTATAATCCCATGTTTCCTTTCTTTGTGTCTAATCATATTGCCCGGGTCAGCAGCTTCGTGCGTGCAGTCGTCGATCCCACAGGCAACTCGTTTCTGACCGGGACTGATTTGAGTATAAATAAGCTGAAGAGTATGATCATTAGCAAATAAATACTAACTGGGTACGCTCATGACTTGGTAAATTGGATTTAAGATGAGTGTAGAAAGGGCAACCTTTTTGCACTCGACAATGAAATTTACTGTTAGCAACTTTAGTTATTAAATTCACAACAAAGGACTCCATGCTACTTACGGTCGATCTGCATCTGGAAGATGTAATACCAGATGCCTTTTATATCCCCCGCGAAGTGCGAAAGACTTTCCGCATGTAGCGCATTGGTGTTGAATACCGAGCTAAAAATAGCAAAACATAAGAAGTTGATCTTATTTTTAGCAATGTGTTTACCGATTTCCCAGACATCGGAGAGAGAGAATATAAAACGAGAAGGTACTGTTAATGAAGTATCATTGTGGATCCTTTATATGCTCTTTGTGAGATCCAAGCATAAGCTTGGACACTGAACAAGTTTTGAACTTGAAGCTTCTTGACCGTCAAAGCAACTCGTAGCCTCGTGAAATATGAGGACCAACATCAAATGGATTTGTCGCAAGGAACTCTTTGAAGAAATGTCTAAGCCATTCAAGAGCCAAAGCAAACAGCCGGTGGTCAAATGTTATAAACAACGCTTTGAAGACACAGCGAACTACGTTGCTCGTAATTGATATGCATTTTCACAACTATATTTAATACAAAACTAGAACAGCATGATAGTTGCACCACGAGAATGATATTGCAGAACGCTAGAGAAAAAATAATTTAAAAGTGTTGGACCAGTGAAATTGGCAATGCAAGAATAGATGGTAGTACAAACTGGAATACGCGTGAATGCAAGCATAACTGTACAAAGAAAGCCTAGAATGTCGGAAAACAGAACCGAGAAATGGTGATCTATATAAAAGAGTGCATGTTTATATTATTATATGAAAAAGGGTGGATGTATATGATTGCCATCGTCGGGTCGTCTGTCGTTCGGTCCGTGGCGAGAACGAGGACCAAATACATTGCGAGGTCGAGTACAGCGGCGGGGAGAAGACGGCCTGGCGACGGATTTGCGACATACGGGACATGTAGTGCCGGCTTTGAGCCATTGCTACGGGAAGAAGTTCAATAAAATCGACAATTAACAGGTACGAGATGAGAACATACGTGTAAACAAGCTCGATGCATCCAATGTGAGCATTCACTCAGCTTCATTAGCATGTCTTCTTGAGCATACTGGATGTTTGTGTCAGAAACAGTAGAAGAAATAAGGGAAAATTCACATACATCTTCCAAACAGATTGGACATCGTTTGTCGCCATCACTGGTTTGCCACTCCTTGAAACTACCAGTTTCCAGACCTTCGATAACAGACTCTGGTATACCTCTGGGTTTTGCATCACCTATAGTATCAGAAAGTGAAAGCAATGCTTCATATGATGGATCAAAGTCTTCGTCGCGCTGCTAACCATTTAGTCGAGATAAGCATCACAATATACTCTGACTTACCACGTAATCACCACCTGGCCTTCTTCTGTCGCGAACTGGTCGTCTAGAATGCCCAAAGACAGGCAGAGGAACATGTTCGGTAGGGGCTCTGGCAAAAAATCTTGTATCCAGATTCCTGAAAAGGGGCATACCTGGCCGTTCCCGCACATTATCAGATGGTTGTGAACGACGGGGCGAACTATTCCGATAGTGGTGGTAGTGGTGGTGTTGGTGGTGAGATTCGTTGTAAAGGTCACGAAAGTCATCTGCGTCAGGAATCATATGCAATTCCTCCATGAGTAACCTATGTTGCATTGCCGTAGCGCGCTCCCCTTCTACAGGTGAGGGCTCTGAGCGTTGTGGTGACGGCTGTACGCCACGGGATGAGCGATGCGCCTGAGAATCGCTGGGAATTCTTGAAAGAAGTACAGGAGAATTTCCCATTATGCTATGACCGAAATTGGAATCATCGAGCGATAGCGGAGGAAGGCTAGGTGGAGGATTTGTAGTCGTGTTCCGAGGACCTCCCATTTCACGCATATACTGAATCGTATTCCTGAATGGTCCAGGATGGAACGAGTACGGGTCCAAACTACTTAGCGGACCTCCAGTAAGAGGTGCGCGACGTGCAGGCTCTTGAGCAGAATTCGACGGACGACCAGATTCCGGTACCCTATCTTGACTTCGGGACAGGTAGGGTTCGAATCGGAAATAGTTGTCAAGCTGTCCTTCCCGATTTACCTGAGCAGACACTTGTGGCTGACGCGTAGATGAAGGATAGAAACCTAGCGATGAGGACTGATTGAACCCATCTCCCAGGTCTGGTGTAGGCAACGCAGGAATGAAGTCGCGATTTGGGGACAGTTGTTCGTCGTCAACTTCCATTGAGCTGTCCGAATCACGGCGCTGGCGACGTTCATAAGTTGATGAACGATTGAGTGTCCCATACGTAGCACCAATACGTGCAGGGGGAGGATTCCTAAGAAACATCGCTCCATTCTGTGAATGAAAGAATGAAGGCAGCGAAATATTGCTGTTGCTTTCGTCTCTGGGTACCCTACGCCGCACTCCATGCCTCACGGGACTAGGTGGGCGCGAGTACCATAGTGATCCTCGTCCATGGTTGTGACTGTCTCCCGCTCGGCCAACTTCCCGTTCCGATGCTAATCTATTATCATCTGCAATAGCAACATGATCCTCCCATGTACTGGCTGGGCGCTCAGGGTGGGCCGAATGGCGTGCAGACGTGGACGGCCGAATATTCGAAGGTGGTGTCGCGAGCCTAGGGGGATTAAGCGTCCTGTTAATCTGCGGTCGAGGTCGTCTTGGATATACCAGATTTCTGGAAGTCTCCGCAGTAGTACTTTCATTATCTGCCCAGTCCTCCCTTCTACCCTCTAGCTGCTGCTGCCTAATATGATCTCTCGCAAGCTGTGCGCCCAATTCAGACGCATTTTCCGAAACGAGTGAGTTCGATGAAAGTCGGGGTCGGGAGACGGAGACATTCATCGTAGGGATAGTGGAGTTTTCGCTGGAGGTACGTCGATGACCAGGGACAAAGCGGTTGTAGTTGAATGAGGAAGGAGGATAATGCCCACCATTAGCATGCGAGGGACCTAATTATATATATATAAACACAAAAAACAAAACATAAGAATGGTGGCTTCATGTATACAAACATGTGGCATACGCACCGGTTGGGGTAGGGTTCCGAAACCTCGATGCGGAAGAATGTCCAGCTAAAACAACGCGTTCAAGTTCAGTGTGGCGAACAACTGTACAGAGATAATACCCGCACCTTGTCTCCCCGTCGCAGTCGCAGTCGCAGTGGTTGTAGTTGACGAAGATGAAACCGACGTCGGGTGCTCCTGGGAGTTATTACTATCTGATGAGAATATATCCAGTGAATCATCCGAGCTATCAAGCCCCAAATCCATCGATATTCGAGGGGCTTCCGTTGTGGCGCCTATCGCGGCGCTACTCGACGGCCTCGGACCGTGACTACTCGATGGACGGGGGCCAATCGCCGTTCCGTACACAGGTCTTGTTCTGATTCCCGCAGTCGCAGACGGCGAACGCCACGAAATTCTATAACCTTCCTCCATCCTCGCTCCTGTAAGCGACGATGAAGGCCTCCTCACACTCCAATCGCCATCCGACGACAATCTTCTTCTTTCCTGTGCCTGCTCAGCAGGCATTCCGGAGCTAGAATCGTTCACTGGACTTTGCGTATACCAGGGTGTTCGCATCCTCGCAAGCGAAAAGTAATCCCCAGCTCCCGCACTACTTCTCTCCTCCACACCACCGCTCGCACCACCACTCGAATTCTCACTGGACTCACCACCATCTAACACCCCCCACACGTTTTCCTCAGTATCGACCCTCACCTCCGGCAACCTCGCTGGACCCGATGCACTGGCATTGAGATTGGCATTCGTAAGTCCATTTCCACTTCCATTCCTCGACGCACTCCTGGGCCCAAGGGGCGTCGGACGGCGAGTTAGACTGTGCAAGCTCGAAATGGGTCTCCTCGGGACAGGATTATGTGTCATAGTAATGTTGTTATTAATGTTATGGTTGTCGTTGGTGGCAGTGGAAGGTCTCGCAAATGTATCCCTGTCCCTATCCCTATTCCTTTCAGAACTTGCACCGAATCCAGAACCAGAGGAGCTAGAACGATGAGAGGGACCATCAAAAGGCACCTCCATGCCCAATCCTAAACTTTCCAAGCTGTCAGACCTGTGATGCCTCGTGGAAGTCCGTGCAGTACTAGCAGACGACGATGCACGAGTAGCATTCGTCGACACCATTTCATCTCTCTCAGTTGAAGTTGGAGTCGAAGCAAACAGAGGAGACATGTCTCTTCCAGAGTGCATTAAGGACGGCAGAGGCGGAATGCGCGGTGGTCCAACTCCGTCCCTCCCTCTATGCCCAGTTTCCCTTTCCCTTTCCCTATCTCGTTCTCGTCCCCGTTCTCGCTCCCGGGCCAACTCCTCACCCACCACCTCCGTGAAAAGACTGGTTTCCTCTCTAAGCCTCCTAAGCGCAGTGTTCAAATGCGCTGCAAAATCACCTTCGCCAGGGATAAGATCTCTTCTATCTCCTTCCCCTTCTCTTCCTCCCTCCCTCCCTCGCTGTGTTTCTCTTTCTATCTCTCTTCGCCTTTCCCGCTCAAGAAACTCCAGATCCAGATCCCCTTCCCGCCTCCTCCTTACACCTCCATCCGCGTCAAACTCAGCCCTCCGCTCCCGCTCCCTATCGTCCGCCATAGACCAGTAATAGTTCCGTAACGTTGGGACGTACGAGCTAGCTGTCATCCCCCCTGCACCTGATTCGGCACCTGATCCGATTCGGGGATTTGCTTGCCTCGCACTCGAGGTCACGGGCTGAGTTGATGATGAAGTCGAGCTTGGCAATTGCGCCGTACCCCCAGCGACAAGAGGTTCTCCCCGCCTCCGCGGGGCAGTATATGGATAGTCATATACAGAATCAAACCTTCCTACTGCTACCGAGGCTGACGCTGGTGTTGGTGTTGTAGAGCTAGACCCAGTATTTCCTGATATATTGTTATTTGATCCTGATCCTGATGTTAGTGATGTATCTGCATCGTGGCGGTGAAAAGTGAATGGAGAGGGGGGAGTGAAAGGGGCACGAAGCATGAGTCAGTGTTGTTTCAAATTGAGAGGGGAGGAAAGAAAGAAAAGAGAAGAGTAAGGGCGGTAAATGCGTTCTGTCAGAGTGGCACAGGCGCAAGCACAAGGCGATGTGATATAGATGCAGAAACCCTCACGACGCTGATGAACATGAAAATGAACGAGTGGCAATCATGCAGCCCATATGCAGAACAACACCGCCAGCAGGACCAACAAGGGGAAGTATAATTGTGGTCGAGGATAATGATGATGATGGTGAGTAAACGGCCCACACACCCGCGGAGCCGACAATTAACGAGATCAGAGTGGGCGTGCAAGAGCCCTAAGCGCAGGAATAGCACAATTGCCGTTCGAGTAGACAAACAAAGGCAAGAAAGAAAGAAGAAAGACTCACCACCCCGAACCTCATTGCCCATCATCAATGCCAACTGCGACGCAGTCCCCTCGGTGAGATGCCCGGTACCTTCATTCCCATTCCTCTCCCTTCCTTCTGGATCTCTATTCCCGTTCATTTGCACCCTCTCCCCTTGGACGATTTCCCAATCGTCCAAATCCGACTCTAAATCCAAATCCAAATCAGAATTTGAATTGGAATCTCCAGTTGCACTCGGACCATGGTCAAGCCCCCTATCACGATCTGCCCCGGAAATGCTGCCCAAATCGAGTGTTAACCTCGAGCCGACCAGCGGGGGCAGCGTGAGTGTCGGCGGGGGAGTATGTATTCGCGGTGTTGGGAGGTGTGGGGGAGTGCTATTTGTAGTTGTAGTTGTGCTGTTGTAGGTCGAAGTAGGGATAAAAGTATGAGATAGAGAGAATGATAATGGTCTCCTCAATGCTGCAATGTTTGTGTCAAAGGCGGCGAATTGGGCAAGGGACCTGGTGAATGCATCTTGCTCATCTTCCCTTTCTCTCTGTCGTTCCTCTTGTGATGGTGGGGCTACAAGATGAGAAGATTCAGCAGTAGATGGTTGTCTGTAGTGGTTGAGCAGATGAGTCAAGGAAGAACTGGAGTGTGTGTGAGGAACGGAGACGGGGACGGGGACGTCAAGTTCCATGGGCTCCATAACTATCTCGTCGATCTGCGGGGTTGCGAGACGCGGGAGAGTGGCAATAATAGCAGTCATTTCTCTGGTAGTAACAGTTGCACTAGTTGCAGTGGAACTTGAAGCCTGTGGAGGAACAGGAGGCAAATTGTGGCTATCTGCGTGAACCGATCTAGCAACCGAGGCAGGTGAAGGCAGAGCCTCAAGGTCGCCGTCGCCCTCCATAGGCGACTCGGACTCTGGACCCGCAGCAGATTCACCGGGGGAGCGAATGCTGGCCATGGTGACACTGCTCCCACTCGCACTGCTGCTGGTGCTGGCACTGGCAACGGAGGCAAAACTGGCCTCACTCCTTGCCCTTTTATTGCGTCCCTGGCCGTCGAGATCGCTGTGGGGGGAATCAACGATAGGACTGGCGCTGTCGTCGAGGTCCAAGCCGAACTGCTCAAAATTTCGCTTGAAAGAGGTTGCGTTGGCGGGGATGGAGAGATGCAGCTGGGGCGGACCCGGCAGCGACATGGTATCACTTGTGTTGTTGTGGTCGTCTTGCTAATATTGGAAGAAAGGAAAAAGAAAGAAAAAAGAATACAAGAGAAAGAAAGAAAGAAAATGAAAGGAGAGAGAAGATGGGAGGGTATAAGACAGGTCGGACGATGGCAGGCTGTGAAGATCGGCGATGGACGTCGGACGAATATTGTGCATTCGCTGTGTCGTATACTTTGTATCCAATTATTTAATAAGTCTCTGTTAGTATATCGGTTAGTACACGCGCTTGTCAGTCGTTCTGATCGCGCGAAAGCTGGGTTCGACTCCCAGACAGAGAGCTTTCTTTTTGCAACCACCGGCATGTCCAACCCCATCCACGGCAACTACCACGGGTACTTCTTTTTCCTCCTCGTTCCTTCTCTATGACCCACTCCACACAGGTACTACTCCAAACGTCCTCATGCCACCACAGACACGCGTCTCGCCCTTCTCCCTGACACGCTCTTCCAAAACAAACACGTCCTCGACATAGGCTGCAACGAAGGCTGGGTCACCTGCGAAATCGGTCTGTCCCTCTTCTCCCCTAAGTCAATCTCCCACTGAAACTACAGCAAGCACAGCTATGGGGTGCATGCAAAGTAACAGGCGTCGATATCGACGATAGCCTCATTCAAGCAGCATGGAGGAGACGAAGGACAGTATGGTCTCTCCAAGCTCCCACCTCCCCCTCCTACTCAGACGAGCCACCAAAGAAGAAACCCCGCACAGAACTAGCTCCAGTACCAAACTACTTCCCCGCCTCCCTCGAACACACCCTCGGCTCCCTCCCCATCCCCCCTCCTCCAACCGCGGACAAGAAGTCTTCCCACACAACATCGCATTCCGTACCGCAGACTGGAGTTTGCACGACATTCCAGAGGATAAAGACGGATACGATGTCGTTCTTGCGTTCGTCCTGTCCACCTACTCTCTCTACGCGTACTAACGTTTCAAACAGGTTTTCCATAACAAAATGGATCCACCTACACACCCTCGATGCCGGTCTCCTCTCCTTCTTCCGACGCATCTTCTCGGTGCTCCGACAAGACGGAGTCTTGGTCCTTGAACCACAACCATGGGAGTCCTATGCCAAAGCGCGGCGCATGTCTGAAGTTTGTCCCTTCCCCCCTCTCTTGTTTAATCCTACTAAACAGAATGCAGACGCTGAAACAGAACTACAAGTCCCTCACTTTGCGCCCAGAGAACTTTCCGGATGTTTTAAAAGAAATCGGATTTAACAAAGTGAGACATTATGGGTCCGTTGGCGATGGAGGTGAGTTGTTCTTTTGGTTATGGACCCCAAGCTGATGTGGCGCAGGATTCTGTAGACCCGTAGATGTATACGTGAAGCCGTAAGGTGAGTGCTTTGTTTAAACAAGTACCGGAGCTTTTCCTGACACCGTGATAGCGTGTATATATGTAAAAGTATACTACTATGAATAGCAATAATTCCTCAGAATTCGAGGGTGTTGATCGACCCTCTCGAGACTAAACTCGATCTTTGTTAGCTCATATCCCATATTTGATAGGACATATGAACGCATATAACTTATGTATCTAAGTAGCTCCTTAACACCTATCAGATGAAACGTGCGTAGTATATACATTCAAGGTCATAGCTCTAAATCTTATCTGTAAACCAGGGCCTAAATCATGACAAGCAGAACTAACTATTGAACTAGCCACCAGCATACACTCAAGACCATCTATCTCTAAAAGTTACCTTTAAACTAGGGCCTAGCGCCGTCTAGCCGCCACAAAACCTTCCTGTACCCGCGCCACCCCTCAAATGTAACTTCATAATTTCGTACGATCACAAGTACAATACCTCCACAATTCATATACAACTCCGATCCTATGCTCCCCAGGATCGCAAGTTGTGCTTATCCTGACGAAATATATATACAGGGTGGCTTACCTGGGCCATAGTACAATGTTTACCAAGTAGCTCTAGTCGGTGATACCGACCCGATGGCTTCCCAGGATCGCACTCCCACATCAACACAAGGAGCCCATCGAAACGCTACAAGATAGTCCCAAACGAGTGTCTTCCAACAGCTTACAACTTGACGAAGCTGACTTGCCTTGCCGGCGGGAAACACAATGACCGGCGGCCACGCGAACATGAAACGGAACACTGATCGACTGAAGAAGGGAGGAAGGGTTCGTGTTGCGTCGCTCTTTCTCCATACTTACATGATATACTACAGGCATAAATCATAGGGAGCAACGCACAGTGCTTTCGGTGTAGAGACTGTAAGCCCGTCTCTGCTCGTAATATGGCACGTTTACCAGGTCCCTTTCCCAAATCGTTGGCTTTAATACAGGCGTTGCAGCGCTGAGGTGGCTCTTTTTTCTCTCCTTGTGAACTTGAAGCAATTGAAGAGGTGGTTCGCCAACTGCAATATGTCGTTAAATATAAAACTTCAAAGAATGGCCCCTAGCTCCTCGCAGTATTACCGAAAGTAGAGGTAGAGTCGGTCGAAGAGTTGATGAACGGACAAGAATCGAGACATACCCATGATCCGATCTGAATGACGTCAAATGGCGAGTATTGGTTAGCTATTCAATTTATCTTTCTATTGGAAAATAGAGTACTTCTTGGGTTATGTTAATTTCAAACTTCAGATCTCCCCCTTGTTGAAATGCAAAGCAACCGTCAGGAACTAAGGGACTTTCTTGCGCTTTACCTACCAGACTTCGTCTTCAAGGAATGTGAGGGTAGTAACGAGGGGGCCACAGGTATGCACATTCATATTGGCTTGGCTACCTTGCACAGATCTTACGTTGCTGCAGAGCAACCGCCTTCACTACCATCCGGTAGTGCTTCAGATTCTGACTCTAAAGAATCGGACCTGGATATCGACGACGATGCCGATGATGCAGCACTGTCCGCTCGGTACGCCGATTGTCTAAAGGCACAGATGGGGGCTATCGATGAGGCTGCCTCGCTTTTCAAAACAGTTAATCTCAACCGTTCCGACGAGTTTCCGGAGGAGCTAATTAAAAAGGCCATGTCCGGAGCCACCGAAATTATCTTGGAATACACAGGCGATGATATATTTTCTTATAATAAACAGATCCTGTTGCTGCTCATGACACTCACCTCTGACAAATATGCTTCCTACCGTATGGCAAGATATATACAGGAAGCAAGTAATAAGAAGATCCTGGATTCTGCAAGTAAGCTGTGGAATTATGGTCTAGTTACTCCTCGTATGCTCTTATATTCTGTTCTGGTACTTCATTTACGAACTTTAGCGATCAGTTTTGTCAGCTATTTCCTTCAATAAACAAGATATGCAACCTGTCACGAAGGACAGCATGCAAAAGGTCTTTGCTAATATTACTAGATCATCTTTCCGAATATAATTTAACCATTCTTGACATTGTAGATCATTGAAGAATTTCCTTACTTGAACCAGATTGAAACGAAGCGCCTGATACCTTGTTGTATTCTTCCCATGGATGTAGCTCGTGAGGTTACAGTAAGTGTTATAACTTATTTAGTATGTTGATTGCTCGGGGTTCTGACAAGTGAGATATCTATAGCCAGTTCCTAACCTTTTTTTGCACATGTTATCATTTGTATCGGGAGTATCCGTTAACAAGTTGAGGTATGCACACGATATAACAACAAAGAAGAACATGTTGGTGCTTCCAGCAGGTGCTGCTCTTTGCTTTTCTGCTGGGAGACTGACATTCGACAAGGTATTGATGTGTTGACATTATGAGTATTGTTTTTATAGCTGAATCTATACACAGAATGTTTCTGAATCTCATTGGTACGGACTACGGTATGCGTTGACACGGTTCAAAAGACTACGAACGAATCTGGTCTTTGACTATGCCGACCCTGATTTTATCAAGGTTCACCGATTGATATCTCAAGTGGCACACTCGTACGTTGGAAGAGGTGCTGATCGATTGGGAGACGGATTACCACGGGATCAGGAGGAACTGGTCGAAGAAGCCTATCGCGACTGTGAAATTGCCCGTCCCATGATTCCACCAGACTTTAAATTTGAGTGTCATGATTCATAGGGAGGATTTAGCGTACTGGTTGAGTAGTGAATCAGAATTTGATCAGAATAGTTATTTCGCCTTAGGTCATGTGATTTATTGAACACGTCATGATTATCGACAGT
Organism: Cyathus striatus; assembly: GCA_025738555.1. Taxonomy (NCBI): domain Eukaryota; kingdom Fungi; phylum Basidiomycota; class Agaricomycetes; order Agaricales; family Nidulariaceae; genus Cyathus; species Cyathus striatus. Next base: position 2,661,461 of record JAOVFP010000016.1, on the reverse strand, counting down.
CGAACTTAGTTCCAAGAACGTAATCCCTTCGTTCAACGTTTCTTCGTTTTTGACTTTACATTCCTACTCAAAGAACTCCGTATAACATGGATCTCATCGAGGAAATCAAGAAGATCCCGCCTATTACAAGACTATTCTGCGGTTCTCTTGTGGGGATATCTCTACCTGTATTTGCGGGGGCAATATCCGCATATAAGACGGTGTTCGTTTGGAAGTACGTGTGGAAAAATTACGAGGTAAGCAGTGATTCTCTCTTTGTCGATTATGAGCTGACAATAACAGATATGGAGACTGTACTCTAGCTTCTTCCTAGGGAGTGCGTATGCCATAAATTCGGCCTTCGTGTCTATACTGACTGACATCGCAACATAGCCCAAGGATTTACGTTTATCTTTGAGGTGGCAACCTTGTAGTACGTATATTTCTAAATTTGACATCTTTCTGTTTAACCTTGCATGTAACATAGTCAAACGACAAACCAGTTAGAAACTGGACCATACAAGTCGAGAACCGCTGACTTCATTTGGCAGTCGTTCTTTGCAGCAGCAGGTATCATTGTATGTCTCTCCTTTCTTGTTAGCTCCGTGAATTCTCTTACAATCTATCTCTAGGCTGTGACGCGCCCATTACAAGCAGTGGTGATGACAAGATCATTCATCGCGTGTCTCGTGTATCTTTCATCGGCTCTTTCACCCCCAGGAGCACAAACATCTGTTATGGGTCTCTTCATGCTCCCCATTAAATATTGGCCATATGTAATGATTGCCATGGACCTGATTCTTGCAGGACGCGGTGCTGCCATGTTCACCGTGGCGGGATGTATAGTGGGACATCTATGGTGGTGGGGCGTTTGGGGTGGCTCGACGGGGTCTGAGGGCCGTTTTGCAGTTGCAGCCCGCGCACCTCAGTGGGTTCGGAGTTTGGTAGGAGAAGCAAATCAGCCTCAACCAGTGCACCAACCTCAGGGAGGCGCTGCTGCTGCACTGAGACAGGCTGGTATTGAAGTTGTAGCGCCAAGACGTGCGTCATCTACCACAACAGGTTACCAATGGGGCTCTGGAAGACGATTAGGTGGTACCTGAGTGATGTGTCGCGCTTTGAAGCTTCTATTGCTGCAATTGTAGATCTGCTGGTGTTCAGTTAACATGTTTTTTTTTACCAGACTGCTGTCCACAACGTCCATGTATGTCTGAACAACTATCCAATTTGGACGTTCGGAAGTCTTTCTTAATTAAAGGTAAGGCAGCCATCTCAACGATTAATGATTCCCTAGTTCCACAGGCTACAAAGAGCGTAGAGTTTTGCACGAGTTACTATTAGGGCATCTATCTGCCAAGCTCGAGACTCCTGCGTCACCCGATATCTATAACTTCTTTAGTCCCATACAACGATCATTGTTGATTTGGATATGTTTCTCCTGAAACGAGACTACCGGCTTTACGGTGACCCTTCGCCAACATATCTTACTTGCCTGAAAAGTCATAATTACTTCATTGAACACGAACCAGTGGCCCGCATCGAAAGAAACTTGGGCCAAGCTGAGGAGACTCCGCCATGCGCTTGCGCCTGTTTCTGCAATATCTTAACTCCTCTTGGATAAAGGAAGTTTGAAGACGCACGTAAGTAAATACACGTTCCGAGAGTGTCTCTAGCTTATTTACTTAGAAAAAGGGTAAAAACTTTGAAAAACAACCTGCCCCAATGAGGCTCGAACTCATGACCTTCCGATAGCGAAGAGTTCGAAACTCTCTAACAGTCGGACGCTGTAACCAACTCAGCCATGGGGCACTTAAAAGTATATGAGCCAGTGAGGCTTACGATGGATACCAGTCCGGACGTCAAAGAAACCTCCTACTTATACCGGAAAGACTTGGGAACGACTTACAATAAATGATCCTCAAATTTGTCAAAACAGATATATTATGCGTACCAGAAGTGCTGAAGTACTGAGGTGTATGTTATAAATTTATGCAAAATTTACCAGGAATACTTAGTAGAATTTTACAGGCTTCATACTTCATTGAACTCAAAAGAAACAGCAGCTTCAGCCGCTGGTTACACTGTAGCCCACTGTAGCTATGGTACGTGTAGGTGATAAACATATATTGTCAGGAATACGCTGGAAATACGTATAATTGAGGAACAAATTTTTTACGAAAGACCATGGAACACTCAAGACTAAATGTGAAGAAAAGCACTCAGAGTCAACTTCTTCAAGACTTAAACTTGGCAATTCTGGATGGTTATTATGAAGGGGCCAGTAGACTGTAATGATAAGTGCACGTGACGCCTGACTAGTGGCCGAACACTTGGTCGAAAGCCTCCAGTAAGTACTAGTAGGCGCTTGTGGCACCACTAGTGTAAGGGTTCCAATGCAAATTGCGAGTAAGGCTGACAACACAATGTAATACATTGGAATTCAATCCATACGATGCCACCGCTATCTAACAAGAAACGACTTCGGGACAACTTATGGGGCTCAAGAAAGCGTTCACATGGTGAAGTTGGGGAGTACAATGGAGAGAACATGGAGAAGGTACGGACACAGATCAAGTTTGCAATTAAGCACCTAAGCATTTATTTAGCACGGCAATAGCGCGAGAGCGAAAGTACGGAAGAAGAATCCGCTTTCACAAATTCTTACGGACACATCCCCGTCGCAATGCGACAGCGCGCAGTCAGGCAGCACAAACACTATGAGAAGCACGTCGTTGACATGTTGCAATACGTCATATGCAGCCGCCAGCACACCCGCTACAGCTGACAGTATAAGAAGCAGTGTATCCTCGCCGCTGGGCTGGCTTTGCAACACGTTACCTTCAACTAGCCCAAATGAACTCAGTGGAGACCTTGAGCCAGATGTAATCCAGTCCACAATTGAATCACAGGTCGAACTACGCGATATGGATATCGTGGATCGAAGCAATGTTGATCCACTGAGTCTACAGGATGACGATCTTCCAGAAAAGATGCTACATCAACATGTCTTTGAGAAGCAACGCTTAGCGGATCGTCTCGAAAGATCAAAGCTCGCATTAGATCTAGTGGCTGGAAGGGCAAAGTTAGCAGCAGACTGCGCTGTAAATGCAGTCAACATTGCAGAGATTGCAAAAAAGCAGGCTAGCATGTCGTGTTTATCAATGCATCGAGACACCGCTGTGGAGAGTGCTCAAATTGCGCAGCGTGCAATTGAAATTGCTACTTTAGCAGATCGGCAACGCATTCGCGCACTGATCGAGTTTGACATGGCTCAAAAGAAGCTTCTGCGATATATTAATATTGAACAAGTTAACATCGACAATATCACTCACAATAAGCCGCAACATGATGCTCTTGCGGAATATAATGATGCCTATCACAACGAGTCCGACGAAGGTGAAGACAATCCAGAAGATGATAGCGAGCCTTCTGGATCAATTTATGGTCCCATGTAGTTAACTTCCAAGACAATACAAGATTCAGGTTCAATGCTACACCGCGTATTACAAAAACAAAAACAAAACTGGAATGGGGTTGAAATTCAGCCCCGAGCCTCGCTAGGGATCATTAGAGGACCCTAGTCGCTGTTTAAGAGCATCTCACACATGAGAGGGATCACTGTTTCCCTCTAATAACCAACCCCCCATCCCACGATCCAACATTCCATCCGTCCTCCACCAAAGCCTTCTTCACAGCTGGCTTTAGGACGCTTACTTGATTCACGGAGTGCGAACCGCGACCAGTGATGATTTTCAAAGGGCTCGCTGTAAAGGTATGTTTGAGTTGTAAAATGGGAGGGATAATGAGGGTACGATACCTTGTGACGAGTTAAACTCGCGTAGCGTATCTTTAACAATTGCTATCGCTTCGGATACAGTCGTACCGTGCAAATCTACAGTATCCTGCTTTGCAGAAGCCAGCCTAAGAGAAATATGAGTGACGCGTCTGCTTTCCAGTAAAAATAAGTCTAACCGTTTGGTCTCAACCATAACCTTCGCAGCATTCAACTTCTCCCTCATCGCCATCTCCTGAAACTCTCTCGCCTACAAAATCAACCACCACCACCGAGAACTACAAATGCAAGAACCCACCCGTTCAGCAAAATAAAAAGCCACTTCTCCCCCTCTTGACTTCTTGTTCCCCTTCTGCCACATTCTCGTCGCCTCCCGAAGCAACTCGTCCCTTTTCCTCATATACTCAGCTCCCAGTTCACTTAGTTCGCCGTTTCCTAATGCAGTGCCACCTCCATTTACCTTACTCCCATTCACATTGCACCCGTTTCTACTATAAGCCGGGATAAAACTAGCATGGGGATTAGGGCCTGATGGAGGCTTCTTCTGAGGAATGGTTTGCCACGCATCGGGTGGGGGCTTTGGCTTCTGTATCTTCGGCGGGGACTTACTTTTGGTTCGCTGAGGAGGCTCAGGAATTGCCGGAGGCATACTCGGAAGTTTCGGTCTTCTTACAGCTGGCTGCTGCTTCACAAGTATGGGTGATGCAGGCTGGTGGTATATTCCCATGTCGCCATAGGCTCTTGTATCGGTATCAAGCTCCTGCAGGAGCTTAGTGAGATCCAGGGCGTCTTCTCCGCGCCCTTGGGAAGCCATTAGTGCGAGTTTTGCATCTGAAGCTAGACGAAGGCGTTGTTCTGCGTCTAAATCGTCGTATTCCGCAAGAAGAATGTCAAGAAGGCTAAACAGCTGGACGGTATGTTCATCGGCAAGAGTAGGTTCATCGGGCTCATACACGGATGAGGGAAGAGCAGATAGGGCTGCACAGAGAGAGTCATAAGGTGTCGCGTACTTTGGGCTGTGGAAGTAGGATTGGAAGTAACTTTCCGGGTGAGGTGGAAGGAGAGTTGCTAGATGAGATGACATAGATGATAATTGGGTCCATGGGTCGGGAGCCGGACGGGAAGTAGTATAGCTGGTTTTAGAAGGAATAGGACGTATATGATGTTGTTGTCGAACATCATTGAGGGCGATTTTTGTGGGACGAATTTGTTTTTTCTTTGGCTGGCTGCCCGATGCCTTCTTCCCCTTGTCCCATATGATATCTTCATCGTTCAGTCGCGCAGCCAGAAGTGCATCTTCTTCTAAAACGTCAAGACCCCTTTCCTCCAATTCTCTTATCGACTCCTTTGATAAGATCCCAGCAATAACCTCCCAGATATCCAAGTCGCGCTCTCTCCCACTCCGTTCTGCCTCCTTCAATCCTTGCTTGAGGGTTCGCGTTCGTACATTAGGTAAAGCAGCCTGTAAGAATCCAAGTGGAGTGCTAAAAGGCTGCGGAGGAGATCCGCTCCCACTACCTGAGCCAGAACTTGATGTCGTATCGCTGTATGATTCGCAAGCGGAGGCAGTCGTGCAACTTGTTCCAGTACGACCATTGTATAGATCAGGTGTATACTGACTCACGCTGGTAGTCGTGTCGTCCGTCAATTGCAGTTCAGACAAATCGTCAGAAACTTGTGAGTCAGCTTGCGCTGCAAGCTCTTTGAGCGTAGTCCGTAGTCTACTGATTTCAACGGGAGAAGGAGAGCGCAATTTTCCTTCGGCATCTGTTTCTATATCTGCCACCAATGCAGTGAGAAGAGATGTATCTAGAGGAGGGCAAAATTCCCTCTATAAATATGTAAAGATATAGCCGATGAATTCGATCACTGTCAGAGGAGGTTGGAAAAAACGAAACGTGAACCATTACCTTTAGGATATCAAAGAGCATAGATGAGTTATATTGATACAAATGAATAGAATCCAATCCGATGTTCGATTCCGTTAGATGGGCGCAGTTGCAGTTTCAAAAATATTGATAGCGGCGAGGAAGAAATGTAGATAGAGATATAGGCTGCAGATTGAATAGATACAGTTTTAGAGGTATAACACGCTTTATACGTATATCACCATTATAATAGGAACAATAATGTGATTCAATGAGGAATAAAGATGAATGAATTGCAATGACCAGACAACAGGATGATCAATGCTTCAAAGCCTGGACCACGTGACAAACTCCACTAGATTGTAATGTACACTCCTTGTGTTGGCTATGTATATAAAGAAAAAGGAAACTTACAGTATTGAAGTCAAAAATGGCATGCGATTCAAACAAGTATTACTAAATAATTATTACAGACATTCTTTTTCTATAGCACGGTCTGTAAAGAAAGGAGAGGGGCTTTCCCATAACTACGGAGGGAACTGGGTACACAAGGAGCCAGATGAAGTTGAAAGCGATCACTTAATTGTTGTCGGGGATTGTTAGTATTACATATATATACATAGATAAGTACATAGACAATGCGACATATATTGAACCCTAAAGAAAACAGTTTAACAGCCAGAGGGAGCAGGTATCGTGATTCGTCAGTGTATTAGCTAGCTGCGTTAACATCCAGGCCATGGCTGGTTAATGCCTTCCAAATAATACACTTATTGGCACCGGCGTAATAGGTGGCGTCAGCTTGGATTCATGCATTCCTGGCAGCGAGGACTGCAACGAGAGTCAATCTTTGATACAAGGTTGGATAGCGAGCGAATTCACTCGACCACAACCTCCCATCGAAATTCTCCAAAACCCTCGCACCAAGCATCTCATCCTCCTCCCCGACCTCCAAAACCTCCATGTTAGGCGCCAGCCCAGGAGGCGGCGGAACGAGTAGGGTTATAGCGAAAGAGGTATGTGATGGAGTACGATCTTTTGAGTGCTCCTGCTGTCGTTGACGGTGCTAGTGCTGATGAGGGTGTTGATGGACAAGGTGGTGAGGGTGAAGAGGATGAGACACCGGCCCTAGAAGGATGCACACTTCCTCGTGCTCTCTAAACTCTAATGTTTGCCCGACGACGCAGCAGCAGCTACCATGTTCCCCTTCCCCTCTCCCCCTCTGCCTAGCCCGACCACTATCATCACTCGAGAGACAAGATTACACCTCGCGGAGAACATTCGTCTCTCCTCCAGGTCTCCTACCTTCTTTTTCGCTACTGGAGGTAGTGGAACTATCGCCAGAAGTAGCACACAGACATCACCAACTCACGCAAAATGCGCGTAGGGACATACTACCATGGTGTGAGGTACATGTGCGGTTGTGTGCGTCGCATGATTCGGGGTTCCGAGGAGCGGTGTAGTTGCCTGAGATGGTTGGGGTGAGGGTGCATTTTAGTGTGGATGTCTTGGGCTGAAGAGGGGGCGGGGAGGCAGCGATGCTGCTGAAGGAGTAGTAGAGACAGCGTGGAGGACATGAAAGGAAAGTGAAGAGGACAAGAAGGGAGATAAAAGGGGAGAAGATGAAGGGAGGATATGAAAAAAAGAAATAAGGGAAGAACGTACCCAAGTAAGTAAAAACCCAGCGAGCTCACCTCATCCTGTCCAAGTCGCTGAACACGATTTTGACAGGACGAAAGGCATACATTAGCATTTAGTATTGTTCCTAATAGATTTCATTTGGTTAGTAGATAAAGAAGATAAGTAGAGGGGGATTGAAATAGAAAATGGTGTGCTAGCACAAGTGATTGTGCGTGGGCTTCGTGTGTACTGCGTGCCCAAGAGAATAAGGTGGGTACCATAACCCAGCACATTCCTCCAGCGGATACTGTATTGAGGTATTGCAGTGTACGTGCGTTCATTGCATATAACCCAACCGATTCTTCACACTCCGCCACCGAGCCCTACCTAACCCCTGTAGTTATCCACAACAGCGCCTTCAGTCTTCCCCCAAGCACCATCCTTGGACCTCTTGTACATAAACCTGCCATGTCACGTCATTGAATCAGCTCGGCGGAATGGACTTCAAGTATTGTTCAGATTGGTGTTTGGAAAGGCGTGTACTTATTCGAAGCGTAGTGGGCGACAGAGAGGTTCGAGAAAGATAGACTGAAGGTAGACACTTGTAGTGTGGTCGATAGCTCCTTTTAACAAGAAAACATCACACCATCATATAATATTACATGCTTATAGTTACACATAAGCAGTGTCTTCGTTACATCCGAATAGCATGAATATCGTACAATTATCCCCTCAGCCGAATAACAGTCTTCCCTTTTGGTGCTTTAACCTCCCACCGAAGCACAAGCTCAACCTTGCTCTCTGCCGGAATCGTACATGTCCAACTCATCAACCCATCTTCAGCACCACTTATACTTCGCGTATCCCATCCACCGCCCGAGTTCCCCTCATCCCACTGAACAACGACACCCGGAGATACAGTTACCACCTTCTTCAAATCCAGTTCACTCTTACCGGGAACGGGAAGTGAGGGGGAAAGAAGAGTAACGCGGATTGACGAGTCATCAGAGATAGGGATATGGTCCGATATCTTTACACCCGAGACAGGGTAAGACTTTGTGTTTACAACTGAGATGGTTTGTGTGAATGTATGTTTGGTCACTTTGGCTCTGAAGGGGATGGAAAGGAATTTGCTGTTGGAAGTCTTTTCGCTTATGGGATGGTATTCTGCGCGGATTGAAGAGTCGATTCTATATACAGAGACAGATGTTAAGTCGGTTCGTGAACTTGATAGAAAATAGAAGAACGAACCCCAAAGGACATTCGAACGTTTCGTTTGGACATACGAGCGGAATCGAATGATACGAAACCAAGCTCCCATCCAGATATACATTGGCCGATCCAGGCTTAAGCGGATACCTGGTGGTGTTCTTAACTTTCATCTACACACCCAAATCAGCTCTTGTACACGAAAACTATAAAGAAACAATGAACCTTGAAATACATAGTGCTGTCGTTCCTAGGTGCAGCACACCAAAAGGCCTCTGCATCCATCTCCAATTCCATAACATTCACGAGATGCTTCTGGCCATCAGTTGCAATGCTCGTTAAACCTGGAATGTCAAAGGCTGCGGTGACGCCTTGAGTTGGGCCCCAACCAGGCGAGGAATATCTACTGCGTCGTCTTCTCTGAGTGTTCATTGTAACGGGTGCAGGAACCACGAGAGAGTCAACGGAGGGGTAGTAACCCTGGTATGGCTGATATGGAGTGGCTGGCGGAAGTGTTGGAATACATGGAACAAATTGATGCGGGCTGCATACTTGCCCTAGGGATGGAGGCGGAGGCGGAGGAGTGTACATGGAAAGTCGCCACGGGTACATTTTAGTTATGTACGATGCAGTTGTAGGGGTGGATGTATCCAGCGTAATGGGGACAGCGTCCCATGACTACTCACATATATAAGTACAAGAGTACATATGAGACAATAAAAACAACGTACCTCGCCGGTAGACTGGGTAATGGACGCCTTATAAACAAGCGTAGCCCGTTTCTCCTTACTATTCTTGTCAAATCGAATATCGTACGCGGCGACCCAGCTTGCATGGTTTACAACTAATGATCGATTTATTAGCGTCGCTCACAGCATAGACGAAAAAGAAAGTACCATAATGCAGCGTCAAATCGACCTCCCCCTCAGCCTCGCCAAAAAGCCCCAAAGTGACCTTCATGAAATCATACTCAACCTCCACCACCGGACCATTGAGCACTTTCCTCTCCTCACTAATCCCCTTATCCAGCGCCGCGATCTCCTTCTTTAGCTCTGCAATTCGGTCATCAAGCTCAGTTGTAGCTTCCATGTACTCTTCTGCAATATCTTTCAAATCACTGGGGGAATTCTTCTTCATGTCTTCGAGATAATCTTCCAGCGCGTAAGTCCCGTTGTAAGCGCGAGTGAGTGAGTTATTCAGGCGCTCCTTTCGCTGTGTTAGCTCATCAAGCTTCGGACTGGTCGTAGGTGATGCCACAAAAGGTGTCTCCGAGATCTTTACATCGCGAACTGAGGCAGGACCTTTACTTTCGTGCCTTCAAACGAAAGAATAAGTCACACATGACTTGGAAATTGGCGTCAATGTTACCTCAAAGACTGGTCGTTAAGCGCATCAGGGAATCCAGAGATAACGACTTGATTGTTTCCCACTTTGACAGGGACCTTGAAAACGCGGGTAATTTCTGCGCAGCTTGGGTACACCCTTACATGAGTGATCCTCCCGTCCTTTGAAGAGACCAGCTCAATGACATTACGACCCTCGAAGGGAGGGGGTAGATCAAGGGGAGAGTCGTTGTGGACAAGTTCCAACGGAGATTGAGCCATAGTGCTAACCTGGAAAGAGCAGCGGTAAAGGAAGGGGATTGAAAGGTTGTAGAGGGCTGAGTTGCGTCCTATATTGGTTTATCAAGCGCTGACACTGCCCTAAATAACTCACTTTTGGATTGCTGTTGGACAGAACCTTGATTATGACTTTTGCGGACGAGTCATGCAGCGCTGAATGTCCAAATGGAAGCCACAGCGCCATAAGGTAACGCAGCCTTTCTTGTATAGGATGAAAGTCAGGCCAAGTATAGGAATGCAGTGATGGTTATGAGTCACTCGAAAGCCGCTGGGGAATAACTCTCTCTTATCAGACCTAACTGCCCCGGTGGCGCTTAGTACTGGGCATATCTGGATTACGACCTCCTAATCAAGGATGATCTCCATTTTTGAGGATAAATATGGTAGAGGATGGTAGGAAAATGAGGAGCAAGAAACTCGGGACTAGGCGCTAAAAGCGTATTGGATTTGATTATCGGTGTTAGAGTTCTCGGCGTCGTGTGAGAGCGCCTGCTTGGGCGCTCGAGTGACGAGTCCGTGCTAATGTGCTTACATAGCATTAAAAAAATAAGATCGGTGCCAATGGCTTGACAATGACATGATGCATGTGCATGAGTACTTGAGTACTGGCTCTACTACTGAGTTGTGACTTTTTAACCTTGGAGAAGTAATCGATGCATTGTTAATAAGTACTGTATAAGTATCTACATTATTTCCGCCCCGACTCGCTTTGGCGGCCCGCATTCCACAAAATCCTTATTTGTCCATTCCGAAATGTTTGCCCAATTGAACCACGCCCATGACCCCCTTTCTAATGTGTAGAGCGGGGCACTAACCCAGCGATAACAGCTTGTACGTTCCTAGATTCCTATGGACAGCGGTTTAGTGAGCTGTTAACCAAATGTTACCATGCAGAAATCAATTTACGCGCTAATGGCGTTTCCGGGAACTAGTGCAGTGCGGAACAGCCACCTGAAATTTGCATGTGCTAATTTGCATCGCTAATTTGCTGCTAATTAGCCAGTTCCTCCAAGCCCCTAAAAAATGCCATGCGAAATAGTGCTAATTAGCATATGATCGAAAATCAAAATGCTGGTAACATATACTTGATAGCATTTGTACTTGATCCTGGTACGTAACTATAACACTCCTACTTACATACTACCAAGCTTATGCTGTGGTACACCACTGTGTAGCCAACCGACTTGCATCTGTCCTCACCAATCCCAACCCACTAACCATACGCAAAATCACCATTCGTACCGGAGCCACCCCATCAGTTAAAGCCAAGGCTAGTATTGAAAAAGAAATTCTAATATCGCTACAAGTCCTCTTGAAAAATGAATACGGAACAGAGTATGATCAAGGCGGGCGCACTGTGGAACAATCCAAAGCTGCTATGAAGCTTGTGAACCCTAGACTATCTAACCACACTCCAATGAAAGCTCTGGCATGACTGAGGGCCCAGTTCAATGCTTATTGTAATGGCAATGAGCCATTTAACCGCACTCAGAAACCTAATCAGTCTATTTGTGAATATTGAGATCGACTTTTGAACGATGGAAATGCAGATGTCCTATCGGTAAGAGAAAATTAAGCATTGAGCACTCCATATCGTATATCTTACCCATGTACCAGGCCCTTGCTATCAAGATATTCTCTGTAATACCGGTATCAATGGTTGATGAGCGAGCCATGTCAGTTATAACTTGGCTCAATGGTCCTAAACGTAAAAGCCAGACAGCTGGCACAGTCAAGATCCTGCCAACAATGTATTGGGACAGCTTGATGATGGACTCTCAAATGAAATGTCCCTTGAAGAAGATGAATACTTTTCTCTTTCTGCCCAGTTCAACATCTCCCGGTTCCATGACATCCTAGATGAGGAAGGTATTGAAGATGGAGGTTCAGGTGCTATAAGACCAATGGCCAACTGTGATACCGGCAACTTGTCAGCTGAAGCTACTTCTCTTGCAATCCAGACTGTTCCAAGCGCAGAGGATTGGTTAACGATTTGATAGACGTGGTATAGATAGTACAAGGTCCGCAGTCATAGTATCGTATGTCATGAAATAGGAATCTGAATGCGCATGTGCCGTCACGTGATGCTAATTTGCTAATTTGCATGCGAAACAGTAGATTAATTTGCTATTTCACATGCAAATTAGCAAATTTTCTCTGGGGGGCAAGCCCCCCATTCCCCTTGCAAATTTGCACTGCGAAACAGTGCGAAATAGACCCCTCCGGGCCCTCACCTAATTTTCATCTGCGAACCAGACCGTGGGACCTAATCCGCACTGCACTACCGGGAACAGCCCATACATGAGCTAAAGTAGATCATAAATGAGATAACGAGTACTATGGGGTATTGATATGATGTGCAGAACGAGAATAGATGATTGCAGAAATGCGAGACGTATTCTGCGCAGTGCAATTGTAACACTGCATGACAAATTGACTGTTACTTGAGAAGATTGTTACTGGAGAAGACCCTTACTCGAGAACCGCTGTGACATCTAGGGAGAATGAGGTCCGCCACGTACTGCGAAAGTGACGAAGGAAATGGATGAAAACTCGGCTGGCTATCTATTACATCTCAGAGCGATGAAGCATAGGGATCGTGGGCCTGGTTCATGTATTGTTGACAAGTGTGGAAGTATGGGTAGTGTGTAGCGTAGCGTGATGGCTGGCGAACATCGTCTCCAACAACATGAATGTACTGTACCAACTAGACATATTAGTGTTAAACGTTAACCTCTCAAGCCATCAGGGATGAAGAACATATCGTAGAAACCAAAAACCTTTTCATATTTCCGCCAACGATCCTAACACGCTTGCCCTGCACAATCGACACGCCGTGTTGTAAGTGACTGGATGTTGAGGGACTGAGGAGCACTGAGAGGAGGTATAGTGGGGAGAGTGTGTTGCACAACAGCTTGATAAAATACTATGCAATAGCTTGTTTTCAAAAAGCCTCTGCGAGTGATCGACCTGAAGCGCGTTTTTCAAATCCTTAAAAGGTAGTGGGAATATCGATGCTATTACACTAAGTACACCGGAACGTGGATAGATTGGAAATAAGTTAGATACTATGCTTTCTACAACGTCATGCAGTTTACAAATTCGTCAGAGCACAAAGATAAACAAAAGAATGCGCACAAACGAAAATAACAAGCATGGAATTATACACAAGGTCCTTAGCAACGTTCATACATGCAGATGTATGCTTGGACGTTGAGGACGTCTTCCAGTTTCACGATCCGCACCACTTGGTCACTTATGTATACCCAGCGTCGTTCAGTATTCGGTGGTGTGGCGGCATCGGCAGCTGTAGATGAAGATAACGCGGGGTCGGAAGGAGCATGGCAAGGGTCTGGAGCTTCGTTAGGGAGTGCAACATAGGCGACGTAATGGCCTCCACTCTAAGTATAGCGTACCAGTCAGTAAACTTATCACACGCGAACAATAATCAGCTGCTTACCATGTTCCCAATGTGCTGCACGACGGCATAAAGGCGATACATGCACTTCTCATCCTTTCTTTTCTCCCTGTGGTGCAAGAACTTCGCTTTCCTCCCAAGGCCATAGTCCTCCTTCTTTGGTGCCAGATAAGGGGACAGGTCCAAGTATTCAGGGAACGAAACGTAATCCTCGAGTTTGCGGGCCCAGGAGCTGTGCCAGGACAACGTAGGAGCCTTTGCAAGGTGGTGAAAGCGCTTCAAATGAATCGCAAGGACCGGTGGAGGTGTATCAATTAGATATCGTTTATACGCGGGCCGCATAATCGTAGGTTTGGGTTTCGATGGTTTCTTTGCTCCGGAAGGCCGAATAGAAACGGAAGCTTCAGAAACAGAGGTGGTAGCCGATGTATCACTTTCCACATCAGACCCATCGTCATCTGACTGAACCCGTCCACGCCTCGAGAGGGAGGGTATTGCAAGAGATTCTATCGACCCTACAGATGTTGTCTGATACAATAACTGATCCCTTCGAGGACATGTTTTCGTAAAAGCTCCAGTATCACTGCCTCCGGGAAGTGATCTCAAATCAGTATCCCTCTCAGACGATGATATAAACAAGTCTGGGCCAGTGGTGGATATGGAGGGTATAGGAATACCTCCAGGACCTCTTTTCTCCTCCGAAAGTCGAACGGCTTCAACAATGGGTACCGCAGTACTTTCTTTTAGGTCGTCAATCTCGGCGGGAGATTCATCGACTTCCGTCGGCAGTGACGACACTGAACGTGCATCAACAGCACTGTTGTCGCTTTCTTCGCGAGAATAAAATGAGACAGCAGGGGTAGAAACGGTAGGAGTCGAAGCCGATCCAGCAATTTGCATGCCTAAACTTGGAGGTACTACAGTAGATATTGATCCAATAGTTCTTGCATTCCTTTTTTCCTCAGCATGTTCTTCGGTGGTCGGTGACGTTTCTGTGGAATCTTCGTCCTCGTCGCCTTCATTAGCACTGTTGCCCTGTCTTTCATAAAGGCCATTTGCAATCTTCCAGCATCGCCTGCATCCAACCATGTTCTCGCCATCCAACACCTCGACGGCAGTGAACATCCTTAAGCATTCTTCAATAGACAGCTCGGTCCCCAACCATATGTGTTGCTTCAAACCAGCATCTGTACCCGCTGAACTTGAGCTAAGCTTCTTTTTGCTGTGATAGGCCTGAATATTATGATGCTTGAACATCTGCGATATCGAATGTCCCGTTGAGATGTGGATATCTGCAAGAATCTTGCGCAGATACTCTTGTTCATCCGCAGACAATTTCGGGATTTTAGGCTCCCGAGCTGTTTTAGGCAAACGAGATGGAGAAGGCGTTCTGCTATTCTGTCCACGTTCTTTTGTACTCTGCGTGGACTGCATGGACTGCATGGAGGGCCGAGCGTTGGTTGATGAGGGTGGTTGTACATGAATTTCCGGAGTTGGTAAACTCTGCGACACGCTCGTTCGCGGATTAGAAGTAAAACTTGAGATGCTGTCTGAAACAGAGCGCGTTTGAGTGTCGGCAAAAGACTCTGATTTCCCCGACTCTCGAGAGCGACTCTTTCGACCTAGTCCCACAGTCATACTTATACGTCTCCCAAGTTTCGTCCAATCGTTTCCTTCTTTCTCCACATCCTTCTTCGCTTTCTTGTTTAGTTTCTCAAGCTTCTGCGCTTCTTTGATAGTCTCCAGTGGCGGACTCCCCTTTACAATCACATTAGACCCGTCACTTTCAGTTGCAGTAGCTTCATCCTTGGGCGTGCTAGGTCTACTGTCTTCTCCGTGATCCTGATCTGGCGCTACACCCTCTAAGCTCTTACGTCGTCTCGGACCAGGAAGCTCGTTATCATCCGCCCCAAGCTGTTTGTCGACTGGACTGGGGCTGGGAGGAACAGACGAGGGCCGTGGTATACTGTTCCCGACGTTCAAAGTTGGACTTTGAAACGTCAACTTTTTGGCAAGCCGTTTGAAACGGTCGCGCTTCTTCATATGCTCGCGATGTTCCGGCTTAATGCTGAGGCTGATATCATTGAATTCCTCATACGTCTGTGAGATATGTTTGCACTTTTGACAGACGAGAATGCTCGTTAGTCTGCCTCCAAAGATCATATCCGCTAGTGACACCAATTTCTCTTCATCAGTAGTGGGGTCCTGGGTACTTGTGGATGCAACGGGTATCGAATGCGAAGCATTCTGGGACTGAATTTCATCTCCTTGGCCTAAGTTCGGAGATTGGGGAGGGTTGGGTAACGGTGCGGAGTTAGCAGATTGTAAAGACGGTGCCTCGTTGGGATCGCCCCCGGGGATTAGAGGCTGTGATTCATGATAAGCCGGAGTAATGGTCGTTCTCCTGCGTTTCTTCGATTGGGATGGTGGGGGAGGTTGGCGCTTCTTTATAATCTAGCAAATGCAATTCCTCAGTTCGTCAAGAAAAAAAGGTATTATTTAGAAACGTACATCTTGTTCTTCCATCCGCATTCCATCTAGTAAGTGTCGTAGGAATTCGTGTGCATCCTGTTGTGCAAGATACCGGTATTCACTGTGCTTTTGTCCGATGGCACCGAGAAGATTTCTAGGAGACAGGTAGAACAGACGTTGATAAGATATAGCACCACCTAAGTTATTTGAGTACGCACCTTGGGCTCAACGAGTCCCGAGACTTTTTGGTTTGAGATTCCCACCCTTTAACCAGAAAGTAGAGAAACTCATCACCGAGCGGCATAGTATTGGCCCAAGGTTTGTCGTAAGCACCACCCAGCTTATGACCATTAGTCAAAAGTGGCGACCTTCTTGAGGATAGATGAGTCTTGGAGAAGTCTTGAGTGTCTTGTGAGATGGGTTTGAACAATACAAGATCATTTAACAAGCGCGTCGCCAATAGCTGTTGAAAGCGTGAATCTCTTGTGATACAGATACAAGAGCGTTAAACGTACTGCCTGCAGCACAGAGTTCATGAAGCATGTGTTTCCATGATTAACAAGTCCTGGAGGTAAATAAGAGATCCTCTCGAGCTCTTCGCGTTTCTTGCGCTCCTGGTATTCTTCTCTCTTGGCCGTCAAGGAAGTGAGCTTGAGATTTGACCCTGGCATGGCCGACATAGCTAGTGCCATGGTTATTGTTAGGATATAAAGTGCGGCAGACTAGCTGCCTTGTAAGTGGCTAAAGAAGAAAGGTAATCGTGAAGGGAATAAGTAGTGATGGGGGAATAATGAAGTATGAGCGTGGCGGGTAAGCTTTCAGTGGATAATCTACATTTGTTGATTCGGGTTTGTCCACCCCTGAGTTTACGCACGTGTTCTCTCTCCTCTACAGCCGAACTCCTCGACCTTCCACTCCCATTTCCGGTACTCGTCCAGAGTTGCCCATTTCCTCCTCCATACGACTCATAATCCTGCTGCGAAAACTGCCATCACAATGCTGCGCTGTAGCCTTTTATCCTTAATCTTCCACGTCTTACTGGACCGTGCTTGGAAAGATGTCGCCTACAAGCTGCGTCGAAGTCCCAAAATAAATTGAAATTCATTCAATTTAACCTCCCGCTTTATGCTTTCGTCCTAAATAACTGGGAGAAGTGGTCTCGATTGACTTGCTTTCTTATAAAAATCTCTTCCACTCAATCTGCCTCTTGTTTCAATCATCGGCGTGGGGCAATCTCGGACCAGGTTTCTCCTATGGAAAGCGTGCGGGGTCACTGTAAAGTTCAAATTTCCGATTTTTCCGGGTCCTGCGGCACAGTTCATTTTTTCACACCTCTATTTTTATTTCTCGCTTCTTGTGTATCTTATCTGGTGGAAGGGTCTTCTGACGCTTCCAGACACTAATAATTAAACACGTTACAGAGATATTCACGTTACAATAGTACAAAGTAAATCGACGAGTGTGCTTGCACTGACTACGGGATACCATTAATGCTATCAATATCACTACCAGTTCGCATGACCTTCTTCCCATCACGAACCTATCATCATAGTAAATCATACGTTAGCGTTTAACATTCACCTAAATACCTTGTAATTTACACTTACATCGTGAGCAGGGTCAGGATTCGATTCGTCGACCCACACACTTCGATGAGTCTCGACGAGAATTGGAGGCGGTATCGAGTTGTCTGGGTACGCTCGACGGGTCCGGAACCCCGGAAATGCAACCTTTTGGTCCGAGGTGTTGGGAGAATCGCTGTGCCGTCCTCCGACGACCTCGAGTCGGCTGTTCAACGCGGCAAGCAACGTGATCCCATATAGCTTCCCAAGAATAAGTCCAGGCACGAGGAAGTAGCTCGATACTAATGGCGTCCGCCGATATCCCAGGAACACGACTATACTTGTAATCGCAGCGAAGGCTAACATCGATGAGCTGATGTCAGCCCTAAACTGACGTACTGTGTCTGTTTTACTAACCAGTAATTATTCCTGTTTCGACAAGAAGACGAATAACCCTGTTGACCAACAAGCCTTTCTCTTCATTCTCTCTCTTTCTCAAGAGCTAATGCACGTCAAAAATTGAAGTCTGCGACTAAATCAAAGTGGCTGACCTTGTATAACATTATGGCGGTGATAAATGCATCGCATAGCGCGGACGCCGCGTTCCAAAGCTATGGCAAGTGTTGTCAAGAAATGACAGCATAGCATATCAAACACCTGACGTACCCCATACCAAACAACATTGGAAGTTTCTGAAACAGTAAAACGAATTGCTCCCGCCTTTTGCATATGAACTCCGAAAACGATAGCAGCCACCATACCAAAGGTCGACAGCTGTTTAACCGTCAGTTGACTGAAAATATTAAACTGTATTCATACATACCAAGCAGATAACACCCGCTCCCACCTTATATTGCATAGACGATTGGTATATCCGATAGCCTGAAAAGCATTGATACAACCACCCGACTAACAAATCGTTATTACTTAGAGAAAACCAGGATAAATGCGCGGGAACGTACCTATTCCCCCCATAATAGGGTACGACAACCATAAAGTGTGGACACTATCAAGAACAACAACATTTCCAAATGACTTTGCAAATATTATAAATGCATCGCGCGTGCATATCAACGTTTGAGCGATTTGAATTGCTAGAATGAAGTATACGAGAAGCTTAATCTGAAGGCGATCCTTTGGAAAAGCCAAGTAATAGGTGTCTATAGCAAATATATTTTTGTGAGTAGTAAGTACGTTTGATGTAAGCTAGATACACTCACAAACTTGAACAGATAAAAGACCCAGTAGTCCCCAGTTCAGTAGATTGGATATAATCTATTGAGCTTGGTTACACCATATTTACCCAGCTCTTCAGCAGGCGACTCACCATGGACGTCGCTCTAGAGCTTGCTATTAGCTATGACCTAAAAGTGGGCTTAAGGTAAAATAACTTACAACGACGACGCTTTAAATTCCCCAAATCCTGGGATGGGGGGTAGTGTTAGGCCATTGGGAGCAACTGGGGTTGCACTCATTATCGCGGTTCGGAGGGGATGAAGAGACCAACTCGCCGCTTGCGTAGGGCCTTATGTACAAGTATATATATATATAAATAGAGCTGCATGTGGTATTTCCACCGTCCTGAGCCATCGCCGCCGACCCTTCTTTGTAATATTGATGATCAGGTTCTCTTTGTTTCAGGAAGCAGCAGGCTTTTAATTGATGAACAGAACCAGTGGGCGCCTGGGGTAAATCAAAAATAGCGATCATTCTTCCGTGTGAAATGGAGACTAAGTAAGTACTAATGTACTGCAAGTACTGTATGGCCTTGTGAAATGTAATTGTATGATGCGGTTCGTTGCTGCTGCTCGGGACCGCAAATCTTATGTTAACAACAGGAAGTGACATTGTACAAAGTAATCGACCAGGTAGTAAGTAGTACATATCAGTCCGGAAATTGCTATTTTATACGCTAAACAAGAGTTCATTTATATTGTCCATAAGCAGTAGTCCGGGGCTAAATGGTATAAAGTACAGGCTGGTAATACAAACACATAATTCTCAGTATGTCCTTATCATCTTATTCGTGATATTTTATGCTAAGTTTACATACCTCCGGCTTAACATCACCATCACACGTTATTCACAACTGCGCGAGAATTACGGTGTGGTCGTATGTCTTCCTTGATTGTTGATTTTTTCTGTCATAAATAGGAGATTATTTAACGTCTTCGACGCCATACTTGACTACTATTAGGAGCTTAAACTAACCTTTTCAGAGACTGTAACATTTCTTAAAGGTCTATCGCCCTCCCTCCAGGTGATGGTATGTCGCTCGACCCTCACTTCGGCAGCGCTTTGCGGCTCGAGTATTATCTCTCCTCGGGAGAGCAATAATCGATCCCCTGAATCATATCGTGATGCATTGTCTACAGACGATATTCCTGTCTTCATGGAATATCTCCCTCCAGTGAACAACAGGCGGCTGTTCAAGCTCGACAGTATAGATATAGAATACAGCTTCGCAATGGCCGCTGCGGGGATCACAAAGTACACGCTCACTTCGGGGATTGATCGAAATCCTACGTAAAGAATAACATTCGAAATTGCAGCTGTTGCTGTGTAAAGGTTAATCTAAATAAGTAATCTCAACTCGTACTGCCTATCTCACCAGTAAGTGCTCCTGTTTCAATCGTAAGCTTTTTTAGCTTCTTCAGCAAAATTTGGGTTTCACTGAATGTTGTATCCCGGCGGGATAGCTGAAATATTACATTCTAAATCCCAGTAATGCAATAGCAATTGGACTCACGTAATATGACATACAAGCTGCAATGATGACATCGCATAATGCAGCAAACCCATTCCAGAGCTAACGAGAAATTTAGGTTATAGAAAGATGTTAATACATAGAACAACTTGTGAGAACTCACACCACATGAAACAAGAAATAACGGGTCGTGAATACCTTTCATAATTCTCTCCAGAGCGAGCATCCTTCCACCGCAAATTAGAGTCGACGCAGTAGCTAATGATCCCAACTGTAGCACGAATCAAGAAGATAAATTTAGGCAGATTAAAGAACTAAAGCAGAACCTACAGAAACAATTAGAGCACTCAATAGTACTGACTCAGAAAGGATCCATAATCGATAGGCGAAGAATATTTGACCTATAAATCCAACTGTGCAAATGCAATACTAGTCAATGGTCCCTTCTAAAAACTGTACGTCGAAGATTCGACACCCACCAATACCAGCAGTAACAGGCACTGTCAACCACAACAAATGAACCTCATCGATGGTGAGATGCTTTTGTGACAGAAAATCGCAGAAGTCCTTTTCGAAGGCACCGCCTGTCGGCGAGGTGCCATTGGCAGCTTTACCCATTAGATCCTTCATTAAATTCATCATATCCTTTGAGTTCATTAATCCCTGTGCATACACGACAATCGCATCACGCGTCGCCATGATAGTTTGCGCTAGCTCTATAAGATAAAGGCTATACACAAAAAGTTTGAGTCTCTTGCGGTCATTAGGAAATCCCATGTAATATGTATCTATGCGCATGTGAGCTAAATGCCGGTATTACAAAGGATCATACTTACAAACTTGTGAGGTCAAAAGTCCAAGGAGACCCCAATTAATCAAATATCCTATAAGCTTTATAATATGAAACATCTGTAAGACATGAAAAATGACATTGAGGAAATACTAACCAGAGATGTGGCCCTACCGCCCAGACGTTTGATTAACGTGAAATTACAGTGGAACTTCTGAAGACTCACAGTCCCCCAAGCGCGGCGTCGTCCAGCGGATCCAACGGTTTTGTTTTGTTGCAATTGAGGATGATTCCATGGTCGGCTTGATTACTGGAGTCAAAGTCCAAATACGATATATGCGCCAGCGCCGAGGGATCGAAACCAGCTCCATGATGCACTGACATAATATTTCAATCCAAAGTGCCTGCACGCAGAACCAGCAAAAAAGAATGAACGAATGAACGAAAAGAAAGCACCAGCTTAGCAAGATAACAAGTAAAAGAACAGGGACCGGAAGGGAAAGACAGAATGAGCCATCTTGCACCCAGAGCAATTCTATAGGATATCGTTCAATCAGGGGAACATTCCAACAATGACGGTAAAGATGTTTTGATAATCAAATGTTGACCAGGGAACCATATAGCGCACATAAAACGCCAGCAAATGGACATTGAGAGGGAGAACACTAGTGAGAATAGAATAGCGTCGGTGATATAGGGCAATGGAAAAGGTTAGATATTCGATTGTTGAAGATGTGTGAACGCGGTTTAATATCGACTGACACAAATTCGACAATTCTGACTTGAACATGTGCAATGCGTTGTGAAGGATAGAAATAGTTTGAGAAGAAAGATGCCACAGGATCATGGTGGGCTATGTCTTGCGGCGAAGTCCCGAGAAGGTATGATTGAGGATGCTCTTTAGCAGATACTAAACTGAAGATAGCCTGAGGACTATGATGCCCAGTACTTGTATACACAGCAGCACTGTAACGCGTCGTATTCAACTTCCTCGTTGCTAGGCTAAATTTAGCAGCGAGATAGCAATGTCGGGGGATGGCATTATTGATGAATACATCGGTAGATATTGAAAGTTTCTCCACGGTGTCATGAAAGCAATGGTGACCTGACTTCGACGAGATATGTCTGAAGTGCTGCCTGATGCATCAAATCTTGCGATCCATAATAACCGTCAAACCCTAACGTGACAATATATTATCAGATCGACAGGCATGACGAGTGCGAATCTTACCAAGTTGTGTTTGCCATCTATGGAACTGAGGACCGAATAGCGATGATACCTCTCGAACTCTACCAAATGAATAGCACGGCCCACCAACAATTCACCAGAATGAAGTGATTATCAGACACACATTGTAACCTTCAACAATCAATGAAGTACACGGGTATCTACTGGTATCCACCTGGGTATAAAAATAGAATGACCTGTGTAAAAATGTCACCAGACTAGGATAGTAGCCTCGGCGAACAGCTATAGCACAGAAAAACATACCTATAGAGTTAGTAGTCTGATGGGTTCTCGCATATGACTCGGCATTCGCGGGGAGAGAAAATAATGTGAGCGCGCTCAGTTAGTCGGTGTGCCTCGCGACTAAAATGAAGCTCGAGGAATGCGAGGATAAGAATATAAACCAATCGTTCAATATATGCATGCATCAGGGAACCGAGGGGACTTGTAGACAGACGAAGTTAATAATATGAACCAATCGTAAATGGGGGTCCTGGAATGTATGCTGAGATGATAGATAAGAGAGTCCAAGAGGGCTAGTTCCAAAGTTCAGACATGGCAAGGAACACTAACGAATGAACTTGAAGATTGGGTTTGCCTCATTCAGCCGGGTACTCATATAGATACCAAGCAAACTGAGGAATGACCGTTGATGGAATGGGCAATGCTTCCCCACAGGCTATAGTATCATTCCTGAGTCGTTTCTGATCAGGTGATACTTTTCGGAGAATGGGCGATTTTAAATTTAAGAACTTAGGCCCAGCAGCCCAACTTGCCAACAAGCATCGTAACCAGACTCCATGGCACGACAGGCATCTATATCGAGATGATAGATAAGATAGGACCACATCAACGAAGGACTTTGAAACCCGAGCTAGCCTCATTCAGCCACAATCTCCAGATAGTGAATGTTCTCAAGTCCCAGACAGTTGGTGGCACTACACAGGCTTGGCTGATCGCCACGGAACTCAAGCAAATAGCACGAGGAATGGGATATTAGTGGAATGTGCTTCAATGTCCCCAAACGACCGGTGGCACAACATAAAACCGGATTGATTACCTCAGTAAAAGGGCAAAAGTCAAAGCTCGAGGAATGAGATGTTGGCCGCTATTGCTCCCATCGGACTTTGAAGCTGTACCTCCGTGTCTCGAGATTTCATTTGATAGGAGAGTAAACATCTCCTTGGAGTCCAATAGCCTATCACAGCCTTGGTGATTAGAGAAGAACAGAATGAAGAGCCCCTATGTGAGAGTTTCGATGTCTTTGATCCCAAGAGAGATTGAACCGACTGAGTACATAGGTAGTGGCAACGGAGACCGAGTAGTCATCGCATCCAGAGAACCAAGTGCACCAAGGCAGTGAATAATCTTTTCGTGCGCTCGGCGAAGGTGTAGAATGCGCGAGAGTTACATCGATGGGCTGATTGAAACCTATCCGCGCAAACGATTCTAATTTCTTCCAAATTCCAGGGAACGAGATAGCGGACTTTGATACTACGTTTTGGTGTCTTGATTTCAATGATAGAAGAATAGGAGTCCAATAGCGAATAGTGAGTAGAGAAAGAGCCCCTAGCGAGCAGGTACTTCTTTGAGTCTAGGAGAAAGTCAACCACTGCCTTCAAGTTCAATGCAAGGGGGTGTTCCAAATCCTAGCATCCAAGAGAGCCAGACGAAAGATTCAACAAGGAGCAAGATGTGAGGAATGGACATCCTGCACCTGTCCATTTCACGTGCAATAGCCTATACAGTGGCGGAGAATCAGGGGAAAGGGTCCGTACGTAGAACGGAGACAATATCGATACGATGGTGGCCAGTGAGCACTTCATAGGTTCAAAGTAAGAATCTTCAACTGTATATCAGGGCGCTGGGCTTGAAGCTGAAGCGATGAGCAATTGCTAATGAGTGCTCAGTTGCTCGGCTGCATCCAGACCAAAGTACGAGTTAAACAGCGATGTAATCGTGTGATCAAGGGTATGAGCCAATGGCAAAAGAGTGCTCGCGTCGAAAGTATAAAGAAGCTCTGTAGGTGAAGAGCGCTGCGACTGGTGGCCTGGAATGGCGTCTAGATTACTAGTGGCTTTACTGAACCCGAACTGATAGCCCCTAAAGTGTGAGATCCGGCGTTCTGGTATAAGAAAGCAGTAGGAGAAAATCCAGCTGAGATCAAAGATATTGCGTCGAACAGCAGAAATACATAGACATTGAAAGTGAGTTATATTGTCCACCTGCGCGTAGATCTGTCAGGTAAGTCTCTGGCCTTGTACTCTGGTAACCATGTTCGTGAGATTATTCGAGAAGCCAGATGATCTAAGATCAGTTGGAGTTCCTTCCGTGGTCAGCACCACGAGGATATGAAGCCATGAATGGAAAGAGTTCGACTTGGTAGTAGAGAGTGACGTTTTGGGTGGGACAGCCCCTCGCGTAAGTATTTTGTCGGGGGTTGTGACGTACCATCTACGTCGGTCAGTTCCTAGCCAGCCACAACATCCCGTTCGATGCAGGACATTAAAGTCCTCTACAGGAATTATAGAAGGGAAGAAGATGTAGTTGAATTTAAGTAGATAGAGAATGGAAGAGAGTGAGCAAAACGCGGTGGTGGGAAAAGTAGGAAGTTGTGACACGGGTAGACACGCCCTCGTGATTTTTGTTGAAGAAAGTGTCACGCGTCTGGACTGAAAAGCAACCATATCCAATTTCCAATTCTGATCCCTTTATCTCCACTCCCGCCATCCCCTCTCTCATCCCCTCCCTCCTCAATCTTACCCCACCCTCTCTCCTCGCCATGCCAAAGCACACACTCGACAACCCCTCCTCGCCACGCGCCAACAAAAGACGACACGTCTCGCTCGCTCGCAGCACGTCCACCCCGCGCACGCCATACACACCCACCACCTTCCCCACCCTCTTCCCCACCCCCCGCACAACCACGCCCTACCCCCTCCACCCCCTCGATTCCCCCAGCAACCCCTTCGGCCGCAAACGCACCGAGCGCCTCAAACACACTCTCCCGCCCCCAACCACCTTCTCCAAACACCTCCCCCTGCGCTTCCAGCTTGTCCGTCGCGGCATCCCCCCTCGCATGGGTGGCGTACACCGCATCGTCCAGGTCCCCCTCAGTTACACCTTCACCCACATCCGCTGCCTCATCTCCTTCCTCTTCAACGGTGGCCGATTCGACACCGAGGACGAGGACCATCTCTTCGAGGTCAAAAAGGCAGTCGTCATGTATAGCCCTTTGTACAAGCCCGGCGAGATCAGGAAGGGCACCACCTGTGTCAAGTTGTCCACCGTGCGCGATCCGGGCAGGTGCAAGCCTTCCGCCGACGCGTTTGATGAGATTAAGGAGGACGAGCTCGACAATTCTACCTCGAAAGAAGACGTTGAACGCGAAGAAGAGGAAGATACAGAGTCTACCCCAGATGACGAGTGGTACTGGGCTGACGAGGAGGAGCTCACGCTCCAACACGCTTGGCCACAGGGGCTAAGTACAGAACGAGGAATCATATATGTTCGTTCCTTCCCCAAATTCTAATTATCTCGTCTTCTTACTTTTCCTCACTAGCACCACTCAAATACAGCCCAAATCCACATAACGCTCAACACAACCGAACTCCCACGGCGCAAAGGCATCTCCAACGTCCCCTATGTCTTCCGAGCCCGCGGACGCATCCGACTCACCCCCGTCCCCCTCCCCAAACCCATCTTCTCCGTGCCACTCGAAAAACTACGCAGCCCAGGCGACAACCTCTCTTCCCAAACCGCACAAGATAAACCACTCCGCAGGCCCATCTCACGCACCTCTTCCAAATTCGAACTCTTTGCCAACTTGAACAAGCGCTCCCCAAAGTTGCAGCGCACCAGTTCAAAGGCCTCCTTGTTCGGCTCGGAAAAGTTGCTTTTCCCTTCTTCCTCGTGCAAGAAACGCGCGTTGCCGAATAAGGCCTTTTCGCCCGCCAAGCGACAGCGCGTTTCTTTGTCGATCGTACATGATTCTGACGCCGACGCCGAAGGCGAGACGGATCCCGAGGTTGAAGATGATAAAGAAAATGTAGAATTCGGACATTCCCATCCCTACTTTGCCGCCCTCAACTCCTCTCCACCCTCTTCCAACCCCTCACCCGTCAAAGTCGAGGAAGAACAGGAATTCAATCCTCCTTCATCTCCCTGTCCTACCCGCCCCGCATCCCCACTCCTAATGATCAAAGAAGACGACGTATCCGAAGACGAGGATGACGAGGATTACTCTGCTGACCTCGATATCGACCGGTGGAACGAAAAGGGGGAATTCGAGAAGTATCTAGCGAGGTACACTGGGCCGTTCATTTCTTCCTATCCCGCATCGCCCGTCTCTTCCCCTTCAGGGGGAGGATGGGATGTAAGCGACGACGAGGACGAAGAAGAAGATTCAAGTCCCAAACGCAAATCACATTCCTATCAATCAGAACCTACAAAACCTAGCACACAACCTACTGCATCACAAATAACAAGAAAATCCTCCTCGCGCACACCAGGCTTAACGCAATGTTCATCCATCCCCTCCTCCCCATTCTCCTCCCCACACCAAATGCCACCACCTCCACCACCCACTTCGTCCCCCCTCCCCAATGGATCAACATACGCATCAAGCCCGTACAATCCATTACCATACCACTTCCTCTCGTCGCACAGTTTCCCCAAGTTCACGCCCGCACCGCCCAAGGCCAATCGGGAACGGATAAAGCGTGTGATTATGAGGATTGATAAGTGGAAGAAGGGCGAGTGGATGTGTGCGAAAGATGAAGCTGAGGAAGTTGAAGAGGAGGTGGATGAAGTCGAGGAGGAGGAAGAGCCTCAGAAGAGGGTGGAGGATATGACGGAGGAGGAAGTTGAAGCGCTTGCTTGTAAGCTTGGAAAACCACCTGGTGTGAGTGTGAATGATTGGGATTGTTTCGGGGATGAGATTGAGGTTTAGCCTTTTGATTTTGCTCGAGTTCGCTTGCTTTGCTTTGTGATTTTTTTTTTAGATTTGGTTAGGTGCATTCATCGTAGGTAGATTCTGGAAGTAATATCAAAGTTTTAAAGATTTCATTCGGTGTAAAGTTTTCGTACGACGTCGGGAGTGTAGAAGTATGCAATCCGAGGATATATTGCTAGATCATGCTAGTAATACATATCAATGACGCCTGTGCTCCCTGCGTGCGGTGGCTGGTCTGGTTTTGAAGGAACCGTAGTCGACGATGAAGTTGCCACCGCAGACGCGACAGATAGGGGATACGAGTACTGCGATCTCGTAAGGGAAAGCGACCTCTCATGCTCATCCATACTCTGAATATCATCCAACTTCCTCCCTCCAGCCCCACCCCGTCCCATTTCCAACTCCAAACTACTCTCGTTCATCGGCACAACACCAGCTTCACCAGGACGCTCCAAGGCAACTCAGGCATCCCAGCCTCGCGCTCGCACAACTTGCGCACGCCACGGGTGACTTTGCCTGGTGGGTTTAAGCCTGGCACGCACTCAATCCAGAATCGCGGATTGCTGGGGTGGTTCATTCGTTCCACCAGTCGCCGCCGAGTTTACTTTACTTGCTGTGGAGGTGTTGTTCCTCGTCGAGCATGCTGCGGTGGTAGTCTTCTATGCTATGCCATCTTGTATGGGTACTATCCATTTACCAGTAAGTAGAATGAAGGTGAGCGGGAGCAGGAGGGTGGCTGAGCCTGAGCTCTGGGTTGATGACGGGGTGCACTACAGCTATAGTGATTTGTTAGCTAGTGAATGTAGTGTGGAAGTTCCAGTGCCCCTCGAGAGTTGAGACACTTGAAAGCTTGATCATGCACGCCGCCCGATCTGTTCCTAAATTGGATTTTGCGGACACTGACCTATCGAGAAAACCCCTCTCGATCAACCAAACGGGCCTCAAGGCCCTTCCCGCGGGTCCACACTCTTTCAATTCACTTATTTTTGAATGCTTATTGATTTATTAATTACATATAGCTACTTTTTACTCCAACTGCCATGCCTACGGTGCACTCCTCCTCGTTGAAATGCCAATAAACCAAGAACTAAGGGACTTCCTTGCTCAATTCATACCAGAATGTGACTTGAAGGTCCTTGATAGTTACGGTCGTAATGAGATGTCCACAGGTATGCACATTCATAATATGTCAATAATGACTTGGCTACTTTCCACAAATCTTACGCTGCTACAGAACAACCGCCTTTACCACCATCCGACAACACCTTAGGTTCAGAATCATCGCCGCCCACAGGTATGCACATTCACAATATGTCAATAATGACTTGGCTACCTTCCACTAATCTTACGTTGCTATAGAACAACTGTCTTCATCCGACCCGGATA
Source organism: Cyathus striatus (assembly GCA_025738555.1). Classification (NCBI taxonomy): domain Eukaryota; kingdom Fungi; phylum Basidiomycota; class Agaricomycetes; order Agaricales; family Nidulariaceae; genus Cyathus; species Cyathus striatus. Next base: position 2,632,853 of record JAOVFP010000016.1, on the reverse strand, counting down.
GCTCTTCAGAATCAGAATTTTCAGATACAGAATTTAGGCTTGAGCTGGATGCTATCTTCAATTTTGATGATCCGGCAGTCTCTACTCGGTTTGCCAATTCTCTAAAGGAAGAGATGGGGGCTATCGATGAGGCGGCCTCGATCTTCAATGTAATTAATTGCGATAGCTCCATGCCAGCCTCTATAGAGTTTCCGAAGAAACTATTGGAAGAGGCCACGTCCGCAGCCGCCAAGATTGTTATCGATTATATAGGCGATGCGATTTTCTGTGAAGACACCCAAATCTTATTGCAACTCATGACGTTCGCCCCGGATGACCATGCCTCCTACCAGATGGCAAAGTTCATCAAGGCAGCACATTCCAAGGACATTCTGCGTTCTGCAAGCAATTTTTGGTTTTATGGTTTGGTTACTCCCCGTATGCTCTCATATTCCGTTCCGGTACATCATTTACGAACTTTAGCGATCAGTTTCGTCGGCCATTTCCTTTAGCATGAGGCGTACAATAGGTATTCGTCCAGCTACAAAGGAAAAAATGCTAAAGGTCCTTATACTACTGGATCCACTTTCCACCCGTAATTTAACTATTCTCGTAGATCATCAAGACCTTTCCGTACTTCGAAAATATCAATAAAGATAAATTGGTGCCATGTTGCATCCTCCCGGTTGATTTGGCACTTCGTCTTACAGTAAGTATTCTAACTTGTTGACTATGTTGATCGTTTGGGGATCTGACAAGTGAGATATTTGTAGCCAGTTCCAGAACTATTTCTGTCGATGCTGTCATTTGCATCCGGAGTATCTGTCACGGAACTCAAGAGTGCTCATGATGTTACAACAGATCGCAATATGTTGGTGCTGCCAGCAGGTGCTGCACATTATTTTAAGGATTGTAGACTCACCTTTGACAAGGTATTGATGTGTTGCTATATTGAGTATTATCAATTTCTATAGCTGAATTTACGCGTAGAATGCTGCAGAGTCTCGTTGGTTTGGGTTGCGCTACGCGTTGACAAGGTTCAAAAAACTCCGAACCAACATGCGTTTTGACTATGCCAACCCAAATTTTATTAAAGTCCACCGCTTCATATCGCAAGTGGCTCACTCTTATGTTGGAAGAGCTGCTGATCAATTAGGAGACGGGCTGCCTCGTAATCCAGAGGAATTAGTTGAAGAAGTATATTGCGATATTTGATTTGCGAAAACATATCCCCCATAGTGTGATTCCACCAGACATTAAAATTTGATGGGGGATTATTGCAGGATTATTACGTTTGTTGGTGTATATTACACAGCTACTTGTTTGACTCATCAAAACACTTTTGCACGAGAAAGCCATCTTTACTGTACATGCTATATTCCTAATAACTTATAAGAGTATGTTCAACCTGTAGAGTAAATGGGCGCCGGCGAATCCATACTAGGTTGGCCGGTGAATAGTTATTTTGCTCAGTCGAACTTGAAAGCTTGGAGTTGCTGTGAACTTTCTTACATAGTTCTAAAAACATAATCACTTCGTTCAACGTTTCTTCGTTTTTACCTTTACGTTCCTACTCAAAGAACTCCGTATAACATGGATCTCATCGAGGAAATCAAGATGATCCCGCCCATTACAAGACTATTCTGCGGTTCTCTTGGGGGCAATATCCGCACACAAGACCTTTCGAATGGTATATGTATGAGGTATGCCCAGAAACGATGTCGATGTTTCGCTTACGACCAGATCAAACAAAGATCCGTCCAAAATAGGAAATATTTCACATGACCTGACGGACCAAGACCGAGCCCCCCCGGTCTTGCCTGGCATTTCTGCTGCCGGCTGACCGTATTATTTGGCTGTGTTGGAGATATGTTTGTATGATGCAGACAGGGACATGTGCATTCGCTTGTTACCACCAGGAGTACGCGATGATGCCAACGCGTCGCGTCCAATACTTATCACACTGCTTCTCTTTGTACACCATCGTAATAATCAGTAAATCCTATATAACACAGTGGAAATAGTAGGCTAATGGGAAAGATACAGAGCCTATGCTCTGCAGACTCGTTTACTTATTCAGGATTAATGTATAGATCCTCATGTTGCTTATACTTCCTGTACAGAACTTTAAATTTGAAATTACTATCTTATCCATTAATTTAGTAGAGATAATCATATTCCAAATGTTTGTAAGTTTTGAGAGACTTCTGTTTCTTTCTGCCATTCACATTTTTTTTCTGTCGGAAAAGGTATAAATGGAAGACTGTAGCTCGAAAGACCCCAGTTTCCTCCAGCTGTTGTGGCTGTTCCAATTCTCGAGATACTATGGTTATCTACTATAATTCATTTTTGGTATTGGTTCACACTCCATAAAAATGTAACTGTCTTCACATAGACTGCAAGTTATATTTAACTGCACTTCGTTGTAATAGTGTTGTTGGGTTTGACTTGTCAGGTCCAGGGCATGCCGGTATGAAGAGTTTATTTCTAGCCACACGATATACAAGCATTCTAACATATTCCCAAGCATTTTCGTTCTTTTATTCATACTTTATCGCTTGTTTTCAATCTGAGAAAATTCTATGTTTTATCATAGTCATATACCCGTTCCTTCTTACATTTCACACCAGTAAGGTCACATCTCTGGCTCAATCTAAATTCTTCTAACCTTAGTCTACTGGTTATAAACCCATTTTAACTACCTTCAACATTATTATAAGCAGATACATTATATTCTACACTGGTATACTCAACTTTTGGCATTGTATTCTGCATTAGCTCAATTCGAGTTTTTAGGCCTATATAGTACATATGAATCTTATTTTCGACATTTCTCACCCACTGCTATTTGCTATACGGCCTATTGGAATACATTTACAAGTATCCAATAACTTCCCGGTGCGTTCTAGTACAACCATCCAAGCTTGTGTTATTGGTATGTGTTAATCTTACAGTGCCATTATAGGGAGAGGAAAAATAGCCTATGGATTTACGGGCTATGATCTCGCCCTATATTACATAGTAAGCTTAAATAACTGTAGCAATATCAGATTTCTAACGTACTACAAATTAATAGAATTTGATGACTTTATCTCAAGCTTGCATGTTCACACAACTTTATGTTATGTATCTAGAGACTCATTATTCTCACAGTTTTCTCTAGCAATACCATACATTCTCCTCATCAAGCTACCTCTAGCTCACATTATTCATATACCCTGAGCCAACCATTTGGTATCTCCACCACTCTATCCCCTTATACAGTGCCATCGACGAGTGGATCATCCTTTAACCAAAATGGTCTTGAAGTTTTGTATCCAGTAGATGGTGATCCTGACATTTTAATGTCCTACCCTCGCATTATGTAGCAGTTGCAATATCTTGAGGGTCTTGTTTTAATGTACATTGTTCAAGTTTCACTAGAACAGTACATATAATCTTATATGTGATAGTCTCCAGCATTTTAATATATTGTTCTGTGCAGACTAAACATGCTCACAGCTGAAAATGTTTACATCTCAGGAGCATAAATTTGTAAATTATTTATATCTAAGGATATATGTTTATGACTATATTTAACATAGTGTAATACTTGTTTTGAAGGCGGAGGTGCAGATGTTCTGCCAGGATGAGTTGAGGGAACAGCACTGAGAAGCTTAGAGTCCCAATATCTCGTAGATTGTGACTGAGAGGATGGTTCTAGAGGGCTGTGCACATGAGCAACACTGGATGTAGGAGTGCGAGGAGGATAGAAAGGCAGAATACATGTGTATATAGCATTGATGATATAATACACATCCAGTTACAAGTGGAGATGTTAAAGCTAATGTCAAATCAGGCTCCTAAAACCAGCACTCTCATATCTTGCAACAACCTCCTTAGGTAAACAAGGGCAAATATTTGCTTAAGGCAAATAAACCTAAGGAGGTTGTGCTTGATAGAGCGGCTGGCATAAGTGGTCACTGAAGTTTCCCCACAGACCCTTTCCATCAACAGGGAAATCGACAGCGGGGCATGCCGCATTCCCACCTCATACCTATGTACTTGCGCTCATGAACACCAATTATCTACAATTATTTGAGCCTCATACTCTCCGTGTACTTATTCTCAAATGCACAAATAATTTAATTTTGGTCTTTCTTTGTTGACTGCAGTAAGTACTTGACTTTCATAGACTTACAAGTGTGACTGATGAAAGTACTTACCTTTTAAATACAGTATGTATATGAAGCTTTGAAGCCTGAGGCCTGAGCCTTTCAGCTAACTGGCATTCACTTATTTGGCTGTTGTTTAACTGTCTGTGGAGTACACACTGTAGTATGTGGAGGAGGATATTGGCTTGACAGTATCCTCTCGACAAAGAAATATGCGAGTGGGTGGCACATCTGTCCAACCCTTCAGATCCTAGTGAGGTCACATGAGAGATGAAGTTGGGGGGTAAGTGTAACCTGACATTCTCGAAGTGTACATATGACATTTATGTAGGTAAGCTACATGAGGTAAATGATGAGTAAGCAACAGTATGTATGGAGTGAGGTAATGGAGATGAAAAAACATATTTTTGCCATGCAGGCAGAATGCCTGCTCTACATAGTACCTGAAGAAAACTTAGAGTAATTAACTAGGTAATTGTAAGTAAATGATTCAGTATGTACAAGTAAGTAGTGGTGTTGGGGTTTGGTTCCGAACCTAGGTTCAAATGCGAACCCATCGAGAACCGGATGTATGTTCGGTCCAAAGTTCGGCTTACTAAGAAGAACCAAACCTCATGTCTGGTTCTAGGTTCTTGAAACTGTAGTTTACTCTGAACACATCTGGACGTGTTCAAATGCATTCGAACCTGTAATGTAGTGTAGTATTTCATTATTGTTTTGGCAGAAATATAGTGATAAATCTGGTGTCCAGTGGCATGATCATGACTAGGACTTGTGACTCTGAGTCAGCAGAATGATCTTGCCCTTGACTGCATGTTACAAACACGTTGCATTGCGTCTTTGAGCTTCAAGCTTCAAGATTCAATTTCAGTTATAGTATCCCTTCTCTCTCTGCACCCACTCACTCTTCCACCTCTCATTCTCCCTATGTTTGCTCACTAGCGACAATATCAGGAAGGGATGAAATGTCTTGAAAGAGTTGTACGTTGTATTTTTATTTCTATTTCGCTCTGCTCATCTAACTGTTTTTTGTAGTTTGACACATTATATTTCACCAGAAATGACTTCATCTGGCCATTCGGATGATTGTATGTATATTGAGTAGCTTTGTAACTTTGTGACTTATTGACTTATAATACTATTGCAGATGTAAATAAAAATAGCTCACATATGTGTCAGTATGGAGGGACCTACCTTTTTGAAACTGTACAGTCCTTCCAGTGGTTAGAAAAGAGTGCTTCAAGTCCTCGAAATGAACTGAAGCATTATCTTGAGAGTGGGATTGAAAAGATGGATGATGTTGTTGGCTGGTGGGGGGTAAGTCTTTTTTTAAATCATAATTCACGGTTCTCACAGAATTTCAGAATCAAAGTGATACCAAATATCCCACCCTGAAGCGCATAGCTCATGACTACCTAGCTATTCAGGGATCTTTGACTCCATTGGAGCAAGCATTTAGTGGTGGTGGAATCACCGATGCTGCTCGACATGGAAGCCTTACATCAAAAATCTTCAGTGCACTCCAGATTTTGAAGAGTGCTTATCGCAACAGTCATATTTCAGCTGCACAGCAAGCCTCGGAGGGCATTGATGCTCTTATTGCTGAGCTTGATGCAGCATCCTCTGCACCTGTGGATGAGTATGATGTCGAATTTTAGTTCATATTTCATGTATGTGGGCATAAGTAGTTAATATATGATTAACTTCTATTTCTTAATACATGAGAATTACTACTGAAATAAAAGTAGTACTAGTAATATCATTAACGTTACACTACTAATTTTCTAAATAAGTTGAAAAAAAAAACCTACCTTTGGTCCAGTTCGACGTTTGAACTCACTCTGAACCTGAACTGGACCGCAGAGAACCTGAACCTCAGGTCCAGTCCTAGGTTTGGTGAAAAGGCCTGAACCAGACCTCAGGTCCAGTTCCAGGTTCAGAGTAAACATTCTCTGAACCAGTGTTATATCCATGTCCAGATACATCGTGCCGATGTTCCCACGTGACCTTCTAACATACCCGGTCCGTTCCCGGAACGTACCCACTTCGGGTTTACACTTCCCGACGTTCCCGCCTGGGAACGTACCCGAACCCGTCGGGTTTTCTATTGGATACTTCGGATACGTACTTTCTCTTATGACGGCCTCACTGCGTCATCATTCTATTACTCCTCTCTTCCATTCCTACTTATACGTTTCATTATGGCCTTTGTAGATTAGTTCCTTATTCTTCATTCTGAGCGCGTCATTTGCGCCCCTACTCCGCTTTGCCAAGACTTCATTTCCTACTTACTCCTTTGACTTGTCCTTTGTATAATACTTCTACATTCGTATCTACAGGTTCCTACTTAGTATAAGTAGTCTTCCAGATGTAATAGGTAGTCTTCAGTATTTGTATCAACTCTGTACACTTTCTTCCTACTCTAAGTTCCGAAACCTGCTCCGGGTTTTCCTTTGGGTTTCTCTCCCGCTACCTAGTGTAGTGGCGAAGCCCTCTCTTGTACTCTGGAATGTTTCCTTACATTGGATATCGTTTGTTGTGAAATATGAACCATTCCCTGGGGATATCCAGGCGGCGCAGCACACAAGCTGAAGCCACGGTTCTTTCCACACTCCCACTCTACGTTTCCGCACCCGTACTCACTTCGGGTTTCCGTTATAGTTCTCCCACACCCTCCGGTGTCAGTTTAAGATAATAAATATCTAAGGTGGTCAGCAGGAAGTGACTTTGTTCGTGCTTTGCACCTGAGTGTTGGGGGATATTATTTGTAGATATTCTCCTTAACTCAAGAGGTTTGGTGATGAACACAGGTGTATATTTAAGTGTAGAGGTAGGTTGGTAAGTTTAGAAGAGTAGGCGAATAGCAAGCACAACAACTAGGATTGTGGCAAGGGCTTGCAGGTGAAGGGTAGGCTGAAGATATAGGTCACTATTATGTTGAAGGTTGAAGTGGAGCTGAGGTCCCTGACGGTTTCTACTTCTTACTTCACAACTGGGGCGCATATATAATTTACCAGGTTACGGTGTCTCACTATCTGAGTGGACACAAATATGATGCTGCTGCTGCTGTTACTTTATGAAGATACGGTGCTTCACTATCTGAGTGGACACAAATACGATGCTGCTGCTGCTGTTACTTTACGAAGATACGGTGCCTTACTATCTGAGTGGACACAAAATATGATGCTGCTGCTGCTGTTACTTTACGAAGATACGGTGCCTTACTATCTGAGTAGACACAAATAATACAAATTAGTTTCACACTTTACTGTTGACGCTTTATATGTGACTCTGACAATACGTGTACTGGGTAGAGAGGAAGTATATAGGTTATATTTAGTAGGTAAGGGTTGTGTGCTACAACTGCAAAGGGATACAAACAAATGTAAACTAGGTATAAGTTGTTAATTCTACAGGCCAATTCCTCTTCCTTATATGCCTTTTACCCTCCTGCTGACTAATCATATCCCACACCTACTTTCCCATTGTTCTCCAACTGGGGAAAGTATGAGTCATCCTTTTCTCCATTGTTCTCCAATTTAGGATGCATGAGTCAGCATCTTAGACAATGGGTATATTTAGCACAATAGAAATGCTATTAATAGTACTTGAAAGAACAATGGGTATATTTAGCACAATGGTTGTGCTATTAATAGCTCTTGAGAACAATGGTGCTCTGTTGTTCATACCTGAAGGCTTTCTTATTTTGTACAGGGTATAATTGTTTGTACATATTAGTCTTGGTGTAGTTGTTGTATGATGATATTTATTCTGATTAGTGCTGGTCCAGTAGTATGACTAAGTATTTGTATATGTTTATCTTGATTAATAATGAGCTGGTATTGTAGTTACTTGTTTGTGTATAATTGTTCTGATTGGTGATGGACTATTAGTGTTTATGTAGCTTTATTTGTTAGTGTATTGATTAGTTACTTGTGTATGGTTTTCCTGATTAATAGTGAAATAGAAGTGCATATTAAGTGTTGTTTGTTAAGGTATTATTAAGTTTTCTAAGTGTTTGCTTTTCTATCTTTGAGTGATTTAGCTGTATTCATGTCATTATGTGAAATCAACTTTCACCCGTGACACCAGGTGTCTTCGCAACCACTTCTAAGCAGGAAGAGAATTGGTACATAACAACCAGACGGAACCGGACCCCAACACCACTACAAGTAAGAAACTTACCTCAGTGTCATGAACAATTGCTGAGGTGTACTAGCTAAAGTACATGGGCTTATATACATTATGAGTCCTTTACTCCTAGATAAAGGAGTAAACTACATAGGAGGGAATGTGTGTGGCACAGAGTGTGCTGTGCAGCACAGCAATAGTACAAGATAATAAAGTATTAGAATAAAACACAGGGCAGTATAGTGAAACATAGAGAGATACAATATATACAATATATTACCTTGCTGTGCGATGATCATATGACCTTGGTGGCGAGGTGGTGGTTGCTGAGTGAATATAAGCAGGCGTGGTCTAATGAAAAACAGGAGTGCGAGTCGAACTTGGAGGTGTTTGCATATCCAACAGTACCTGCTTTATTTTTTATCTTTCACTTCAATTCATATAAGTATATGTAGGCTGGTAATTTCGACACATCCAGTATATTTTATTACTTCATAATACAAATACTATTACTGCAATCAACAAAGAAAGACCAAAATTAAATTATTTGTGCGTTTGAGAATAAGTACACGGAGAGTATGAGGCTCAAATAATTGTAGATAGTTGGTGTTCATGAGCGCAAGTACATAGGTATGAGGTGGGAATGCGGCATGCCCCGCCGTCGATTTCCCTGTTGATGGAAAGGGTCCGCGGGGAAACTTCGGTGACCACTTATGCCAGCCGCTCTATCGAGCACAACCTCCTTAGGTTTATTTGCCTTAAGCAAATATTTGCCCTTGTTTACCTAAGGAGGTTGTTGCGAGATACGAGAGTGCTGGTTTTAGGAGCCTGATGTCAAATAAAAGCAACATGTAAGTAAACACGGCGGCTCCATCAGTGCTCGGTGTTGTCACCGTAAGCGATACGGAGCTCGCCTACAATCAGCCCCTGATCGGAAACATCGACACTGTTTCTCGTATACACTCGTATATGCATGGTGTGCGTGCGATGTGGAGATGTGGAGATGATGTCGCAACTAAAATTATTTGCAACACCCATCAAACGACAGTATATTGGCAAGTGCCGAACGCCTCGAATCGTTTGAGCTCGACACGAACGACAGGATCAGCTGTTGGCAGTGAACTGTGACGTTGACTTGAAGTTGCCAAGAAGTTGTTACTAAGTATACCCGACGACGACTCTCCAGCTGCTTGGCCTCAAGGTCATTGCGCAACGGATGTATTGCTAGATCATGCTAGTAATACATGTTCACTACGACTTTTATGTCCTCACTTACCCCCCTTCTTAACTACAGGTCTCGCAGCTTGTGCAGGAGCTTTTGCCGCAACCTTGGGAGGAACAGGCTTTGCTGCCGCAGAAGTTTTACCACCTTGCCTAGTAACCTGCGCTTTCACCGGCGCCTTTGCAGCTGCTTTAACACTGGGTTTTTTGCTCACTGGAGCTTTACCACCTTGCCTCGTGGTCTGTTTACTGGACGCCTGCTTCGAAGGAGCTTTCGCAGCTCGAACAGGAGCCTTGGCAGTAGATTTCACTCCAGCTTTGGCTTGCTTACTCCCCTGCCCATTTCGCGACAGCCCCTTTGCAGAAGCGGCCCTGGTGGATTTAGTACCATGAGCAACAGGTCTGACCGTGGACTTCTTCACTGCATTGCTAGTCTTTCCACCCTTCTGAGCGACAGAGGCGGAGTTTCTGGAAGAAGTGATCTTGGGCTTGGGTTTGTTGGTACCTGCTCTCCCTGGCGTACTAGCTTTCCTGGAAGTCGGCTTGGTGGTGGATGACTTCCCGGTAACCCCCCTCGCTGGGGATACAGGCTTCACGTTAGACTTGCCTCCTTTAACAGAAGGAGCACCGGAAACGTTCTTCCCAAGACTCTTAGCCCGCGTCGAGCCGCCAGATTTACCAACTGCAGATTTGGTAGACGCTTTCGACCCAGCACTTTGCTTCGTCGCTACTCGTGCACCGCCAACTTTCTGCGCCGGAAGGGCAACACTACCCTTTACAGGCAAGCCTCCACGAGTAGCTGCGCCTTTATTTGTTCCAGGCCTATATGCACATCTACATCATCATTATTAGTACGATAAACCGACTCAAACTTAAAACACTCACGATCCTCCATTAGCCCTTGTGCACACCATTGCATTCTTAATATCTTTCATGTCGTCAGAGGACACTTGGTGATTGGTCAAGCCGTTGTATTCCCAAGGTTGAAGGTTTCCAGGAGAAGTTTTCTTGGGCTTCATATAAATCTTGGTCCTGTCATCAACTCCGGGAACGTTGAATGTTGCTTTCGCATCCTTGATGTGCTCCTTCTCCCATGATTGCGGGGGGTCATGAGTCATGGGCAGTACATGAACGTGTTGATCAGAACTTGGATCTGTCCCTACAAATACAGCTGGATGACCTTCCTATAATGTCAAAGACAAGCTGTTAACTACATTCGCGGCATTGAATATTTAGTAAAAACTTACCGGTTTGACATCGCTGTTGCTCCTAAACCTCTTAACATCACCTGAAGTAAGTTTTTTTCCAACTGAATCCTTGTGCCCTCCGTATGAGGGAGGTACGATAGGTTGTGCAACCACAGGTGGACCAGGAGGAGGCTTCTTTATTGTATCTATTTTCTTTCCCCAGAAGCTCGCAGCCGCGGATTGTTGTTTCTGTGCCTGAGAGCTTGTTCCGGCGGATGAATCAGTATCATCACCAGGCAAGGGAGCACCAGAGACAAGCAGTAACGACCCCAGGATGGTAAGCGTAAGTGAAGAGACTTTCATTATTTCTAAAATTCAAATATATCAACAACATACCCTAAGTATACGAAAATTCGCGCACTAACCTAGAACGTGAGGTACAAGCGATTGAGCGTGAAGCGTACTGCGTGCAAAGGCCTGCTTTGCACTAGGGTATGGGTATGGGAGCTCAGCTCTGGTGATACCACAACTTTATCACGCCCATTTTATACAGCTATTGAGAAACCATAACCGTATCACACTCAAATCATACACGGAGCCTGTCTCATGATGTTCGTTCCATCATTTCTTTATCCAATCCAGGGTGGAAGAAATTATTGCGATACAGGGGGATACTCGGAATAGGATATGAAGATATGCTGTGTACGTTGAGACAAAGATTGTACGAAAGACCATTCGCACTACTGTGACTATGTGAATCAATGTTAATTATCTTATACTTAGGATGGTACGTATATTTTACAAACTTACCACGAACCCGTTCAGTTCAAGGTTCTAAAATTTGGTTGAACCGAACGCAAGTTCGGTCTGGAGTTCAGAGAAAACCGGACTGAACCGGAGTAGCAAGATTTGAACATCGCAAACTCAAGACTAACATCAAAGGCTGTCGCAACATCTTGGGTTGGGATACTGACGGCGCTTGCATAGCGGGGAGCAGCGGAATACAGTAGTGTTTGACGCTATTTTGATCCGTCAACTTCTCAGTCATACATCAGAGAATAGTAGAATACAACATAACATCAAAAGATCGTCGGGGTCGGTCACGTATTGACTGATGTGAGCATTGACAGTGGATTGACGCGCTGGATACTGACAGCACCAAAAACCTTGGCAAGTAGGCGTCTACAATCGGCGTAACCAGAAGTGGAATCCTAAATAAATCCTGGCAGCGCACCCGCCTCAAAAAAATTGATATGCGCAAGAGGGACTGTGAACTTTCTAGAACTTCCACTGGAATGCCAATCACTCAGATGCGGAGAGTGATAAAGGCGAAGTGAACGAGAAAGAAGGAAAACGTGGATGGCATAATAAGTAGAGGAGTTGGTCCCGGACATGTAACTTTGAATTTTGTACGAACTTGAAGAATAGAGTTACGCAATGACCTTGAGGCCTAGCAGCTGGAGAGTCGTCGTCGGGTATACTTAGTAGCAAGTCAACGTTGCCAAAAGGCTACAGTCGATCCTGTTGTTTGGGTTGAGCTCAAATGGTTTGAGGTGTTTGGCACTTAGCAGTGTGTGTACTACACACGCACAAACCAAAAATGCAACTTGCGCACCACCTTCATCACCAGTGTGCCAGATTGAAAGGACAGATAAAGGGTAAATCAGAGAGAGTAAACGTGTGAGAAGAATGAGGTTTTCGGAGAGGCATAAGATGGAGGAACAGTGGGAGAGGAAAAGGAAAGAACTCGTGGTTAGCATGTTACAAGCTTGGCAAGTCGAAAGCGTTTGGGATTTGGGATATGACATCGCGTTTTAGATGACGCTATGTAGTGTGCATTAGCATTACATTCGAGTCCAGCGGCCCCTGGCAGCGGGTGAGTTGCGTTACAGTCGACAGACCCATGAAGTCGAGTACGGACTACGGTTGACGCGAGGATTAGCGTGACGGGCCTATAAGTACTTGGTACTGGGATGGTAAAAGAAACCGTTCAGTCGGTGATGCTTTCTAGCCCATTGCTTAAGTACACAACAATAAGTATTGCTAGTTTTCAAGCCAATAAGTACTCACTACAGTTCCAAGGCACCCGGTGCTCCGAGTCTACAATACCACAATCATAGCTTTAACTTAATAGCCCGTGTTCTGAAGTTAGCTACACACTTGTCGGTTTTCGCATTGCTCCATTCGCAGTAGGCACCTTCGATGTAGATGACTAGGCCATAGACTTCCTCGGTCACTGTAATACCATCGGATGCGACAAAGACAGAAGTTCGGGACGCGGTGGGATGACTCGATGTTCTTCGAGAATAAGCGCTAAATGAACGCTCTCGTGGAGTGCTGGTGAACGTTTGAACGTCGACCTCTGCTATCCATCAAGTAATCCCCCAGCTTTAAATGTTATTATGGAACGTGGCCAGATGTGCAAGTTGGACCTTGTGGGGACGGTCCTCAACGAAGAGCAATTATGTAACCAATCTCCAGAACGCGAGTCGGCGTTACGCGACAGCCACCAAGCATCGACCAAGCATGAAAGTAAGCATCCCACCCATCCTCAGCCAATCCTCAACCCCACCATCTCATCCCTAATCAGATCGCAGTCGAAGGATGCTGCCATGGCGAGCTCGATGCCATCTATTCCGAAATCGCCAACCTCGAAGCCCAAAATGGGTACAAAATTGACGCGTTGCTCATCTGCGGCGACTTTCAAGCCATGCGTAATGAAGCTGATCTAGAGGTGATGGCATGCCCGGTCAAGTATAGAGCTATGCATGACTTTCACAAGTGCGTAGTTGCATGGTTATGAAGTGGTGCAGTTAAGATAATGGGGTAGTTTGTGTTTGAAATAGATATTATACCGGAGAGAAGGTTGCTCCCGTTTTGACGATTGTCATTGGAGGGAACCACGAAGCGTCGAACTATCTCTTTGAACTGTGTGCACCCTGTTCCTCTTGCTCTCCAGGAAAACATCTGACATGTATATAATATAGATACCACGGCGGATGGCTAGCTCCCAACATCTACTTCCTCGGCCTAGCAGGTTGCATACAGCTGAACGGTCTACGAATCGCAGGCTCGTCAGGGATATTCAAGAAGCATGACTTTCGGCTAGGTCCTTCTTCCCTCCCCATCTCTCCATCGTAAACTAACTCTCAATAGGCCACTACGAGAAACCGCCGTACGACAACGGGACCATGCGAAGCATCTACCATACGCGCGAATTCTGCGTGCGCAAGTTATCTCTCGTTCGTCCCTCTTCCCTTCTTCACTCCTTCACCCTTCTTTACTTATACCTAACCTATCAGCTCACATCCCCCGACGTATTCCTTTCGCACGACTGGCCCAACCAAATCGACAAATACGGTGATACCCGCTCCCTTCTGCGCCAAAAACCTCATTTTCGAGAGGACATACAGAAGGGGGAGCTAGGCTCCCCACCACTGATGGGCCTTCTTAGGAATTTGAAGCCTCGGTGGTGGTTTGCGGCGCATATGCATGTGAAGTTTGAGGCTGTTGTTGTGCACGAGAAAGTGGTCCAGGTCCGCGATAGGGAGGCGAAGGCGGCCAAGGAAGACAATCCGGATGAGATTAAGATCGTGGACGATAAATTTAAGGATGCGTCTACAGCTGGAGCTGAAAGATCAACCGGGAATAAGGCTATACCTACGGTGATACCAGTACCACCAACCAACCCGGATAAAGTCCACGACGATCCACCCACCATAATCCGCACCGAAACGAACTTCTTGTCACTAGATAAATGTCTTCCGAGACGACGATTCATCGAGGTCGGTCCATTGGCACACTCCTCAACCTATCCAACTTAAGTTACGTTTTATTCTAGGTTGTCGATATCCCTTCCTCCGACCCTCCTACCACCACCACTCCCACAACACCGCAGCTGTACCTCGACCCGGAATGGCTGGCAATAACGCGCGCGTTCCAGCCCTTCTTCTCTCGCACCAAACACCAGCCCGCATTCCCACCCGAATCGGAGGCACGCGCGCTCGTTGCCACCTCCCTCGCCTGGGTCAAGGACAACGTCAAAGTTGATACGGAAGGGAGAATTCCTGTGGGCGAATGGCAGAGATTTGAGATGATTGCTCCAGGGCCTGGACAGTCGAAGGCAGGCGTGCAGCCGCCGTATTATGCGAATCCGCAGACGGAGGCGCTGTGTAGGATGTTAGATGTTAAGAATAAGATTTCTCCAACATAGTGGGCATGGCTTATTTTGCTGTGAAGATGTTTGTTCTTGCTCTGAATTTTGTGCTTTTGATGAATACTGTGAGTTTGCTTTTGTCGATGTTCCTTGTAATTTTACCGGCTGATTTTTTCTTTTTTCTTTTTTGCATAGAAATGTACATTGTGTTTGCGTCTTGTATCGAGTGATAGTATCGTGTCAGGCTCCTAAAACCATCCACTCGACTCGCATTGAGGGAGCCCCATCCTATTAGCGTAAGACTGGTATCGTGTATTCTCTTGCGTTATGTCCGATCTTTTTTACCTGAAGTTTTTATGCATGTTAGTATATCAGGTCTCATCCCGCAAGCGTGTACATTTTGGTTAAACTCTTGTCGATCTCGTTTACGTTAGGATGTAACATAGGGGAATGATCTGTATATGTTGGTACAAAGTGGTGCATTGCAATACGGCGCATAGTCTACACGTATGTACTTAAGTTATTTATAAAGTTGAGCTGAGTATGCTTGTTACGGCTGTTGAGCTCCCGCAATATAGTCGTGTATCAATGCTATGGTGCTATAGTGTAGCGGTTATCACTCAGGATTCTGATATTCTGATTTCCTGTAACCCAGGTTCGAATCCTGGTAGCACCTTGAAAGATCTTTTTAAGAGGTTCTTTTTGTTTTTTTAACTTCAAAAGTTTGTCACCTCGTGTAATTAGTACTAAGTATTGTTTGTATAATCGAGCCAAGAACCCGTTGGGTCGCCGGATTCTTGGAGAGAGCTCACATTTACGTAACACTCACCTCTGCCACCACTTATACGTTGTATGTCACGATGAACGTTACTTTGCTCAAGTGACTTGCCACGGGGAAATGTCGGAGACTAACTACTACTTACTTCTCCAAAACTCCTCCAGGACTATGAAGACTTCTTGGGGTCCAATCGTTCTCATGGAGACTATTCTAAGCGCTTTACAGTTAAAGAGTCTACCATAGCGATAGCAATCAAACGAACAAACTGCAATGTCGAGTTCACAATCCTTGAAGCTCCCAGAAGGATTTCTCTTCGGATATGCAACAGGTGACATAGATTTCCTGCACACTCGCCGCCACCTCGATCTTACTTTTTCCCCACAGCATCATATCAAATCGAGGGATCACCCAGCGCAGGAGGACGCACGCCGTCAATCTGGGACACATTCACCCATCCGACACCTCCGAAGAAGACTATTGCCGATGGCTCGTCTGGGGATGTCGCAACGGACTCATATAATAGGTGGCGAGAAGACGTTGCGCTGTTGAAGGAGTATGGAGCAAAGGCGTATCGATTCTCTGTCTCGTGGTCGAGGATTATTGATTTCAGTGGTCTGAGGCCTGCGGCTGGAGAAAGAGATCCAGTTAACGAGGAAGGTATCAAGTTTTATAGAGGTCTTTTGGAGGAATTGGTTATGCTAGGGATTACACCTGCTATTGTACGTGTCTTTGGTCCTCGTTGCTGCATTCCGTTATTGAAACCCTCTCTTTTGTAGACACTGTACCACTGGGACCTTCCTCAAGCATTGCATGACCGTTACGGAGGATGGCTGAGCAAAGATATCATCGGAGACTTTGTTCATTATTCCAAGGTAAGTTGACAAGGGGGTTCTGACAGAAGTTGTCAATCTCTCAACCTCCCGTCAATCAGGTTTGCTTCGATGCTTTTGGTGACATTGTGAAGCATTGGTATACTCCCATTTAACACCCCTAAGACGAAAGCTAACCTCTATGATACTATAGGATCACGCTCAACGAACCATGGTGTGTCACCACACTGGGGTACGGCTACGGCGTTTTTGCGCCTGGACGATCCAGTAACAGACAAAGATCGGACGAAGGCAACACCTCCACCGAGCCATGGATGTAAGTTATTTTTTCTTCAATCATATTTGGAGTACTGACCTAACACTCCTCTATTAGCGTCGCACACAATCTGATTTTGTCCCATGGATACGCTGTCAAGCTTTACCGGGAACAATTTCAGTCTGTCCAAGGGGGCAGTATCGGAATTACACTCGACTGTGTCTGGTTGATGCCGTACGACGACAAGCCTGAAAGTAAGCCGATGTACAACACTCTTTGCGACACAACTAACTGACTGTCTAAAGACATCGCCGCCACTCAGCGAGGTCTCGACATTCGCCTCGGCTGGTTCGCAGATCCTATATACAAAGGCTACTACCCCGCCTCGCTCAAGGCTATGTTGGGAGATCGTCTCCCAGAGTTCACCCCCGAGGAAGTGGTTGTAATCAAAGGATCCTCTGATTTCTTTGGGCTTAACACGTATACGAGTAAACTTGTCCGTGAGTACTTCCTCAGGTGCGGAGCACTTGCCGGTATTGAGTTTGTACAGAGGAGGGCGGAACTGATGAATTGGATGGGAAAATTAAGACTACACATAAGAGGCCTGACGGTACTGAGCTAGGAAAGCAATGTTCGCAAGTTTTTCAAATGAAGCATAGGTACTTCTAACTAAATATTTGCAATAGCGTTGTTACCATGGTTGCAAGCCTGTGCGTAAATGCTTTCCTTGATGCAAGTACGCGCAACTTACCATTCATCGTAGACGCACCAGGCTTCAGATCCGTGAGCATCTTATTGTTTGCATCCGTATCGCTTGTTCACGAGGTATCAGCTTTTGAATTATCTGTGGAAAACATACAATAAGCCTATTTAGTATGCTTTGCTTTGCTTTGCTTTATCTCCCGTCTTGACATATGAAAGCGTAACCGAAAATGGCTTCACGATAATCGGAGAACCAGACCTACCCCCTGAAAAAGCAGTTCACGATGCCGACCGCGTAGATTACTTTAAGGGATACACCCAGGCCTTGCTGGAAGCTGTCAACCTAGACGGTGTGGATGTGAGGTCGTACTTTGCCTGGAGTACGCATACATACCTCTTTCTCTATAATGCGGAAATCGGTGACTGATTACCATGTAGGTCTGTTGGACAACTTCGAATGGGCAGATGGGTATGGTACCCGGTTTGGCGTCACCTATGTGGATTACGCTACGCAGAAAAGGTACCCAAAAGATTCGGCCAAATTCTTGAAGAAGGTGGGTTGCGCTTAGCGAGGAGTCTATTTGTGGTACTGATGGTGTGTGGATAGTGGTATGAAGAAGTTAAGGAATAGTTTGGAAATCCCGAAGTGTATAAATGAAGTAAACGTAACGTGTATAGTAAGTAAGAGAAAGTACGCCTTTTGGGAACATTCCTTTCTGGCGTCAATGTTGACAGTTGATAGATAGGGCAATACCTCATTGTATTTTAAAAATGTGGACTGGTTTGTACCGGTGCAAGACAAGATGAATTCTTAAAATTGCTTTTGAGTAAAGCGCCATGGATTCGGCCGAGCGTATTCTCGGTGTTATGTACCTTTAGTGCTCGACATAGCGATGATATCATGGCTCAGGACTCTTAGAGAATAATTTCTATTTTGAGTACAAAGGTCTTTTGGTGATAACGCTAATTATGCAAAAGCTCCTGGATAAGTAGAATGAAATAGTAGCGCTCTGCAAAGTCATCGGTGCCATTTGTGAGTAACAATTTTCCGACACGTCGGACTGTTTGTGTTCCAGACTGCTGGTTAACTTAAACAAAACCTATCAGGCCGTACTTCGTAGGCGCACTATCGCACCGACACAGTCAAGATTGTTTTATTGTCGCATTCTTGGCGACAACTCGGCGACGTATCGTGCTAGTATTATTTAATGTTGATTATTAACACAATATATTTCCCGGGAGAAGGAGAGGGTAGGGATATCACGCACTGCTGTGACTCTGCTACCGCCGTATTCTCATTCTCGCGGCATAGTTGATTTTCTATTAGTACCCCCGGGGTCTTAATCTCGTATCGAACTATTCTAGTGGTGTTATTTTTAGCATGCCAACGTTCGCCGTATCTTCGATTTCTGGACGCACGTTGGTTAATATCCATTGCTGAAGAGATGCAAACTACAGGAATCTTTGGCATATAATGTCTTCCTCTGGACTATGAAATCTGCGTTGGCACTCCAGTGGAACCCCGCAGCATTCATGCGATTCGAATACAACTTTTTGTCGCTCAGCCTTACCTTCTCCTGGCCAGGACTCAGTAGGCGCCTACTGTTGACACGCTTGTATATGCTTGCGTCTTATCTTTGTGGGGATACCTCCGAATACTACGTGATTTTTTAGATTATCTTCCGTAGCCCTGTGTCGTTCCCTTCTCAGGGCATGATGGGTGAACAACCACACGCCAAACTAGGTTCAGTATGCCTACTTATAAGGGATGTGGTCCCTCAGAAACAGCATGGCAAACGCAGATCTACCAACCATATCCATTCCATCCTTGTGCGTGGACGTTGTTCCTTTTATCAGTTTTTGCTAATGTATATTTTCCAGAGCCGGTTCATTGGTAAGTCAGCAGTGGGTTGCAGGAAATTACCATTCTAATGCGAAATAGTTGGTGGCATGTGTCCTAAACTGGGGTCTGCTTGGAATATTATTAGTGCAAATATGTGAGTTCCGTACAGTGTTACCGCTTATAGACGCGTCTTCCTTATTTCAAGACCTATATTACGCGGCATTTCCGGGGGATAGAAGATTCGTAAAAGCTCTGGTATATGGGGTAGTTTCTTTGGAGCTGGTGCAAACCATCATTATCACACGAGATATCTTCACCGCCTTTGTGAGCGGGTTTGGGAGTTTGGAGGCCTTGAACAGTATACACACATATTGGTTCACTATCCCAGTTTCTGGCGGCATCGGTATGTTTCTACACTTTCATTTCCAAGTACGAGCTTGATTGCCATGCTTTCTGCAGCTGGATTTATCGACCAGGTGTTTTTTGCCTATAGAATAAACAAAATTGCAGACGGAGCACGTGCAATTCCAATTTTTATAGTGACTGTTGGCTGCTTTCCTTGATCTGCTACTACTCCATGCTGAATGTCGTCCTTTTTTTTTTCCATAGCTTGCAGTCACCTCTGGCTGTGCATCATTGATTGCGGCGCAGCAGTTCCATGATGCAGGTAGTTTTAGCGCCCTGAATAACAACACTCTTACGTCTGTCGGAGTAAGCTATGTTTTTTTCTTGACATGACTTTCAATTCCTAAGCTCCAGAATGCAGGTTTGGAATGGAATCGGCGGTCTTTGTGATGTCATAATCGCAGTGTTTATGCCTTACTTTGTAAGGAATTGTTGAAGGAACCCTTGATATCGATCCCTTTATCTAAGTATTCTTTTCACAGCTCTTGCGTGCAGGCACTGGTCTATCTCCGACTCACGACCTTATCACAAACATTCTCCGGCTTTCTGTAGAAGCTGGTGCTCTAACGGGTGAGACTCTTTTTTTATATTGTCCTACTTAAGTCCAATTTGAACTATTTCCAGCCTTGGTGGCGATTGCCCATCTAATATTTTACTTTACACGCTCAGACTCATCCCTGTTGTTCGTCGTATTTGGCGTCATAATCTCCAAGGTCTACGCTAACACTGTTCTTGTCCTATTAAATCATCGCATGAAAATTTCAGGGGGAAGAGCCGAACGAAGTGCTGCATCATCAGAAAGCCCCCTAGAGATATCTTATCCTTCGAGAATATGCGTCGACAATGACCGAATGACCATCCGGCTCGACGATCTTCCACGAATCATTAGGACGACATCATCCCATACATCCCAGGTAAGGATGCCTTCAATTTGATCGCTAGGTAGTTGATGTTGATAGTCTCCCAAGACGCCGAAACCACAATCGCCAATTGAATTTCGAGCAGCTTCAAGTCGGGACTTGGAGTCCTCAAAATCCGAGGTTTGAGAAGCCTGACGTGCTTCGGTAGTGAATATTTCTGTATTTTTATCACCTTGGACACCGATTCTTAAGTCTTATACTTATAAATAAATCAATATACTACAAGTATGAAAGATTATTGGCACTGTGGATGCATTATCGTATTTTACAACAAAAGTTCAGAGTATCATGCACTGATCAAAGTTCCTACAGTGGTAAGTACTATTCAACGGTTTACGTATGTATTTGTTATAGAACTACAACGTTATGTAACTAAACTGACTAAAGGGAATAGTAAAAAGGACGTGGTAGGAATACAATTGCAATTGCAGAACCGAGAATTGAAACAGGGAAGAGACAGATGGAAGAGGCATTAACGAACAAACATAAATGTAGGTCGTAAGCGATTGAATAAATGTGCAGCTAACGTTGAGATTTGCAGTCCGAAGTGAAGTGCCGCGGGGGAAAGAGGTGGAGGTGTATCACGCGATTGGTACAGCGTCCAATAGGACCCGGTGAGATGAAAGTGGAAACATGAACGCAAGTGGTAGAAATGGCTGTGGCCAGAAATATTACAAATGAACGATTCACGAAGGCTTGGAAAGAACGAATCCGAGGACAGGTAAGAGGATACACGTGTGCAGATTGAAACAGTAATAATCGAGCTGAGGTGTTGCTCGAAGCGAGAGCTAAAAGAGAGAAATGGACAAGAAAAAGAAATAAGGAGAGTGATAAAGAGTGATATTCTCGTGATGTTCGTCGCGATTTGAAAACCTGAGCTGGGGATGAATAAATCTAGAGAAAGAGTTTCGAGGGAAGATATAAGAAAGTAGCCACAGTGAAGATAGCAGTGGCGATCGAGGCGACCGTTAGGATGAGCGCTTCCGTCCTAATTTGTCGCGACTGGAGGTTATTCAGCCGGAGCGGGCAGTATAATCCCTCCACAACCCGTCAACAAAGGATTTGTCGGTCTACATGCAAATAAGTGCTCCACCACTTAAACAGGTCGAAATAATCACCCACATGAATAAGTGTCAATAATTCTCTAACAAACTCATTCTTCTCCAATCCTGACGGGAGTTTTTTGCTTCCCTGGACAGTGTGGACAACGGACTCTCTCGCCACGTTCGCATCCAATCCTTCAGGTGACACTACCTTCCTCAGGTGGCGAGTGCCATTGGCGGCCCCCCTTGGCGTAGGCATCTCCTGCATCTGGGGAATCTTCTGCCCAGGAGGAGTAATAACTGACCTCTGCGGTGGTCCACCGGCATGTCCTTGCACCAACACCGTTGTATGCTGCAGCTCCGGTGAGCTTGAACTCTCCTCCGTCTTAACAACCGGATCCCAGCTCCTCTCAATCTGCGCTTTCTCCTCCATGTCTCTCTCTTTCCTCGTCTTGCCCTTCTTACCCTTGGCAGCCTTAGCAGAATCAGCAGCTTTCACCTTCCACGCTTCTACATCGCTCAACGCGCTCGTGTCTGCAAAATCAAGCTCCACTATGTCACCTTCGGAATCATCCAAAGGCGCGCGGGGGTACGGCCACAGCTCCGAGTTGGGCTCAAAAGGCACCAAGGGGCGACCAGGGCGGGGTTTCTGCTGCGACAGCAACTGTGGAGGTGTATTGGTAGAAGGTGGGTACGGGGGACGGGGCGTTACGTCGCCGTTCAATTTTGCTTTGGGCACCGGGTTGGAGTAGAATCCGTTTTGCATGTGTCCATTTCCATTAGTAGCCAAGAAGTGCCCATGGCTTCTCTCTGCTTCGGGGCTCGACACCTCGTCGCCGTCACTGACGCCTTCGTTGTCGCCCTCCCTTGAACTGGGATGAGACGCAGCTGAGGGTGCACGGGAAGGAGGGAATCCGAGAAGAGTGGAGATTACATCTTGATTGAGAATCTGGGGGTGGTGTGAGGTGGGTGTGGGAGAGTGGATTGCTTGGTGTTCGTTGGATGGTCGAGATGATTGACGTTGATGTTGGGGTTGGGGTTGGGGTTGATACTGGGGTTGAGTTTGAGTTTGGGTAGTGAAAGGCTGGGGTTGATGTTGAGAGAAAAGGGAGGCAAGGGGGTTCATTACTGGTTGATTAGAAGAAGCAGGGATAGTAGTCGTAGATGCAGAAGCAAAAATTGTATCCAAGAGTGAAATTCCAGTTGCTTGTTTTGACGGTGTCTCCGTCTTCTCTACAACTGCAGCTGTCGTGTGTGTCTCCATATTACTTTGCACAGAAGCAAATAAACTCTCTAACGTAACTTTTCCTCCGTTCGATTGCATGTTCGAACTTGAGGTCGTCGAAATTGTCGACGCTGCGGAGCCTGAGGCAGGCTGAAGCTTTGCAAAGAGCTTATCAAGCTCTGAGTTACCATTTTTTGAAATATTAGGCGAGGATTCATTAGCACTAGAATGGTATTCGCTATCGGACTGAGCGGAAGCATCGGAGTTGATATCTAACGACGATGCGAGAGGAAAGATTAAAATAGAACTGAAGTATGTACAATCTATACACACCTCGATGAGGTCGGCTAGAAACCGCATTGGGATTGGGAGGAGGTGGTTTTCCTGGGCCATAGCGGAACTTTTCAGGGTAAGGAAGGTTTTGCTTGATGTACGTGTGCAACCTGCACACACCATCAGTCTCCATTCCACATAGAAATAATAGATATATCACCTCTGCATAACAGGAATTAATGGCTCCCTCTCGCTGGTTGCGAAACACCAAAGTCCAATGACGGTGGAACGCTCTGTGGCCGCCAAATTTGGCATGTCAGGTACTGAATACACACTTGAAAACTTGTCTGCTGGAGGAATGGCTTTCATCCTGCGAGCCGAAAAATCAGGGAATGATTTGATGATGCAATAACTTCCTGTGGAAGTAACTATATCTTCAGGGTATATCCGCTGGACGTGGTCGTCCATTCCCACACGATTAAGGATATAAAAACCGTACGGAGGGTATGCATTTCTGTCATTATGAGAGTGCGTAAGACAAAAAAAAGAAGGAATAAGGGATTAAACGTACCTCTCATAGAGAAACATTGTCCCTTCATACCCTTGCTTCTCCCATTTATTTCCGTTATGATGATATAAACAAACATGGCTGAACTGGTCAAAAATAGATATAATAGAGGGGTCTCTGCGACGCAGGACTTTGAGATTGTGGTTGTACCGCGAGGCAGGGGACATGCGTCCTGCTATGGGCTGCTGAGGTTGCGGTTGCGGTTGTGGTGAAGTATACATGGTGGTCGTTGAAGATGCAGTGGTGGTGTAATCCTGTGACCTTCTTGGTGGGCCCATACAGGTTATAATGGATGTTATGGGTAGTGCGGCAGAGTGGTGGATCTGGATGTGGTGGTGGTGGTGGTGGTGGTGGTGGTGGTGGTGGTGGTGGTAACGGCAAGAAGAAAATGGATGTGAATGGTAGATTCGGTGTGGACTGTCCAGCCGCACTGGGCATGCCCACAGTGATTTCGGATGTTGCCGCTGTTTGTCACCACCCTCAGACCCTAACCGTGGCTGTGATCGCGCAACCTCGCGTTTGCCCTTTAACTTTTGCCCACTGCATACCCACTGCATACACAGCGTAGTGGTAACTTAAGCGAGAAATTACATAGGTACACGACTGTGTTATCTAAGAAACATTTAATTTACTAATGCTTAGTAGAAGGTTTGAGTAACTATGTGTCATTAGAGCGGGCCCTTCAATACTTTCTACGAAATATAAAGTCGATGGCATTATATACAGGGGAGAGCTGAGCTGTCATTGAATCCACCCTTTGTAAGGCCGTTCACTATGATGTATTTGTTCACTAGTTGGGCATGGATGAAAAGGAACGAATGACTCGTTAGTCGATGGAACCTCTTCAATGGCGGATGGGGTGATTCCGCTGAGTGGTGGTAATGGGTTAGCTTTAAATGCCCCCCTCCCCAGGATGAAAATTATATTTGTATTACTATTTTCTAATTTTCAGTACCATACCTCTTTACTTCTCACAGAAACTGCACTTGTTCCACTGCTGTTCTTCCTTCTCATTTCCTATTTCAATTAACGGCCGTCTTCAAGTTCGCATATATGTGCCATAATCAGTGGTTCCCAAGTATGCTTTCTAGACAGGGCTGAAATGGGAAAAGAGTGGTGGGCCTCCAGGTAATGTAACAGATACATTCTGTTTAATTCTTCCTCTATTTCGCGCTCCTACTGCTCATTTTTCGTCAACGCCTTCTCTGCAATCCATTCTTTTAGCCGGACATTGTTCCAACCTACCTAAACTAGTACAAGCATAAATAAATGTAGTTTCAGACGGTTACCACCATGTCAACTAAGTCACATCTTATTTAGGTGTTTCTTTAAAAATCATATTTCAGAGTTAAGCAAAGTTAAATTGCAAAATACCCACTCGACCCCTAAAAAAAGCTGAACCACACACAAAAATACAGGTGCTACCAGGATTCGAACCTGGGTTTCAGGAAATTGAGGAAGTTGAAGAATCAGAATCCTGAGTGATAACCGCTACACTATAGCACCGGTAGCAAGGTGCTTTATCTTAATCACTTAACGTTAACGCATTATTTGCGCAACAAAATAATGGAAAAAATATGTTAAGGTGCTACCAGGATTCGAACCTGGGTTCGAGGAAATTAAGCAATTACTGTCAGAATCCTCAGTGATAACCGCTACACTATAGCACCGATAAAAAGTCGGTCGATCAGCACGTCCGACGTACTGTGAATGAAAGCATCGTCTGCATGGTTACTTAGTAGAGCAGCGCACGCCGCAGCACGTAAGTACTCTAAATATTTAACATTACTTATTATTTTTGCTTTCATGATCTATATACTTGTGCATTGCATTTTAACCGTATCCCTCTCCTTATCGATACAAGAAGGCAATAATATACTAATAACTGCTGCTCTACTAATAAATACTAGAAATACGCATTATTGCGCTGTGTAGTAGGTTCATACAGCTCAGTGCATACAACAGCCTGGTAAACAGTCCTCCCTTCTCCTCAGCCTTCCTGTATCAATCAAAATTCACTCTCGTTGAAAAATGAAGGATAATTAATTTACTACATACCATCTCTATGTTCGACTGTGGTCTATCAGAACACACATATTGATGAGTCTCAATAACGATCGGATTTTCCCTGGTAACCCTCCCAGCTTCTTCCCTTTTTTTCTCACTCCCAAACCATCGCAACGGGGCTTTTCTTCCATTGGCAGGAAAAAATAGGTCTGGTTGAATATGTATGACATTATGATGGTTCGGCGTGTTGTCACTGTTATGCCGACCACCGACAACTTCCAGACGAGCGTTTAAAGCAGTGAGTAGTGTTATCCCATATAATTTTCCAATAGTAAGCCCGGGAACTAGAAAGAATGCGGCTATAACAGGTGTATGACGAAAGCCGACAAAAATTACAGTGCTGGAAATTGCGGCGGCGGCTAGAGTAGACGATGTAGCGGTTCAATACTAACATTAGTACATCAATAAAAC
The DNA here is from genome assembly GCA_025738555.1 of Cyathus striatus. Classification (NCBI taxonomy): domain Eukaryota; kingdom Fungi; phylum Basidiomycota; class Agaricomycetes; order Agaricales; family Nidulariaceae; genus Cyathus; species Cyathus striatus. The sequence goes on along the minus strand of JAOVFP010000016.1, from coordinate 2,606,704 downwards.
ATGTAGTTGGTTGGACAAGCAAACCTGTAGCCATCCCGGTCCCTACTGTAAGTCGAATGATTTTGTTGATCAGCAACATGGCCTTTTCTGTATCTTCTGTGTATCGTACGAGCTAAGGAAAATGGTAATAAATAAATTAGCGGCGAGATAAGGTGAGAAAGGAAAAAGCGTATGAACATTATAAACCATAATAACCGTGATAACAACATCGCAAGTTGCTGATGCTATATTCCAGACCTTAAGATGAAGAAAAGTCAGAAGTGCTGAGGTGATCCGGTAACCTTATAACTTATGCTAACTCACCCCGTATGCTATGAAATTATGGATATCCGTTACACAGGATGATAGATTTCCATTGAGCTTCATGCGTATTGCAAAAGTTAACGCTCCCGCAAACCCAGTTGTAGATAACTAAAAATTGAAAAATACAGATAAATGTCATCAACGAAGCAGTGGTGGCGAAGTACGCACCAACGATACAACAACGGCAGATATTTTCTTTCCAGTACATTTGTAAACCCGGTGCGCAGAGAAAGATTGGTATATCAACGCAACTGAAAATGGAGCAGTTATTGGATTCATTCATAGAGCAGGGGTAGAGTCATAAATGTACCTAATCCACCCATAATTGGATATGAAAGCCATAAAGTATGTATTTTATTGAGAACTTGAATATTTCCAAATGATCTGGCGAAAATTGTGAACGCGTCGCGCGTGCATAGGAGGGTTTGAGCAAGCTGGGTAGCCAGTATGAAATATACCATGAATTGGAGGTAGCGTTTATCGGTAGGGAAGGCGAGATAGTATGTATCTACCATCATCGGTCGTACAGTAAGAATGTGTATTTATAACCTGCCTTAATAGGAACTTACAGACTTGCACGCCGAGGACACCCAGTAGCCCCCAGTTAAGTAGATTCCCTATTACCTATAATATTTGTGCTCTAGAAATCGTTTATATTCAGTTGGCCCTTGTGCCAACTCACCATCGACGTTGCTCTTCACGAGCCAGATATTCAATATTAGGATTAATCAACCGCCTTTATATAGAAAAAACGTACAATGGGGCTGCTCTGAACTCCCCGAATCCCGCAACCTGTGGGAGAGTAGGGCTCAGAGGGTCACTAGAGTTCATGCTGATGAGATAGAGAGTGCTTTTCAGACAAGGCGAGACATATATATTCACAATCACAGAGTTTCAATCCCTGAAATGATGAACCCACGAACTCTTTATGGCTACATCTTGAGATAACTAATTTGGTTTAGATACAAATCAGTAAGTCGAGATCTTATCTTTTTCGTATCAAATGGAACAGCTTTATTCTTGTTCTATAGGAGGCTAAGAGGCAACAGCTCGACGCCTGTACTATTTTCAGACTCGCGTAAGTCCGTGTTCGGCATGGCAAGGAAGAGTGCTATAGAGGGAGATTACATCAGAACTGAAGCGCTGACTTGCTAGGAATGATATGACACTTCCCGGTACCACGAGTACTTTGCTGGGGTATTTAATCTATCATGTTCATTGGGTCATCGCATGCAATGGCAGGCGGCAAATACAGTCATATTATAAAAGGAACATGCAGAGTTGATGCAGAGCTCTTCTAAGAATATGCCTTGAATATTCCGTAGGTTTGTCCGGTTTAGAATCATGATGATGATGGTTTGCATACCTTCATCAAGAGCCCTGGCTGTTAACCTGTCACCAAACAGAACACCATGATGCACATATTTTTATATAATATCAAAATGCCAGGTTCCAGCGGCGATCTCCAGCGGCCTAGCGTTTCCTAATGGTGAGAATAGAAGCCGCGGATTGGATCATTGCAAGTTCCAAAGTTATTAATGTACTATGTACGCACTTCACGCATCCTTGCATTATAGGAAGACATGATCGCACTTGAAGTAAGAGGGTAGCTCGAGTAATTTATCCAATACCTCTGGACTCGCGGTGCCTTAATTCAGCGCCTCCTAAATATTTTGAGCTGCATTAAATGCGACAGTTGAAGCAGATATATAACGCCCGAGGGAGAGGCAGCAGCCGAGAGACAACACGGATGGTTAGAGGAACTTTAACAACGGTAGCAGAGGAGGATGGGTGACAACAGCAGGAAGATGCATATATTTAGCTGGAGGTATAGCGCGTGACGCACGCGCAGGACCAAGACAAAAGCAGAGACGGTAACCAACAGCAAATGCGGAGCGTTTCAAAGTGCGAAAGAACATGATCTACATACCTCATGGCGTATATGGAATAATGTGCACGGTGAGACTCGGTGATGTGGTTGTACTAGGGATACTGCAATGAAAGCGTCAATCACGGCGACTGTGGTGATGGTGAAGGAATAATAGGGACTATATAATTCGGAAATGGTCTGGAGCGGTGAATGAGTGGTGGATGGAGGGACGAGCCTTCAGAAAGTCGAGTTGAACAAGAGAGATAGCATTATTTTTTCCACCCTTCCTTGCCAAACAAATGCTTACATAATCTATTTTTGACGAATTTCCATGAGCAGTGAACCAACCTGCGTTCGACAGAGGTCCTGGGACAGAGAGCAACGATGCTTATACGCACACCAAACTACAAGTCTGCTCTCACCGAGAGTATCAAAATCATCAGATCCATTGTCGAAGCCGACCCCCGTCCAACTGGCTATACATCTCACGAACTATTCAAGCTCGCCCGCAAGCAGCAGCCTCCACTGTCCTTCATGGGCTGGGGAAAGGAATTATACTCGCCTACACCTACACCTACAGTTGCCAAGGCTAAGGTCCCAGATGAACCACCGAAGGTTGACCATCCCGTTCGATCTATTTCGTGCGTAACGCCTCTATTTTGCACGTGTCCGTCATCTCAAAGTTCTTACACAGGTTCCTGAAGCAAGCTGTCCTCCCCCTTCTCAATACGAACGTGATCAAGAAGACGCAAGTAAATCGATACGAACCTCTTACAGAGGCTGAAATTAAACTTCGCGAGGAAAAGCTGAAGCAGGGAAAGCCAGTCGAGGGCGCTACCAAAGACGCCAACGGCGTGCTCGTGCGCACTACCAAGACTTGGGCGTGGGTCGTCATTAAACCCGAGAACATTCAGAGACCTTCTAAGCCAAAAGAATACAAGGACCCCAAGTTCGCTGTGTTCGGCTTCGGCGAAGACACTACGCATCTCAATAGGAGAAGACGGAATGCGCGACCGGGCAAGATTCATACTGCTGCCAAGAGGATGCGCACGTTCCAGGAAGGCGTTCAGGAGTCAATTGAAGACAAGCTCAAGCAGAGCGAGGGGGCACTTAAGGCCATACAGAAAAAGTTGAAGGACGCGACTCCGGAAAATGGCGAAAGTCTGAAGGAGGCGGAGAAACTCTTGCAGAGTCAGGTGGAGGATTTGACCCGCAGGCAGAGGTGGTTCAAGAAGCCCGACAGGGAAATGTTAAGAATTTGAGAATATGCTGTGTTGTCTTATTGCCATTACCATAATCTACTAAACATTAACCCAAAACCTGAGACGAGCACTTTCAAACCGGTATATTACACTTAGAAATACAATCACACCTCGTTACTCAACTTGCAGTGACTGGAGCACATTAACCAACCTTTCCTTCCTCAACGGTATCCACAACACCTCCCCACCACCGCTCCCTGCTTGTGCACTAACCACCAACCCATGATCCCTAAACTCACCAAGCAACGACCTCAGTGCCGTATCATTCGTAGCAATAAAATTATCCCTTGCAGCATTAAACAACGCATCATAACTCAGCCCAAACTGCTGTAAATCCTGTGTTCCAGCACCTTCCCCCGCCTCATCGATGCTCTCCAGTTGCTTCGTACCAAGCAGCAAGAAGAGCTTCTGTGCCTTCTGCGTCACCGACGCGAGAATGTGCAAAGCGGCTGTTTCACTCATCACTGCGGCACCTGCGGCTGCTGCATCGGCTTTCCGACGTGGCCCGCCGCCATGTGCGCCTGAGATGGAGGCTTTGTCTGTGAATGCCAGCTCGAAGTCATAGGATTCTAGTGTGGTAAGGTCGTGCCAGAGCCACGAGAACCCGCGTACGAGGTCGCTTTCGCTGACGTTGTCTGGTTTGCGCATGGCTGATTCGTAGGAGGACCATAAGAGGGGTGCATTAATGTGGTCTATGGACGCGATGATGTGGATTCGGGGGTTTAAGGCGAGGAAGGAGAGTATTGATTTGGCTTTGGCTGCTCGGAGAGGTGCAGCGTCTATATTGTGTATTATGAGGTACAAGTGTATCTTCTGCTCTGGACGAGCGAAGAACTCGTATATTCGTTGTGCTTGTCCGTCAACAGCACTTGATGTTATCTCGACATCCTGTATCCCAGGAACATTTTCGATAGAATTTAGCAAGTCCTTCAGAGAGAAATCAGGCTGAAATCCATTAGCTACGACAACATAGCCGCTCCCCGAGCAATACTCCGTCGCAAAGTCATTGAGCAACTTCCGTTTAGAACCAAAGCCATAACAAAGGATATTAAACCCCTCACTCAGCTCAAACATAAACCGCTCAAAGACCTGCGACCGTAAAGGTTCAGTCGCAATCGCAGGAACCACCCTTCTATCTTTTATACCCTCAATCGCATCACTGTACTCCTCAGCAGAAAGCGGCATTACAAGCTGCGAAAAGACATTTGTAGACGTCTGAGCTCGCGCAGCGGTGTACGTGATGTACGCATCAAAAGAAGTCTGTACGATAATTTGGCTGTTTCCAAAATCGTTTTCCGGCGCGGCTTTGGCTTTTCCTTTGCGTTTGCTGGGTGTTACAGGGATGTGGTCTTGTTCGTCTTCGGAGGGGGAGTCTGAGACCTCTTCGAGGTCGATTTCGCCCTCCGACGAGGAGCTGGAGGATTCGGATTCAAATTTGGGTTGGGAGAGGCGTGGCATGGATGGTATGAAGCCTTGAGGTATTGAAAATGAGGAGGGGTATGAAAAGTGCTGCTCTGTAAGTTACGTGACAGTACAATGAACGCGTTCAGCGCGACTGCACATCATCGGAGATAAGGAAGCAAAAAGCCGACCGACTCTGCATGCGACCAACTCACCAAAAGTTGCAATTGCGCACCTCTGACTTATTTCAATCCCCCTCGCTTCTCAACAGTCAAAATTTTGATTTATCAGAACCTTTCTTGCAATACGATTGGTACCGATCCAAACTTGGAAGTTCCTGAATCCAGAGTTGAGCTTACTGGCGATCCAGTCCTCAGAATCCCAACTCAACATATCATGATGCAGCCATTACTGTGAAGCATGCCTTTTTTTATTTCTTGGAAGCTTCAGATTAATCTGAATTGTGATCATTACGAGTATGTGCTTGGAAGGAAAGGGAACTATATTCGTAACCAATTCGTGCCGATGGTGTGTTGCTATTAGTTCCAGGATTAAAGGCTATCCATTTTCTTTTCAAGCTGCTGACGTTCGTGTCCTTTTTTTGCGCGCCAATATTCGGACCACATGAAGTTTGACCTATTTCTTCTATCAATATATTTCATGATTCACAGCGTTTGGTACTGCTGTGGGTTCTGATGTACACCAGTTTATAGCAGTCGGGTGTAGCTGTGACATCCGGTGTAGAGGCCCTCGTATAAGGCTCTCCTCCCTAGCAATGTTGAGGTTCATTCCAACATGTCTGACTTCCAGCAAGCTACTGCTTCAACTAATAACCCCCCTCCATTTGAAGCTGCTGCACCGATAGAGCTTCATTCCAGCAAAGACGGAAAGATAACACACGTTAGCGTTTACTCATCTCGAGCACATATCACTCGACACTTCAAGTTCCCCATCAAGTTTGGCCATAATCAAGTTATAATTTCAGGTCTCTCTAATGTTCTTGACGACGCCAGTCTAAGGTATGTATGTTATTGCATATAACATCGACCATTGGTGACTGATACATTTTCCAGAGTGGAGGGTAAAGGCGCCGCTACAATTCAAGATGTCGCTATCTCTCGTGCCCCAGAATCTATAACAATTCCTAATCCCAGACTGGACGCGCTTGTACTGGAAAAGCATCGCAAGCAAGATGCCATCAAGCGAACAGAGAAGGCAATTGATACGCACTCGAAATATCTTTCAACTATAACCGCTATAAACGTCCGACATAACGATCTTCCAGCTATCATAAAATCCTACGATGAAGCTACCGCTGAACTAGATGACAATATGATTCAGCTCAGGAGCGAACTCGAGAAATTGGCGCAGGATATTACCAAGGAGCAGCTCTCCACGAACCCTAAGCGTCCCACGAAAATAGTGACAGTAGGCATCTTCGGGGAAACTGAAGGAGAACTTGTAGACCTTACTCTCCACTACGGTAAGTTTCAACTACCACAAATGGTCTTCGATATCTGACATTCAAACCATTTAGCTGTTCATTATGCCTCTTGGACTCCAGTCTATGATCTTCGAGTGGACACCAACACCAAAGATAAATGCATAAAGCTTGTATACAAGGCATCTATTACCCAGACGACTGGCGAGGTTCGTAATGTAAAACAATTCCCTCCTCATATGTTGATATTCTTTTTGAAAGGCATGGGAGGACGTACCCTTAACTCTTGAAACGACCCTGCCTTCCTTCGACATTAATCCTCCTTCTCTAACACCTTGGAAGTTATCGTTCCATACCCCTGGCCCACATGGTCTCGTGCGGTCTAGGGCTGCTCAAAGTTCCGACGATGATAAAAAGCTTTACGAAGATGAACCTCAAGCTCGAGGTAGATTAAGCAAGCATAAGGCGCCAATGCGACGTGCTGTAGCTACAGTAAAAAATAATCCTGGGCATACCCATGCGGTTACGACGTTTGAAGTACCAGGGCTCAAGACCATACCAAGCGACGACACGTCTCACAAAGTTACTATTGCGGAGTTGGAGCTCAATGGGGAGTTGAAGTGGGTTAGCATTCCTATGGTGGATGTTCGGATGCATTCAACAGTGAGTTCATGATTATAACTGTTCGTAAGAAAGTAGCTGACAGCGTCAATAGGCAGTAATTCAGAACAACTCTGAATACCCATTACTCAAGGGTGCTGCAAATATCTATGTCGATGGAAGTTTCGTTGCTCGCTCTGAGATCCCATATGTTAGCCCACGGGAGCGCTTTAACTGTACATTAGGGTATGTTTATTACGTGTCTGCTTTCGTTAGTTCATAGGCTCAATAAGTCAACAGCGTTGACCCGTCCATCCGCGTCGTTTACCATCCTCGTGACAAGATACGCTCTCAAACTGGATTCTACTCGAAATCAAACAATCACACCTTCACGCAGCGCATCTCTCTCGTCAACACTAAGTCCTGCGCCGTTGCCAATATAAAGGTGGTTGACCACATTCCTGTCTCGGAGGAGAGTACTATCACTGTGAAGCTTCTCTCTCCCGCTCTTTCACAAATTGACCTAGCCTCAGAGAAGAATAAAGTCGATATGAGTAAGAGCGTGGAAGTGGGCAGAGGAGTAGTTGCTCAATGGGAGCAAGACGACGACGACATTGATAAGCTAGGCACAGACGGGAAACTTAGTTGGGTTTTCAGCATCCCTGCCCAAGGCAAGGTAGACTTGATGCTTTCCTGGGAAGTTGTAGCCCCCGCCGATAAGTCTGTTAAGGGACTACAATGATTCAGGCTTGTTTGTGTAGCATTATGAAGTTCGTAATGGACAACTTTTCCTGGGTCAACATTCTTGTAGATGAAACGATTGGCATCCTAACCATGTATCAAATTATTCTTTGAATATATATAAGGCTAATTCTGGCTGTGATCTATATCGGAGTCTCGGTGACTTTGCTTCGTGAACTATTTTTCATTCTCCAACGATTGCCCGCTCTCAATGCTTTCCTCGGGGCAACTCGTGGCATTACACAATTCATTGCTACCGCAAAGCCAGATCCTTCTCTCTATTACAAGCTCTATTGACGAAACGGACCCATAAATCCGAGGTACCAACATCTACCCCCACGCACGGATAATCCCAATCTAGAGAAACCTCCTGCGCCTGACTATCCATGCGTCACTTTACATCGAAAGGCAGAAATAGGACCCTCGTTCCATTTATAGTACGCGACGAAGAGCAGAATCATCTGACATGCTGACCGCGTCTAGGGTTACAGAAGACGGATACCGATGATGTCGCGAAAATCATCCGCCCATTGGCGAGTAGCGACGAACTCTACAGTGATCATTAGCGTTGTTGCTTGCGTGTCATTGCCGAACAACCTCATTATAACTCACCTGATTCCCCGAGATTCAGGTAGATATGTAACGTAGGAGCAAAGTGTCGGGTACTTAAGCAGTCGTGTATGCATGAGAAACGTTGCGATACCACATCCTAACTATGGCACGAAAACTGTACGCTATTGGCCTCCTCGGACTCAGCGCCTTTGCCCGCGTTCGCGGACAGGCAGCACTCTATGCCCAATGTCAGTAATAATTTCAGTTATTTTGAAGGTTCTGTCCTGATTCAATGTACACAGGCGGTGGTACTGGGTGGTCTGGTGCAACAACTTGCGTGTCTGGAGCAGTCTGCACCAAATTGAATGACTGTCAGTCTTATTGATTTTTACACAGTACAGTGAAGTACTGACCATGATCTCACTTCTAGTCTACTCTCAATGTCTCCCGGGAGTTGCCTCTTCCACTGGTACATCCCCATCCAGCTCGTCTAGCGCACCCCAGCCTACGACAACTACCACACCACCAGCATCTGCTGGTTCCTTGAAGTTTACGGGCATCAACATCTCAGGATTTGACTTTGGCTGCAACAGCGACGGCGTACGCATCCATATTCTGTCAAAACATTTACATGTTATTAATCCTCTCCTCTCCCCATTTAGATGTGCACATCCAGCGCTGCTTGGCCCCCTCTGACCAAATACTACGGTGCTGATGGTGCTGGTCAGATGCAGCACTTCGTCGGCGACGACGGATTCAACATCTTCCGTCTCCCAGTCGGCTGGCAATTCCTCACCAACGACGTCCTCGGTGGTCCCCTCGACGAAGACAACTGGGCCGAATATAACGACCTCATTCAAGCATGCTTGGATACCGGTGCCTCGTGTATTGTCGACATTCACAACTACGCTAGGTGGAACGGTCAGATCATTGGCCAGGGTGGACCTACCAATGAGCAGTTTGCGTCAACATGGTCCGCAATTGCTGCAAAGTTGAAGGATCAGCCAAGGATTCTATTCGGAGTGTCAGTTCATGTGCAGATTCGTTATTATTTAAATACGTACTGATGAAAGGTTTTAGGATGAATGAGCCTCACGACGTTCCAGACATCAACGCGTGGGCAGCCTCCGTTCAGGCAGCTGTTACAGCCATCCGTAATGCTGGGTAAGTTCCATTCACCTATTGTGGGATCAAACTAACAAGAAAATAAAAGTGCCACCTCGCAGCTCATTCTTCTCCCAGGAAACAACTGGACCTCTGCTCAGACATTCGTGTCTAACGGATCCGGTCCCGCACTCATGAACGTCACCAACCCCGATGGAGGCACCACCGACCTCATCTTTGACGTGCACAAGTACCTCGACAGCGACAACTCGGGAACGCACCCGTAAGTCCTGCTATATATCCTATGGTAATTGTCTCGGGTATTAACACCTACATCGTAGCGACTGCACAACTAACAACATCGACGAGGCGTGGGCTCCTCTCGCTGACTGGCTGCGCTCTAACAAGCGTCAAGCCATCAACACCGAGACAGGAGGAGGAAACACCGCAACCTGCGTGCAGTTCCTCTGCGAGCAGATCGCATACCAGGCGCAGAACTCTGATGTATTCCTTGGATACGTCGGCTGGGCTGCTGGTAACTTTGACCCTAGTTATGTTCTTGGTGAGACTCCTACCAAGAGCGGCAGCACATGGACGGATACTCTGTTGGTGAGCAGTTGTCTTGCTCCTGTTGCTGGTGCACAGAAGTCATAAATCGGAATCGGATTGGAGTACATTATGTGACGAGTATTGTTTATTCCTGTAATAAAGAGATATATAACCTACATTATACATTTGTTTAACCCGAAAGCAACATATAGCTTTTGATGCTTCCCAACCTTGAGCACAAAGTTTGTGTCATGTCGATCCTGGTTGTCCTATGTAAGCTTGTTATGGGTATTACAGGTTAGACTCATAGATAGAGACTAGGAATGGGGGAATAACAATTGCCTGTAAGAAAGGGTAGGAATGGAATTGAAGTTGTTGAAGCCTGCCGTCTGCTGGAATCCTGGACGGTTATGAATCCTTGCATGAGATATAGGAGAATATCTAGTCCCAGTCGGTTACAGGTCCAAAAATCTCCCACCAAAGTTTTTCTTCTTCTTCGCCGAGTTTTGTCTTGCAGGGGAACAGCTGCGTGAAAGCTGCCGGAGATAACTTGGCAACGGCTTCGGGAGTTAGAGCAATGGCATTGCGTCGCGAATCACGGACCATTGGGAAGGGAATGGGCCCAGAGGGAATAGAGACAATTTCAGCCGCAACTGGCTTTCTTGCGGGACGCAGAGAACGTATTGAGCTAGGATTGGAGGTGGCTGGAGCAGGACCTGCAGACAAATATAGGACCGCTGACAGTGGAGAAACAAGATGGTAGAATTTACCTGAGGGAATGTCGCCGATCGCTGAACCATGTTGTGTTGGACCTTGCTGGCGAGCAATCCTGGTTTTCCTCCATGACGAACTCCAAAGCGTTTGCTGGGGAATGATACTACCCTTAGGAGAGTTTTCTGAAGCACAGTGAAGAAGAGTCAGAAGTTAGCACGCGCGTGGCTCGAATATTTTTACATACCTGAAGTGAGGCCGATACCTGGAATTGGTAGACCACTGGGGACAGTACGAGAACGAGTTTGAATGCGCGCATTGGCGCGAGATGGAACGTCGCTCCGGTTCACTATAACGTACCCTTCATCACTAAGCGCAGATTCTCCTTTCCGCGACACTACAGGGGCTTCCTTATGAGTGTTGCGAGTAGCAATCTTTCTAACCTTCTGCATGAGCTTGGATGAAGTAATTAAGTCTTGCGGTAGGACGATGAAAGATTGTACGTTTAAGGCGATTTCTCAACCAGGTGGGTTGTTAGCAAGAAGTAAACTTAGAGAAAAAGTGGAGTCGTCCGCGACTCCGTTGAATGGAGCAACTGAACGGTGAAATTGAATGGGCAAGGTGAGTCACCGTAACCACACTATTCATTCGGTGAAACCCCGGATGCTCACAGAGAGCTCAGACAACTCAGCTGGGGAAACTTGAGATCTTTAGCATAAGCAAGCGCATTTACGAGAAAGCGAAGACTCACCAAAAGCGGGACGCGGGAAGTCTTAGATTTAGTGCAGATACTCATACTTACAGCAAGTAATCTCATGATGAGGCCAAGATGAGCTTAAACCAAGCTTAAACACGATGTGGCTGTATTTACAGCACGCGTGTCGCTTCGCTCAAGCGCTCGCTAGCCACTCAAGCTTAACTTTCAAAATTTCAAGCCTCAACTGCACTTCTGAGTCTATTTGTAATTTTACTGTTTCCTCTTTTGATAATCATCCCTATTTACTTACAGCCTGAACTTATTTTAAAATAGCTTGACATTAAAGATTGGTAAATAATCAGAAATGCGGTATGCCAGAACTTGGTTGGAACATAATGATATACATTAGTATACTATCAACTGATTCCTCGCCGGGATAACACGAGAGTTACTCGAAAAATTATGATATTGTCTCACCACAGATAGTTAAAGCTACACGAAGGGAAAAAAGTTCAACAAATCATTGAAGCTGAAGTCTCATAACCTCCTTCATTTTATTAAGCCAAATTCTGATGTACTATTACTTATATAAGGTATTTCCAACCACTAGGAATGAGTCGTACCACCTCCTCAGCATCAATCCTTTCCTCTGGCAAATAACGAAATATTTTGTACAGCAGCCTCTGAAAAGCATTGACCTCTTCTGTGCTAAAATCACTCTCGTCTTCGATACCAATACCTACTGTCGGCACTATACGATTTATTGCTCGGCATACACCATTTTCCAAAAAATATTCCGCACGTTCAGCCCAGGCGTTCCACCATTTATCCGGAAGTTTTCCAAGAATCAAAACCATCTGCCGAACCAAAACCTTCTCTCGATTGTAATCTGATTCAAACGGAACAGCTTTCTTGTTCAGAATCATGTACAAAAGGACTCCAAGGGCCCAAATGTCCGTCGACGGGGCGGGAGAGATAATATCGTGGAAGATGATTTCAGGGGCTTGGAGTACGAGAGGCATATTGGATTTTAACGGCTTGTTGGATTGAAGATGTGGATTGTAGAGGGACGACTCTCCGAAATCACATATCTTGACGTGAGCGTTTGCAGAAGAAGATAGGCAAGTCTCTACAACGGGATATCTGTATCCTCCTTGAACTATCGTTGTAGGGCGGTGTATTGAAAGGGGAACTGGATCGTTATTATTCCAATATTTGATGGGGCTAATCGACGGTTCTCCATATATATGGTTCAGCTCCGTGTGGGATGCATTTTGGAGTTTGGGAGAGTAGAAAAGCACATTTCCAAGGTGTAGGTCTAGAGATAAATGTTTAAGAGCGTGGCGTATATAAGAATGTTCGAGATTGCCTACCGCCATGAATAATGCCGCACCTATGAAGATACGCAACACCAAGCGCAACCTGTGCTGCAACCTTTCTAGTTACATCCGATGGAAAATGGTTACAACCTTCTCCATAGAATTCTGTAACGTCCGCCTTCATATCTATACCCAGGAGTTCAGTAACAATACAATGGTGGATCCCGTTTGGTCCTTGAATCGTGAATGTATCGAATATGCGAATCACATAGTCCTTGCCAGGATGGAAATCCTGTTGCGCTTGCTGCTGCTGAAGGTGTCGCGAGATGAAAAGTTCAGATGAATCCACGGATGATTCAGCAGAAAGGACTTTCAGAGAAGCAAAACGTTTCAAACGCAGGTCTTCGATGAGCCATACCGTACTGTAGGCTCCGAAGCCAAGTTTATTGATGACGCAATAACGGTTGTTGAATGTATCGCCGAGGTTGATGGGATGAAACCCGCCTATGTAGTAGTGCTCTGCACTCTCGACCAGTCCCATGTGTAAGTGGTGGTTAGGGGAGTTGCTGAAAGTGGTTTCCAGTAGGCGTAGGTAGGGATGGAATCAAATGTGAGAGTGCCATTGTAGTTCAATTCAATGCGATTCTGCCAGACTCTAAGGGCACAGATCGGCTGGACGGCGACAAAGTTGAATGGACAGGACGGGTAAAGTTCTAAGAAGATGCAGGTCAGGCCTTCAGATTTCCCGAGTAAGAAATTCGAAGCTAAGAAGCCACCAGCCCGAGAGCTCAGAGCCAGAGAGAACGGAGAAGAAAGCCAGCATGTTATGTAGTAAAGCGAATAACTAAGAGTGGGTAGTAGTAATTCGCCATTAACGTGGGTACCAAAATGAGGACTGAGGCTGAGGATAAGCGCAAGATGAAGTTGAGCCTATGGTGGTAGTACGAGAAAGAGATGATCACGTGCCACCTTCTTGCTCGTTGAAACAATGAAATTAACGAAAACTTGTTTGAACTTTCGGATTCCCTCAAATTCAACCAATTGAACGTTCGACGCTCACGCCAGCAATAAAAGCTTGTCTTATTTCTATTTCTACGTGCACGATGGAAAATGCAGCCCATTTTACATTGACAGTGTCGGTGAAAATCGGTGGGATCTGAATTCGATCGTGAATAGACTCGATGACGACACTGCAGCGATCATATACCCCAGATGTTGTGGCTCCTTCCAATGTCCATTGCCACTGACCACAAACCATGGACTACTGCCTCGCCTGCCTAGGTCTCAAGAAGGATGCAGACGACGACGATACAGCTCCCCTCATCACAGAACACACAGACCCTCTTCCACCAGAATCCAAAAGCGACAAGTTCATTGACATCCTGGTCGCTCTCAATGCCGGCAAACTGCCATCCCAGGAGCAGCTCAACAGGATATTCCGCTATGTTTTGAAATCAGAGTTGCTGCATGACGATGTGAGTGCCAGAGTGGTTCCAGGGAAGGGCCCAACGAGCAGGATAGGCAGGAAAGTGATTAGGGATGCGAGGGAGGTCGTGCAGAGTATGCTGCAGCTTGGGATGGAGAAGAATGGTAAGTGCTCGTTATTCTTGTTTTGGTCATTAATGCTCATGTGCTGAGTGCAGATGATAATAAAATTCAAAATATCATCTACCAGCTCTCCCAGATAGAAGGCGTACCAATCAGCGTGGATATCAACACTTCGTCTTCCTCCGATGCTAGCCGTACAGTCCTTAATGCTGCAGAAGCAGGTGCATCGAAGCTCCGTGAGGAAGGTACAGTCGCATATAATCCCCCTCGCGCAAATTCCATCTAAAATCATCTTGCACAGCTCCAAGTGGAGGAGAAATCGCCTCCGACTCCGAAATCCTCCTCTCATGCATCAAAACCCTCCTCCGCTCCGCCCTCACATCGTCCGTATTCCGCCTTCTAATTATCGACACGCTCGATGTCGCACGCCAGCTGGTAGTGCACGCAGCTGTGGACGTCGGATCAGCAGCCGAAGTAGTCCGAGAGGCTGCCAAGGACGTCGAGAAGAAAGCGAGGTCAGAGAACGTTGAAATTGGCTTAAAAGGGATAAAGGACAAGGGGAAGGAAGTCGCGGGTGATGTTATTGATGGTGGTAGGAAGGTACGGGAGGAATGGGAAGGGACGACCGATGACCTTGAGAGAGAGATAAAGCAGAAGCTTGTCAAGCGCATACAAGGCGTAAGTGTTTTTCTCACCGATCCTCACTTTTTCGCTGCTTCTTATCATACATTATATTAACAAATATATCTTCCTTAGATGATGGTCCGCGCACAACGTGATCCTGCATCGCGACAGGCTCTCCATGCTGTCCTCCTACTTGTTCGTAAATACTCCGACATCGCGTCCAAGATGTCTGTAACAATTGCAGCCACCGCAGCGGATGCCGCATCTGCTGAACTCGAGAACTACCCGCCTCACCCGTATCCACCTACCTCTTCCGAGCCAATAATTAATATGGACGTCACCTCGTCTTCCCTCGATACAGCTCTGAAAGACATGAAGGTTTTCATTGAACGGCTTTCTAAGGGAAAGAGCATTAACCCTCTATGGAGCGCCTTTAAACAAGTCACTCAGGACATGTCTGAAATTCCAGCCGAAATTGTAGAGACAGTGGAAGAAAAGAGCGAAGAGAAGATGGCCGAAGTCCAAGAAACCGAGAAGGAACAAAAGTCGTCTGGCACCAATGATATCCTGGAAGCTCGTTCCCCTGGGACAGCAACGGAGAATAGGAAGAAGGGGAAGAAGAAAGGGAAGAAAACTCTGTTGACTAAGAGCCCCGCTAAGGAACCTGAGGCTCCGGAACCTTCAGCATGGGGGAACAACGTCCTCAGCTCGGAGATTGTCCAGCCAAGAGCTCACAATGGACCTGGTAGCCAGCCACGCGCACATAACGGGCCCGGAAGTGAACAGCCAAAAACGCCTAATACCTCGAAGCAGAAACCGCTCAACGACAATGACTTCCCTCCGTTGCCCAACCAGAAAGACGCCTCTGCCCCAGAGGAAGATGCTCGAAATGGCATAAATCCATATCGTGCGTACTTTACTGACGTTGGGACATATCTTGAGCGGGCGTTATCTGAACCAGGGTGGGCAGCCTCGGACAAGGGCGCAAATTCGCTCGAGCTTCTTGTAAACATGAGCTCAGATCTCCTGGATGTAACCGGAGAAGCAGTCGGCGAAGCTTTGGCGGAAATGACAGTCGAAGGCAGCGGGAACGCGAAAGACCAGGACCTCAACCTCAAACAGCGCTTCGGACGCGACATGCAAGCGCTCCTTAACGAGATCGACAAATTCGCAATGGCAGTAGAGTCCGACCGCGCTACGATGCAGTTCGTGAGGGCACTTGAGCGCCTCAGCGTTGATTTTAGCGAACTTGTATCGGAGGCACCTGCGGAGGGGAAGAAGAAGGCGCGAGCTGCTAGTATGCGCGGTGGGTTGCTCGGGTTCGGTACGACTTGGACTCAGTGGCTCTCATGGGGTCTTCCGAAGATTATACAGATGATTCCGCCGAATTGGATCCCGATTCCAACTATGGAAGTCAAGTCCCCCACTGTGGATGGTGCTTTGGATGCGCTGTGGTTGAGGAATAGTGCGAGTTGGAAAGGCGATGCAAATGCGGGGATAAAGGGCGAGCTTGTACCCGATCAGATTACGCTGAGGGATTGGACGGAGGTGCAGGTCGATATGCCTTCGGCTGACCCTCATGGCCGAAGTGAAAGAGTTATTCGCACCTCCTCGCGGATTCGGGCTCATATGGACGGTATTCGAGCGTCCGTCCGGGGCGTGGGGTATTACTTCAGGTACAAAGGTAGTCTTTTGGATTACGAAGACGAGGGTATCCTGAGTGTTAACCTTGGGACTAGGTCGAGAAGGGGCGTAGGGCTGGACATTGAGCTCGAAGTGGACAGCTCGACGGAGTCGTTGGAGAATGCCTGGCATTCCGACCGGGTGATTCCACAGATCGTTCTTGAGGGGGAGGCAATGATAGATGACTCCGACGATTGGTCGCCGAATATCGACGTGCAGCGCACCGTCGCCTCGTCATCGGCTGCTCTCGGAAATGGAGGTACCAGACAAGTTCCTGTTTCGCAAACATCTCTCGGGCCTGCTCTCCAAGAACCTGTTGAACCCCTGTTCCGCGTTATTAATGTTAAACTTGATCTTGATGGGATGGGTATCCATCTTGATCAGAGTAAACATTGGATTCTGAATAAACTTCTCATGCAGCCTATCGGCGTACCTGCTCTGGCACATATCATGCGTACGGCTGCCGAAGAGAAAATCCGAAGCGGCCTTGGATGGTTTGCGGTCGGTGTGGGACGACTATTGGCGGAAAGCAAAGAGCGGAAGAGACAGAGAACGGTAGCTCAGCGCGATTCTATCAAGCATCGCGAGCCGATATGGGACATGGCGCAAATAGAGGATGAAATCGAGGATGAGACTACTACTGACCTGATATCTGATTGGTGGAGTGCTCTGGTCGAAAAGGGACCCGAGGCATTTGGGTACGATAAGGCAGACGAAGAGGATGTGGACACCGTCACCAATCTTGAAACTACTAGCAAGGGGGTGATCTATACATCGGTGACTACCACTCAACAACCCGGTCCTGGTCCCGTTATGAATTCCATTGTTTCGCCGGAGGAGATGGAGACGTTCGATCTCACTCAGGAGGGTTATACATCTCGTCGTCTGTCTCCCGAAGAAATGGGTAGAATGCAGCACGAGGAAGAAACGGTGGTAGCCGTTGGTACCGGCGCTCAGTTATTCCCCGGAAAGATCGGCCCGTCTGGTCAAAGTAACGGCGAGGAATCCGAGCCACCGTTGTCCGACCGCGTTATAGACGCGGTCAAGGCCGGCGCTGAGGGGATAACGAAGGGCGTTGATGACGCTAAGGCCAAGATACAGAATGGCGCTGAAGGATTACAGAGAGCCAAGGATAGGAAAGATATCAGAAAGCGAGTGGAATTGTCCCGAGATGGCTGGAGAAGTCCCGTGTTTGACCTGGAGTGGGTTTCGATAGTGAGATAAATGACGATTAACATCCTGTAGTTTTATAATTATTGTACTCATATATTCATTCGCCAGCAAATATTGAGTTTGTAATATCAGACAAACAGTTCAATATTCATAGCATAAGTGTTATGCGACATATCACCACTTTCCAATGTCCATACGCTATTTACACGAATAATCTGGCTGCACTGCTTGGCGCTTTCTGTGAAAACTGTTAAATTAAAAGCAGTAAACAGCACAGGAGATCTCTCTCTCTCACCTTATCCATTGCAACGAAGGTCATTGCCATCTGCAACGGTGTAGTTGATAGCGAAGTTCCTGCCCTTTGCATTCTCCACGTTGTAGTTGGAAAGCTGCTTGGATCGGGATACTTACTCTCCAACAAATGAATGCTAATTAGTGTTCATTACGAATCATTGCTACAAAAAGTGGCTTTACCAACAATCCTCAACATACTTATCATCATTTAGAAGCACAATTGTTATACAATTATTTTCCACACACTTTACAAATGACACATGGTAGTACCGTTATAACAAGAATTTGAGTTGCTACTTAATCACAGTGACGCAATGCAGTGGGCGTACTGTACTATACATAAAATATCTTTTAAGTCAGAACGGAAGGCTGTACTAGAAACAATCTCGTACCTTATCCAATGATCACGTTGCATTGAAGATCGTTCCCCTCAGCTACAGTGTAGGTAACAGCGAAGTTCCTGCCCTTCGCATTCTTCACGTTGTAGCTGACAAGCTGCCTCTCGCGAGCTTGCTCGCGCTCCTTGACACTGTAGTACTCCGGGTTGATGACAACACCGGTCTGCTCGTTGCTCAAGTTGGTGACGATGTCTCCCCACCTCTTGTAGTTATGAACACCAACGGCGACAATGAAGTTCTCGCCATTGTCGGCTACGAAGCGGAGAGTACCAGAGGTGCCACTGCCTCCCATATTGAGGACGTGCTGGCCGTTGACTTCGTCCCAGGTGCCACCATTGGCGTACTTCCAGACGGTCTTTTCGACGACACGGAAGAAGGTGTTGGGGTTGGTTTGGAAAACACGGACGGTGATTTTGTAAGACATTCTAACTGAGCGGTAAGAAAAATGCGGTAATATATGAGCTAGTATGTATATCATACCTTGATTGTTGTTAGCTGGAGTTGCGAGTCTGAAATAAATTCAGTCAGCGTCGGAAATACCAAGAAAAGGAGAAGGCACCCACTGAGATGAAGAAAGAGATGAACTGAGATTCTGAGGACCCTCTTGCTCGTTCATACCATCCTTTATAGCTGTGAGGATGCTCCTCACTCGTCCATGTTGAGAATGTGTAACTTTACCATTGGAGATTCTGAGTTCTAGAATTTGGAGAAGGTGACAACGTGAATTTCGAAGTCGCCGCAATGACCCCAATCTGACCATCATCGTCAGCATCACAACGAAATCTTGACAGCCAAATTGTTTGACCCCAGTCACGGAATAATTATCCACCCGAAAACCCGCCAATCGTGTTTGACTCGTGTAAGTAAACAGAACAAAGAACTTGAGGGAACGGGCTCTGGATCTCAGTGTACTTACTTTACGTATGATCTAATTATTACTTCCCCGCATTATGGATTAATGGGGTGCCACAAGGGCTTCTTGAAGTCTATTAAGCAGATCAATCACATGTGTTCCTTAACCATTAATACGGTGCCTTATATCCCTGATTGACGATGTTGGAATGGATTCTTTGGTTTTGGGGAGTTTTAGGGCTACATGCCGTTGGATCTTTCGATACTAGAGTCTCGCATTGTCGAGTTGGTGAGGAGCAGTATTCAACCTGGTTATGTACTTACTTAGACATCCATACAGATTCCGTGCCGAGTAGAATGTAAAATGTTCGACCGAGGCAGTGTATTTCGACGAATGTGCATAGTACTTGTAACATCGTATCTGTCGTCGAGAGTTAACGTTGACACGTAAAGTACAAACCTGAAAGAAATCTAACTAACTGCCAGGTTTCTAAGAAGGTGGATCCATATACGTAGATAGTGCCGGAGCATAGTCCAAGCCGCAGACTTTGTCATGTTGACAACCAATAATGCAAAGTCTGAAGATAATGTAAGATGCACTCATAACTCAAGTCAGTAGCAGGAGTGGTAAGTGCCATACCGTCGGCGACACATAAAGTTCAAACGAAAGAAACTTAGCGTTATGGTTATGTGAGTCCAGATGACTGCGCCATTGGTGTGGGCATTCGAAGCAATGTATGTATGGTCAATGAGTTCCAAGCTTCCAATGTGTGGTGACGGTGATTGTACAAGTTATTTCAAGTTGAATTTGATTTCCGAAGATCTGACCAAGTTACTTTGTTCCCACGTACGAAATTTGTAACTTGAGTTACAACCACGTTTGATCATTCTAATATTCAACGTTTTCAACTTCGAGAAACGTTCGAGTCAATAGAGCCGTGTAATCTATTCGCGGAATGGCTTGGAGATACTTAGGTGCGACAGCTTTTCTACATGGTTTCTACAGGTTTTTTACATCTGTTGTGGGCTGGAATCGGAAGAACTAGGAAGGCACCCAGCAATACGAACCAAATACGAACGTATATAATTCTAGGTGTTTGACAGTGGTTAGTAGGAGTTGTGGGGTTGGGAGTAGATTATGGTGTACTGGTACTTAGATCCGTTGACTTCTTTGCCAACCACTGGTCCTGATTACGGTACATACTACAGGCCATGTGTTGTACATGTAAACAGTTTACCGTATACTCTAGATCTCAAGGACTCATGGGCACCTTGTTGTTCTTTCAAAACAATAGGTTGCTTCGAACTTATGTCAGACAGGTGGGAGCGAACAGGAGCTCAATTCTGCGATTTTGATTGGCTTCGAGTTACGGCGGGGAATCTTTGTGTCACTCTGCTACTCAGTATATTTCTACACCATATGATCAAGTGATCAAATTCAAGGCAGATGTAAAATTTGGGGGTCGGATGGAACAAGGTTCTCGGATGTTGCCCTGATCCCCTAAATCTGCGCTTCGCAGAATTTGCGAAGACTAAAGTTCTACTTACAACTTCATCAGGCCGAAGCGTGTGAGCGCATATCGTTAGTTATAGCATAAAGATTCAACAAACGGAGAAGTTGAAATTCTTACAGCCATATACTGACGGTCTATTGTTATTTTGAGTCTCACATCATGCTCAGAGCTGTTGAAGAATATGCGCTATTTTCGCTTGTGTGAGTCTAGACTTCGCAACAGAGTCTGTAGGAGAGGTGTCTTGTTTCATTTACATTGATATACTGGTACCCCAAAGTCTGTATTCACATCTTAATGTCCGCTTCCTCACCATGGAAGTTGCAACGGAGTAGGTAAATTCTTTCCAAGGACTCGCTCCGCTTCTCCAATGTCCCTGCGAAGACAATTTATCAAGGAACCTCCAAATGTCAAAATATGGAATATACCGTGGTCCTCTGGGAGCCCAAAATGTCCCAGTTTTTTCGTGTGTAATCGTTGCGATAAAATCAATGGTTGATCTCGCAGCAATGCTAGGCTCAACAGCTAAACGAATCATTAAGAAATAAGCTGTACTAAGGGTACGAAGCATCGCACCTCCTCCCGAGTCGTAAAATTGGTCGAATCCAACACCCTTTGTCATATCTGTTCTCATAAATCCCGGCTAACGTAGCGACATGATTAGTGAATATTTCATAGGACATATGCATCAAAACTGACATGAATCATGGTCACGGTAACCCCTTTGTCGTAAAAATCGTTGGATAAAAGTTTACCGACCATATTTTCGGCAGCTTTGCTTCCATGGTGGGCATAGTTTCCACCTCCTTCCTCTTTAGTTCTTAGAGATATCGAACCACCTTCGGTTGTAATCAAAATGAATTTTGAAGGTGATGCCAGCAAATTGGCCTTCAGTCTTTGTATACAGCTATAAGCTGTTATACGAGTGGAAGAAGAATATTTTGTCTCACAGATGATGTGCAATGAAAACTGGTGCGATCGCTACAACCTTGTACATCTCCACTTCATCCGAAAAGTTCGGATTGTCGAGTGTCTATATTTGTTCAATCATTGCTATACACCAAAAATCGAGTTAAAGCTGTCAAGAAATACCTCTTTCTTGAATACACCTGCATTAAATATCACCAGATCCAGTTTAGTATCTTTAAGCTCGGCTACTATCTTTGCTCCTGCATCTTCTTGCGCTAAATCTACTTCTGGTATTACCTTAATACCATCTGGAAGTTTGGATTTTGAGACTGAAGAACGTGTTGTGGCGAAGACATTATGCCCATCTTGTAATAACGTCTTCGCCAGTTCAAATCCTAGGTCACGGGAAGCACCAATAACAAGTGAAGTGGAGGGCATTAGTTGTACAGTCAGTATCAAGAAGAACGTTTCAGCTTGCCTGACGATGAAATACTTTATCATCCTTGACGTCATATGGCGCCATAACTTAACCGCTTGTACTAAGCTACTGTACGTAAACGTTATTGCGGGTTAGAGTCTGTCTGATAACGGGAGGAAGCTAGGAATGTGGTATTTCATGTAATCTATGATGTTTAAATAAGCTGAGAAACCTCATATTTACTCTCCACAACCTCCTTTAGTTTCTGAGAGCGATATTCTATATGACATGTAAAGGGTCTGGGATGACAAAACATTGAGAATGGCATGTGCTAACTGGAATCAAAAGCAAATGAATGAATTGAACGAAGAGACGGTCTGTAATACCCTATCTTCAGATATAATACAGTAATAGGTACTACCCTCTCTCATCGAGATTAGCCTGAGACAAAAGACAGTCTTGTACTATCCCTGCAGCCCAGTGTAAAAGAAGAGACAGTAAAAGTCATGCGAGAATTTGGATAGGTATAACAAAAAAGAAAGTGGTACCCTTTGAAGTCTCTAAGTTAATGCAAGTTCATGCAGCTGACAGACACGACAATGCGAACTCTCATACGTATTCAATAAATCTTTCTGGGTCACCAATTAACTTCGCTGACAATCTGTAGAAAAAGTGTTGTTCAATGAAAAATGAGTCGTCATATATTTATTGGAAGGCCTCACTTCAAGTTTTCAGTCTCTTGGATATCGATGTTCCCGTAGTGATGTGCATTCACATACTTTTGGTCCGATAAAAGAGTTGAACAACCTTCGAAATTCTTTGAAACGCACATTTGGGGGCTAGAGCAATATCCGAGACCCTTGTCCTATCCCACCCTGGTTGGATTTACACCTGCGTTGGTCATGTGGTGTAGGAATACAACAGATACTTAGACATACAGCTCCCTCGCCATAACTGTTCTAGGCCGATCAGAATATCTCACGCCTACCATGAGAGTTGTCAACGGTTGTAAATGATGTGTGCATAGGAAAGAAAAGACTCGCCTCATCCATCCACGAGATCCGAAGCGACTTGGTACGAAAAAAGAATAAGGTTCGGGGTCTGTAGTATTCCGATGTACACCACATCGCCTTCACAAATCGCGTCCGATTACA
The DNA here is from genome assembly GCA_025738555.1 of Cyathus striatus. Lineage (NCBI taxonomy): Eukaryota > Fungi > Basidiomycota > Agaricomycetes > Agaricales > Nidulariaceae > Cyathus > Cyathus striatus. The sequence goes on along the minus strand of JAOVFP010000016.1, from coordinate 2,583,590 downwards.
TTAAGTACTGGTAAAGAAGCAGACGGAGCTCCCTGGCAGCACACCGTAAATCTTTCTCCACTCTCAAGCCATTGTCGGTCATTTGGTAGGTGATTGATATACACTTCCTATGATTGGCAGGCCCTGCGGACCCAGAGGTTGCCTCAGTTCACGAAGCTCTGAGATCTGATCCTTGAAGCACTAAGCTGAACTAACCCACCAAAGATTCCACATGATGACGAAAACAGGAAGGAAGACATAAAAAAAGAGGGCCTGAAAAGTGGTGAAATCAAACGGTGTCTCTGAGATGCTCCATTTCAAACGGTCGTGGCGCGTGACTAGGTAGTGACTAGTGACTCGTGAGAAGTTCATGAGAAGTGAAATTTTGAAAACGAAGCGTAGGTTTCAATTTGACTTCAATGAGTTCGTACCACTTGCCTACCACTGTCCTTCCATGAAATACTTGCAGATATTATGAATATAACGTTAAGTCGGTGTTACACCTGTATTGTCAGAACTTATTATGCGTTCTGTATGCATTTCCAGTACCGTCTCTAAGATCTGAGACTTTATTCATGTTTGCTACTACTTAAGTGAGTTACTTCGCTCGAACACTTTTCTAGGCAGAAGCATGAATGTACCTCATGTGACATTTCCATTAACATATACCTCCCATGCAATTGCCTTGTAAGCAGGCAGGCCAACCCGTGCTCTTGAGATGCACATATTCCGGGGTGGCCCCTAGAATTGATGACAGTAGTACCTCCTCAAAATTTCCATCATGATCTCCACCTTAGCCACACACGGGTCACCACTGCTACTATTAGCTATCACCGGAACAATGGACTGGATCAAGAAGGGACTTCATGGGTTTGGGTACCATCGACTCAGGTACGTCGTGGTTACATACCTCATACTTAGTGTGGGGTAGTAAGGCCTAATTCTGGTATGGTATTTACGCCACAAAGATGCGTTGTCAGACGGATGTTTTGCGGATGTTTATCCAAAACTGATCTCGGGGAGCAACCAATTGAATTCGCTCGAGTAGCTCGAGTGGGGAGCTGTGGAGAGAAGTCAAGCAAGCTGGCTGCCAGGACTTCATGAAGCTGGCGATGACCCTCGAATTCGGTGCGGCGCCGGCTTTGTTCTGTCACGCCGTCATCTATGCCTTCTAGAAATCAAGTTAACCTCCTAAGGGCACGCACAGGTAACTTCTCGATTAGGCTTCTGCAAGAGCATTTAGATATAAAAGAGATCCAGGATGGACGAAAGTATCCTCATCATCTCACTTTATTCACTTCAGTGGGTGGCCCTCTGCTTTTTGCAATAGTATCTTCGACGCTGATTATTTCTTGCAGCCTACTCGCAACTTCAACTAACAGACTAACAGTCGAGGTAAGTATTCATTTACTTCCTCATACATATATTACTTACCGAAATCTTAGAATGTCTTACAAAATTACTGTCCGTGTTTTCCAAACCAACCCCGACACCTTCTTCCGTGTCGTTGAAAAGACCGTCTGGAAATATGCCAATGGTGGCACCTGGGACGAAGTCAACGGCCAGCACGTCCTCAATATGGGAGGCAGTGGCACCTCTGGTACTCTCCGCTTCGTAGCCGACAACGGCGAGAACTTCATCGTCGCCGTCGGTGTTCACAACTACAAGAGGTGGGGCGACATCGTCACCAACTTGAGCAACGAGCAGACCGGTGTTGTCATCAACCCGGAGTACTACAGTGTCAAGGAGCGCGAGCAAGCTCGCGAGAGGCAGCTTGTCAGCTACAACGTGAAGAATGCGAAGGGCAGGAACTTCGCTGTTACCTACACTGTAGCTGAGGGCAATGATCTTCAATGCAACGTGATCATTGGATAAGGTAGAAAGATTACATATGATATTATCTGTTGCATGTACTCAAAATTTTCGCAGCACCCCAATTAAGAATCCAACAATGCAGTTAATTTTTGTAGTCGTGTATATTCCTTGTGTGCAACTTGTAGTATGAAACATGGAGAAATAAATTGTATAACGCTTTTGGTGCTGAATGCTGAATTGTCAAGTTCTTGAGATAATAAAATTAGCACTTTGTTGGTAAACGGCTCGTAAGTACATGAGTACAGACAGACTAGTGTGATGTGCAATCGCGTCTATGCGGCCTTCGGTGGACATACAATAGTATCGAAGCCGCGAGGTTGGAAACGAGTCCGTTGTCTGAATCTTATCATCCTAACAGATTGTACCCCTGCTAGCGGACACCGGCGAAAACTTTATCGTCGCCCGCGGTCTTCGCGGGTACAAAAGATGGCGAGATATCGTCATCAACCCGGAGTACTGCAAAGTTAGGAGCTCGAGAAAGATCGAGTGGTAGCTTCTGAACTAGACCGCGGGAGGTGAAAAAGGAATAAACTTCACCATTAACTATAATGTTCACTGTAGTGTTATGTGATCAGTGGATAGGTAGCATTTCTCTATTTAATCCGTTGACATAAATCTGTGTTCGGTGACTCGTTATACTGATTCCACTCGGAATATCAACCAACTTGTCGTTGAGTACGGTCTTCAGTGTATAGTATAGGAATATAGCATATACTATGTTTTCCGACTGGGACCATGAGACGTGGTACGACTCTTATGGTACACAAAAGGATGAGGGTTGGGGTCTGACTCGGTTGAAGTAAGTGCATCACATCGCCTTCTCTTCAATTTCCAATCTAGATTATCGGTGAAGTTTGAAAAATCTGAAGCAGGCCTGAGTCTCAAGTCAGCCTTAGACTTCATCGTGCCTAATGGGATCATACAATATAATATCTAATATTGAAGTTCATGATGCTGGCAGGGGGTCGTTGGAGATCTCATGTGGTAGTCTTTCCTGGACCCTGGTCTTTCCTGTAATTTGAGGCTTCAGCTTTACTTCAATTTCCTGTAACCTAGAAGGTTGCATTAATCTTCTGCTACAAAATCTACAGTAACAAAGCGTAGAAGAAGTAACAAGCATAAAAAAATCGATGAAACCGTTGTTTTAACCAAGCAAAAACTAAGTCAAAAAAAAGTGGCTGACCGTGGGAATGAGGTGACAAATACTATTAAGGTTCCAAAATCAAATTCAACCTCAAAACTTTTGGCCCTTCATCGAGTTCTTCCACCCAGTGAGTTCCACAACAGATTAATTCTATCACTATTTTCTCTCCAAACTCAACGAGAATCTTATATGAATAAGGATACCTGTTTAACCTGAATTGCTTGGCTCCGTGGATCCAGGGGACTTCAGCAAGGTTTCAGCCTATACTCTGCCTTTATACTCTGCAACCGAAACTTCAACCGGACACGGAAGCGTGAATACCATACTCTGTTCGATGTATACAATAAATCTCTAGGGTGGAATGTTTCTTAGGTTGCTCAGGTCGCTCAGGTTGAGGTATTCCTGTGTACATGACTGGTGTGCAGCTGAGTCGGATGATGCAGATCGACAGCAAGCACTAGTAAGTACTAAATACCGGTTACTATGTTTCAATTAGATGCTTCATAAAGCATGCCACATACTTCTAAATGTCTCCGCTCGATTGCCTAACTAGAGGCCCAACGACCGTATTAATGCTGTAGGAATGCATGTGCGTAAATTAAGGGACTGGAGTGCGCTTCTTCCGAATCTTCCATTACCGATCAATGAACTTTGTTACTCTCTGCATCACTAGAGTGAGTGCTTTCTCCATCAAATAATTATTCCAAGCTTGAAAAGGAACAGTACAAACTCAAGCGGCTGGAGTGTGGAGGGAAGCCAGGCATGCTGACTGTCAGCATTTCCTGAAATTGTGGTGACCATCCGATTAGGTGTGGTAACTTTGGGCACGCTGTCGTATACTCTGGTTCTACGAATATCTGGTGATCAAGTGATACGTCTTGGTGCAAGTGCAAGCAACTTCTTCATCGGTCTGAGGCCTGAGTGTATAGCTATAAAGAGTGCTTAAGAAAATGCAGAGTCTTCAGTCTGTGTCTTTCTTCACTTCAATTAGTGCCCTGTTCTATCTACGAGGTGATCTTATCGATCCCAACGAACGGAAACCAAGGCAATGTAAGTTAGCATTTCTGTATACATTATATGTCATATTTTACTTACCATACCTTCAGAATGAGTTACAAAATAAGCGTCCATGTTTTCCAGACCAACCCCAACGCCTACTTTCGCGTCGTCGAGAAAACTGTCTGGAAGTTAGAACTATGCCAATGGCGGTGCCTGGGATGCAGTCAACGATGAATATGTCCTCACTATGGGCGGTAGTGGTACCTCTGGTACGCTTCGCTTCTTGGTCGATAATGGCGAGAACTGCATCGTCGCGTTGATGTTCACAACTACAAGAGGTGGGGCGACATTGTCACCAGCTTGAGCAACGATCAGACTGGTGTTATCATCAATGGCGAGTATTACAATGTCAAGGAGCGTGAGCAAGCTCGCGAGATTGTGTTTCAAAATAGCATAGGGTACTTATTTGAATCCCATGATGAAAAATAATTTTAAAAAGCAAAGGTGCTACCAGGGTTCGAACCTGGGTTCCAGGAAATCAATGATAAATCAAAATCCTGAGTGATAACCACTACACTATAGCACCATAAATATCATTTTCAACCATCGCTATACCAGTTATAATACTACTTCGAAAGAATATGGCCAAGTTACAGTGTACACCACGCATCTACGGACCAAATCTCAAGTTAGTATCTTATACCCTTTCACCACGCAAGCAAGTAGTTTATTCATGTTCCCCATTCACGCGGTTTCTCAAACCTACTATATCGGAGCCTCGACCCCTATCGTATCTTTGAAACTATCATCCTCGTGTCCATCGACAAGATAATCTCGAACACCACCACCCTCTCGCTACCCTCAAGAAAGTCGTAGAACATGACCGACGCGTCCCATGTACACCTAACTGTATACTTCCCAGCACGTCCCTCGACTTCTTCTACCTGAGGTACATTCCAGGCTGCAAAGAGGCCAAGATTAGAGTTGATCGCAGTACATACGAAAAGCGGAAGCAGATGGTGATGATCTATCCGAATGGGATTGTTGTATTGTCGTCATACCCGTATAATGGAGTATAAAGCATCTCTGCATCGAACTGGCAGACATAACAAAGACACTGCGAAAGCCCCCACTTCATACTCTAAACTACTCTCCACAAGATGTCCCTTTCACGACACAGTTTGCCTCTCTCCCTACTCAGATGATTCGCGTATACTGAATTGCTACTTAATTTTACAGTTAACGCAGAAGATGTAATCGCAAAAGCCAAAGAGCACCCACACCGCAAACTCGCGTCACACACCCGCGGGCACCATTCCTGGCGGCGCGATGAAGATGGGGCGCAAGCAACGAAGTACACCATTCCCAAAGTTGGAATACCCTCCCGATCGGCGTATCAGCTCCTCCATGACGAAACAGCGCTGGATGGAAACCCGCTCCTGAACCTCGCATCGTACGTATCATTATATTCGAGGTATAGAAACGTATTAACCGCGACGATACCTCAGATTCGTACATACATGGATGCCAGACGACGCCAACAAACTGATCATAGAAAACATGAACAAAAACATCGTCGACTTAGACGAGTACCCCGCCGCATCTCTCATCCATAATCGCTGCATCTCCATGTGTACGTCATATACCCCCTTTCTTCCTTCATCCCAACTAACCAAACATGATAGTGGCTGACCTATGGAATGCCCCGAAAGATGCTAAAGCAATCGGAACAGCCACCGCCGGATCGTCAGAGGCAATCATGCTCGGTGGGCTGGCGATGAAAAAGCGCTGGCAGGAAGCGCGCAAGGCAGCTGGAAAAGACCACTTCCACCCTAACATCGTCTTTGGCGCCAACGCGCAAGTCGCACTCGAGAAATTCGCGAGGTACTTTGATGTAGAGACGCGCTTGGTCCCTGTGAATGCACAGAATGGGTACAGTATGCACCCTTCCGATGCGTTGCAGTACATCGATGAGAATACGATTGGGGTTATTGTTATCCTTGGGAGCACTTATACTGGGCACTTCGAGAATGTCAAGTTGATGAGTGATTTGTGTACGTATTCGGGTTTCGTCGATGTTCTTGAAACTCATGGAGTTTCGTAGTGGACGACCTTCAAAATCGCACGGGGCTCGATATTCCTATCCATGTCGACGCTGCTTCTGGGGGTTTCATCGCTCCGTTTGTGTACCCGTCCTTGAAATGGAGCTTTGATGTACCTCGTGTGGTATCAATAAACACCTCCGGCCACAAGTTCGGGTTGGTCTATCCAGGACTGGGATGGATCATCTGGAGAGACGAGAAGTTCCTGCACAAGGACTTAGTATTCGAACTTCGTAAGTCAAGTCAACATACATGAGGTTGTGGACTAACCATCCTCGCAGATTACCTCGGAAGCACAGAATACACCTTTACTCTGTAAGATCCTTCTCATCCCATCCCATATCTTCTAATAAACACCCCACAGAAACTTCTCCAAACCCGCCTCCCCCGTTATCGCACAAATGTTCAACTTCCTCAACCTTGGGTTCGACGGGTACAAATCCATCGCCACCAAAGATCTACGCAACGCACGCATGCTCTCCCGTGCGCTCGAGCACACACACTTCACCGTTCTCAGCAACATTCACCGACCTGTAGAACATTCTGCTGTAGCTGATGTGAAGCATCTGGTGAAGGACGTGGATAATCCCGAGTTGTATAAGGCTGGGTTGCCAGTTGTTTCATTTAAGCTTTCGGACGAGTTTAAGAAGGAGTATCCACATGTACAGCAGGCGTGGATTCAGTCGATGTTAAGAACGAAGGGATGGGTTGTGCCGAATTATAATGTGCGGTTGTCGTTTTTAATCCTTACGCGAGACTGAAGATTGTTGTAGGCGCCGAAAGGCGAAGAGAAGACGGAGATTCTGCGTGTTGTTGGTAAGTGCTTCCTACGTATTTCTCCAATACTTTAACTCACCTTTGTTCATAGTTCGTGAAACACTCACAGAAGACCTAACTGAGCGCCTTATCGTCGACATCCTCGAGATTACAGAATCGCTTATGGGTACGTCCTCTTCACTGCGTATCAACACTGTCGTCTAACAATAATTTTATAGGCCCCGACACGATGATGAACGTGACTGGAAGCGGGATCCACCAACCCGACCAGGAAACCGCCCGACCTGTTAAAGAGAACTTTAGTAACGGGAAAAGGGGGAAGAAGCAACAAGTTGGATTCTCGAGACAGTGTTAATGCGCTATCTTGTCGCCGTAGCCTGATAATATCCCCTGTACTTGTACGCTTGGACTTTTTCTTTTTGGTGGGGTATTGTTTTCGACTGTTTTGAGATTGGGTTGGCACGGTGTTTGAGATCAGCAATGTATTACTTAAATACCTGGTCATTGAAAAACATCTCTTGAATGCTTAGAACTAAATCCTCCGTGCCTTTGAACACTCTCGGCCCTTAGAGTGGTGCTGATGACAACTGCTTATTTTCTAATCCGCAGCTAAGTATGGTTTCATTTGGAGCAGAACACAACAACAGTTTATGAAGTATAAAAAGAAATCAACAAATTCGATCGCTGGCGGGTACGTTCACGTGACAGGGAAAGTGATCGGGATCGGGTAGTGTATTCCCCGCAATTGCGCCATCCGCTGCCATCCGTGCACCTTACAATTGCCTTACAAAGCTGCTCAGTGCTATATCTCGCGTGCTGATAATAATTCCGTCCAATATATAATTCATACCCATAATCTTTTTGCCATGCTCCCACGTATTAAAGCTCTCTTCTTTGCTACCAACGTTATTGACCCTTCTGCCTTTAGAGCCATGTCGTCTTGTAAGTCTCCCCCCACTTCCTTCTACCCACCTTATCTCAACTACGTAGTCTGACACCATAAAGCTACTAGCCAACCACAAATTGCCACCTTCGCTGCAGGATGCTTCTGGGGCGTCGAGCACATCTTCTTGAAGCACTATCCTCCCGCACAGAACAAGGGCATCTTGAAAACGGATGTTGGATATACCGGTGGAAATCCGCTCGTTACTAATCCGGATTATAAGCTTGTGTGCAGTGGAGCGACGGACCATGCTGAGGCCGTGAGGATAGAGTTCGATCCTAGCATTGTGAGCTATGCTGAGCTCGTTGGTGCGTTATCTTTCTTTCCCCCCCCCTTTCAACCGCTGTCATACTAACTTGATCACCTGGGGGATGTAGAATTCTTCTACCGCACACATGATCCAACTACTGTGAATCGCCAGGGAGCAGATACCGGCACGCGTAAGCCACATTTCCTGTCTTTCCTTATTCAACTCCTAACTAATAACTAACTGTCTAATAGAATACCGCTCCGCAATATTCACGCACTCCCCCGACCAAGTTGAAGCAGCAAAGCGCGTAACAGAGGAAGTTCAAGCGAAGCACTTTACACCCAAAGACAAGAAGATCGTCACCGAAATCGTAGAAGCCGGCCCGTGGTGGAACGCAGAGGATTACCACCAGTTGTATCTTTTCAAGAATCCTTCGGGATACCAGTGTCCCACTCACAAGCTACACTGGTAGATGCTTTTGTTAGGTTATTTTGCTCTTTATTAGATAGGATTTCTTTTCATTTTAGGATCTCTTTGTATTCGTGTATTCTATCCTTGTAGCCCTTCATTTTGTTCGCATACATAATAATCATACAATTCTTAATACCTTTAAATTTTCTACTCGAACATATTTAAAGGAAAGCCTAACAATTCACATTGGTCTACTTCCTGGAATGTTGAGTCGCTCATTGGTATATCAAGAATCCTCAACGGCTTCGCATTCACATTCCGTTCCGTAACTGCTTCCCATGTCCCAACCTTCCTCAGCACCTCCGTTGTATTGCTAAATCCACGCGCGTTAAGGAAAGCTGGATCCGGATTGGGATCAAACGTCCTCGCAAATGAAGCCCACATGTCTGTAATAACTTGCGACATGACCAGATCGTTCTCATCACGGAATGGAGCATTACTCTGTCCTAATGTCCCTAGCGTATAAAAGAGCTCTCCAGAGTGACATCTATGAAGTAGTCAGTATAGGATTAAGTTTAAACATAGCAAAATGCATACCGGAAATAAGGCAACCGCGGATCACCGAACGGAAAATCTACCGTTGCCGCAGGTCGGCACACACCCGGAATCGGCTCAAACCCTCCGTAGCTCTTATCGAACTGGTACGCGAAAATGTTCTTGAACACACCATGTTTCGCTGCAGCTGAGATGGTCGCCTGGTCCACGCATCGGAACTCACCGTCCGTCCCGACACGGCTGGATATGTTGAATATGTTGAGCGTTGCGTTTGGGCCTGTGGGGGTTGGAAAGAGCGGGGAGTTGATTACGAGGTTTGTTATGTTGAATGCTAGGCTAATCGATGGTGGTTTGTAAGTAAGGAACTAGAGATAGAGAGAGGGGAGACATACCCTGCGCCTAAGAGCATTTGAGTTTCGGTAGTTGTAGCACTAGGGAAAGAACCAATGAAATCGGCTCCGTCGTCCCTCATCCATCCAAAGATGACATGAGCAGGCGCAGCTGGTCCCTTTCCATTAAGCACCAAATGGTCAGTGGTGATAAACTTCCCATCGACCACAATAAACCTGTTCAATCCCTCATCAGGACTATCCTGTTTAACTATGCCATACCACTCACTTCGGCGAATTGGGAGCTCCAATCAACTTCACTGGATCCGCACTTCTTAAACACCCTAACAACGCAGATCCAGTAGTATTCCCACATCCTACACTCTGAATCGTAGGTGCAGCAAACTGCGTAAACTGTTCCTGAATGGTCATATACTCGGAATATGTCGTGGCGAACCCGAAGCCACCAAGGTTGCTCTGCGCGATGGCACCAGCGAAGAGACCAAAGGCGGGTTTAGCAGCGAGAAGAGCGCGGACGGAGCCTGCGCCCGCGGATTGACCGAAGATCGTTACGCGGGAGGGGTCTCCGCCGAAGTCGGCGATGTGGTCTTGCACCCATTGTAGAGCTGTTATCTAAGAGGCATTGGATTAGTGCGTGAGGGAGAGAAAGAAGACGAACTTGGTCTGCGATTCCGAAGTTGCCGTTTGTCACACCGTCTTCTAACGCTAGGAAGCCGAGGGTTCCGAGACTGCACCAATCCATCAGCGTACGGTTCATGTATTGGGGGAAATGGTATACCGGTAGTTGATGGTAACAACAACAATATCATTCCGACTCGCCATATTTCCCCCGTCGAAAATCCCATCGCTGCCTTCACCACCCGTAAACGCTCCACCATGGATCCAAAACAACACCGGTTTCAAATTTTTCTTCGACGCAGCTGCGTTAACTGGTAGGAATGGCGTGTAAATATTAAGGAATAGGCAGTTCTCGCTTCCGAAGCCGGTCTGCAGACACGGCGACCCATAGTTCAACGCATTGAGGCTCGCAGTGCTACTGAACACTTTCGAGTAGGTGAAGCGCTCGAATGGGTCGGCATAAGGAATACCGATGAAACGGAACGATAGGTGGTCTCGAGTCCTGTAACGAAGTTATTAGCGTGCATCGGTGGTTCAATCACTCAACATACCCTAGCAAAGTCAACTTTTTTGATTGAACCTGTAATTGAAACTGCGGACTCAGATCCGTCTGCGTATTCGGGCGGAACGGCGCACTCTGCGAACACAACGCTGGAAGGCGCAAGTTACAGTTCACCCTCTGCACACCTCCCAGCAGTGAGATTGCAGAACAGCTTTTTGAGGAGCTTGATGAAACCCAGAATTGCTGCAGTGGGTCGAAGTTCTCAAGTGCGAGGAAACTGAGTAGGGACTTCATATCTGATTTAAAGAATGTCCCGTTTGTAAGGAGAAGGGTTTCTGAGAGCTGTTTACATGATGTAAGAGCTTGTGCGTTTGTGCCGGGCTTATTTATGATGACTGAGCCGTCGTGCTGAGGTGCAAGGGGCCCTAGAACCATGCATTAGCTACAACATCCCATACACCAGTAATAACACGCACAGTTGAGGTCATTTTGGAATAAGAACGTAAGATCAGAACCGATAGAAGTCGGCGAAGGCGTCGACACGGTCTGTCGAATAACAAGCGCGACCAACGCAGCCAATGCAAGCATCTTGCAAGTGTCGAACACTCTGACGCGTTTTGTGTTCGTGGCTCTAGATCTTGCTGTTCTTCGAGCTCTTATAGCAGCCACCGGAGCTGACGACCCCCAGCTGATCATAAGATATTTTTAAGAATTCCATCATGAATGTGGATTTTTCGCACAGCGTACCGTCTGGTTTGTTCATCACTGAGCTGCTTCTTCTGCGGACCTGAAGATGCCTCCTAAACTCCTGTAGGGACTTTCGCCGAAAATCATGGACACTCACGGACCATTTGCCTATGGCTTGTAGATCAACCCCCAGGAAGTAGACAAGAAATACAGAGTGTAGGGTTAAAGGCACGAAAGATTGCTGGCAGAACGTCTATAGATGGCCTCCGTAGCCAGAAAGTTTGGTTTATCTTCCGAGACGCGGGTCAAACAATCCAGACACGTGGTATTAGATATCTGTTCCTCGCGCTACTACCAAAGTTCAGCGTTCAACATCAACAGTACGCTTTAGCCCCGTAACGAAAGTAAGACCCGAGAGAAGTAGTGCAAGGTTAATCGTTCCATGGGGGACAATATTCGCAAGTGAAGTTATGGACGTCTTTGGACAACCTCAACAACGGCTGATCCTGCCCGGAACTCCGCTTTCCCACACTCTTGGATCAAGTGACAAGATTTTCTTCGCTCAACGTTTCAACCAGCATTTACTCTCATGGATTATCGTAACGATGTCTTCTAAGTAGGATCTAATCTGGTCCTCTGTACGAGTTATAATCGACGCGCAGCAATTGTATTTCAAATGGCCTATAATTGCAAGTAACATGTCATATGGAGAACGTACCAAGACGTTGGACTTCGCAATTTATACCTACTCGCAGCCTTTACACATCGAAAAGTGTGCCTGCTTCTTGTTGGCGAAGCTCTGGGACTTGTCGAGCGCAAATTTACAGAAATATCACTCGTGATGTGCGCCCTTTGTATCGGATGACCATCATATTATCCCTCTAGGGAGACCACCGAGGTGTGCCTTTCAGCAACCTTGCTGGCATACTGTACCCATCGGCGTAGAACACGGTTATTCTCAAACCAAATTGAAACCTCCTTGTTAATATTGGATCACCCGTAGCTCTTCATATATTGTATCCACCAATTTACAATAAGCACCAATCCCTTCTCGAACATATTCAAAGGAAGCACCAATAACGCACACTGATCCACGTCCTGGAATAGTGAATCACTCATGGGTACATCAAGTATCCTCAAAGGTCTCCCATTAACGTCCAGCCACGTCACAGGCTCCAAGTCCCTACCTTCCTCAAGACCTCCGTCGTGTTACTAAACCCACGCGCAGTGAGAAAAGCTGGGTCAGGGTTGGGATTATATGTTCGAGCAAAGGAGCCCACATGTCTGTGATCACCTGCGACATAACCAAATCCTTTGCGTCGCAGAAGGGGGACTGAGTCTGGCCTAAGTTTCCTAGTGGCAGTTCGCCTGCATGGCATCTTCCATTCGTCAAGAGTGAGAAACATGGCGGATAAGTACGAAGAGTAGAAGACATACCGGAAATAAGGCAGCCCGGGATCGCCAAACGGAAACTCCGATGTTGCAGGCGAGCAACACTCGCTCGGAATTGGTTCATTCCCCCCATAACTCCTATCAAACTGGTATGCAAATACATTCCCAAAAACATTATTTTTTGCTGCAGCTGCAATCGTCGCCTGGTCCACGCATCTGAACTCGCCGTTCGTAACGACGCGGGTGGATATGTTGAATATGTTTAGGGTTGTGTTCGGCCTGCTGGGGTTGGGAAGAGGGAGGAGTTGGCGACAAGGTTTGCTATGTGCTTGGTACTCTGTTTTCATGGGTAGGTCAGTGTAGGTGGGTACGAGAGGGGGGGGCTTACCCTGCACCGAGAAGCTCCTGCGTTTCTGTGGTAGTGGCGGAAGGGAACGCTTTAATGGAAACCGTGCCATCGTCTCTCATCCATCCAAAGATGGCAGGAACGTGCACAGCTGAACATTTACCAGTAAGCGCCAGATGGTCTGCAGTGATAAACTTCCCATCGACCACAATAAACCTATGCCTCCTCGATTAGGAGTCCGGATCGACTTTACCGGATCTACACTCCTTAAACACACAAGCAAATCCGAACCGCTCTTGCCCCCGCACCTAACAGACCCAATCGTCGGCTGCGCGAATTGCGTAAACTGGTCCTGGATGGACATATACTCTGAATATGTCGTAGCAACCCCAAAGCCTCCAAGATTGCTCTGTGCAATGGCCCCGGCAAAAAGCCCAGAAATGGATTTCGCTGCAAGCAAAGCGGCTGCTCCTGCGGATTGGTCGAATATCGTTACACGGGTCGGATGTCGGCGATGTGCGGTTGAGCCTTGCACCTATTGCAGGGCTGTTATCTGGGAGTTGTTAGTTTGTAAGTCGCTTGATGGGAAGAAGATGAACTTGATCTGCGATGCCGAAGTTTCCGTTGGCCACTCCGTCTTCTAAAGTAGGAAACCTAGCGTTCCGAGCCTGCAAACTGATCAATACGATTCGCCGGTCAAAGGAAGTGACGTACCAATAATTGATAGTAACGACGACAACATCATTCCTACTCGCCATATTCCCTCCATCGTAGTTGCTCTCACTGCTTACCCCACCTGTCAAGGATTTACCGTGAATCCAAAACAACACCGATTTAAGTTCTTTCTTTGACGCGGCTGCAAAAACGGGGAGGAAGGGAGTATAAATATTGAGAAATAGGTGGTTCTCCCGCCGCGCTGCAAACACGCAGGGCCGTATTTCAAAGCACTGAGGCTCGCAGAGCTGCTAAACGCCTTGAAGTAAGCAAAACGTTCGAAGGGGTCAGCGTATGGGATGCCTATGAAGCGGAATGATAGGTAGTCTCGAGTCCTTTAAGTGGTGCGTTAGTTAAGTTTGTGATACGACGGGATACTTAACCCACCCTAGCAGCGTTAAGTTCTTCGATTGAACTTCCACTTGGAACTGCGGATTCTGATCCGTCTGCGTACTCAGGTGGTACGGTGCACTCTGCGGACAGAACATCGGAAGGCGTAAGTTGCAATTCACACTTTGAACGCCATTCAATAACGAGATAGCAGAGCAGCTTTTCGAGGAATTCGATGAAACCCAAAATTGCTGCAGAGGATTGAATGTCTCAAGAGAAAGATAACTGAGAAGGGATTTCATATCTGATTCAAAGAACGTCCCATTGGTACGGAGTAAGGTTTCTGAAAGTTGTTTGCATGATGTGAGAGCTCGTGCGTTTGTATCGGGCTTGTTTATCATGACTGTACCGCTGTACCGTCATGCTGAGGTGCGAGGGGCCCTAAAGACAAAGCATCAGCTTAGATTCCTCCACGTGGCATGAAAATAATCCGCACAGTTAAGATCGTCTTGGAACAAGAACGTAAAGTCAGAATCGATGGACGTCGGTGAAGGCGTCGATGAGACCTTTTCTACAGCAACAGCTAGTATCACAGCCAAAACAAACATCTTGACGAAAGCAAATACTCAGACAAGCTTTGTGTGCTCTAGTAGATTCTCTTGTCTTCTTGGTTTTATACTCTTACTCTTATCGGTCTCACTGGAGCTAAAGCAATATATTTTTACGGACACTGCCATGGACATGACCATGTCTCCGTGACTGGGGTACTTCTGCTTTCTACAGGCCTGATGGTATGATTCGAACCTCCAAAAGTCCTCCATGATATTCTTCACTGAAGATCACCGGCCATTAGGCAACTCCTTGGGGAAGACAACGACAGAGTCAACGTAAAAGGATGCGGTTCTGCCACCGCCAATCCAACGAGAGAATCAAACAAGCTGGCTAGAAACAACCTTAGCCGAGTAATGATGGCAAGTATTTCTTCTGGGTTTCCGGTGTTGCTTCAATGCCGAGGGTTGCATGCTTGGACACCTGCTCCACTTGATAGTAGGCGACGCAGAAGCATATGAAAGAAAACAATGACTGAGCGGATATAAACGGCCACTAACACCATACCACTGACACCAGCAAGGTACAAACTAAATTTAGAAGGCTACTGATCTTCTCTTAATTGTAACGCTATCTTCAGGCTTTCAAGTATGTTTACATATGCAAATGATATGGAAATTTTACCAAGATAGATTTTGCACATTTCCCTACTCATAGCCTTCTCCATTCAATGCATAGAAAATCGTGCCTGTATCATGTTAGGAGAAATCTTGAACAAACCGTATGAAAGACTTACTCGCAAAGCACGTCCTTTCCACTGGAGAACCGGAATGATGATAAGGAACAAGCCGGCCACGATTCTGGATTGAGAATTAGCAGAAAGCTTCCCTTCCGGTTTCTCGGCAACTTACGCTGCTTCAACGCCGAAGGTTTGTAGAGCCCCTTTCTTGGATGCCCAGTCTACTTGGAAATAGGCGATACTGAAACCTATGAAGGATAATAACAACTGGGGAGATACGGACAGCTATTAATATCTTACCACCAAGAGCGCGAACTAAATTTAGAAGGGCGCTGATTTCTCCCTAAAGTCTCAGACATCAGTTTCCTACTCTCTTGGTGATTCAATTTTTTTGCTCTACCGGCTGTCGTGGAAAGCAGTCACTACAATAAGCGTCTTGAAAAAAATCAGCTCAATCAAGCAAATAATGACGGGTACGGTACAAATGGCTGTGGTGTTCACCAGGACGGAGATCTGCGCAATAGCCCATCCGAGGACAATGACTGCTATGTGTAGGTGATGTTGTAAGGCCGCGCCAAGAATAATGAATCCCATGACGAAAAGACCTGTTCCTAGATAGCACGTCCTACCGCGAAGGTTACTCGTTACTTGGAAACTACTGGAAGTTAACTCACCAGAGACGCACTTCTGCTTCGAAGACCCCATGATATCGTCTAACGGTGATATTGACAATCCAGTCGTTCAGATATCTCCCAATCAGCTCTCCAATTAATAAAGCAATCTACACTAATTCCTAAGCACAAAATTCACGGAGAAACCTTATGATATTACTAACCACTGGTGTTGCATAGATTCCTGAAACAGTGAGTTGAGGAAGACCAAGTCCTGCAGGAGGCGGATTTTGAAGAATGATCGTATTTGTAACCTTTGGTTGAAACATCAATGAAAAATACTCTGTTCAGGGGCCAATTTGCGCACGTTTATTCCGATATTGAATCCATGAAGCACAGCCTTATGTTACAGGATTCTAGTGAATTCAATCCTCCAATGGATATGAGACGTGCTGGCTCACCACGAAAATCAAGATAGACAACATATGTGGCCTCCAAGCTACTCTGAGAGGACTTAATGTAATGTCAAGCCATTTAGGCTTCGGCCTCATTTCTTTGACCCCAGTTATTCCGACCAAGTTATTGAATCTACGCTGAAAATATCCTTTTGAAGAATTAACAACAAGGCCACTTCTATCGTACGCGCTAGACATATGAGGTGAGCGCGTAATCAGAGTATTGAACGAATAACAAGTTACGTTTCCTCCATGAACAAGATGATCAATATTAAAACCACAGCTCCATAAATACACCCCGCTCCGTAGGCCCATCTCCAGGTTGTCTTTGCAACGGCGAATCCAAATAGGAACGGAGAGAGGTGAGAGGATAGAAGTACCCCCATAGTCCAAGTATTAATCTTTGGTAACATAGCTGAGTTTTTTTTCGGTAGACGTGTATATATAAATTACCTTTCGAGCTTGCAGATGGAAAGGAAATAGATCTGTGATAGTATATAACCCCTGTGGAATGTATATTAGTGCCTTCAAGTTCCTGCTATGTAGGGAGAGTGAGTACCGTGACCTGGGGACATGTTCTAAATTAAAAGACATGATCTAGTGTTAGCTAACGTTGCTAGGGTGTCAGAAACTGTACAAACCCGAAAAACCCGTTTAAACATCGCATCGCTACAGAATCAAATAATTTAAATCAATTCACGGTCCCATGGAGGAACTTAGCTTGCCTGCAAAAGTATTTAAATTCGGTGCGATTGTGGCTCCAATCAAGAATGCCAATGAGAGGAACTGTTGGAGACAGTCAAGGAAGGAAATGATAAACCCTGTCAGGGATGCGGCAGATAATGAAGACCGAGTCACCGACCTGGGTCCAAAATAGCACTGGCAGTCTCCCATACCGCCTTATCAGCACGACAAAAAAGATGCCTCCCCAACCTGGTATAAAGCAGTGACTCATGAGGTGCCAGTTCAGGATAAGGAGTTCTGGCTTGGGTTTTACCTATGAGGAAGATAGTCCAACTAGCGAGGGATTTAGAAAGGAGAGAAGGTAGGGCTGATTGGCAAAAATACTTACTTGTTCGTCAAGTTGCTTATAACACCAGTTGTAGTGTGGAACTGACGCGCAAGCCGGAATACTGACGCAATTCCTATGAATGAGTTTAAGTATTTTGTCAACTTGCAAGCAGCAGCTAGGCTTGCCGATCCCGTTATTAAAATTAGGTACGATTGCGGCGAGGGTAATAATAAAAAACTGAAGATTTTTTCTG
The DNA here is from genome assembly GCA_025738555.1 of Cyathus striatus. Taxonomy (NCBI): domain Eukaryota; kingdom Fungi; phylum Basidiomycota; class Agaricomycetes; order Agaricales; family Nidulariaceae; genus Cyathus; species Cyathus striatus. Next base: position 2,565,997 of record JAOVFP010000016.1, on the reverse strand, counting down.
AAGTTGCTCCACTGCAATGTCACTGTTCCATTAACTGTCGCAGTTGAATCTTTGTAAAAACGTTACATTTTGTGGATCTTCAGGATCATCGGTTGGCTGAGGCCATAGAACTTTACTCCCATCCTTGGTTAGTTTCAACTTTGACGCAACTGACTCTCCGAATTCTTTTCGAGCTTCCCTGAGAGACAGGAGCTTTTAAGTAAAGATTAAACTCGGAGAGGGGCACATAGTAGTACATACTCAGGATCGAGGACAAGGCGACCAGCAGAGACCTCATGAAGCGCATATATGTCAATAGTCGAACTTTCCGACCCTCTGATAGAGGATGGCTTGGAGGATATGGCCATGATAAGTAGCCGTTAGAAACAGCCTGAGACTACGTAGAGTACGAGGCTTATATATACCGCGATTTTATACATTATACGATAATGAGCATATGCTTCCTGACAGAAATCTTGGAAGCCGTCGAACTTCCGGTCTACTTAATTGGAACCGAATAAATGGATCATGGCTGCAATTCTATGAATACTTAATGTGGGAGCGAACGTAGCCTTCATGGTGCCGGTGAAGTTTCAAAACAACACTTCAAAGCAGGCTATATCAGGCTCTAAGCTCACGATTACCATCAGATAACAAGAGTTTGAGAACTTAAAAATCTGCATTCCCCCATTTACGCTATCACTGTGAAACTTTGCACGGTACGTAGCGCAATACATCTCTGTGGCACCTTAGGCAGGTCACCGGAATCTTGCTTACTAAGAGGCCTAAAGGCCGTTTTACGAAAATAAGCACTGGTACCCCTCGAAGGCCCCTTAAGGAAAGTTCCCACCAACTTCCCCACTTGCCTTCCCTGTGCCTTCCTCGCGTTATTTCCGTTCTGAAGTCCCAACCCGGTTAATTATATCAAACACTAATCAAGTATCTGCTGCAAAACCTACTGTTACTGTCAGAAGTTCTCTGGCTCTCGTCGCTGGAGCTCCGAAGTTCAAGATCCCTAGTTCTCTTCATGATGGTATTTGGACATAGCTTATTTACCCTCTTCTAATTAGCACATTGCTGTTATCTATATGAACAGTTCGGCTTTCGAAATTTGACTATTGGTCTCAGTGTTCTCTGCATGGCTACTGCAGCTTGATGAACATCCTATTCTATTACTCTTCCGATGTAAGTCAACGTCTCTTAACTTATATAGTCCCAACCTGGTCCCTGGAATATTCATATAGCTTCGACCTTCCATTGCTCTTTATATCATATTGTCAAACTGTTTTGAAATAACACCAGTCAATTTTAGTCCTTCCAGTTAGTTGCTTATCCTTCCTCTTGCCGGTCTTGACTTTACTATTCCTCACATGAACATATGATTTCAGGTTGACTTAAAAATATTGAACATGAGAGTGGTTATCATCATGCATGTCAATTCTCAGAGCATAGTAGATGTAAGCCAGAAATATGTAAGTATTTTTTTTTTCATTTTATGAGTTATGTCTAACATGCATGATAGACAAAATGAATGAAACTATGGTACTATCAACTCTTAACGAAATACTTATTGTGAAAATTTTGTCATGGTTATTCTTTTGCATGTGGACACCTGTCCCACTTGATAGCAGCCGATGCAGAAGCCTATGAAAGAAACCAATGACCGAGCGGATATAAACGACTACTAACACCATCCCGCCAGGGTCTTAGATGCGAACTAAATTTAAAGGGTACTTGCTTTCTCTCTAATCGTAATATCTGTTCACGCTTTCAACTTGTTCTTTTCAACAAGCTATAATCGAAGCGTAGCAATGGCATTTGAAACGACTAAGTTCTCAAGTATTTTTACATATGAAAATGACATGGAAATTTTGCGAAGGTGGACAGTTTGGCACTTTTTCCCTACTTAGTCTCCATTCAATGCATAGAAAATCGTGCCTGTATCATGTTAGGAGAAATCTTGAACAAACCGTATGAAAGACTTACTCGCAAAGCACGTCCTTTCCACTGGATAACCGGAATGATGAGAAGGAACAAGCCAGCAACGATGCTATATCGACAGTTAGCAAGAAGCTTCCCTTCCGGTTTCTGGGCAACTTACGCTGCTTCAACACCTAGGGTTTGTAGAGCCCCATTTTTGGACGCCCAATCTACTTGATAATAGGCGACACTGAAACCTATGGAGGATAAAAACGACTAGGAAGATATGGACGACTACTGATATCTTACCGCCAAGAGTGCGGACTAAATTTAGAAGGGCACTAATTTCCCCCTGAAATATCGGACATCAATTTCTTATTCCCCTTCAATGGCGATTCAAAATCTTTCTCTACCTGTTGTCGTGGGAAGCTATCACTACAATAAGCATCTTGCAAGTAATCAGCTTAATCAAGCGAATAATAATAAAGAGTGCGTACAAACGGCTGTGGTATTTACTAGGACGGAGATCTGCGCAATAGCCCATCCAAGGACAATGACAGCTATGTGTAGGTGATGTTGCAAAGCCGCACCGAGGATGACGAACCCTATGACGAAAAGACCTGTTCCCAGATAGCATGTCCTACCGCAATGGTTACATATCCGTCACCTGGGTGCTGGTGGAACTTTTAACCTACCAGAGACGCGCTTCTGCTTCGAAGACCCCATGGTATCGTTTGACCGTAATATTGACAATCCAGTCATTTAAGTATCTCCCAATCAACTCTCCTATAAACACCGCAATCTACACCAATCACTGAGCACATATTTCGTGAAGAAATCTTATGATGTTACTAACCACCGGAGTTGCATAGATTCCTGAAACAGTGAGTTGAGGAAGACCAAGTCCTGCAGGAGGCGGATTTTGGAAAATAATCGTATTTGTAACCTGGTTGAATGTCAATAAAATTTTAAAATACCCTGCATGGGCCAATTTGCGTACGTTTATCCCGATACCAAATCCGAAAAGTAGAGCCTTATGTTTCCAAGATTTTAGTGAATTCAATCCTCTGGGATAAGGACGCTCTCTCCCACCTCAAATATCAAGATAGACAATATATGTGGTCTCCAAGCTACTCGGAGAGGACTCAATGCAATCTCGAGCCATTTAGGCTTCGGCTTAATGTCTTTGAAACCGGTTATTCCGACCAAGTTATTGAACCTACGCTGAAAGTACCCTTTGGAAGAATTGACGGTAGTACCACTTCGATCATACGCGCTAGATAGATGAGGTAAGTGTGTAATCGGAGTGTTGAAAGAACGACAGCAGCTTTTACGTTTCCTCCATGAATAAGATGATCAAAATTAAAACTACAGCTCCATAGATGCATCCTGCTCCGTAGGCCCATCGCCACGTTGTTTTTGCAACAGCAAACCCAAATAAGAACGGAGAAAGGTGAGGGGCCAGAACTACCCCCATAGTCCAAATATTAATCTTCAGCAACACAACTGAGCCTCTATATTTTTTTGCAAAGTCTACAGCGCATAAATTACCTTGCGAGCTTGCAGGTGGAAGGGAAATAGATCTGTAATAGTATACAACCCCTTTGGAATGGATATCAGTTCCTCCCTGCTCCGAAAGGAAAGCAAGTGAGTACCGTGACTTGGGGGCATGTTCTTGTTTGAAAGAAATGACTTGATGTCAGCAACGCGGCTACGGCGTCAGAATTGCACATACGCGAAAAATCCGTTTAAACATCGCATCGCTACGGAGCCAAATAACTCAAATTAATTCATGATACCATGAAGAGACTTTGCTTGCCTGCAAAAGTATTTAAATTCGGTGCAACTGTAGCCACAATTAAGAATGCCAACGAGAGGAACTAATGAAGACCATCCAAAAAGACATGCCAAACTCTGTTAGGGATGCGGGAAAAATCAGGACGAGCCACCGACCTGGGTCCAAAATAGCACTGGTAGTCTCCCGTACCGTCTTATCAGCATGACAAAAAATATACCTCCCCAACCTGGTATAAATGGCGATCAGGGGACAGTTAAGGTTAGATAACTACCGGCTTGAATTTACCTACGAGGAAGATAGTCCAACTAGAGCGGCATTCAGAAGAGAAGCGGACCACGTAGGTCCATTTATAGTTGTCAAAATACTTACTTGTTTGTCAAATTGCTTATAACTCCGGTTGTGGTGTGGAACTGCCGCGCAAGCGGGAATACCGAGGCAATTCCTATAAAAAACCTGTATAAGTATCCTAACACATGGATTTTGGCTGGGCTTACCAATTCCGTTGTCAAAATCCGGTACGATTGCCGCGAGGGTAATAATAAAAAACTGAAGATTTTTTCTAAGGTTACTCCACTGTAGTGATGTTCCATTAGCAGTAGCTGTGATTAAACCTTGGCAAGACGTTACGTTTTGTGGATCTTCAGGATCATCGGTTGGCTGAGGCCAAAGAACTTTACTTCCATCCTTGGTGAGTTTCAACTTTGCCGCGACTAATTCGCCGAATTCTTGTCGAGCTTCCCTAGAGAGGAGGAGGCCTAAGCATATGTGAAATTCAACGGACGAGACCTACTCAGGATCAAGGACAAGGCGACCAGCAGTGACTTCATGTAGTGTATAGATATCGAGAGTCGAACTTTCCGACACTCTTGTAGAAGATGGCTTGGAGGATATAGACATGATAAGCTGCCTTTGGAAACAGGTTACGCAGATTACATGGTTTATATATACTTGCCTCAACTATGAACTCTATTTTGTTATGGAACACATGCTCCCAGACAGCAACCTTGGAAGCCGTCTAACTTCAGATGTACTTATTGACGCCGAATGAATGGGACATGTCGGAAATTCTTTGAAGCGACGCCAACATGGGAGTAAACGCGGCCTTCATGGAGTTTAAACAAGGGCAGTTGTATGTGTCACCAAACACTGGTCAAATTGAAGAAAATCCAAATGTATAGCATAAAATCATATATTTCATAATGGCATAAAGTGTATCATAAAATTATAACATAAGTAATCGTAGGTGAGCCAGAGCGAGGGAAGTTAATATTTCAAGCTTTTTTCTCCTGAGTAAGGAATCGAGCAATCGTGCCGGCAGCTTCCTTAACAAGTTCCCTGTGCTCAGGAATAATGAAGTCCAACATCTTCGCTTCAAACTTGTCTGGATGCCACCGAAGAAACTCTTTCCTAATTCGGTCACGACGCGACTTATCCTCGAAGCCTGGACGAGCTGAGTGGAAGAAGAACTCCCCAAGTCTCTCCTCCGTGATATCTTGAAGCCCAGAGACATCGCAAAGAACAGGCCACGGAAATTGTCCGAAAAACAGCTGAGGAACATTATCTCCCCCCTTCAGAGCTTCCCACTTCTTATCGTAGAGATCGAAACGATCAGCCACCGCGACGCCAACAGGTGCAGGAGTAGGGGCCGGAGCCTGAGGAACAAATTGCGGAATCTCCTGGTTGAGGTTTGGCTGGGGCTGCTGCTGATATCCGAATCCCTGCTGCTGGAAGTTAGGCTGAGGCGGGTGCTGCTGAAATCCAAATCCTGGCTGTTGGAAGTTGGGCTGGGGAGCGGGAGGGGTTCTCGAAATCCGAATCTTGGCTCATGAAAGTTTGGCTGTGGAGGGGGATGCTGAAATCCAAACCCTGGCTGTTGGAAGTTGGACCTCAGCTGTTCAGGCTCATCATAGAGCCCAAATCCTCGACGGCCAGTAGTAAACCCTGGCTGGTGGAAGTTAGACTTGGGCGGAGACTGTTCAGGTTTATCATAAAGCCCATATCCTCGACGGCCAGTAGTAAAATCGCGGCCTTTGGGAGTCCACGCCTTCTTTGCACTTTGCTCCTGCTGTTGCGCCTCGAACTTACGTCGATTACATTCGCGACGAAGCCGATTCGATTGCTCCTTCAAATCAAACTCCCTCTGCGTGCGGATTGCGGGGTGAGTTCCCTTCCTTGGAATAGGCCTGGGGGGATATCTGGCCTCCTGACGGCGCCGAAGCTCTTCCTCCTTTCTCTTCCTATTCGCCTCCTCCGCCTCCCGACGTAATTTCTCCTGGTCCAATTTCTTAACCCGTTCGAATTCGACTGCAAGCTGCCGCACCAACTCCTCATGTTCCAATCTCTTTTTCTCCTCCTCCGCTAGTCGCTCCTGCTCCAACTTCTTCGCAAGAGCCTCTTGCTCTAGCCTCTCCTGCTCTTTCTTCCTGGCGAGCTCTTCCTTCTCCCGCTCAAGGCGCGCAAGTCTATCCACGACAGTTTCCTCCCGGAAAACATTGTCGCGCTCAGCACGTTCCATCAAGGCGCGTTCAGCAAAAAGGGCGTCCTTGAAGATGCGATAACGGTCCAATTTCTCCATCTGATCCAAGAAGATACGATCTTGACGGGTCAACTTCTTGGCTGTCATCCCCTCAAACCGACCACGGGCGAGCAACACCTTGAACGGCAGACGTCTGTTAGGGGGTTCTTGTTCGTCTTCCTCCGGTATGACTCGAGAGACATTCTTTCTGATACTTGCACGACGAGGACCCCCGAGGCCGGCCTGATGGAGTCGCACAGAGCGCTGAGCACGGATAGAGTTGATCCCAGAGCGGCGGGGTCGGGGAGGGTTGGGGTTAGGTTGATATGCGCCATAGCGCTTGCGAGGGGGAGGAGGGAACGCGGCCAGCCGCGCATTGTAAGGAGCTGGAGGAACTCTGTGTGTCTTGATAGGGGTCACCGGGATCTTCTTCCCCTTCGAAAAGTACTTGAAAGGAGACATAACGTAGTTCTTGTACTGAGAAAACATGTTGATAGCGGGCTATAGACGGGGCAAAGAGAAGTTGGAAAGGCTCGTGCTTGAGGATGAATTACGGATAAAATAATGTGTATGAAAGTATGAAATCGGATCGCGGCCTCAATTTATAGGCGATCGACTCAATCTGAGTCTGAAGTAGAGCGCATTGTTTTCCAAGTTCAACACAGTGGTTGAAAATCATTCTCCTAGAACTCAACCAATCCACTTTTAAAACATAGCCGTATACAGCAGGTCTTCCGCCAATGCGATATTTCACGAATAACCATCTTTAGAAGGTATTTCGCCTAGTGTACTATTGTTTACTAAATCAGTCATTGAAGACGGTTGGCCACAGCTTCACGTGCTTCGGCAAGGTCCATGCTCCAGTACCACAGAGGCTGGACTATGCGATATCCAACATGGGCAGACGTTTGCATACTCCGAAACATTAAGTTTTGCATTGTTCTCCATCCTAAGCTCGGGCCGAAAAGATTCCAAGGCCATGGACCCAGTACGGCGGCGGGGGACTGCAGTGCCACCTTGACAGACCCGCACTTGACCACAGATGTAGAGGAAAGACAACGATGGATACGACCTTCATTAATTAAACTCTAGTAGTTGAGAGGTTCTAACTCTCAAACAAGTGTCGGCAAGGCTCGAGAGAAGGTCAAAAGGGATGCCAATGAAAGATGTTGCTAGGCGGCCAATGTCACGATTTCCATATTAGGACGTAGATGGGATAGACAAAGGAACAATTATCATCCCCATACAGTGCTTTGTCGGGCGTTTCCAGTTCTTTGACTGGTCATAGTGTGGACTGAAAGTTAGTTTTAAGGAATTCCCATCGCGGTGAGCTCATTATCCAGCAAGTTCCACCAACCGACCGCAACTGCTCATTTTCGAACCCAATCACATCCAACGCGGTTTCCCCTCAACTCTCCTGCACAAATCAATACTAACCATCATGACTATGATGACCAGAGCCACTGCCAAGCGCCTAGAAGCTGAGGCGGCAGCGGCAGAGGTTGCTAGCAACGCAGCTGTCGTCAATCCCAAATCGCCTGCTCGTGCAGCCCCCCCGACTCCAGTAACTCGCTCAGAGACTCTTATTCAAGTCACTGTTTCCAAGACGGGATTGGGTACGCATACACGTTGGATTCGTCCAGGGGAGCCACTGGCTTCAGCATTAGGTTCGGACTCAGCCATGGATGATGTCCCTATGGATGAGGATGTCCCAGAGCACGAGGACAACAGTGGACGTTACACTACTCCGGTGCCTTCTATTCCTCACATCCCGCAGGCTCCTTGGGCACCAAGGAAAACCGCAGAGAGGCCACAGGGTCGAGTAACTTTCCTCCAGCCCGAAGACACATTCCAACACGCTCGTGCAGCGACTGCAGTCAGGAACATGGATCGATCCCCGGGCAGAAGGGGACTGTTTGAAGATGACAATACTATTCAATGGCAGAACGCCCCATCGTCGCCCACGCAGCGCGTAGGTACTCCAAAGGCAGGGGCTCTTCAGCGAAAGCCACAAGGTCTTCGTCGTGAGGACTGCATGATGGAGGACGAGTTTACGAAGTCGCCTGTTCGGAAGGTACGGGCACTTGGTCCCTGCGGGACCTTCCTAGTTGACGAGTACGACAAGCCGATATACAGGGAGGTTCCTCTAATTGAAGGCGGTCATACCCCACGTATGATTGGTCCCTCAGGTTCTTCCCCTATGACCACACCGCGTGTCCGCTCCGCGCCCCCTAAGGGTAACGCTTACCACAACGCAGTAAACAAACGAAAGGCGTCTGCAGCATGTTCACCCCAAGTGCCTCGTCAGCGTCAACTCATGGGCCCACCTTCGTCTCCACCTCGTACCAGGATTCATACGCAGAAAGCATCCACGCAGGGACGTGTCCGCTTCTGAGAAGTACTTATGCGTTGTTGAAGTTTCATGCCCGAATGGATTAGTTAATTACTCTAAGCTTTGTATATGAGATAGGTCGCTTACTGAATAAATGCTATGAATATGCTTTCGTTTTCAAATCGTAGGTGCGATGAATCATGACAGCGACTGAAAAATCGAGGAACGTGTTTGAGAAAAGTAAAAGTTGAGTAAAAGAATCTGCGCGCAGTGCGCAGGCTGCGTGTTGTTTACCAAAGCCTTTGGCCCTTCGGCGGCCCTTCCTCAAACAAAAGGCCAGTGCCCGTCACGCGTCACGCGTGCATCAGATGAAAAGCTTTTAAAAGTTTTTTGACTCTTAAACGGAGATGTCGACGTTCCTAAACATAGATAAACTTGTGCTCGACACCTCGAATTTCTTGGATTTACATTGAAATAAGTGCCATCAAAGCCAACTACTTCAAGTCCAAGGTACTCAACTTGTAATTATGATAGAAATAATGTGGTAGTCAGGCTGAAACTTAGCAGTCGAGAATTTGAAGTACTTCACATACCATTCAGGTAGCAGAGGTGGATCGTAAAAATGTAGAAGTCGGAGAAACCTTGCAAGTATGCTGCTGATATGTAGTAGTACTAGGGTACTACAAGTTAAGCAGTACGCTTGGTTTAATCGCCTCCGCTTTGTTTCAATACCATTAACTTTGTATAACAGTTTCTCGGGCTTGTCTTCTACAAGAATTGAAAAAAACTATTATGTATTTCAGTTACTGAAAAAGCTTTTTCAAACTTCAATGTACAATTTATTTCCCTGCTACTTTCTCACAAAAACTTTACAAATGATTCGTATAATAAACTCAACATATGATTAAGCTTATACACTGTACTTGAAATGTAAGTCGAAGTTATATGAGTAATGAGAAGTAAACCATTTACCTTATCCAATGATGACATTACAACGAAGATCGTTGCCGTCGGCAACAGTATAGTTAATAGCAAAGTTTCTACCCTTCGCATTCTTCACGTTATAGCTAGCAAGCTGCCTCTCGCGAGCTTGCTCGCGCTCCCTGACGCTGTAGTACTCGGGGTTGATGACAACGCCAGTCTGCTCGTTGCTCAGATTCGTGACAATATCACCCCACCTCTTGTAGTTGTGAACACCGAGAGCGACGATAAAATTCTCGCCGTTATCGGCTACAAAACGTAGAGTGCCGGATGTACCGCTGCCACCCATGTTGAGGACGTGTTCGCCATTGACCTCGTCCCAGGTTCCTCCGTTGGCGTACTTCCAGACGGTTTTCTCGACAACGCGGAAGAAAGCGTTGGGGTTAGTTTGGAAAACACGGACAGTGATTTTGTAAGACATTCTGAGTGGACAGTAAGCAACATATCTACAAGCAAGTAATTATATACCTGCCTCGACTGTTGTTGGTTAAAGTTGCAAGTCTGAAAAGTTAAGTTAGCACTGCGAACAATGTAGTAAGAAGAGAAATCCCACTACTGAAGTGAAGAAAGAGATGAACTGAAGTTCTGAGGATCCCCATGATCGTACGAACACTCTTTTATAGCTGTACAGTTACTCCTCCCTCAGCCCAATTGAGATTTTAGTTATTAATTATGTCTCAAGACGTATGACCGTCGAGTTCTAGAAGGAGAAGTAGATGACAGCGTGAAATTCAAAGTCACCGCAGTGACTCCAACCCGGCAGATATTGCCAGAATGGAATCATGGACGAAATCTTGACAGTCAACTTGCTTAACCCAGACTCGGGAGAAGTACATATCCGCCCGAGAAAATAGGAAGAAAAAAATGACTGGAAAGCAAAGAGTAAGTAATAGACATTGGACAATGCCGGTTGGTCCATTAGGCCTTACGTATAGCTCAGCTGATAATTATTCACTTCCCCGCATTATTGTTCGACCACATACAGCACGTCGTATCCCATTGATGGTGGTTGGGTAACGAAAAATCCCTGAAGTCAGATAATTCACTGAACGAATTCCGTAAGTGTTAACCCGGTAGTAGTAATTCTCCGATGTACGAATTTGAAATTGATGTCTTTAATCCCTTTGATCGAATGTAATACTCCGTAATTTACAGTCAATGTACGTGTTTTCAAGCTAGATGTTCCGGCTAGACTCTAGTGAACAATCAACAACGCATGCATTTGTTACTTAAATGGCCTATAATATATTAAAACAGAGGTTTATTCCAGCAGACATAAAAAATAGTCGAGTACGTACTCACAATCCAATAAAAAAAGAAACACTGATCTGACCATGGCGTTTTTGAACTTTTAGCAATCTAGTGATACAAAGTATATGAAATCAAACTAACGACATCAAAAGCAACAATGGCGTGCTCTATGAGATCCACGGAGAAGGAGGTACAAGTATACTATATACCAGGGGAAACAAAGTTCACAGGAAAGCAAAACATGGTCCAAAACAAAGTTACGTTGATGCGGCATAACCCGCTAATGTACACATTCCCACGATTGATCTTAAACATCGCTCAAATCTGACTGAGTAGTAATTCAGTCTACTACTAGTAAGTACTTGGAGTGCGGTGTCGCCATGTCATAAAATCCTCTTTCATCGCGTTCAGATTTCTTCAAAAGGTTGAAGGCAAGTTGAAGGTGTAGTAGGGCCCAAGGATCCCGAGAGCTTCAACAGTGTTGTCAGCAAGCTCCAAACCTCCAAGTCCCTGGGCCTCCTAATTGGCAACCAATCATAGTAAATGTGAACCAGCCATGAATTCCGAAAATTTCTAACTGCTCTTTACAGTAGCTCTTGTTTTTGTCTTGTTTAGCTCCGTCTGCTTCTGTACAGTCATATGTACTTACTACTCACTCCGGTGATAGTAGTACCAGTATACGGACCCGATTTGCAGCCAGCTTGAAACACAGCGGCTTCTTTCATTCTCACCAAGTTATGTTAACGGATCTTACAAATGGACCAGACCAGTCTTTTCCTTTCAAAGTGCTATTCCAACACTGTTTTGCATTATACTTATCCATGACAGCTCTTATGGTAAGACATGAGATGTCACAATAATTCTGATCGGTCTCGAGCAGTTACGGCGGGGGAACTTGAGTATAATGTACGTCTTTCTGTTGCATTCCTGCACCATATGATCAAGCTAGAGTTCAAGGGTGGCACAGTAAGGAACGACTGTCTCGGAATTCCCCCGAGTTCCAAAATTCACGCTTCAAAGAATTTTAGAAGACCTCGAAGGTAATATCACACAGTCATTCCAATAATCACGTGGTGCCGGACTTCTGAAGAGGTGACAATCTAGATTTAGTTTTGAACGGGCGTGGGGTTATGCAATTATGTGGTACGAATTTCTACTTACCTACTACAACTTCGAGTCAAGATTCACAGTACTTCATTGATTGCTGCTTCTTCTGTTGCATGCTATTTCAATGGGGTATCTGAGCTTGGTCTTGGATTATATAGTATCTCTGCGAGCGATATTAGAACCTGGATTACATAATTGGTTTCTCAATGCGATAAAATGACTGAGCCGAGTAACAGACAAGGCCATAAATAAGTAAGCTTCGAAATCAAATTCAACTTGAAATGCGTACTGAACTTCGGCAACGTGCAGAGAACGCAAGACGTTACCGTACATTGAACCATACGTACTCTAGCTCGAACGAGCTGCATCAACGGCACGTCTCCAAATATACAATGGATCGCATAGAACTATCATTTGCATAACAGTAAGTTTCTTCTATTTGAACTTTGTGATGACAATGTGTTGCCAGAGTTAGTTCTTCGCTGATCATGACATCAGCTCCTGGGATGATAGTGTCACCTTTCGAGTTAGCTCACCGCTCTGTACTAGGTGGATCCGCGGACACAATGAACTTCACAGGTATTAAATTTAAATTCCTGTTTTTATACTTTCAATTTGTATTCGCTGGCATATTAGTAGATAGGCTCTCGCTCTCGGAATCACAGATAGCAATTGTGTCTGTATTTGAAAGCCCCAAGGAGATATGAGTTATTAGCTTTACATTATTTCCATGGCGCATGGCACCAAAGAATCACCGTCTCATAACTATGAACGTCTTAACACGGGGAATACAACCACCGAATTACAGCAATGTGGGGTAGATTCATGCGCAAGGCACTGCTTCAGGGATTACTGGCAGTGGTAAACTTGGAGATCACCGCTGTCACTTTAGGAGTGATAATGCGGGGGAACAGTATTAGGTCATACGTAAGTGCTAAAGTTTGGAATTGTTAGTCTTCTGTACAGTATGTTATTCAATGTGTTCTCAGAAAAACGCGGATCTTATTCTGGTTTGAACAGGTGTACCTAATTTACTGGAATGGAGAGAAACCGAGCAAGCTGGATGTCAGTCTTTCCTCACGAGATTGCCTCGAACTTTGCATGTGGTGGTTGTATTATGTATATGCTGTCAACCAGCCCTTCCGGCCATTTTCAATGGGCAAGTTACATATACTGCACAAGTAATTTCTTGATTTGGTCAAGACAAAACAAAGTCGTTATAAAAGAGGGCCATATTGCGAACGAGAGGATCCTCATCAAATATCTTTCCTCACTTCAGTCAGTAGGTACAATCTTTTCTCGACACTGTTCTCAATGTTAACTTAATTTTCCACAGACCCGCAACCTCAACAAACAACAAGGCATGTAAAAAATTACTTGCTCGACGTTCCATGCGATTGTATTTCTTATTCAATATTCATTTAGAATGTCTTACAAGATCACTGTTCGTGTCTACCAGACCAACCCCAACGCCTTCTTCCGCGTTGTCGAGAAAACCGTCTGGAAGTACGCTAACGGCGGCACCTGGGACGAAGCCAATGGCCAGCACATTCTTACCATGGGTGGCAGTGGTACCTCTGGTACTCTCCGATTCGTAGCCGACAATGGCGAAAATTTTATCGTCGCCCTCGGTGTACACAACTACAAGAGGTGGGGTGATATTGTCACAAATCTGAGCAACGAGCAGACTGGCGTTGTCATCAACCCCGAGTACTACAGCGTCAAGGAGCGCGAGCAAGCTCGCGAGAGGCAGCTTGCCAGCTACAATGTGAATAACGCGAAGGGTAGGAACTTCTCTATTAACTATACTGTTGCCGATGGCAATGACCTCCGCTGCAATGTCATTATCGGATGAGGTGAGACGACCATTCTTCATGCGCCCCGTTGATTTGACTTAAAGGATTTTATGACGACAGCTTGTTGTGCTACGAGCTTAGGCTAGCAGCTCTGTTAAATGAATCTGGATGTCTGAGATTATATGTGTCAATTGTAAATGAGAGGCAGAAAAATAAATTGTACAATGCTCAGTGTGTTACGTGCTTGCAGTACCAGGTTTAAAACATAACAAGAAAATTAGAGTCGTTACATCATAATCTTGAAGACTGTTCAAAATTCCCACTACCTTTTAAAGTGGTTGGGTTGTAGGGAACATTTGGACTTCCTAGAAAGGCAATTTGTGGATCGCGTTCGGGATCTCACTTTTCGCAACATGATTGGCTGACACCTTGTAACGCCGTGTGACAAAGCGATCAGTCAAGATCGAGGTACTTTCTCCTATTCAGTACCCTGCACTCTCTAACCTCCTCATCGAGAGATATTCAACGTAGCACACCTCCAGGGAGGCTTATTTTAGTTCAACGTTCAACGTTCAATATTCAAATATTTAGGCCTCACCCCTCCGTTGCAACTCAAGCTCAAGATTCGATACATCCACCATTGCCCTAGCGCTTAATCCCCCAATTGCTTTCAACATGCTCTCTGTCTCCTTCACTCTCACCCAGAACCTATACATCTATGAATAGAGGATTTTGGTGTCCCTTCACCGGTGCCAGTTACATACCACTGTCTTCAGAATAAACCACTGACACAACGGCCATCTGAAAAGCGGGACTCTAGTACTGAACAGTCCGGACCGAAACTTGTGGGAGTGTGTATCGGATTACGGGTGGCTTTGTGTGCATATGATGTTTTTAGCGGTGGGGTGGTGGATGTTGCACGCGCGTGAGAGCGACATTGTCGAAGTGCGTTCACGCTCCTTTCCGGCTAGCCCCAACTCCTTTGACCACGCCTTTCCCTCTCAGTTCGGCGAATGCGACGACGACGACTGGGAATACAATAAAGATGACGATGACGAGTTCAGTCACTATAGCATGGGTCGGGAACCTGGATGCCAGCATCAATGACCTTCGGTTGCATACTCTCGCTCTCGCTTTTCGACTGCAACGCGCTTTCTCCGCTTATAATACTGGATACACACATATGTTCACACTGGCCACACCGCACCTTATGATATCATGTAATGACTGACGACTATCTAGCTCCTTAATTCTCATCCCTGTAGATATAAATACCGCACTTTACATGTTGATCCTATAGATTGTATCCGCAGCCCGTGGATACGTTTGATATCATTGCATATCTCACATCATCATTATTAATCGAGATATTGCCAAGCTTATTTATTCTGTTTTCTGTTTCCTTCATCCAACATTCTCCGTTTTCATGGAATTACGGCTCCTACTCACATTTATTGTATGTCTTGCAATTGTGTCGGCTTCTGCGCAAACGCCTGCCCGCGTACTCATATATACTCGAACAACTGGGTTTCGCCATGATTCTATACCCACTGCAGTGGAAGCTCTACAAGCCAAGGCGTCCTCCGTTAATATGATCTTTGACCATACTGAAGACCCAGCACAATTTAGCGATGAAACGTTAGCGGGATATGACGTTCTGTTATTTCTAAGCACTACTGGAGAAGGTACTTAAAGGCATTGCATACACCATCTTGGCGCTAAATTGAGCGTTTGACGTACTTAGTTCTCGACGCAAATGGCAAGACTGCGTTTCAAAAATACCTTAACTTTGGAGGCAATTTCGTCGCGATCCATTCAGCAAGTGATACTCTCCGCAATGATATGTTCTATGAACTAGAACTTGGTAAGTTGTCCATAATTTATTTGTTTATAGCTTCTAAAAGGCTGCTTTATGATATAGGAGCCTTGTTCGACTATCATCCTCCACTACAGAATGCGGTATGTATATATTTTGTGTCTACATGGTTTTCTGACCGCTAAGTGTTTATCTTTTAACTTTAGACAGTTGATGTCATTGACGACACGCATCCGAGTACCAGTATGCTTCCTTCCGAATGGAGAGTGGAGGACGAAATGTAAGGAATTATTACATTATCGTGGTACTTACGTGGTTCTAACCTACAACGTGAGATACTTAGGTATAATTTTCAGTCAGACCCTCGAGATATTGGGGCGACCGTGGTGCTAGCAGCTAATGAATCAAGCTACATAGGTGCGTGAACTCTTACAGATAGAGAGACGAAGTAACTGACATTCGCAGACAATGGAAACAGGACATTCAACCAAGGGTTGCCCCATCCACTGGGTACGGACTGTGTATCCGTAGTCAGTAATTTCACTAACTAAGGTCTCATACAGCTTGGTTCCAAACACATGGCGCTGATGTGGAGGACGGTGAAACTGCTGGACGAAGCTTCTATACGAGCTTAGGACACCTAAATGAAACTTGGCAGGTGGGATCTGTCCCCTGAAGTATAAATGTTAGCTTGCTCAATTTTTATAACCAATAGGATGAACTGTCTCACGTTTTAGGTGGTATCATGTGGACTTTACAATCTAACACAACTAGGGCAACCAATACGTCCGCTCTCGTAGGAAATCAAGCCTCTCAGACAACATCACAAATAATTATATCCAGTAGCCAGACCTTGATCTCCCCCATGACAGCTGAACCTACATCAAGGTAAGTAATTATGATGATGAATATATCGCCATCCAAGTCTTGACCCAAGGTTAGTTCATCTGGAGCTGTAAAAGTGATGGCAAGTTGTATTACAGGCATCCAATTGGTGACAGTGGGTTTATTGCTTGCGGACATTATTCAAGCTACACTCTTGTAGTAAATTCCTGGGATTGATATATAATATATAATGCACAATGTATGCAAGACATCAGATACACTGCTAGAGAAAGTCGGCTGCACGGAGCTACGACATCCCTAGCTTGAAACGTTCGATGTTAAAGGAATGCATCTTATGTAGAAATCCTGAGGAAGCCACGCCGCACACATGTGCAAAGTGAGACTACAGGTTTGTACCCTTGCTCCTTATTTTCTCGCAACTTCTGGAGATACTTCTCTGCGAGCCTGTATCTCGTCACTATATACCAATTGCGATATAAACTAGGCTGGAAGTGCTGTTGTGAAAACGGGAATTTTGTCGTTCCTGACAGGTACAGCAAGCCTAATGGATGTTCTCACATTCCTTCTTGCCTGCTTGAACGCTACCGAGGGAACGAGGCTCCTCTAGCCTGTATAGAACATCAGAAGCAGCAATTCGTTGTACATAGCAGCAACATATTACAGCCCAAAGCCACTGTTTTAAAACATTTAAACACGAGGGTAAGTAATGGGCTTTGCCGCTTGCCGGCCCTATTTCTTTATACTTGTGTGTCACCTTGACTGAAGGCTACTTAAGTAAATAGCGAGTGGACGAGGAGTGTTAATGTATAAGCACACAGAAACAAATTAAGTACCACTTCGATAAAAAAACCCGACTGCATAACCATACTTTATTGCATGAACTAATACCTGATGAAACGACAGCGGCATGATACTAATGTGAGATGATATGGAATAACGAAAGCACTCCCTTCTTCCTTCAATGTCTAGTAACCTAACACCACACAGAATCACCCAACACACCCCCACCCGCCTTTCCCAATAAACACAACAACACCCACATGCAAAAGCGCGAGGAGCGCACTAACCCTGATCGCCTTCCTCTCATCTCGAACCTCCACCGCCGTATCCGCCACCGCAGCACCCAGCAACAATGCCGATACAAGTAAGCGTGGGCGTGAAGGCGCAGGACAAAGCGCCGGGAGCGAAAGAATCTACTCTTATAGTTAGAAAACCCATTCCCAGTAAAGAAAAAAGTCGAGGAAATAAAAGAGAAGAGAAGAAAAGAAAAGGAGAACGGGAACAAAAACAAACCTTGGCAGCCATCAAACAGCTCTTACACAACCTCATCCACATTCCCCTCCGTCTTCCACTCCCGCCCTCACCACTGCCAACAAAACCCACAATGCGTGCCCACACCGGTCTCTCCTTCCACTCTCGATCCTGCATAGACTGCCCCAAGATCGGGGGAGAAGGCAACCCGAGAAGTTTCGTTCGCTCTGCTAGGCTGTCCAGTTCATCCGATGTGTTGCGTGCGACTGGTGGAGGCGTTTTAAACGGTCGGATGGGTACGAGAACGGAAGACGAAGCGTCGAGGTTTATCGGTGATTCATGTAGTGGATCAAACTGCTCTCAGCATCAGTAAGACGAAAACAGAGACAAAAAAGAGCGAGAGAAAGAAAGAAAAGAACACACCTTCCCCTCTCTAATAGCACCTGCAACCCGATCCACCGAAGGCCTCGCAAGCGGCACGCGATTCAACAAACTCTCAAGCAACACCAAAAAGCTCCTTGGCAACCTCCTCGCCTCAAACGCATTCTGCACCCCCATATTCGGCTTAAACCCCGGATACTCCAATACCTCCCTCTCTAGCCTCTTCAGCTTCCCGCCCTCGCCTTCCCCCTCACCACTTCTCGGTCCGTCAGCCGCGTCGCCCTCCGCGGCGTACCTATACGGTAGCTTGAAGAAGAGGAGTTTGTGCAGGATCATACCTAAAGACCACATATCCGATTTCGAGTCGATTTGTTGCAGGAGGCCTGTTTTTGGGGAGGGAAGCGATTCGGGGGAGGTATATTCGAGTGTCCCTGTGTTCCCGCTTCGTGCAAGGTTTGTGTTGATCATGTCCCGCGAGGTTCCAAAATCGGATAACATCGCTCGAGGTCTACACCCTTCATCAGCACCTCAAACGTAAATAGAGAAGGGAAAGACGAACATTAACCGTCCCTCATCCCACGTTAACAGCACATTGCCCGGTTTCAGATCCAAATGAAGTATACTCTTATCATGCAGAAACGCAAGACCCTCCACAACATCCTTAAACAGACTTTTTACCTCGTCTGCACTCAGTAGATGCACTGCAGTCCACTGCTGCGTGTTATTAGACAGCTGCGATTTGAGCTTGGCTTTCTCGGAGGGTGGAGCGCGTTGGTACGCGCGGAAAGCGCGGATGCGAGCTGATCTAGTGCATTGTGAGTTGAGATACTAAAGGAGGAAGGGAGAAAAGGAACCTGGAATGTGTCTCTGGTGGAGGTGGAGAACCGATTTCCGCTGAAGGAGAAGGGGAGGGGGATTTGTCGGTGGTGAATGGGGCGAGGGGGTTGATATGTATATGCTGTGGTTTTCGGCCCAGTCGGACGTCAATGAAGTCGTCTAATCTAAAACACTGCCTTAGCTCAGGTTTAGGTAAGGGAAACGAGGACCTTACGAGCCGCCTTCCGCCCACTGCATTAGCACACTAGATACCGTTATTTCACGAACATGAAGAGAGAGAGAGAAACGTACTGCAGTGTAGGTACCTTCGGCCCGAAGGTGGAGAATTGACACGATTCGAGCCAGGCATGGTGGTATGTTATTATGTTGGGGTGATGCAGGCGCTCGAGGAGTCGGACCTGGTTGGTGTTAATGGATACCTAAAAGCCCAAGGGAGAAACGTACCTCGCGGAGGATGTTGAGTAGGTATGAGTGTGATTCGCCTACAGCTATCTTTTTTACTGCAAAGTGACCTAGTGGGTTGCCGTCTAATACATGCTAAAGTCATGCATTAGCATCGCTAAGCTAAAGAACCCAGGAAACATACCTGACACAGAAACACAGACCCATTAGCCCCCATCCCAAGCTTATACTCCTCCTGGAAGAACGTCTTAAAGTACCCCTCGGCCATAGCTTCCACAGGGAACGCCTTCCCACTTCCACTCCCCCCAGTCCCTTTACCCTTCCCTTTCCCATTAATACCTCTTATACTCCCCCGCCTGGAAGGAGTAGGTGTCCCCACTCTCGACGAGCTCTCATTCGCAATCGCAAGCAACTGGAAATAATCCGACACTCTCGTGTAATTCTCCTCATCAATCTCGTTGTCATCATCGTCATCATCCCACTCCCCCCTCTTGATCTCGCCATCCACCGTCTCTTCATCCTCGACTTCGTCCACGAGGGACGGCACGAAGCCGGCAGGGAGGGGCTGTTTGCAGTACGGACATGGCCGGCGGGGAAGATGCGGGGCACGGGCTACGGAGAGCGCATGCGAGCGCGGGTTGTACAGGACGACTTGGTTGGATGAGTGCAGGATAGGCTGCCATTCTGGTCCGTGGGATCTATGCTGGTGGCTAACGGGGACGAGGGAGAGGACGCTGCTGCTGCTGCTGGGGGTGGAAGGAGATGAGGGGACAGACATTAAAATGGTATATGTACTGTATGTGTTCGTGAGGCGTCGGGTATCGAGTGGCTGGCAGGTATGAGGGCGAAGCTGGGTGGGTGCTCGCTGTTGAGGACGAAGAGCAGGAGCAAGTTGGACGTTGGACAAGTACCCAGTTGTATGGAGCCCTGAACGTGCCAACCCGTATGCAACCCCCTCATACCATATCCGGAAATATCATTTCGGACCTCAATCTCGGAGGTCTGGGCCGGAGCTGCGGACCCGTACATTCCGACGCTAAAATTTCTTGTTCAACTACGCTCGTTCAACTTCACCTCTCTCAATCACGACTATCAGCATCACGAACGCAAAAATTCCCTCTTTCCTCTACCAAGAGCTGACATCAAGCTCAATGATATGATTCGCTAATCGTAATCTTTAAAAGACTCGCCTCTGCCAGACCCAGTATCGCAACGGAGGACCCACTCTCTTTTCTAACAAACACGACTTTGGCACGACTAAGTATTTATGAACCTTGAGCTGAATGTCAGCTTCGTCTCTTCTATCAGCCCATCTTCTGAATTGTCAATGCACTGGGAAGATCAATGAGGACCTCACTGCTCGGCCAAATATGATCTTAAAATATCTCTGACTCGTCTTCAAAACACGAGCCTTTCATACGATGAAATAATATCTCAAATCTTTAACGAAAGCCCTCTCTTTCTACAACCCCCTTCCTACCGACTTCGGTTATATCACTCTCTTTACATTATAAACTGCTCTTCTGATTTTCTCAAAAACGCTGGTTGCTCAATTCTTGCGGACCCCTTGCATTCCCGGTGTTTCACCTACCACGTGCAGTGTCATCACCTTCCCGTGCATGGCTGTGCTCTGTTGATTTGATATTAGTAAGACTAGATGCAACAGCAAATAATGGAAGCTGGCAACTTGTCATTTGCATATTTAAACCCACGCAGCGCGCCCCATCGACATTTCCTCTCTCTTCTTGCCATTACTATCTTTTTCGTTGATATGCAGAACTCAAACGAAAATCCGGTGGAAGCTATCACGCGTTCACTGCCACAGAACTCTTCTACCCCAATCCCAGTGCAATATATGACTCCATATCTAACATATCTCCCTTCCCAAACCTATTTTAGGGATAACTCTTCAGGCTTCTCCCCAGAACTTTTCACATTCGAGAATGGAAATTATACCCGAACCCTAGTTACAATCCCTTCTAATAGTAAAAAGAAACGAAGACTCAGCCAAAATGAACATGATCAAGCACAGCAGAAACGGCTTCGTAAAGAAAAGGATAGTCTCTTCGATTCGGACATGAGACTGCCTCCAAACCGGATTATTCGCCAACCTGCACCCAGTTCGTATCATCGGACGTTACTGCTGGCGAGAGGCGACTGGGGCGATAAGGATGGTGTAGATGAAAATAACATGGAATATATGAGAGGCGGCTTGCAGCGAAATTCAAAAAGCTTTCTGAGGTCAAGCGAAGCGCTCAGCATATTGTTAACCTCGTATTCCGATGCACGCAACATTTTACAAGTTGTTTTGGGGAACAAGACCGAATACAGGAAACTGTTGCGTTTGGAAGGAAAGAATGCACAGTCTGTTTTGGATGTAATGCAAATGGTAACGCAAACAGCCGTTCGACGGAGCGTATACTAATATCAAAATCCAGTTACTCGACTCCAAGCTTATCATCGCAGATCCTTTTGAGTCAGTATTCAGAAATGTATTACTAAAAGCAATTCAGCGTTTATCGAAGCGTTCCATATTATACCCTAAATCGTTAGTTCTAACTGATGTCAAGTGGGAAGAATATCCAGTTACATCCGGGCACTTTGGTGAAATATATAAAGGCTACTACAATGAACGAAATGTATCGCTGAAAGCTTTTAAATTGTATTCGAGTCAGATGTCCAAGAGACCTGATCTGTTAAAGGTATAAATTCCGATTGGATTCAACTAGATTAGTTATACTCATTTCTTACACTAGGGATTTATGTCAGAGGCAATTCTATGGCGACATTTAAAAAATCGGAACATTTTACCATTCTATGGCATTTACCACTTGGGAGATTCTGGTGGAAGGATATGTTTAGTCTCTCCCTGGATGGATAACGGAAATATGAACGAATATCTCGAGAAAAATCCCGACGTTAACCGTAAGCACCTGGTATTAACATTCTCCCAGTAATGTGTTTCTCGCATTTTCTAATTGGTCGATTTAGACTTCTGACATCGCCGGGGGAATTGCATATCTACATAAACAATCTGTTATACATGGAGATTTGAAAGGAGTAAGAAACTTCTCTCTCACAACATCTGGCTCATAACAACATTCTTATCAATGACTCATTTATTAGGCGAACGTGCTTATATCTAACAATGGAGTAGCTTGTTTGGCGGATTTTGGCCTCTCGTCCATTGTTTGCTCACAGTCATTGACGTGGCCATCTGTTGAGACTACTGTGTCTACCGCAGGAACGATCAGATGGCAAGCTCCTGAGCTTCTGGACGAGAACAGTATAGGCGCGACAAAAGAAAGTGATATGTATGCATTTGCCTGTGTATGTTACGAGGTATCGATTCGTTTTGCCGAAGAGTCGAAACCTCGTTATCTGATTCACAAGCAAATATAGATATTCGTCGGGAAAGTTCCATTCTATCAATGTACTATTGATGCTGCAGTGATGCGTCAAATTATGTTAGGGCGGCGTCCCCTACAACCCGAATCAAACAGTGCTCCATATACTCACTGGGGTCTAACGGATTGGATCTGGTCACTGATTGAAGAATGCTGGTGCAAAGACCCAATCACCCGTCTCAAAGCATCAGAGATTGTTGATAAATTATCGTCAAAAACGGAGTTCGTAAGATGTGATGCTGGCGGCCTGGATATCTGGGGGGATCTTCGTCCAGAAGCGTTTAAGTCTATCATAGACCAACGCTCCCAAATGTCAGAGGCAGAAATTCAAAGTTCCATATCGCTGCTGAAGTCTCTGAATCAGACATGACATCTTTGTACTACTTATGTACGAGATTTTTCAATAACTTGTAAGGAGGTGCCATTTTCAGCGATCCTGGATATTATTTAAGGTCTTCATTCCCTATTTCTTTCCTCGAAAGTTTTTTATTCGATGGGTATGAATGTTTTCTGTGTGCACTGAATACTGAGATTAAGTGTTTGCTTCTGCTCTTCGTGATCAGGATATTTGAACAGAGTAATTGTGATAGCTTCTTAAACTTCGGGATTTCTGTTCTGTAGGTTTTGTGTATGTATTGCTTTTACACGGTAATAGTGCCCATCACACACATCATCACTACCTTACTGTAGCTTAGGAGGCAGAAGTTGAGAGTGCAACCAGTCGCCATAGTCATCACTAGTTCTGTGGCTGCATGCTACGTTCATATCAACTGTCTTTCCATTCCCCATCATATCCTTCCAACCACTAGGAATGAGTTATGCTAACTCCCTGGCATCAACCCCTTCCAATTGTAGACCTTGCGTTACTGCAGCTGATCATAAATTTCCAAATTGTATGCTGCTCATCCATGAACAAATGTCCACGATAAGCACTAAGTGCTCTCCCTTGCCTGCACTCACAGTTTTCTTTGAGAAAATCCATGTGATCGGAGCACAGAACAGTTCCCCAGACTTGATTCGGCGTCTTATTGATTCGGTATATCGGAATGCCCAGCCTCCGACTCTTCTTCCATGAGCTGCAGCAATAAGCTCTATACATATATGTAGAAGGGAAGACGATTACTTAGATCTCTAGTACATAGCAATATCAAGTTCTATTATTAATTATCCAGGCACCAACGGCGTAGGTGGAAGAAAGCTGTGTGTGAAGGCACAGGATCTGCTATTACAACGTCCCAAACAAGCGCCAAATGGCCCGCAACCAGAACGTGGGTTTTTGGAATGTTTTAAATACATTCAACAATGTCACGAAAGTCGTAAACATCTTGTAAGGCCTTAAGCCTTTACTTTCACTGTAGGTGCTTGTCAGATCGTTGTAAGGCACGAGCCAATGTATTGCAATAGCACCAAAAGCCACTGTAAGGTGTCGACTGCCATATAAGGCATCATATTGTTCCCCGTGCAATACAGTGCATTTTGAGGCTCTCATAATATTAAGACAGTCTTTCAATTACAGTATAATATTATTAGGTTACTCTGAGGCATTGTAGGAGTACCTCTATTCACATTGTTATTCATTTCGATTTATACATGTCCACTCATCAAATTCGGTTATCTCAGTTATCATTGATTCTTATCTACTCTCGCGCCATCGATGTTCATCTTTCCTCTTACTTGAACAATGGCTCGTCAGTCCGGAAAACGATCAAATACAGACCTTGTATGCCAATTTTGTCATCATCATTTCAAGTCCCAAGGCTTGCATAACCATCTAACAATATGTGCACGGTCACATCGTTATGCAACAAATGCAGCTGCTAGGGAACGTCGGTTGGAAGATCTTGATATCAACGTGGATCACACAGTTCCACTTACAAATGATGCAATTAACACTTGTGAGCATAGTACTATATTTAACATCTTGTTATATTGCATTTAATACATTGCTGCAGATCATACCGATGATATGGGCCTTGAACTGCATCCGATGGATATTGACTATGAAACCAATCAAGAAAACACAATCGAAACTGAGCTGCTAACAGTTGACAGTAATTATCCTTGTTTCATTATATTGAGAACATATCACTTATAATTAATCAGATGGTCCGCAAGAATTCATTGAAATTGAATACCACCCACACAGTGGAAAGGACACGATTAGAATTCCAATCGAAGAATATAAGGGAAGCGAATCAAGTACAAGTTTGCAAGCTAATATCGATGAATTATGGAGTGAGTCGAAGCCATGGCATCCATTCTGCACTGCACAAGATCTAAATTTTGCCGAGAAATGCATAAGACTAAATTTCAGCACAAATGTCAGTCAGGAGTGGCTTGACTTTATTAAGGAATCAGAGCCTGCTAATGGTGTCACATTTTCATCTGCATCTGAGATGAATCGGTTAATTGATTTAGCAGCAGCTTCCTCAGTAGGAGTAAATGTGTTTATTATTTAAAATGTATGCTGTACTGACCAGAAACCCCAGTTTGACAGTGTCAAATTCACTATTCCATATAAAACCGAAGCTTACCAGTATGAAGTTCTTCAAAGACCAGTATGGGATTGGGTGAAAGAAATTGTCTCTCATCCAGTCATATCTAAACGCTTCACCTGGTATGCAGAGAAACGATATCATGTAGTTGGGGGCAAGAAAATCCGTTTCTGGAATGAGCCTTGGACTGGGAATAAGTTCTGGCAGTTACAGGTAAGTAATAAACCCAAATTTGAGAGATTTAATCAAGCAACTTGAATAATATACAGAGTGAATTGCCAAAAGAAAGTGCCCCACTTTGCCTGCTGCTTTGGAGTGACAAGGGAAAAGTATTGGAATTTGGTGGTCGTAAAAGCTATCCAGTTATAGCTAGAATTCTAAATCTTCCATCGGAAATTCGGAATACAAATGGATTTGCAGGTGCTTGCATTATTGGATGGCTTCCAATCGTTAGTATTATACATATCATTGCATAATTATAAAGTACTAACTCAGTGATTTAAAGGTTAGTGATAATGTTGAACATGTGGGCAAACATTCCTGGGCTAATCATCATCGGTCCATTTGGCATGAAGCTATGTCCCATGTACTTGATTCACTGGTTGAGCCCACTACTACTGGTGAATGGTATGAATGTGGTGATGAAATTGAAAGACAATTATATCCATCTGTATTGATATATTCGCTTGACTATGAAGAGCAGTATGAATTCACTTTATGATATCTTCTTATTCTGATTCTACTATTTATAGAACTATTGTGGTTCTAAATCATGGTGTTAATGGAGAGGCCGCATGCCCTACCTGTGAAGAGCGAACATCCAACTTCTTAACTTCATTGGGTGGTGGAAGCTCACACACAACAAGTGCATATATAAATCTTTGGAACAAGTCTTCAGAATTAACAGAGGAAGAAAGAGAAAAACTATATAAACCACTTGGCCTTGTACATCTAAAGGTATATTAAACCACTTCTCCCATAGTCTTAAATTTAATTGAGTTCATTAGAATTGCTTTTGGGTTTTTCCACATACAGATATCTATAGTACTATGACATATGATGTCCTCCATGCAAATGAGATAGGTGTTTGGAAATAGTTATGGAAGTATATCAGGCAGTACTTTAGTGGAGATCATTCTGCATCTGCACGAATTGAAAATCGGTGAGACTTCAGCTGAAAGCAATGAACAAATAATAACTATTCTTAGTATTGAAAACTTGCCACCTTGGAGCAACTTACCATCATTTCAACATGTTCTTACCATGGACTTTGCAGATGGTAGCAAATATGCAGATCTTCTCCGAGTAAGCAGTTATCAATATATGTTTAGAGTATATTAATCATTGTCTCATAGGTTATATTACATGGCATTGCAGCTGAAATAACCCAGGCCAACCAACTCATAATTCAATGTATTCGCTGTTTAGCTGTTATTAGCAATTATTCATGCTTCAAAATGCATACAGAGGATACAATTGCAGAAGGACGAGAAGAAGTACGAATTCTCAGCAAGCTGTTAAAGGTGTATAATAATTTTTGACACTACTAGACCTGACAATATTTTATTTTATTTTACTTTAGAAAACAACTGAGAAATATGGATGGACATGGAATATACCAAAAATCCATGCTCTTTTCGCTCATTTGTTTGATGACATTGAGGGAAAAGGTGTAACCTTGATATATAACACCAAGTTGAATGAACGGGCTCATGGACCTTTGAAAGATGCAGCAAAATGCTTTAATGACAGACAGGATAGCTTGGGAAGGCAGGTATGAGACTATTAAAAGATCAGAATTGAAAGCACCTGTTCACAAAGTTTACAGCTTATGAAACATGAACAATATCAATCCACCCTTTCAGTTATGAAGGAGAATACAAATAATCTGCTACAAAATAATGAATATCTAAAATCGAAGGTTCAGCATGTTTTGCTTTGTGGAAAGGGACCAGAGTTTAGCTACAATTCTCTTCCACCAGATATAGCAAGAAATCCAGCATTCTCCAAATTTTCAAGCTGACTATATGCATATTTAACTCAAGTTTATCGAGAGAATGGTATAATTCAAGCACACAGTATGATAACACTTGGTAATAATGGAAAGGTAAGATGCACACAATATTTCTACTGGACATCAACTTATAATATCATTTAGATTAAACAATTCTTTGAAGTCAATATTGACTATGTTTCCGAAGAAGACTGGACAGTGTCACGGAGTATATTGCATTGCAAAGATATTTATCATGGCTCTCCCTGGCATGATTGCATTATGTTAGTTATTGATGACAAAATTAGTTATGCATGACTGTTGCTTTTATTTGAAGTTACAGTCGCAGATGATGGAAAGAAGCATGCAATGGCTTTTATTCAAGTGTTTGACTCAGCTGCAAGGCCTGTCTGGAAGGACCATGCATTAGGTTTCCAAAGAGTAAAAGAAGTTGTTGGGATGAAGAACACTATTTTTGTTTCCCTTGAATCAGTTGTATGTGGTGTATTCATGGTGAATGCAGAAGTTAAGCATGACTATTATGTTAATGATTTGGTTGATAATGACATACTACTTTGACTACATAGATACACCTAATTAAACTTCATTTCCAATACAATCCATCAATTCATTGTAACTCGTGTCATCTGTTCTCATACCAGTATCCTGCTCATCATTCTGGTTAGGGAATATCATATTATTGTACTGCTGAAAAACTTCTTGAATACTGGGCTTGTTGTAAAATTTGTATAACATCAGTTTGTATGCCTTGAAGTCTTCAGCATATGTGATGTCTGATTCTCCTACTGGGACAAACTCTGGATCTCCAGAGAGACCAAATCATGCCTGTAGTATATGTATCATCAGATATCATAGAATACATAAATGAATAACCTACCAATATAGCAACAAATGCAATAAATCCTGGAGTAATGCATGTTAATCCCCAGTGTTTGGCAATAGTGTTTGTATTAAGGGCTTTCCCTTCCTTCCAAGCTCAGAGAGCGCTGCGACCACAGAGTAGACATAGTCCTAGCTGAAATAAAATAAGACATCAGCCAATTTAAAGAAAAGGCAAATAATTACTTACATTAAGTAATACATCAGAAGTGAAGACATGCTTGTCTTTTGTGTTCCATTTCGGAAAAAAAACAGGTGGCAGCAAATTATACTTTCGTGCCTCCAAGTCGAAGCCGATAAGCATATCTCAATCCAGTCCATTGTTGACAAGTAGTGGTAATACTTCACGAACACATTCTGCTGCATTTGAACATTGCTGTTGCATTCCATGATCGAACTACATATGTTCATTAGTATTGATCCACTTAAATAACATTAAAAAGTCTCTCACCTTCACAATGAAGTGATTGGTCATTGAACCAACCATGGAATTGTGCAAAAATTTGGGTACAACTGCCTGCAGGTCACGTCGAATTCCTTCCAACTGTACCTCAGGGCTACTATACCTCTCGGCTGAATTCCAATCGGTATCATCAAAGTCCGGATCCGGGTGAATGACAGCCAACTTCATTGCATCGCACATCCATACTTCATACATACCTGTAAAGTGCTGACCAGATTTCACTATGGAATCATCATCGGGGTGTGTAGCTGTACACTGAAGCCGACAATGAGTGCCAGATTTGGCAGCTTTGAGTATTGCTTTCTCTTTATTGACGGTCTTTAGTTTATTGTATAACTTGGAGACTTTAAGCTGAGTGCTCCTAAGTCCCTGTATAAGATATAGATAAGTGGAGAAATTGAATAAGTATAGGACAGGAATACCTTTCGTAAATCTTTCTTGCTTGCATCTGGTCCGGGAATAACAATCTCCAGGTCCGTAGGCAGACGTTCCTCTTCGACATCTTTGTCATTGAGTATTCCATCCTCTCTATCCGAGCCACTCTCAGATGGAGAAGAAATAGTGCGGTTATGTTTATGAACCATGAGAAATAACAGTGAATAGACAATGAGTGAATTACTCTGAGGTGTAACAATTGGAATACATACCTTTTAAATAGGAAGTTATAGCACTGCTTCCAGCCAGTCTTCTAAGTGATTGTGATTCTATGATATTGCATTGCAATAGGCTAGAATAAATCTAGGACATGTCAATTTGTGTATGAAGTCCTCGATGGAGGCACGAACGGATGAGGACATACTAGGCTATACGTTTCGACTTTCCACTATGGCAGGAATACAAACGGTTGATGAATTTGGACCATACACTGACAGGTGTCAGACCACGATACAACTGTTAGAATCTGGGTGTTCGTGTTGAGGCACAGCCGCATAGTTACATAATATAGTTACATAATCGTTCTCTGTATGTACATGTGTCGTAGTTTCTGTGCAATTCACGGCTTCGTCTGTCACTATCGTCAGTCAGCATTTTCAATCCGGTCTTCCTCCACAGTCAGCTCTTCAACTCTCCCCATCTATTCTTGACAGGTTATGGGCCCCACCTGTGCTTAAATTCTACACCACTCAACCTGCCAACAAACTTTCAATCTCTTACCTTCCTCTTCTGATCTTTTGATCCCACACACCCTTCCTTCTTTCTTTGCCTCCCACCACTGTCAACCACCACCATGGCCCCAACAGTCTATGAACTTCTCAGGACCTTTGATTCCCAGAACCGTTTTGATGGGACAAACTACCCTGCATGGAACAGGGAGCTGGAGATGACATTTGGAGAGGATGAGGATTTGCTGGGGCACATAAAAGGCATGTCTACTGCCCCTTCTGTTGAGGACTCCAAGGATCACACTGCATGGATTGCTATTGACATCTGTGCTCGCATGGCTCTCTACAAGACCATTTCATCAAATGCCATTCATGATGCCCACTTTAAAGAAACATCCCCAGCTCAAATGGCATTTGCTGTTTACACCAGCCTCAAGTCTGAGTATCAGAAGGACTCACATGCATCTCGGTTTGAGCTCAAGAAGCACCTTTACAACCCTGTCCATGATATTGGGCAACCTGTGTCTGTGTACATTCAGGATATCATTGCCACCTCTGACGCTCTCACTGCCCTTGGTCACCCCCCCTCTCCCCTTGATGTTGTCAACTCTATTCTCATGAATCTCCACCCATCCTTCGCCATCATTCGCACTCTCCTCACATCACAATCTACAGAGCCAACTCTCACATCTACGAAGAAGATGTTAACAGATCAGGAGGATACAAAAGTGGCCCCCAGTGGGGGGGATGTTCCCGAGTTGGCAAACTATGCCAAAAGGGGGGGTCAGGGCAAGAACCCCAAGGCTAAGAAAGGTGATTTGGATTCTGAGGGTGATGATCCCTCCTATGATTGGCTCAACCCCTGGAACAATGATGTTTGCCATCATTGTGGTCTTCCTGGTCACTGCTCTTCCCATTGCATAGCTGACATGCCCCAACGCATCAAGGACAGGATTATCAAGGAAGCTCGTGACTGTCGTCGTAAACGCTCTCCTTCACCTGTTGCCAATCATGCTCGTTTCATTGCTTCCGACTCTGACCTCGATTCCGATTCTGATGTGGAGACTTGTGAAGAGGGACATCTTGCCTTCTATGCCCAGGATATTGACACTCACCCTGTTTCCAAATCAGGTTCTGTGGGGGCTAGAAAGGGATGGAAAGGATGATGGGTTAAGGATTTTAGTTTCAGTGGGGGAGTATTTTATTGGTGTTTGTTTTATTTCTCTTTCACTCCCCTCTTCTCTGTGCCTCTCCCTGAGTGGGGGTGTTAGAATCTGGGTGTTCGTGTTGAGGCACAGCCACACAGTTACATAATATAGTTACATAATTGTTCTCTGTATGTACACACGTCATAGTTTCTGTGCAATTCACGGCTTCATCTGTCACTATCATCGGTCAGCATTTTCAATCTGGTCTTCCTCCATGATCAGCTCTTCAACTCTCCCCTTCTATTCTTGACAACAATGTGTGCCGCATTTGACTTCAGGCTGGTAAAGTTTAAGCCAGTTCAGTACAGGATGTGATAGCATTTGGAACATGTGATTGCATTGGCATAGCTGAAAGAACTAGACTCTGGCCTTGGAAAGTTGGAATGTAGAACAAAAGTCTAGAGAGACCCTTGATGTGCACATGAGGTCCATACATGCACTAGCCATCTGCTTCGGCTGTCGAGAACATGCAAGTTCCAGCTCCTGCTGACTAACAACCTCATCCAAAAGGTATAAATTGATGAGGATTCTTTGTGCTTTGGGGCCTCAGAATGACTTGTCTATGACACACTAGATGTGTGGTGACTGTGAGAGATAGCCAGGTAGGTGATCCATTCTGAATGTTGTACCACATTACTGACAGACTTGTCATTGAAACATTGATAGAGTGCCGTGATAGTTTGCTGGAATGGGGGGGTTAGAATACTAGAGGACATCATGCAGTCTGGTGCTGTGCATTGTTCTCGTTGATTGATATGACTAGGTGAGTGTCGTTGTTTACCAATCTGAAGGCCACACACTTTGGTTGTTACGTAGTAACGTATTCAATGTAAATAAACCATTTAATATCATTTTCATTTGAATTCATGCCTATTATTAAGTATTAGCCCCTGGTAGTAATACTGTATTTGATTGAATGGACTAGATTTAGAACATTAATGGGGTTACAAGTTAAGCGGGATCCGTGTGTACTATAGCCCAATTCGTCGATTCCTGACAAGGCATTTTAAGACAACGTAGTCATAAAAATGATTATATGGTAAGGAGTTCTTACAATGCGCAACCAGTAGCCCTATAAACTACATATAGAATATCATGAACCTATAGTGTATTACAGTATATCATAGAGTGCCTTAAAGCTCGTCATAGGACCACACGAGATTAGCTGCAAGGCATTGCAAGGCCCTCAGCCAAGCCTTGAAAGAGCCTTAAGGTTTCGTCCTCGATTTAATGCCACTTAATATGGCCGATGCCTTAAAGCATTAAAATGCGTTGAAATACTTTGTGTGGCAAACTAAGTTTTCGTGACAAAGGTGACACAACCAAAGTGCAGAATCTATCAACCTTTAAAAAGGTTTTTCGTCGAGTTTATTTTAGCGCCAATTACTGAAGCCGTTGGAGTCAACCTTAGGCAGGATGGCACAAGGCAGGTGTGAATCGTATGTGACCAAGTGAGATACGAGCGCTTTGGGTGCAACCAATGGCCATGTACTATGTAGACAGATGTCAATCCTAGGCCATAGTAGGGAAGTATATTTGTAGCTAGTTGGCCACATGTTTTTCGCATGCGAAATGCAGTACTTACATTGCGTGTGTACAGCAATATGAACGCTCAAGTATCGATAAATAGATTAGCTTGAGCTTATCTTTCTTCCTCCCTTCCCTACTTTACAATCTTTCACCCAGCGAGTCAACCGGTTTTGCGTACATCATGATGGATTTTCGTTCTACGCGCCCTTTACCATCGACTTCAAAAATTTTACCTAGCAGCTCAGCTACATATACGGCCAATGTTACATATCCTGCCCACACTAATCATGACGCTATACCAAATATAACATCCCCACCACAACGCGAACCGGAAGGGGTCATAACCGTGGATCGCGGTCGGATTCTTTCATACAAATAGATATGATTCATAGGGGGTCTTATAATGAGGTGGAGGACCGGGATAAAGGTGGTATGCTGGGCATGACGAGACGTGCCAACCATAGGTGGAGCGATCAGTTTAGCAATCACAAGTCAACGGTGATAGCGGAGACCGAATCTGGCGTGGATCATAAAGCTACGTCTATAACAAAGTTACACGGTTGGAATTCATCCAATACTACCAACGGGTTGCAGTCAAATGCCTGGTGTGCTTTGGATAGGAATATGGAATATGTCATCGGCGGAGCTTTGCCTAAAAGTAGTAAAACTGGTGGAAGAGGGACCAGCTGGTCTGACCTGTGCCGACATACATGCGACATTTTAATGGATGTTTTTTCGAACAAGTCAAAGTATAAAAAGCTTTTGAATACAAAAAAAAATACTGCACAACT
Source organism: Cyathus striatus (assembly GCA_025738555.1). Lineage (NCBI taxonomy): Eukaryota > Fungi > Basidiomycota > Agaricomycetes > Agaricales > Nidulariaceae > Cyathus > Cyathus striatus. The sequence goes on along the minus strand of JAOVFP010000016.1, from coordinate 2,532,895 downwards.
AGTTTTGGACGTGATGCAAATGGTAAGCATGCGTCCTTTCGACAAAATACTTAATGTGATTTTAATACGAACCAGATACTTGACTATCCCACCTCAAGCCAGTTGGACCCAAAATTCGAAAATGTCTTACTGAAAGCAATGCTCCGCTTGTCAAAATATTCCACGTTATATCCCAGAGCTTATATTTTAACTGATGTCAAGCGGAACGAATATCCATTTGCATCTGGGCATTTCGGGGAAGTATTTCAAGGAGATTACAATGGAAGAAAGGTATCTCTGAAAGCTTTCAAATTGTACTCAAATGAAATGTGTAAGATAAATGACCTGCTAAAGGCAATTATTCCGGTTTTATTGTCTTTGGTCCCGCAGACTAGGAGTGACTAGGCATTTTTTAAAGAGGCTATTTTATGGCGGCATATAGTCCATCGTAACCTTTTGCCATTCTATGGAATCTATCAACTAGGAGATTCTGGTGGAAGGATATGTTTGGTCTCACCGTGGATGGATAACGGCAATATCACCCAATACCTCCAACGGAATCCTTACGCCAACCGTCAGGATTTGGTACTTACGATCGTCAGCAATGGAATGATCACATTTACTGATCATTGTTCATTTTACTAGGTTTTAGACATTATTCAAGGTATCGCATATCTTCACGAAAAATCGATTGTACATGGCGATTTAAAAGGGGTAAACAAACCTCTTTTAGGCTCCCAACTTGAAATTATTGTTAACACGGTATATTTAGGCGAATGTCCTTATATCTGACAATGGTGTGGCTTGTCTGGCTGATTTTGGCCTCTCCTCTGTTGTTAACACGCACTCATTGGTATGGACTTCTATTGAGAGTACTGTGTCAAATGCAGGGACGGTTAGATGGCAAGCTCCAGAGCTTCTGGACGAAGAAAGTGTAGGAACCACGAAAGAAAGCGACATTTACGCATTTGCCTGCGTTTGCTATGAGGTACCGTTCAGTTTCTTAAATTTTATATCTTCAATTCATGTAATAAACATGTATAGGTATTCGTCGGGAGAGTGCCATTCTACCAATACTCATTTGATCCTACCGTGATGCGACAACTCATGTTAGGACATCGTCCTCTAAAGCCTGAATTGAATAGTGGTCCATATATTCACTGGGGTTTTACCGATTGGATGTGGTCCTTGATTGTAGAGTGTTGGAATCAAGATCCGGCCGCTCGGCCGAAGGCCTCAGAGGTGGTAGAGAGATTATCCTCAAGAAAAGAGCTTTCGCGAGAAGACATTAGTCACCAAGATAGCTGGGGAGATCTAAGACCAGAAGTGTTCAGGTCTCTCCTAGACCAACGCTGTTCAATGTCAGAGGCGGATGTTCAACGCTTTATATCACTATTTAGTTCACTGTGAATCGATTAGATATAATTGTTCACAGTAGCACCATATGTATTTGACAGACTAGTGGCATAGTGCACATAATCTCGAACGGCTGAAGTTCGACGTCCAACCCTTTTCCAAACACAACATCCAACAGGTCTTCTTCCCAAATTCGTAATTTAGGGTTGCTGCATGGTATGCACACAGTGATCACATACTATTTTTCAAACACTAAAGTTGGAGTGAGATAACTGCTGTAAACTCTCATGCGAATGCTATAATCAAGGTACAAGGTCAATAAGTGGAATACGTAAGTTTTACGCAACACAGTGTCTTCTGAATCCCTTGATTTATGGCGATGCAGGAAAGATAATGACGATCGATGCCACTGAGGCCTTGAAGAGGAATCTGACGAGGAATGACGGCTGCCAAAAGACGACAACATCTTCTCTCTCCATACAGAAAAGGTGTCACTGCCACTATCTTCTTGAGGTGGTTCATCACCAGATTCAGATTCCCAGCCCATCCAGACACAAAGAACAATGAAAATTGCTATAGCCAACCAAGCGAAACCAGTTAGTACACAGGTCGAAGCATCAGCATCTGCCATACACACCCATGCTATTGCAGCGAGGAAGCCGACCACACTGTGAATAGAAATTACTTAGCAGAATTATATTAGTCGATATTCGAACAGAATAATTGTGATAGCGTCTTAAACTTCGGGATTTCTATTTTGTGGGTTTTGTGTATGTATTGCTTTTACACGGTAATGGTATAAATGTGACCTTCCTGAAACTTGCTGGGATTGGGAGTTCTGGAGATGTTTCAATGCTGCTCACAGATGTGCAAATTTGCGACTTGATCCATTTAATTCCTAACTTAAGAACGGTATTCTACTTTACAGGATCAGCTTGATCACACACGAATCATATAATCACCACCTGTATGAGCGACTACAAAGTTCCTTCGTGGGTGAGAATCTCATGCCCATCGTGCACATCATCCCTACCTTAGTGTAGCTAAAGAGGCAGTTGAGAGTGCAACCAGTCGCCGTAGTCGTCACTAATTCTGTGGCTGCATGCTGCTCACTGGTTTCTGTACACTTTCGGGATTTATATCTACTTCAGTATCATCCACCCTTCCGTTCCCCACCACATTCTTCCAACCACTAGGAATGAGTCGTACCACCTCCTCGGCGTCAATCCTTTCCTCTGGCGCATATCTAAACATCTTGTACAATAGGCTGTGAAATGCATTGTCCTCTTCCACACTAAAACCATCCTTCCCTGAGATACCAATACCAACGTACGGCACCATCTGCTTTGTTCTTAGACAAATGCCATTTTCCTGGAAGTATTTAGTACGTTTAGCCCAAGCGCTCCACCATCTATCTGGAAGCTTTCCAAGAATTATAACCATCTGTTGAATCGTATCGTTCTCTTCATCAAGATACGATTCAAAAGGAACAAGCATATTGTTCAAAATCGAGAACATAAGGACTCCAAGAGCCCAAATGTCGGTCGAAAGAGCGGGATAAACCATATCATGGAAGATAATTTCAGGAGCGCGAAGAACGAAAGGCATGTTAGATGTTAACGGCTTGTTGGACCGATGATATGGAGTGTAGAAGGACGATTCTCCAAAATCACAGATCTTGACGCGAATGTCAGCAGAAGAGAGGCAAATCTCGGCCAGGGAAGATTGGAGGTCTTGATGGACTATCGTAGCAGGACGGTGTATGGAAGGGGGAACTAGATTCTCATCATCCCAATACTGGATGGGAAGAACCGACGGTTCCCCATAAATACGGTTCAGCTCCGCAAGAGATGCGTGTTCGAGCTCGGGGGAGTAGAAAAGCACGTTTCCAAGGTGTAGGTCTACAAAAGAATATTGGTAAGTGCTTAAGAACGTGGTGTATACATGTATAAAGATATCTTACCGCCATGAACAATGCCGCACTTATGAAGATACGCAACACCAAGCGCGACCTGTGCTGCGACCCTCTTCGTCACATCCGGCGGGGGATGACCATGATTTTTTCTATAGAATGATCGTATGGCATTCGCTCTCAGACTCAAACCAAGGAGTTCAGTAACAATACAGTGGTGCGTTCCGTTTGGGCCTTGAATTATGAACGTGTCGAATATGCGGATCACATGGTCCTTGCCAGGATGGGAGTCCCATTGCACTTGCTGCTGCTGAAGGTGTCGCGAGATGTCCAGTTCATAAGAAACGGCTGACGAATGAGCAGAAAGCACTTTCATAGAAGCAAATCGATTCATAACCAGGTCTTCAACGAGCCATACCGTGCTGTAGGCTCCGAAGCCAAGTTTGTTGATGACGCGGTAACGGTCGTTGAACATGTCGCCGATGTTCATGGGATGAAACCCACCTATGTAGTAGTGGTCTGCACACTCCAATGGCAATCCCATGCGTAAATTGATGCTTAATAGTATGTAGATTAAGAAGAGCTACAGTTGAAGAGTACTTAAGTTAAGTAGTGTTGATGTTGGGCGAAGGTTAGTATATATATACAACGTATAATATCTGTGCATAAACATGTACAAACTATTATGTCTGGGCCTCCGAGTCAGAGCCGCCAGAGTCATCCACTTTTATATCGCTATTTAGTTGTCGTCGAATTCGCGTCATTTACCTCCCAAGTAGACCCAACCCCCTGGCATGCCCTGACAGACCCTAAAATCGATGTCCTCAAGCTTTCTGATGAGCCTCTTCCCGTGTATGCATCGTACTCTGCGGGAAAGGTTATCAAGGACCACGGGACGAGTGGTGAGGTTGAGTTGCCTGGGCACATTGTGCTTGCGAAGGATGGGTTTTTGGATGATTTTAGGTTTGTCTTTTGTTACTGATACGAGAAAATGGGGAAGACTGACGAGGACTAGAGTGCAGAACGGTGTACGTGTTACCGGCACATTTAAGAACTTCAATACTATAGAGGGCTTTAAGAACACGGATGAGAAGAGGATACCTAACGACGAGGCACCTACGGTTCTCTCTTCCATTCGTTCCCGCAATTGCTTTTGCTGATGAAGAGTAGATATGGGACGCGATTCAAACGCGTACTGATAACTTTTGCGGATCTCATGAAATACAAGTTCCATTATTGGTTTGCTTTTCCTGGGTCTGTGATGCGGCCCCCTTGGACGACTGAAGAAGTGGTAGATGCTGCTGGTGCACTAGGAGACGGTGTTGTATGTCCCCTCATTCTTCACCTTGAGTAGAACTGACCATATGTGGTAGTTATCGAGCATTTAAACACAACTCAAATCACAACCTGATCCGAACCCCGCCTTCTTCCTCGTTCGCACGACGCCTTCAGGTGAAACTTCCATAGCACCCGTGGAAGAATACGAGACGTTCTTCAAAGGTGTTACTCCAGAACACGTACGCCCCCTTCATCTCTCACTTTCTTTCTCCTAACCCACTTTTCAGCAAATAATATCCTTCCTATACCCTTCAACCTCCCCCACACATCCTGGCTGGCCACTCCACAACTTCCTCACATACCTTCGCGCGCTCTACCCTTCCTCCACGGCTTCAGTCAGAGTGTTGGCATGGCGAGATTTAGAGAAGGTGGAGGGGCAAGGAGAGTGGAGGAGTAAGTTCCTCGTGGTGTCCGCGCCTATTGAGGAGGCGAAGGAGGGGAGACCGGAGGCAGTGGGGTGGGAGCGGACGGCGGGGAGATTGGTTCCTAAGGTTGCTGATTTGGGGCCTATGATGGATCCTAAGAGGTAGGTATTCTTTACCTTTTTGCTTCAAGATCTCGCTGACGTGCAATTAGATTGGCTTCGCAGGTGGTAGATTTGAACCTCAAACTCATGCGCTGGTGCATTCTTCCTGATCTGCGACTTGAGAAGATGCAGAATACGAGGTGTTTGCTCTTGGGAGCGGGAACGTTGGGGTGTTATGTTGCGAGGAGCTTAATGGTTTGTCCGGGTTCCCGACTTCCCTAATACACCCTAGCTACCAGTGGCCAGTCTGCAGCCTTCTCACACCGCCATATTTGCGTATCTTATTTCAGGGTCCTCAATATCTGATGGTCATTAAACGTAAAATAGGCGCAGAGTTTTACAAGGCCGTAGAATGCTGTGCTATATAGCCTTTGAACATGTCAAAATTAACATCTTTGAGGTGGTGCCATACTGATCAATGCTAATTACCATGGCCACATTGTGCGAAATATTCGTTATAGTCAAAACATGCGCAATGATTCATAATCGATAAATCGTTTTAACTTGGAAATATGACAACAGAGAAGGTACATTGCGGTGGGTTTTCGTATAAAATATACCGAAAATGCCACCTCGATACTTACGGCATTTAACCCGCTTTCGACGTCGGCCTTGCAGTTGATTTCCTTTTCTGGAGCCCGGAGCATGTGGATAAGCGTTCGCCGTCCACTTGTATGCAGGCGGCGTTGGGGACATGTACTTAACACCCTAAAACTTGATCGTCTTTCCACAAGCCGCAGCAATTGTTCATGCATGGGGTACAATGGAGAACGATTAAGCGCCTAACGAAAGCGTAGCGTTGCGAAAGACAAGGTACTTACCACGTCCTCATTCCTCATGGGGCGACGAAAGCAGTGCAAAGGTACAGGCTGGCACAGGATTTTAATATCAAGACGGGCCGTGGTAAGTACGTACATAAAAAGCGCTCTGTACCGTAATCGGAACCCAGCGGCAGACTAACATACACTACTAGGCCGCACACTTCAAGCCGTAGCATGCCACCATTTTGACAGCACTTGCGAACACCAATAAAAAGATTAGCCATCAATTCCTTCCTTTCCCATTTCTTTTCATTCTTTCCGCCAGCGAATCAGCTTGAATCACCACTATGATCACTTTGACTTCGACTTCAAGAAACTTACCTAGCAGCTCAGTTACGTACACGGGGAGTATTACACATCCAGTCCAAGTCCGAGCCAATGGTGCCAAATTGAAAACCTACGGGCTGCTGCAGCGCGATCCCGAATGGATACGCCGTCAAAGGGGTCATATTAGTGATCGATCACGGTCGGATTCTTTCATACAATTGCAAAGGAGATCTTGTGATGAGGGAGAGGACCAGCATAAGTAAGGATAGTCTGCTGGGGTGTGATGAAGTGTGCTGACTGGACCGATATATTTAAGAGGCAACTCTAGGTCAGCATTTTCACCTATAGGGGTGGGGGCTGGGTTAGGTGTAGATGAAGCCATGTTTTTAACAATATACAATCGGAGTTCATCCAGTAGTTGCTTACAATCAAATCACTGGTGCGTTGAACAAGAATAAGGAATGCAATACCAACAGAGTTTTTTCTAATAGTAATATAATGAACGGAAGAGGATGCGATTGGTCAGACTTGTATCCACGTGCATGCGACATTTTAAAGGACGCCCTTTTGAACAAGTCAAAGTACAAAAAGCTTCTGAAGGTGGAAGGAAATACTGCACAATTAATTTTGGATGTAATGCAAATGGTAAGTAAGTTACTTTTAGAATGAAAAGGTTAATATGACTGCAACACGATCCAGATACTTGACTATCCTGCGACAAATCAGTTGGATCCAAAATTTGAAAACATCTTACTGAAAGCGATGCTCCGTTTATCAAAATATTCCACATTATACCCCAGAGCTTATATTTTAACTGATGTTAAGCGGAACGAATATCCATTTGCATCTGGACATTTTGGAGAAGTATTTCAAGGTGACTACAATGGAAGAAAAGTGTCACTGAAGGTTTTCAAATTATATTCAAATGAAATGTCTAAAATAAATGATCTTTTGAAGGTAAGTATCCCTGCTTTTATTGTCTTTCCTTTTAACTAGGAATGAATAGGCGTTCTTCAAAGAAGCTATTTTATGGCGGCATATAGCCCATCGTAACCTTTTGCCATTCTACGGAATTTACCAACTAGGAGATTCTGGTGGAAGGATATGTTTGGTCTCACCGTGGATGGATAACGGCAATATCACTCAATACCTCCAACGGAATCCTCAGGTTAATCGTCAAGACTTGGTACTTGAATTCATATAATCAATTTATCGCATTTTTTGATTATTTATCTGCTTAGATCTTAGACATTATCCAAGGAATTTCATATCTACACAAAAAATCGATTGTGCATGGCGATTTAAAGGGGGTAAACCTCTTTTATATTGACCCTGAAAGAATATTGCTGACACCATTCAATTAGGCGAATGTACTAATATCTGAAAATGGCGTGGCTTGTCTGGCTGATTTTGGCCTCTCCTCCGTTGTTAACACGCACTCATTGGTATGGACATCTATTGAGAGCACTGTGTCAAATGCAGGGACAGTCAGGTGGCAAGCTCCGGAGCTTCTGGACGAGGAAAGTGTAGGAACCACGAAAGAAAGTGACATTTATGCATTTGCTTGTGTTTGCTATGAGGTACTGTTCAGTTTTAGATATTTACAACCTCAACTCATGTAAAAATGAGCATAGGTATTCGTCGGGAAAGTGCCATTCTACCAGTACTCATTTGATCCTACCGTGATGCGACAACTCATGTTGGGACATCGCCCTCTGAAGCCTGAATTGAATTGTGCTCCGTATATTCACTGGGGTCTCACGGATTGGATGTGGTCCCTGATTATAGAGTGTTGGCATCAAGATTCCACTGCTCGGCCAGAAGCACCGGAGGTGGTGGAGAGGTTATCCGTAAGAAAAGAGCTTTCGCGAGATGACATTAGGCACCAAGATAACTGGGGAGATCTAAGACCAGAAGTGTTCAGGTCTCTCTTAGACCAACGCTGTTCGATATCGGAGGCAGATATTCAAAGCTCTATATCGCTGCTTAGTTCTTTGTGAACCTATTTGATATAATTGTTTATAGTAGCACCTGGCATCCTGTACATACTCATGAACTATTATTTATTCTCATTGTTACACATGTCAAATGGTTGAAGTTCAACCCTTTCCCCGAAAACGTCATCCAGATCTTTCCCTCAACAGAAGGGGATTGCAGCATGGCGTGAACATAGCGATCACATCTAAGTTTTTAAATAATAAAGTTGAGGTAAAGTAAGTTGTAAAATCTCGCGTGAACGGCAAGTATAATCAAGTTAAAATACACTCGATACAAGTATTATATACGTGGTCATTAAATGGAATATGTAGTATGTTCTACACAACAGTGTCTTCTGAATCTTTTGACTTCCAACGATGCAGAAATGACAATCGATGCCACTGAGGCCGTGAAGAGGAATCTGTCGAGGAACGACGGCTGTCGAAACACAACAGCATCTTCTCTCTCCAAACAGATAAGGTGTCACTGCCACTATCTTCTTGAGGTGTTTCACCACCTGATTCAGATTCCCAGCCCATCCAGACGCATAGAATAGTCAGAAATGCTATGGCTAGCCAAGCGAAACCAGTTAGTACGCGGGTCGATACATCAGCATCTGCCATGCACATCCATGCTATTGCAGCGAGGAAGCCGACCACACTGTGAATAGAAATTACTTAGAAAAATTATATTAGCCGAAATTCACTCACCCCCACATAAGAAGAGCATAAGGTAAACTGTACACGATAGCTAAGATTTCAAGGCCGTATTTTGGATGCTCCCTGCTATGTAGAAAAGCCCACTGCATAAAATCAAAAATAAATTGTAGCCGGAAAGCCATTTCGATTTTGAGTACTTACCGCCTCGTACGCATTGTCTTTTTCTTTGGTTCGATTTACTCGAACGAGAAGCAGACTAAGAATGATGCTCCCAATGCTGGAAATCGTTGACAGATAACTCGACACTTGGCCCGGCGACCGGTATGGATGGTTATTCTGATCGATAGTTTGAATGGCAAGGAACGCAACATTCGCGTTGAGCAAAACAGTTGACTAATATCAAGAGTTGATATCAGAGTCAAATCATTTTTTCTCATATACATACTCACGAATAGAGTAAATCCTTGCCACTCATCGATCAGCTTTTGGATACTTTGCTTCCAGATATGCTCATACACGACATGATCGACCCAAATCTTTTCCAGGTTCCGGAGATGGATATCGGGAGCCGAAAATAGTAATGCTGAAGATATTTTCATTATCCAAGACCGTACCTTCACGACGGGCCCATGAGCTGACATATCTCGACTGAGACGCGCAGCGGGTTGTCCATGCCAATGTAGAAAGCGGCCATGTGCAAAACCCCACATAAATCTGCCTACATATCGAGTCAGCATACAATTAAAAGAACTGAAGAAATAATGAATCTTACTCAACATGCAAATGGAACCACCGTATGACGTCCCAATATTTTCTGCAATATATAAGTATCAGGTTTTACAACATCAATACCCAATGTAAAATCGCACCCTTTAAACTGTTTGTTACGCTTAATAGCTTGTAGAGATCTTCATTACTATAGGTAATAGTAGAAAATGGTGTTGTCATGCCGTCTGCAAGACCATGTGTGAATTCGAGTGTACAAAGGTAGAGAGCACGAAAACAGCGTACCTCCAATTCCATGTATTACAGTGTCCCGTAGTTCATTAACGATCTCTTCATTGATCTTTAATGAACTTGGAAACAAGAAAATATGCCACCTAGAAATGATAATAAGCAGAAGCACAATAAACATGGAAAAATACCTTACCAATACTCAGCCTCTATAAGATGCCCAAAATGTGTCAAAGACGACGCTCCTTGAACCTCATTCCATGAAGAAAATTCTGTAGTCTTCATCTTATCAAAGTAGAAGACTGATCTGTTTTTATGTTCCGCAAAATAGTAGTACACTTGATCTTCAACGAAGTCGAGAACGAGGTCGGCAGAAGGAGATAGGATTATAGAATTGATTCGCATAAAGTCATATATTTCATCAATGCTTTTATTAACGAGGGATTGCACGCCGGAGTCGTACAGATTCGCATCTGTGTATATGCGCTGTGAAATTCTTTTTAAGTATGTACGAGTCAAAGAATCATAGCATATTTCACCTTTTCAATGTCACAGAAATAACGTACGCCTTCAGGGTGAAGATATGATGTCCAGCCAGGTGGATCAGGATCACTATTTAGAAATGCATTAAATGCATAGCACAATACAATCGCAACTGTAACCCACGAGTAGTCCATTCGCAAAGGTTCCAACTCGATCGCTTTAGAATCATCCTCAGACCTAATTGAACCTAAGTACCGACTCGCTTCCTGAGTGAAAAGAAGCAAATACACACATTCTCACATTCCGCTCGTAGCGCTGGTGACTGAAGGGAACCAAAGGAACAAATCTCTGGAAATACTCTCTCAAGCCCGCGGCCAACGTCTCGGGCATCCTTGAGGGTCCTTCAACAGGCGACAATGGATGTATTACAGAACGAGGAGAGCCTGCTCTTGAGATCCTTAGCGCCTCAAAAGATGCAGGTACATTGAGACGCATTGCGTCTGGGAGTGGCAAGTGGGGGGCCGAATGATCAAAGTTCCTCCATGGGTCTGGAACTGCAAGGGTGTCATCCAATGGCTGGGTGGGGAGTGTAGGGTCTGAGATACTGAAGGCACGGGTAGGGATAGGGCGGTGGGGACTATTCTCTGTTGTCGGTGATTCTGTAAAAATGGAATAAGGGTGCTGGGAAAATGCAATGGAGGTATCAGATAGAGGGATCGTGTCCAGGACCTGACACGACGGACTGCAATTTCGGTCCAAGGGCATCTCGGCCAAGTTCGTACCATCCTCCGCGCAGACGTTCTCTGTCTTCCCGGACTTCGTGGGTGGCGACGCATGCGTCGATTCCATGGGCTTCTTTCCGCGATCGCTTGAATCATGTATACACCACCTCGACCGTATAGACGAACAGAGATATACCACCCACTGCGCGAGCACTCGTAACAGCGATTTACTCGAAATTATTCTTCGCAAAGCAAACCATAACCTTCGTATATCCAGAACATTGAATGCGATCATCCTGGGCTAATCCTGCAATCAACGTTAAAACATTGATCTCTTGTGGCACACGAAATGCTGAGTGGGGAGGACTGACAGGGAGAAGACTCAACGGACGGGACCAGGGAACACAGCGACATGGTGTGCACAGGGTGTATATAGGTGTATATGTATATGGTAATGGCATGATGTGTACACAATGCACACAGCCTTCGTGAAAGCACCCGGTTGACAGCGAAGTAAGCAAGCAAAATGAAGTGTTTGTCTCAGCTTATTAGTTATGTAATACAACGATTAAGGTTTTTAATACCCTTTAAGGTCAAACGCAAAAACACGATAAAATACAACAAACTTCTGAAATTAGACAAGCTATGTAACACTTTTTCTTAGACAAGCGCCTTGCAAGCGCCGAAACATAATAATAATAACCAAATTCCGACAACCTACAAGCAAGCCCTGGCCACTCTTCATTTTCAGCTGTCTTTTAAGTCTCGCGATATGAATATGTAAATTTAGCCAGCGAGACCTTTTATTTGTGAGAGAAGAAACAACAGACTACTATTTTACAAGAAATTAGGTAAATCCAATTCAGAGACCATTAAGCAGAGATATAGATCGCTGGATATCCGCCTCTGACATTGAAGAGCACTTATCAAGAAGAGACCTGAACACTTCTGGTCGAAGCCTTCCCCAGCTATCTTCACGATTAATGTCAACTCGCAAAAACTCTTTTCTTGTAGATAGCATATTTACTACTTCCGATGCTTTGGGTCGAGTGGATGAGTCTTCATGCCAACATTTTTCAATCAAGGACCACATCCAATCTGTGAGGCCCCAGCGAGTATATGGGTCACTTTTCAATTCGGGGTGTAGAGGACGCTGTCCTAACATGATCTGTCGCATCACGGTAGGATCAAATACATGCTGATAGAATGGTACTTTCCCGACGAATACCTATCATGTTGTATGAATGAGCTATGTAAAATTCAAATGTTTGAGAAACGATGAGATACCTCATAACATACACAGGCAAATGCATATATATCACTTTCTTTTGTCGGGCCTACGCTTGTCTCGTACAGTAGCTCCGGAGCTAGCCATCTTATTGTCCCTGCATTTGACACAGTACTTTCAATAGAAGTCCATGTCAATGCATGTGTATTAATACTGGAGGAGAGTCCAAAATCTGTAAGACATGCTAATCCATCGTCAGCTATAAGCACATTGACCTAATAAAATAATGTTAACAAGTGACCATAACATATAACGGAATGCAAGAAAGATTTACTCCTTTCAGATCCCCATGTACAATCGACTTCTCGTGTAGATATGCAATACCACGGACAATATCTAAAGTCTAAATTGGCTAAATATCACCACATTTGAGAAATCGTTTGCAAGAAGTAATGAGTACCAATTGCTGACGGTTAACGTCAGGACTTTTCCTAAGGTATTCGATGATGTTTCCGTTATCCATCCATGGCGAAACCAAACATGTTCTTCCACCAGAATCTCCTAATTGATAAATTCCGTAAAACGGCAAAAGATTACGGTGAACTAAATGTCGCCACAAAATTGCTTCCTTGAAGAATGCCTGAGTTATATTACTTATTAAAGATAAGGCCCCAGATAGATATGCGGCTTTTTACCTTTCGTAGATCGTTTATTCTGGACATTTCACTCGAGTATAATTTAAAAACTTTTAGAGCCACCTTTCTCCCGTTATAGTCACCTCGAAATACTTCCCCAAAATGTCCAGATGCTATTGGAAATTCATCCCGCCTGACTTCAGTTAGGATATAGGATCTAGGGTACAACGAGGAACGTTTTGATAAATGCAACATCGCTGTTAATAATGTATGTTCCGATTTAGAGTCCAGGGAATACGTGACAGAATGGTCAAGGGTCTGAAATTAATATCGCTCTGTCAACCGTTCTGTTGAGAAATAAATTACTTACCATCTGCAGAAGATCCAAAATCAACTGTGCAGCACTACTTTGCAGACTAAGAAGCTTCTTGTAGTTCGTCTTGTTCGAACAAACAGCTTTTAATATACCACATAAATACGAATACAAATTTGATGCTTTGTCGATGGCTATTTCCTTGTTTAATTCAAGGCGATTCTCATCCCAAGGTTCGTCCTCGAAATCTTCGTAATATACTGGACTGTCGGGGTGGTTATAGCGGGTTTCAGAATTGAGAGATGAAGGAATTAGCTGGGATGCTACTAATCGGATGAAATGTTATCCAAATGTTATCAATCATGGAAATAGCTGAAAAAGTAAAAATAAAAATTACAGTTGTCGGATGGCCATTTGGAATCGATATCTTCGGGGGAAATGAAGTCCTGTCCGAAAAGGGATGAATCCTGAGGTCTGGCATACGAGTGTGCAGTACCAGAGTAGTTGTAGCAGGTTTCAGCTGATATGGAAAGTGGAGAATTACGCTGGGGAACTATTAGTCACATAAAGTAACTTGGTTTAGACAAGCATCAGTCCATAAAATAAATGAATGTTTACCATCAGAAGCGCCTGAAGATGTACATGAGCGTAATGGCTTGTATTGTTGATAACGCACCGAGGAAGCTGGTATCCGCAATCTATACTTTGAAAACAAGGAATCATGGCTTAGAAGATGACTGACCTGGAAGTCGCGTTGGTTGAAGTACCGAAACAAACGGAATGATTTGTGGCATGGAAGATTCCTCTATTGAACTTCCACAAGGGTTCCCCACATCATCCGGGTGGTACAGGTCTTCGTTTGAATTGTACTCGTATATGAACATGTTAGCGATGTAGATGATAACAGGTAAGGAGAATAGAGAAAGGAAACAATAACGACACGCAGATGAGATGGGGGGGGTCAGCAACGGTCACTGCCAGAATAGTTTCGGTTGCTGGCACCCTAGTGACTAGAATCGGTGCTTACTGATTTTTCCCATATCATGGCAGTGCAACGGTCAGGCCCAATGTCATGAAGTATTGATACAGTAGTAGTATTTAGCAATCCGTCAAATATTCCAATTGATGGCGTCAACTTTGCAATGTGAGACCGCGTGACTAGTGTTAGGTAAGTAAGTTATGTTGAACTGATTTCTGAAGATAATTTATAAGCCTTTATTATCGTATGGCTCTCCTTCAAAGCTTGTTTCTCTTACGCAAAAACACACCACAATACACCGAAAACCTAAAAAGAAACTTTATGATTAAATGACTAAATGAGTGTGGATGAGACAACGACAGGCTGAATCAAAGTGACTGAACAACGATATGGGGAGATATGTAAAATGAGAGGACGATTGCGGTGCACGAAACAAGGAAAACCCATGGAACATGAAAACTGAAGTGAAAAAAAGGCAAGGGAAAAATCACAGGAAAGCAATTCAACACATTGTGTAAAAACGGAAAAGAACGGGAAAAAAGTCATCACAGTGTTCGTGGTATGGTATGGTATGGTATGATATGATGTGTGGATAGAAGGTAGGGAGGTAGGTAGTTGGGATAGAGGTAGGTAGGTAGGTAGGGTGGATACGCGTAAAACGTAGAAAATACTCTGTGTAAGACTGTATAGCACAAAAATCAACATATCAGATCGTAAAGCGTGTAGGAGACTAACGAGACAGGAGTAGACAGGGTGAGGTAGAGGCAGGATGTATCGAAACTAGGGTAGGTTGAAAAGAGTGGTGGTTGTGACGGGGTGTATATGAGATGAGTAGGTATCATTGCTTCGGTGCGGTGCGTTTTGACGAGGTAGCGAATATCGTTGTCGATCAATCCAGTACGCCGATGGAGAACGAGAGAGGATAGCAAAAAAGCGCGCCTGCATTATGCAAGCCTAAAATCCCTATGGGACGCCAACGTCTCACAACCTCAAACTAACATCCATCTCCTCCCCAGCAGTCGCTGGCCTCTGCCTCGTCTGTGCCGGGGCAGGTGGCCACCCAACAACAGTCCCAACAGCACGTGAGCTGTATCCCCCTCTCACAGTGGCGTTATCGCCATCACTAGCCGCACCAGCACCTTGCCGTTCCCTCTCCCTTTCTCTCTCCCTCTCCCTCTCTCGCACCTCACGCTCGCGCTCCCTCGCTTCCCGACGCTCCCTTCTCCGCAGGGTATCATAAGAAATCTGGACGGCCTCAGGTTGATCGCTTCCATGATTGTTGATAGGTATCCCGCCGCCCTCCTGCTCGAGCCCTTGCTGCTCCTGCTGTCTCTCCGCCCTCTCCCTCTCCCTCTCCGCACGATCACGATGGTGGTGCCCATCATCACGGGTAGCACCATTAACAGCGCCATTGGCATCTCCATCGTCAACGTCCTTCGCAGAGCACCAGAACCGATGCCCCTCGCTCCACGCAGTGGATTGACATTCTTTACCACAGTACTTTGCCTTCCTGCACCGGCGGCATTTCGCGAATTCGCGTGGGTAGGATTCCCATTTCCCGCAGAGCACTAGTTTAGCATGTATTAGTAATCATACATAAAGAATAAACCAAAAAAGAAACAAAAGGAAAAAAGTACTCACTATTAGCACACTGCCTAATCCCACCACGACTCTCGTCCTTCCTGCACGCATTGCGCATGATTACGCCTGCCCAGTACTGAATCTCCGGGGGGAGCCGGGGCGCATCAGGCCCCTCGTTGGCACTAGGTTTATAAGTAAACCTCTCCACCAGCGAAAACACATTCGTGTGTCTCTGCTGCGGGGCAGCCGTGCTATTCGACGCAGGAGACGAGGACGCCGAAACAGAAGTAGAAGCACGCTCCTTCCCCCTCGCCGCACTCCCCGAACCAAACTTCCATGGGGTGAATCCGCCTTCCTTTCCTTTCTGCACAGGGGACGTAGGCGTCGGCACCACCTCACGCTGTTTTCCTGACGAGGGAGGGGCCCGCCCAGCGAGATTGGCAGCAGCAGGGTGGAACGACACGCGGGGTTTATAGAATGCCTGTCGGACATGTGGGTATTTGCTGAGATATGCGAGGAGTTGGAGGCTTAGGAGAACGTCTTCGTCCCTATATGGGCCTGCGGTGTCTGCATGATGGTGGTGATGGTGGTGTCGGACGGGTTGAATAGTGGGCGGTATGGGGAGCGGATCGGGGCGGGCTGTGGGAACGGTGGGGCGGATGGTAGCGTTCTGGTGTCGCTGGGAAGCGACGAGGGGTTGTGCTTGAATTTGTTGGCGGGGGGTTTGGCCTGGGCCTGGGAGCCCAACGACTCCCGCACGAGGGGTAGCAGAGACATCTTGGGTAGCGACAGAGGCTTCGCCTCCAGCGACGGTATGTCTCCTCCTTGTACCGTCACCCCTCTCAACACCGATACCCACCACTAAGCCGCGCGTGGCATCTTCTACACGCACAGGCTCCAGCGCTCCAGGCGCGCCTGGAGGAGCGCCCATCGCAAAATCATCATTTTGCTCTAGGGAAACAATACCATCTTCGACGCCCCCACCGACGTCTACATCGACGATGCGGGCTTCACCGACAGATACTTCTTGTCCTTGAGGAGACGGATCGTCCGATACGATCCCCACTGCTCTTCTCTGATGCTGTTGCTGTGGTTGAGGGGCGGGTATAGCGTGGGTGGCATGAGTAGGAGATGCAGAAGAGGGTATATCTCCCGACACACTCATACTATCGTCCGCCTCATAGCTCATATCAATATCCCCATCGTCCTCCGTCTCCGTCTCGGGGCGGCTAGTAGAAGCAGAATGGGAAGGGGCAGGCGAAACAGTATTTTCCCTCCTCATTCGCTCATCTATATCCATCGCACGGACAGTGGCAGTGGAGGAAGAGGAAGCTAGGATGGTGGCAGCGACTCTGTCGTTCAGATTCTGGACTGGGATTCTACGGGAGGATTGTGGGGGCTGGGGAGGGTTGACCTGAGGATCCCAGACGGGACGTGCGATGACGGTGCCGCTGCGGTCGCGGGCAGGGATGACGACGCTTCCAGTAGGCGTGCCACTACCTAGGGGTGTCGCGGCGGTGCTAGCATCAGTGGAGAGATCGGTATCGCTGTTGTCTCGTGAGAGGTGGGAATG
Source organism: Cyathus striatus (assembly GCA_025738555.1). Taxonomy (NCBI): domain Eukaryota; kingdom Fungi; phylum Basidiomycota; class Agaricomycetes; order Agaricales; family Nidulariaceae; genus Cyathus; species Cyathus striatus. The sequence continues at coordinate 2,515,592 of JAOVFP010000016.1, read as the reverse complement.
GGAGGGGGACGGATCTTGTAGTGTGAGATTGAGAGAAAGGGAGAGGTCGACGGTGGGTATTGAGTCCATGGATTCGTCCTAGTAATCATTAGCGTCAATCGAGAGAAAGAATGAAAATGAGTACCTCTTGGATATACCCGCTCCCTTCCTCTTCTTCATCATTGCTTCTCAAAGCCCTTCTCCTATCAGCTTCCCTCTGCGCTCTAACTTGTATCTGCTGCATTAGCACAGCCTGAGAGGCCTGGCGAGCCTGCACTGCACTTCGCCTCGCAGCTCTCTGCTCTCTCGTCTCCCTCCCCGCACCGTTCGGTGTACCGGGGAAAAACCCTTTCCCCGCCAACCACGCCTCCAGAATGCAGCCCACGACATCCAGCGTGCCTGCCTGAACGACGCGGGAGCGGATAGGCTCTGAGCCCCGCACGCCGATGTTGACGAGGCACTGGAAGCCCAGACTAAATCTGTACGCGGCGTGTTTGTCGAATGTGGTGGGATTGAGGACTGGGGGGAGTTTTTGAGGTCTAGAGGCGGGAGGTAGGAGGCCATAGAGGACAGAGGGGTTGTCTGGAGGCGGGGGGGAGAGGCAGAAGTCGTGGAGGATGCGGACGAGGCGTTCAAGGCCACCGTCCATTGTCATTATCTCGCGGATGCGGGGGGAGGTGGAGGTGAGGTATGTTAGGTGGGTGAGGGAGTTGAAGAGGGGGAGAGGGGAAAGGGTGTCTAATGCTGTAGGGGGGTTAGTAATTTGCAAGAGGGGGAAGATGGAGATGGACCTCGTCTATCATAGAGCTGGGAGGTGATGCAGACGCAAGCCTTGTTCTGAGCTGGGAATGCAAAGTTGGACTCGCGCATGGCTGGGGTGTGCTGGTCGTGGATAAGGTCGTCGTCGTCGTCGTGTGCAGCGAGGAGATGGGGGGCGAGAGATGGGCGTGGATGTTGGTCGATTCAGTCAGACGCTGCAAACAACGAGGAAAGGGTAATCCACTTTGGCCTTGTTTACTTTTGTGGCCATCATTAGTCAGACTCGCTCTTTCTCTTCACATCTCACACCAGAGCACCGATGTCTCCCCGACTCATACCACTGCTGTATCCCGTCACCACCCGTCTGCTTACTTATTCACTCCTTTGCGCAGCTCTGAAACCCCACTCTTTCTGCTTACTCCTCTCTCCCTTTCAACTTTGTCATCCCACTCTACGTCCGTCAGCGTAACCACAATAACCACTTCCTTGTCTTTGTGCGTCGTCGTCGTTACAAAGCTGTTCCAAACCCTTTATTATAATCTCTCGCCAAAATTCCATTTATCAACCCGCCTTGATCTAATCAATTCGATCTATCTGTCTAATGTCAAGCCTACATCTAAATCTGTTCAACGGTATGTATCGTGACCCGACTTCCTCCTCGCCTGTGCCACTATCAGCTTCCATGATCCACTATTCGCGCCTCAAAGCTCAGGAAGAACTCCGTGGAGAGCATCTTTACCATATTGCACTGCAGTTCTTGATTTCTTGGGCATATCTACAACCCATCGGCCCCATGCAATACCCATACCCTACCGCTCTCCTTCCGCGTTTATCTGCCATCACGCACTGTCCCCATTGATCTGCAGCAATTCAGCAAACTCGCTACGATATAATTAGAACTGCATACCAATCGTGCAACCCGAACGAATATTGAATCCACCTTGAACCCGCCTGCTTTTGGAACGTGGGATGCAAATACTATATCTTGTCCACCCACTGCCTCGTGTTATCAACACATGGACCCTATGTATGTCCTCGGTCCTCGACGATCAGTTTGACACATGCTGCACTGGGAATTCCTTTGCGTCATCATACTCGATTCAAAAGGAGACCACCAATGACAAACAACACGGCTGTATTCTTAATTACCGTACACTCAATGTGTAATTAACATAAGTACTGCATCGGACTTGAGCGTCTACCGCTACATTACCCGCCCCCAAGTGTCCGACCGATTGCTGATTCACATTCACGTAGGCTGGATACTATAGTTTCACTCCACCTTTTATTCCCTGGGGATCGTCTATGGCACGATTGCATGCGTAGTCCGACGTTAAACGCTCATCAAAGCCCCGGGACTGAGTTGATGTATATACTATGTGCCCGTTGCCCCACATCTCGTCTATCACTAACCCGATAACATATCAACCCCATGTCTTATTCTTATCCCTCGCTACAACTCGTGTCTTTCCGCTTTCCGAACCTAAGCACCTAACATCGCCACCGCAGCCTAAAGCTTTCAAATACGCGTGGCGAACCTGGGACCATGGGGTATGGTTATTCTATTTTTCCCACAGCCGTCCTTATAGGAATCCTAAGAATAGGTACTATTTTAGATCAGTCTTTTAAATTATTTTTGGAAGTATAGGGCATAGATGTTACTGCATCCGCAGGCTACTTGACAAAACTTCGACACCCACTGGGACGCCTTTATGCCTAAGCGCCTGGTATTCTTAGCTTTACAGCTTTACATGATACCCATCCGCCGGAGGCTAAGGATCAAAGTCTTCAGAAAACAAGCTCAGTGGGGTGGAATTACTTGTACTATATTTCGCCAACTGACTGCCGTTTCATGCTGTTCAACCTTCTCTAGGAAACCTGTGGTTTGAGACTTCGCTGATCAGTATTGAGCCTATTTTACCGTCCCTACACCTGCTTTTTTTCTGGGCATCTAGGGTCTGAAGCGCGGCTGTATTCCAAGGCTCAAGCCTAAGTTACTGGTCAGACGAGGCTTCTGGGTACTTCAGTTCTTACCAGATGCCTAACTGGTCAATGCAATCTGGCTTCTGATTCTATCCAGTAAATCATCGGTATACTTTACAGCTACCATTACTGATTGTTGTATTATTCGCGCTACAAATGCTATAAAATGCTCTTAGAGATCCTATTCTTAGCTTGCCACGGAATCAGAGGGGCGCTGTTGGATGATATGGGAAAAAACATGCCTTGCCACTTGAATGGAAGTAAATGGACCGCCCGCCGTGCTATTATATGATATGGGAAATATTAGTGGCGTAATTGCTTATGCACCCTTAGCCCTTGTCGATCCGACCCATTCCTGGTCTTCAGCCGCCTCGCCTTGTGCAGTACCATCTCCCTCTCGTGTTTGACCTTGCACTCACTGATTTCTTGAAGCCAGGGCTAGACAGGACACCGAGACCCGGTGGCAAGCTCAGCACGCCCTTCTCTGCACTTTTAATCTCATGTCGCACTGAGGTTCTCATATTCTATTCGCTCTACTCACATCGCCCTTTCTCTTCTTCCACCTTTGTCACTAAGAATGTCCAACTCAAACAAAGATCAGTATTATCCCAGTTCAAATGTAACGAACTCTCGTAGTAGTTTCGTATTTCCAACGACACGCTTTCCAAGTCAGTTGTCTCGTAAACTACAACACTCAATCTGCGAATTATTTACTATTATACATAGCTCCCTCAATGCATTATAGCAAATACAAACAACCTCACTCACCTTCAGGTATCTATCGGCTCGGTCCTGAAGTTTACTATTCCCTTCTTTTATCAGCTGATCGATTACACCTCAACTGATCAAACTAATCATAGCGCCCCAGCTGGCGCCTTCAGTACCAGTTCCCACCTCTGAACGTGACAGCGAACATTCACATATTAAACCAAGCCCATCTCCAGGCACATATAAGCTCGCACCTCAAGTTTTTTTATAGCCAATGGCCGGTGTCAGGCGATTGTAAGCTGTCAGGTTTTTTTTAGACTTCATTCAATGCTCTGATGATTTTCCTGTTTGATAACTGTTCATGACAGTGCACCAGCCAAAGCCTTCGATTCCCATCTCTGAGACTCGTTACTCCAGCAGTCCACAATCAAATATAAAGCCATACCCATCTCCAGACATGAATCACATTACGCCTTTACCGCCTTCGTCTTTCAACCTTGAAACTTGCGATCGCTACTCTGGTACTCTGCAATTACGTAGCAAGCCTGGCGTATCTCCGGGCAGATATAAGCTCTCTCCTGAAGCTTTCTATGCACAATGGCCATCTCACAACTGTAAATTACAGTTACTTTCCTATGTCGACCATTTACCTGATTGAAACACTTTACCTAATGAATAGTGCTGCAGCTAACTCCCTCAGTTCACGACTTTGAAACTCGCGATTACTATCCTGACAATCCTGACAATCCGCAGTCGCATGCCATTCATTGTGAAGACTTTGAACACGATTTCTGGGATGAAGATAACATGATGGAAAAGGCAGACAATATTAACTGGCATCATGGGATACTATGCCGGGGAGACTTGGAATCCCGGTGCTTTAAGTCAAAAGAAATCTGTATTAATAATCTGTATTCAGACGCATGTGGTGTATTAAAGGCTGTTTGTTCGAACAAGGTAAACTACAAGAAACTTTTGAGCTTGGAAAGTAGTGCTGCACAGTTGGCTTTGGACGTCATGCAAATGGTACGTAAATGGAATTTCAACGAAAATGCTAATAGAGCAATATTACTTCCAGATCCTTGATCAATCTGTCACGTACTCACTGGGTTCTGTATTTGAACATATCTTACTGAAAGCGATGCTGCGCTTATCAAAGCGCTCCACGTTATACCCCAGATCGTATATCCTAACAAATGTCAAGCGGGACGAATATCCGATTGCCTCAGGCCATTTTGGAGAAGTGTTTCGTGGTGACTATAACGGACGAAATGTGGCTCTGAAGGTTTTCAAGTTATACGCGAATGAAATGTCTAGAATAAACGATATGCTGAAGGTAAGAGTTAATGTTTTAATATATATGCTCCATCCGTTATAAATATCATTTCCATTTAGGCGTTCTTCAAAGAAGCAATTTTGTGGCGACATCTGGTTCATCGTAACCTTCTGCCGTTCTACGGAATCTACCAACTGGGGGACTCTGGTGGAAGAATGTGCTTAGTTTCGCCGTGGATGGATAATGGAAACATCACCCAATATCTCGGGAGAAATCCTGATGTCAGCCGCCAGCATTTGGTATGTATCTTATTATGTAAAGAGCTCCTCAAATCGATGATGTTTTGTCAGGCAATACTGTAAAATGTATATATTATCTGCGGTAGTTACAAATGAATCGTGATGTATGTACTCTGTAAATTACCGTAGGTTATTAAATAGGAAGGGAGCTGATTCTCACGTCTCTAGGGAAGCTGATACATGAGGCAGCCATAGCGACCTATTATTGATACAACAGGGCGCATCCACATCCCGCCTTTATCCCGCCATGCCAGGTCATCACCACCATTCAGCACCATTGTGCGATGAAGATCCGCATACACTTCAACGATTTCTATTGGATGTTCAAGCTACATGTATCAACTCTGGACTCAATCTCAACACCGATTTTATTAAGTGGGCTATTTACTATGCTCCCATTGGCGATGCAGAGCTCTGGGAAGATCTTGAATCTCGCAAGGGTACCTCCTGGACCAATTTTACAGCCGAGCTACTGAAGTTCTACCCTGGATCTGAATCAAAAATAGAACGACTGTACTCCGAAGCTCAGTTAGAAAATTTCGTTGATAAACAGGCTCTCTTACCAATGGATAATTGTCTTCAGCTAGGGGAATATCACTGCAAGTACCTCAGGATCAGCAATTATTTGAAGAAACACAGACACATTTCAGAACGCGAAGCCACAAAATCTTACATGTGTGGCTTCAATATTTCATTTCAGACATGCCTTCAGGGATATCTTCAGATAACCGATCTGATGCATCACCCACATGACCCTTTCCCTATTCAAATTGTGGTAGATGCAGCAGCTCATCTTCTTTCTTCACCAGCCTCATCATTTTTATTTGCTCCACTTGATATTCGACCCATTGTCTCCTTCCTAACTCAGTTTTTACATCCCCCCTTTCTCGACACCTTAGAACACCTCAAGGTCGAACAGATGTTCACCGACTCACTCACTATTTTCTTTGTTTAGGTATCAAGCCTCTCCTTACCCTTACAGATATCAATACTGTGTACTTATGTGAATTACTACTAACTAGTACTAAGTGTTTTGTATTCACACTTCAATTTGTTTGACTTCAATCTAATCAACCTTGTTACTAATTACTTGATAGTGTGCATCATGATTATGTAAGTGTTTGTACATTATTTGGCAATGTCAGGGGGGAGAGTAAGGGAACTTTCTTTTTTATATAGCCGACGGACACATCTCTCTGCTCAATTTTACTTCTCTTTTACTTTCCATACCTTACTACACTGTATTCCACAAGTAGACGCTACATTGTCGCGACATATGATACCCCATAACCAATATAAAATAAAGGATTTCAAAAAAAAAGTTGTCTAGTGACATGTTGGTAACACTGAAGCGGTGGCCAAAATGGCGGCCGGCAACATGAGAGCCAGGCATTTAGAATAAGCCATGAAAAGGAAACAATAACAGTTCTACATCGGATTTAGAGAGTGAAGTAGCGACAAGCTATTTTGAATATTGGCTTCAGACACCAATGTGTCACCCTCTGCAAGCAAAGACCTGAAAACCTCCAGTCTAAGGTCTCCCCAACTTTCATGAACTTTATCCTGGTGTCTCAAGAACTCTTTCCTCAAGGATAATCTATCAATGACATCCGACATCATAGGTCGCTTGGTAGGATTTTGGTCCCAACACTCTTCAATCAATGACCACATCCAATCTGTGAGACCAGGTTTATATGCTGCACTATTCAATTCAGGCCGCAGGGGGCATTGTCCGATCATGACCTTAGTTAACACAACAACATCGTGTTGAAATTCATAGAACGGTATTTTCCCGACAAACACCTATATTTGCTCGTCAGTGAGACGCATAATTTTTGAGTCTTAGGCAAGTCTGAGCATCACCTCGTAGCAAACACATGCAAAGGCATACATATCGCTGTTTTTTGTCGCTCTTGGAGTGGAAGAGTCTCCAAGGCCAATCAGCTCTGGGGCCTGCCATCTGAGCGTCCCGGTCGAACTTGACACCGAGCTGTCATTGGTTCCCCACGCCAATGAAGGCGTGTCAATATATACAGAAGAGAGACCGAAGTCCGCAACGCAGACTACTCCGCTGTCAGATATGAGTACGTTTGCCTTGAAAGTTAGTGTGTGGTTAATGTGATTCATCATGCCTCAGTGACGAAGCTTACCCCCTTTAGGTCACCATGTACAATTGACTTCCTGTGAAGATAAGATGTTCCTTTGGCAATATCCATAATCTTTTGTAATGATAGATTGTCATCTACTATGTGACAAGATGAAGTGACACATACTAGGTGTTGACAGTTTGTGTCTGGGTATCGTTGGAGATACTGATAAATATTTCCATTGGACATCCAGGGCGAGACTAGACATATCCTCCCACCAGTATCTCCCAGTTGATAAGTCCCGTAGAACGGCAATAGATTAGGATGTACTAAATGTCGCCACAGAATAGCCTCCCTATAGAATCCCTAAGCATGGCATCATCATAAATTACGAGTCTTGATCATGGACGAAGGATTGATGCTTGCCTTAAATAAATCATTTATCTTATCCATCTCATTGGCGTAAAGTCTGAAAACTTTAAGCGCTAACTTTCGACCATTGATCTCGCCTTTGAATATCTCTCCGAAGTATCCACTTGCAACTGGATATGCATCTCGTTTTATTCCAGTTAGAATATAAGAGCTAGGGTACAAGGTAGACTGTTTTGATAAACATAGCATTGCCTTGAGCAAGTACCTTTCCGATGTTGAATTCGATGCATTGATAATGGCGTAGTCTAGGATCTGTGTGAATTTTATATTGTTCAACTGCTGCTTCTACTGCCAAAATCAATCCACCTACTGTCTGCATTACATCCAAAAGTGATTGCACAGTGCTTTGTTCAAGACGTAAAAGGTTCTTATACTTGACCTTGTCTGAGAAAACAGTTTTAAAAATGGTACAAGCATCTGGAAATATTTCCTTTAGCAGAGCACCATTTACGCCTTGTTTTTGGTCCGCAGAAGGGCCTTGACGATCCATTTCCCTTCGTAGTCCAGACCACCGAGTAGCTACTGCCACGTTATTTTCATCATCAAGGTCCTCACCCCAGCCATGCATGTCTTCTAAATCGCTTCGTTCTTCATTTACTGGCTCATCATTAGCTTGCACGTCAGACATTGGATGCTCCAACTCTTCCAGGTGTTTTTTCATTCCATCCCGTTCAAGACGATTTCTATCACCAAATGGTCCGCTTGATTCTTGCGATAGTTGAATATTGCCAATGCTACTTGACAATTCAAAGCTCCCTCGTTTGGATTGATAGTGTGAGGCAGGTGGAGAGCGGTGGTTATATGGTTCTAGTCTATTTGAACGTCCGTTAACCAAGACATGAGGAGATTTCTGAGGAGAATATAGTGAGTTGGTTGAGGCAGCTGGACCCGCAGCAGGGTGCCATGCAGGAGCAGAAGTGAAGTCACAGACGGATGTCGCAAGGGGAACTCTCGACTGCAACCAACTTTGATCAAAGTCCTCTCTGAATTGATCCTTCCTGCCTCCCCTGGTGTCATTCTGCCCTGAAACTGAGCGTGTTGGAGAGTCGGGTGGGAGCTTGAGAGTCTTATCGATCTTGTATTTCTTTCCTCCTTTCCTCTTCATTTTTTCTTCCTGAATCCTCTTTAACATCTCTAAAAGGTGCTCAATATCTTCATCCTTCTGCCTTGAGACTTTCGCTTCCATCCTTATTACCTCCTCCTCTTTCCTTCTCACCTCCTCTGCTTTCCTCTCTGTTTCCCGATCGCTGACATAAGATGTCAGATCCTGCTGGTAGTAATAATGCTTTGAGTATACACGAGGAAGATCATGATGTGACACATATGGACGCATATTTTCAGGCAACTCCTTCAAAATACGAATTTCAGAATCACCCACTTCGGGGGGTTGTTGAGGTACAGGTATCGGATTGGCACTTGTGTAATATGCAAGGTACCTGTCTATTCCAGAGGGCAGTGAGATCCACGAATGAAAGAACATGAAGAGGATACCAACCATCACCATGGCGACACCTTCCTTCTCCTGACCGTGAATTATCATATGTACTATCCTGCGTTTCCTTAAGTGGTGCACGATGTCCATATACAAGAGAATCATCATGTAGGGGCATGGTTTCCTCGACATATTCATGACCTAACTGGTCCCAGCGAGATCTCGATGCTGAGGGAGGATTAAAGTATCTCTCTGGCGGACGAGTCATAGACAGCAGACTAACATTACGAGGCACTCTGTCAACATCTTCAGAGAAAGATGCGGAAGGCTTTGAAGATAAATCATGATGTAGATTCTCCGCAGAGCCAGGTTGATAAGTGTGCTCTTCAAGTACAGCTCCGGATGAAGAGTGAACATAAGGTTGAGACCCTGCTGCTCGAGATTCAGGAGGTCTATCGTAATAGGACTTTTGAAGAGGTGAGCTGCCAGAGGATCCGTTAGACCATGAAATTCCCGTGTCTTTCCAACGAGCAGGAGCTACGGATGGTCTGGAGGCTGTTGTATTCGCTTTAAGTGTTATTAAAGGTTTCCAACATCCAGGGATGGACTTTGGAGGTGTGCAAACGCAGCTCCCATACGATATCCTACTACCATCCCATGCAGATGGATGTTCGACAGGCTTAACCGAGGTGCCCCAAGATTCATCGGTACCACTTTCCTCCTCCGATTCATGTTCGACGTCAGAGCTCCATCCGTAGGTAGATAGACTCGGATGACCGCTGGCTATCATGCGAGCTGATTGCCAACTGGTACCCGCTCCAACCTCAGAGATGGTGGGAGCAGTTCCACTGCGTTCTAGAGTCATCTTGACGATGGAAGGTAATCGTGTCGCTGTAATCCTGTTTGTATGAAATGAAGATGATTTGGAGGCCGCGGCATCCCCCTCGCGCTTCGAAATTGCAGGCAAGTGGTTCATAGGTAATCTAGCAATCGCGATATGCTTTATGCGTAGTCGCAAATTTCATTCAAGATTAATTAGGATAGATAGAGAATCGGCTCTGGTCTGGAAAAGTAGCTCAACTGTTCAAGTATGTGGACAATTGTTGATGGCGGGAATTTACCCTGAAATGCAGTGGTAGTCCGTACGATATGGGCAAACCGATTTACAGCATCGTGTAATCAAGGATATGGACCCATGACTATGTAGTCCAAATTTAAATGTTAGCACGTAGCGCGTTAAACTTACAACGCTGAAGTTTTTCAGAAGACTCTATGTAAGTATAGAATGAAAGTGACATATCATACCGTGTCGATTAAATCGGGTTAATGTCACATGCCACATGGAGTCGAACGTAAGTTAAATATGGGGATCAAAAGTCGTGGTCAAACATGGTTGGACATTCAACAATGGGTGTGACTGTTGTTCAACCATGTTAGACTTTTGGTCCCCATATTTGACTTATGTTCGATTCCGTGTGACATTATAGTCTCGCTTTGCCATCCTCTCCCAATTAGGCCATGTCCTAATTAGGACTTCCTATTGTGAGAGTCTGGGATACTACCACAGAAGAAAAGGGGGGCATGAACTTCGGTCCACTCGGGCATCTTTTCACGCTTATGTAACTATTGTCAACGCCATTGGACCAATAACAAGCCGATTCGCATTACTTACTCATCAACAATATATGCTCATCGACATTGTTGAATTGTTCTTTTTGCGCACCATGTCTAAATACTTATTGTGCCATCTCCTTCATATCTATATCAGTACTTGTAACTTGGAAGTGTCAACTATGTCGACGGAAACCTTGCTTGCAATAAAAAAGAATTAATAAATTAATAAATTAGAAATAAAATATTTAAAGGATTAAAATATGGACTGTAGATCAAAAAGTAGTAATGCGAGATTGAGATTAATAAGCAGTGCGACGATGTCTGCTTAGAGGCAGAGATACAAGAGGGTCTAATTTATGTAGGACATTTAGTTCACATGGTGTTATCTTATTATGTGTCAGAGGAGGGATTATAGTATGGATTGCAAGTAAATTGGCAGAGAATTCAATATGAGCTCTGTTCCCTGGATCTGCATCCCGGTACCCCCTTGAGTATCTGCACCCAGGAATCCTACTCTCACCGCAAACCCAATTCAATCCTCTGCTCAGGCTGTCTTTCTCTCCTTCCTCCCTCTTCTTTCTTTCTCTATACCGCCACCATATAGACTAGAGCTTAGAAAACAAAAGAAAAAAGATTAAACAGAGGAGAATTCAATTGTACAACATCCCTGGGGAATACTTCAATTCCAAACTTTGTCTTTTGCTCTCTGTTAGATCCGGAGCCACTGCACTTTCAACAGAGGAATGACAACCACAATGGCCACAATGACAGCAAGCAGCCCGCCAAGAAAGCCATGGCTGAGAAGGATGAAGATGTGAATATCGACATGGAGGATGATTCTGAGGGGTTAAGTCATAGGAAGAGGTGACCTGGTGAAGGAAGTGGGCATTCTGCGAGCCCGAACCATCAGGCCCCTTCAAGGGATGGATATCCTGCTTCTGGGTTCCCACAGGGGAATTCACTCCATGGCGGATTTGACATGTCACCTATTGCAGTGCTGGTAATGGTGCTGCTGCATTTTTGGCTAGTAGAGCTGCAGCACATCAGAGCTCATATATGCGCTCTGGGTCAAATGCACCTAGTCAGACACATTTGCCTTTAGATCCTGCTGGATACCTCATTCCTGCGCTTGGACATTATTTCCCTGGTGGGCCTGCGAAGCTTCCATGGTGATTAAACTATTGGGACATGCCTTGGATGCAAGGGAATTTTGGCTGATATTTGAACACAAGGGGATGGCAGTGCGACAGCTTGCCTACCCAACCAATTTTCATGCTGACAGGAGGAGGCGATGGAGAGAGGAGGAGGCAGAGAGAGGTGGCAACAACCAATGAAGATATGTGGAGGAAGCAATAGAAGAAGGCCTAAACCACCATTAGCAAACCATTGAAAATAGAGATAATATTCTTGCGGGTGCATACTCACCAAGCTTCACAAGTACACCAAGAGAAGACAACATCATACTTGGTGGGGACGTTATGAGATAGTAGAAGAATTTGAAGAGTCAATGAGTTATTGGTGGTGTTGAAAAGAGTGAACATGCACAACACCTGGGGGATGGTGGGTCAACAGCAACATGACCGAAGAGGAAAAGGATACATACCAAATGCAAAGTCCTATCGGGACTCCCCCATTTCCCACCATCTAACATCCAGCATGATCAGAAATGGTGCAAATGGGAGCTTGATAGCAAACCACATAGTTCAAGAGTGGAATGACAATCAGTGTGGGACACAGCATGATCGACAACAGAGGTGCCCAACCACAATGTTAGGATTTCGCATCTTATCTAATCTGTATAACTTATCTTATCACAGTCACCTGACATATATCACATGACATACAATGTGGACACCATGCATATCAACATGCATTATTCATCAAGACTACGGGCACAGTCCACAGTTCAGCCATGCTTGTTACATATGTAGTGCATGAGTTTGCACAGTAGAAGCACAGTAAACATGTGTTATAGTGTAGGTTAGATTACATGCAGTTTCCTCATGGACTTTCATTATAAATACAGTCATTTTAGTTAGATATTCCTTATTCTTGTGCTAGTTTATTCCAGACAAGCAATAAGATTCACTTTTCTCTCCTTTCTTTGTGTTTGAGTTCGACTTTGAGTTTTTGCTCATCTGTCGCTAACAAAAGTACAAGAATCTACCTTGTTTCTCGACCTTGAACTCTCTTCCGCTGACCCCTGGCACACTTTTATCCTTACCTCGTTCCCTGTTCTTCAGACCTTCGGATCCTTAGACATACACCCCGTTCGATAGACTTGTTCGTTGTGCTTGGACACACGAGAGGATAGAGTAACGTTGAGCCTGACTCTTCCGAATTACCGAACATCTTAGGCCCTCTGCCTTGAGTTTGGCACAGCGCCAGTGACTGGGGAGGCTACCACGTGTTGCCCCAGCTGGTTCTATCTGCAAATTGGTGTGTGTGAGATTTAGGATGTCTCGCTAATCTCCGAGCCCCTTCAAAAGCATCTGTTACCTAGTCTTTCATTCTGGCACCTATCACCCATTCCCAAACCCTCTGTACTCTCCGTAACTGATCCTATCACATCCCTTCATCTTCCACGCCAATCTACACCTCTCAATCTTGCTCTACCCCTTACACTCGTAATCTGAGAGCCGTGTTGGTGGACTCCAACGACTCAGACTTCAATCCTAATACATACCTTTCACTCCATCAAATCCCTGATTACATTCCACCCCTACCTCGCCCCATTATCCCTATTCCCTGTATCCTCACTATCATCACTGAACTCGGACACGACAATACATTAAGATTCAGTACTCCTACCCAATACATATCTCCATTTGAAAGAGATTTCTATTCCCCAATAGGATATGAAACCCTTCTCAACACCGTTCACAATGATGGTAGAGAACTTTCTACCCCCACCTATCCTGATTTCGAATTGTAAACATGGACACACCAGGAAACCCGTGGAACCAGGTACCGGTACCTGGAACTGCTTATATTAATAACCCCAAAACACATCATACTACTCCGACAATTCACACAGAAGCTCCCACCCCACAAGGATCTCCTTCACCCCTCATATTACCAGTAAATTTTGGACAACCCCCTAATACCCCCAACCAACCACCACTGCCTCCACCACCTAACCCTCCAACCTCAACTGAGCAAGGAGGTTGGGTTCACATGATCATAGATGCCATTAGATTTGTTGGAAGAGGCATATTCGGATTACATAATCCTGTAATTGAAACAGCCCAAGCCACTTCAATGATGGCCAATAGACAACATGATGCAATCACAGATAAGGCTCTCAAAATTGAGAAGCCTGAGAAATACACAGGAGATCGTAAACATGCGAGAGCTTGGATGAGATCGCTGGAGTCTTACTTCACTGGATCTCATGTTAATCCCCTTGAGCATGAAATGAAGATAAGGTTCATGTTGAGCCTTATAGACGGATCAAAAAATCAGACAGCAGCTAGCTGGGTTGATCGAATTATGGTAATCATGGAACAAACTCCCGGAACCAAATACGAACAAATTAAGGAGGACTTCTTACACTTTTTCGGAGTATATTCAGAAATACAGGATGCTCAGGATGAACTTGACAATTTATACATGGGACACTGGACAGTCGAAGAATTCACAGTCAGATTCTCAACCATCACCGGACGAACAGGATATAATGATGCTGCAGTAATTAGGAAATACAAGGATAAACTCGACCCCCAATTACTCAAAATGATCATTATGTGAGGAACTCTGGACACACTTCAAAAATGGTACGACACAGCTCAAGAAATCGATTAAGAATGTCAGAATATTTTTAGAAACAAAAATCCATGACAAGGACAACAATTCAATCCCGGACAGAACCAGAACTTCAGACAACAACAAGGCATGCAGAATACCCAACAGGGCAGACCATGACCAAATCAATTCCAACCTCAGAACCAAGGACCCCGTTTTCCCCAGAACCCTGCACCTCCCCCTAACCGAGCCAACCTTATGGTATCGCAAGGAGGAGATCGCATGGATATCAATACCCTAAAATGCGAAGGACGATGTTTCTATTGTAAGGATAAAGAACACATGGCTAACGCATGCCCTAAGAAGCAAAACCGAGGCCCTTATGTACAACGTAATAATAATATAGACAATACTTATGTAAATAATTTGGCACCAGTAGCATTGTAGAATTACCGGACATTACTAAACTATCAGAGGAACAACGTGCTTTACTAATGGCTCAATTGGGTTTTCCCCAAGGCCAGCAGTGAGCACAAACTCACCGGCCTCTAATTATGTAGCTTCTTCTGTAACTGTACCTACTTTAGATCTGGAATCTGAATTCGTATTGTTCAAGAAAAAGATATCACAGCGCACCTTCCCTGATCAGGAAGTAAAACCAGGAAACATGTATTGGGTCGCACAGAGATTAAAAGACCAAACACCAGAACTTGCCTTGGCTTCACTCAGTATTTGGACACACTCAAAATGAAAACTTGAAGTAACCCCGAAAACAATTAATGAACTAAATGATCTTTCCGATCAGGATGTAATCCAAGCATTAACGGAATTAAAAGGACCAAAAAAGTTTATTCGAGGATCTAAAGGAAATCAGATGGATCTCGATCTAATGATTACTACTTTAGACACTCAACGAACTTATGGACTTAAAGTGTTACTTGATAGTGGAAGTACCAGAATGTGTATTGATCGAAAGTTTGTAGAAAACAATCGTATCACAACAAAGAAACTACCACAACCTACCCCTGTGTACAATGCTGATGGAACTCTCAACAGTGATGGAGCTATTACCGATTACATTGAATTAAAAGTCCAACTCGGAAGACATGTAGAAATCATTCAGTTTGCTGTTTCTAATCTCAGAAAAGCTTCCATGTTTATCAGTCATGATTGGCTTAAAATTCATAATCCGGAAATA
Organism: Cyathus striatus; assembly: GCA_025738555.1. NCBI lineage: Eukaryota > Fungi > Basidiomycota > Agaricomycetes > Agaricales > Nidulariaceae > Cyathus > Cyathus striatus. The sequence continues at coordinate 2,500,081 of JAOVFP010000016.1, read as the reverse complement.
GACTGGAAGGAAAATACAATTAAATTCACATGCTGTCCAATAGAATGTACTCTGCTGATTAATACAATGAATCCAGAGGAAGAGGAATCGGATTTAGATGAACCAAATAATCTGGAAACAGACGATCGAATTATAGCAGTAAACTTATTCGAACAAATTGAAATAAGAGCATTCCAAACAACCACCTCTAAGATAGCTGAAGCACAGAATCAGCAGAAACCAAAGAAGCACTGGAAGGAAACAATTCCAATGTATTATCATGAGTTCAAAAAAGTATTCGCAAAAGAATCGTTTGATAAACTTCCACCATGACGACCATGGGATCATGCTATTGAACTTCTACCTGGATCTACATCCTTCGATTGTAAAATTTATCCATTAAATCTGGATGAACAGAAACAACTTGATGAATTCCTAAATGAAAACCTTAATTCTGGATGCATCAGACCTTCGAAATCACCTTGGGCATCTCCATTCTTTTTTATTAAAAAGAAAGACGGCTCACTTTGACCAATCCAAGATTATCGAAAATTAAATGAAATGACGGTTAAAAATCGATATCCTTTACCGTTAATTCAAGAATTAATAGATAAACTAAAAAAGGCACAATACTTTACGAAATTAGACATTCGATGGGGATACAACAATGTCTGAATCAAAGAAGGAGATGAACAATATGCAGCATTTCGAACAAATCGAGAATTATTCGAACCTTTAGTCATGTTCTTTGGCCTTACCAATTCTCCAGCTACTTTCCAAACCATGATGAATGATATTTTCAGAATGGAAATCAATGAAGGAACAGTAATTGTCTATATGGATGATATTCTTATCTTCACAGAAACATTAGAGGAACATCGAAAAATGGTGAAATGTGTTCTTAGAAAATTAGAAGAACATGAATTATACCTTAAACCAGAAAAATGCTTCTTTGAAAAAGCTGAAGTCGAATACCTTGGACTCATTATTTCTAAGAATTCTGTATGAATGGATTCTGAAAAGGTTAAGGCAATAGTCAATTGGCCAGTTCCAAATAATAAAAGAGAACTCCAACAATTCTTAGGATTTATTAATTTTTACTGACGATTCATAGAAGGATTTGCTAAGATTGCCAAACCACTTCATGAACTCACAGGAAAGAATGAATGGAAATGGGAGTTATCACAAGCCCTTGCATTCTCCCAACTTAAGGATCAGATTATATCAGCACCAATATTAGCCATGCCAAATGATGATGGAAAATATTGAGTAGAGGCTGATTCATCAGATTTTGCAAATGGAGCCATTTTATCTCAGGAACAACCAGACGGAAAATGGAAACCAATCACATTTTTATCTCATGCATTAAGTCCAACAGAGCAAAACTATGAGATCTATGATAAGGAAATGCTTGCTATAATGAGAGCATTAGATACTTGGCGACAATATCTTTTAGGAGCTAAGCAAATTTTTGAAATATGGACTGATCATAAGAACCTTCAATATTTTAGGAAACCACAGAAATTAAATCGACATCTGTCACGACCGTGCCCCTAGCCTGACTTGGTGGCGGAGTACGAGAGGGTGACTGCGGAGAAACAAGGGGTGAGTAATAGACGAAGGCGGAGAACGACAACTCAGGGGGTAGGACTTTGGCTTCAGCTTATGTGCTGTGCCCCTGGGATTCCTGGTCCTGGATTTCGGAGTAAGGGCAAGCCCTTCGGAGAAGACGAGAGACGGAAGATGAGAGGTGTAACTCAAGTCAGACAAAAGGGTGAGGACATAGTTCAATACGAAACTAAAGACTAAGTACAAATCGAGTACTACTTAAATACTAGAGACTCGGAGTAAGTAAAGGCTGCTGGCCAAGGCCAGCAGAGAAGTACGGTCAGGGTAGGCATACGTAGAATGAAGACTATAACTAATTAAACATAATAAAACGCGTCGGAGAAGTGAGCGTGTATGGTGGTGTAAAGTAAAACTGATAGTGGCGCACTTAAGAATGATAAGTGACTCACTATGAGATGTATACTACATTACTGAGGGGATAGCTCAGTAGAACAGAAGAAAGGAAACAAGAGTAATCTATGTACAGTAATCAGTATGTAATACTAAGAGTGTAATCAAAGTCCGGAGTAAACAAAGGGAAAGGCAGAGTAAGAGCATAGGGGTCCGGAGGTAGGCGATACGGGATATGACAACATCAGGCAAGATGGAATACGGAATTACAAGAATTTCATTATACATTACATCATAAACCAGGCAATCAAATGACCAAAGCGGACTTATTATCACGAAGAGCAGGACACAATCAGGGAGATCAAGACAATGAAGATCTTATATTACTTAAACCGGAACATTTTAGACAGACTTACGAAGTCCATGGAGAAGATGAAGAAATAATGGAACAAATTCGTAAATCTAGAAAAAATCAAGACAAAGAAGTAATTAAGATGCTTAATCTTAAATCTAAAGATTGGATCGAATCACAGGAAGGCATTATCACATGGAAGGATCGCGTTTATGTACCTAAAAATGCCAAACTAAGGGAATGTATAATTAGACTTTGCCATGACTCAGAAATATCCGGACACCGAGGAGAATACAAAACAATGGAGCTTATTACAAGAGACTATTGGTGGCTCAGACTTATGGCAGATATAAAGAAATACATATCCAGATGTGAAGCATGCCAAAGAACAAATATTCATAGATCCACTCCAGTCAGAAAACTTATTCCGAACAGTATACCCAAACACCCCTGGCATACCATATCCATAGACTTTGTAGGACCACTCCCATTATCTGAAGGATATGATTTTCTTATGGTAGTCGTTGATCGATTCACAAAAATGGCAGCATTTGTACTGTGTAATAAAGAAATCAATAGTGCAGGAGTTGCAGAAAAATATCTTCAAAACATATTTAAACATTATGGAGTACCAAAAAGAGTTATTAGTGATCGAGGATCTCAATTCGCTTCATTCTTCACTAAGGAATTGACAAAACAACTCGGAGTTCACATGAATCTATCAACAGCTTACCAACCCCAAACCAATGGACAAACAGAAAGGGTAAATCAAGAAATAGAACAATACATGTGAATTTATGTAAATTACGATCAAGATGACTGGGCCCGAAAAACGGATGTTTGTCAATTTAATTATAATAATACAGTTCACAGAACAACTGGATACACTCCATTTTATTTAATGTACGGATATCATCCTTATACTGGTATTAAACCATCTGGAAAAACAAGAGCCATAGGAGTTGAAGAATTTGTCAAAACAATGGAAAAGGCAAGAGAAAATGCAAAAGCAGCATTATCCTTGGCAAACGAAACAATGGGACGCTATTATGATAAACATCGAAAAGAAGCACCCGAATATCAAATTGGCGATAAGGTTTACCTAGAAGGGATTAACATTAAATCAGATCGACCAGTATCAAAGCTGGATGACAAATGTTATGGACCCTTTAAAATTATAGAAAAAGTTGCATCATCAGTCTATAAACTCGAATTACCAAAATCGTGGAATAGAAAGAATCCAACTTTCAATGTAGAATTATTATCTAGGTTTATACCGGCTCAATATCCATCACAAAAGAAGCCTAAACCTCCACCCACTGTTTTGGTTGATGATCAGGAACAATATGAAGTAGAGGCTATTTTAGCATGGAAAAAGAACCGAAAATGTGTTTTATATAAAATTAAATGGAAGGGTTACTCAATGGAAGACTGTACTTGGGAACTGATCGACGCATTAACAGGAGCCAAGAGTCTACTCAATAAATTCCATCGGGAACATTCGGAAGCTCTAAATATATAAATATACGACGTTCTTTAATGAATTCATTATTCAAACCTACTATCATGTTTTCAGATGAAGTAATTCTCATTCTTTACTGCCTTGTTATCCTCTCCTCCTGCCTCGCTGTCTTCCTTATCGGCAAATACCTCCCAATCCTCCTTCTTTTTATCTGTGACTATTACTACCCCTGATGATCATGAAAATGTCGTGAGGACACGACCTTTAAAGGGGGGGTAATGTTAGGATTTCGCATCTTATCTAATCCGTATAACTTATCTTATCACAGTCACCTGACATATATCACATGACATACAATGCGGACACCATGCATATCAACATGCATTATTCATCAAGACTACGGGCACAGTCCACAGTTCAGCCATGCTTGTTACATATGTAGTACATGAGTTTGCACAGTAGAAGCACAGTAAACATGTGTTATAGTGTAGGTTAGATTACATGCAGTTTCCTCATGGACTTTCATTATAAATATGGTCATTTTAGTTAGATATTCCTTATTCTTGTGCTAGTTTATTCCAGACAAGCAATAAGATTCACTTTTCTCTCCTTTCTTTGTGTTTGAGTTTGACTTCGAGTTTTTGCTCATCTGTCGCTAACACACAAGAAACAAGGCTCGAAAAATGCAGGAGTAGAGGTGAAGATCCAGGACAAAGTCAATGCACATCAGAGTACAGGGAAACGGGTCGAGATGCAGTGGGCAAAACATTTCATAAATGGAGATCATTCGTTCGTGAAGACCACAATGCTGGGAAAAGTGCATGAATAGAAGCATGGCGGTGCCAAAGGAAAAGCATCACTAGAAACGCAGTCAATTATACAAAGTGTCATGAGAATAATGAAACATTACACCTGGTAGGTATCCCAGCCCCTTCTCATTCCCCTTGCAAGAACCATTGTAGACCACCATCCAAAGTTTCTGTTAGGTTCGCCATGCATTCACAGGTTTCAAAGAGGATAAACTACATACAGGGAGATAGTTAGGGATCTGTGTCAAAAGGGAGTATGGGGATGCTGCAGGGATGTTGACTAGCAGTGGAACAGGGGGTGAGTCATGTGCCTATGAACATGTTGCTGGAATGATAATTGCACAATAGTGAGTGAACCATACAGGCCCGGAAGTGGTTTGCCCCAGTACCTGCAGATATTCACGTCCTTTTTTTTTGTATGGAATGGTCCCTCCATGATGTGATAAAAATGAGCCTACGAATGATTAAATCAACTGCTTGGACAAGCCTGTATATATTAATTAAAACTGTTTTACCTCATTCAAATCATTCCATATTTGTAGTGAGTTTTGCATGACACAGACACTCCATGATGCATTTAAAATGAGCCCGCTTGGATTGGTCAGTATATATTACTGAACATCCGAATACATCTAGTAATTTCAATTTAAAATGTTGCAATGAGAGGATCCATCAAGCGACGAATGTCGACCACCTGACCGTGGGATAAGTCACGTGTTGGTTGAAAAGTGCAACCTATTTTCACCCGAGAGAGTACCTTGCAAGCAAGGTGACTTGCTTTTAACTGATATGAAGTTTAGTATAATGATAATGCAAGCATTATGTGCCTGGTGTTTCACTTGGAACAATACTTGGGCCACTATTTCTCATTTACATTAGTGTACTTTCTGCAAACTTTATATTCAAAAGTATCATTAAACAATAACCAATCGAGAACGATCGCTCTCGTTAATTGAGTAGGAGTAGCCGTGGGGAGGTGTTCACCTCAGCACTGCCAGTATATTGCGAAGAGAAACGCCATGTAATAGTACAAAGTAGCGAAAAGAGAAGAACGGCAGACTTGTGGAAAAGATAGCGTGTCGAGATCGGCATATAAGTGAGAAGAGAAATGAGAGTAGTGAATAAGTAAAGGCCGGGTGCATCAAAACCTCTGAAAAACCACTTGGGAAAAAACATTGGGAGGGAAAAGCTACCGGCCATTGTAACTAAAGGGAAGGGAGGGAGGGTAGCGTAAATACACTGTGAACCTAAATACTAGTGCGAGAGCAAGAGGGATCGTTAGTGTGATGAAGGGTGCTTCTAGAGAAACCAGAGGGTACATACCTGGTGCGAGAGAAAGAGGGATGCGTAGAATCTAATCCCTGCTTGTCTCTTTGAACCATTTCAGCAGGAAGTTCCTCAGTGTATCGAGGAGCAAGCCTTTTAGGAGAGACAACGATGGTCAATGAGGGAGTAGTCAGCGGTGCCTCACGTGAGGCAGAACAAGGCTGACTTACGAAATTCATGCGGACAGTGCCAGCCACTCGCGAAGCCCGTTGTGGCTTCACGACCCAGTTGGTTACTCCTACTCCATTGGCCCAGTGCAAGGATTTCCTTGAACTGTAAGTAATCCAGCTTATACATAAGCAGTAAGCTACATAAATGAAATAGAATTTAAGTAAATATTTTAAAAGATTGAAGATGGATTAAGTATGTTCAGTATGCAATTGGTAGGTAAGCAGCACAACACTTCCATATGCTCTACACTCAGTGATAAAATATATTATGAGCTGCATTGGAAAGGGTTACAAGAACTTAGAAGTGGTGTAGCACAGCTGCTATGGGTCTCATTGGGTTGATGAGCAATGAGCATATATTGTTGATGAGTAAGTAATGCGAATCGGCTTGTTATTGGTCCAATGGCGTTGACAATAGTTACATAAGCGTGAAAAGATGCCCGAGTGGACCGAAGTTCATGCCCCCCTTTTCTTCCGTGGTAGTATCCCAGACTCTCACGATAGGAAGTCCTAATTAGGACACGGCCTAATTGGGAGAGGATGGCAAAGCGAGACTAGGAACATGTGTGTGTTTTTGAAAACGGCCTATTATTTTGAAATCGGCTGAAGCGCTATACTTAATCCTAGTTGATGCTGATACACATCAGAGTTTGCTCCCAGTCATCTGACATCCCTTACGACTGCAATACAGCTAACCCGATAAGAGTTAGGTACCAGGTATTTAGAAGATACAGCAGTGAGTTCTACATTTTATTCAAAGAGTGGAGTAGTGACAAGCTATTTCGAATATCTGCTTCAGACACCGGGGACTCGTCCTCAGCAAGCAAAGACCTAAAAATCTCTGGTCTAAGGTCTCCCCAACTTTCATGATCTTTATTACCATGTCTCAAGAACTCTTCTCTCGAGGATAATCTATCAACGACCTCCGATATCATAGGTCGCTTGGTAGGATTTTGGTCCCAACACTCTTCAATCAACGACCACATCCAATCAGTGAGGCCAGATTGATATGATTTACTATCCGGTTTAGGCGGAAGGGGACGTTGTCCAGATATGACCTTGGTTATCACAGTAACATCGTGTTGGAATTGGTAAAACGGCATTTTTCCAACAAATACCTGTATCGTTCATCGGTGAGACACATAATTTTTGAATATTATGATAATTTGAGAAATACCTCGTAGCAAACACACGCAAAGGCATAAATGTCACTTTTTGTTGTAGTTTTGACAGTGGGAGAGTCCTCAAGACTAATGAGCTCTGGGGCCTGCCATCTGAGCGTCCCTGTCGACCTAGACACGGAGCTATCTTTGGTGCCCCACGCCAATGAAGGCGTATCAATACATACAGAGGAGAGACCAAAGTCTGCAAGGCAGGCTACTCCGTTGTCAGATATGAGTACATTTGCCTGAAAATTTTACTTTAACGCAGTTCGGCATGCCTCAGTGACAAATCTTACCCCTTTTAAGTCACCATGTACAATTGACTTCCCGTGAAGATACGCAATTCCTCTGGCAATATCCATAATCTTTTTAAAGCAACCGTGAGTCATCACCTACTACATGACAGGATGAAGATACGTACCAGGTGTTGACGGTTTGTATTTGGGTATCGTTGGAGACATTGATAAATATTTCCGTTTGACATCCACGGTGAGACTAAACATATCCTCCCGCCAGTATCACCTAGCTGATAAATCCCATAGAAAGGCAATAGATTGGGATGAACTAAATGCCGCCACAGGATTGCTTCTTTGTAGAACGCCTGACCAGGTTGTGAGTCAAGCTCATATGTACAAACAGATAAGTATAAAATATGCTTGCCTTCAGCAAATCATTTATCTTATCCATCTCGTTGGCATAAAGTTTGAAAACTTTAAGTGCTAACTTTCGGCCGTTGATCTCGCCTTTGAATATCTCTCCGAAATATCCACTTGCGATTGGATATGCGTCCCGCTTTATCCCAGTTAGAATGTAAGAGCTAGGGTACAATGCAGATTGTTTTGATAAACGCAGCATTGCCTTTAGCAAGTACCTTTCGAACTTTGAGTCTGATACATTGATAATGGCGTAGTCGAGGATCTGCGTTTATATCATAATATTCAACTGTTATTTTCAATTCCACAATCACTGATCCACCTACAGTTTGCATGACATCCAAGAGCGATTGCACAGTTCGTTGTTCAAGACGTAAAAGGTTCTTATACTCGGTTTTGTCTGAGAAAACGGTTTTAAAAACGGTGCAAGCATCTGGAAATATTTCCTTTAGTAAAGCTTCGTTTACACCTCGTCCTTGGCCCGAAGAAAGACCCTGACGATCCAATTCCCTTCGTAGTTCGGACCACCGGGCAGCTACCGCCACGTTAACTTCATCGTCGATATCCTCATCCCAATCGTGTTCGTCGTCTTCTACATTGCGTTGCTCTTCCTTTACTGACTCCTTGTTAGGCCTGTCAATCTCTTCCTCCTTCCTCCTTGCCTCCTCTTGCTGCTCCACTTTATCCTCCTGCCTTGTATCCTCCGCCCATTTCTTCGCCTCCTCCACCCTCACTTTAGATTGTTGCTCCCTTAGCTGTATCTCTGTAGCCTTTGTGCGAGCATGATCCTCCCTTAATACTACCTCTGTCTTGCTCTTCGGCACCTCTAACTGATTCCGCCAAGCATCTATGGCTCTCTTCTTTGCTTCTAACTCTTTCATTCGCGCCTCTGTCTTCTTCCTCTTAAGTGGGTCTTCTATAAACAACATCTCCTCTTCTTCCTTCTTCTCCTCCTCGAGTAGATTAACTTCATCAAAATCGTAATCTTCGACATCGGAATCCACTCCCGGGGGCGATTTTCCCCCTCCGAACGCATGTAGTGCAGGGGAGTCGGTGTGATCGCCGACATAAGAAGACAGATCCCACCCCAGCGGGTGAAAATGATTCTGGTATATACGAGGATGGACATGATGTGACTCCGATGGACGCCGACTGTTAGTCCTGTCCTTCCAGCTACCCATTGCAGGCTCATTAACAACAACATTGGGGGAGCGTCGAGGCATGGACATCGGATTACTTGAAGACGAAGAAGATAAACGTCGAAAAGACCCATCTGCATCGAAAGGCAATGAGACTCACGAAGGAAAGATAATGGAGAATGATACTGACCATCGTCATTGCGACGTCTTTCTTCCTCTCTCATGTAAGACGACTGACGAGATATCACAGGTCGTGAATCCCCGTACGTATAATCTAGTATTTCCTCAGGCGGTAGATGATGTCCATGTGTACAGGAATCGTCATATTCGCCATGCAACACATGGTCCAAGCCGCAAGTTCTCGATGCTGAAGAAGTAGGGTATCTCTCTGGTAGGTGACTCGCAGACAGCGGACTGGCGTTATGAGGCACAGCGTATCTCCCGCTCTGGCGGTCGACATCGTCAGAAGAAAAAGAAGGCTTTGAGGATAAACGACGGCGTGGGCTCTCCACAACGCCAGGTTGATAAGCGCGTTCTTCATGCACCGCTCCTGACAGAGCGCGAACGTAAGGACGAGACCCTGCTGCTTGAGATTCAGGAGGTCTCTTGTAATAGATCTTTGGAAGAGGTTGAGGTGGAAGTTCATCATCTAGTGAATTTACATGTACCGGCTTTGGGGGCACACGACGCTCCTCTGTGGGACAACTACTATCGCTGCTGAGAGAAGCTTTTGAAGCAATCCTCCTTGGAGAAGACGTTCCTTGATAAGGATAATGGCTTCCGGGTGATTTAGCTACACTGTCTTCTGTATAGCGGACACCTTCCCTAGCCATCTTCGGCGAGACTTGATTCTCGTGATCGTATTCATTGTCATGTGGACTCTGAGCCTCATCTGCGTCATTCTTTCGTTCCTTCTTCCGAGAAAATCGACTTGGATCCGAAATCATTTCAAAGATGGAAGGTCGGCTACTAGTGGATCCATTAAACTGCAAGCTTGCTGCGTTATTCCGACGAACACGATTCACAGGTGATATATATGCTGATGCATCGTTCTCCACTGAGGGTTTCCAAAGTGCATGCATAGGTTTCGGAGATGACTGAGCAGAGTTTCTTTCCGATATCGAACCTGACCGGGATGAAAACTCGGTAAGCCTAACTTCAGTCTCCCGAATTGACTTCATCTCCATAGAGAGTCTTGGGCGCGGCACGCGCCTCACCATCAGCTCATCTTCCGTATTGATGTCCAGTTCCACCTCTGAATTATGCTCGACAGAAGGTGGTAGACCCCATACCCGCGGAACAGGTAGAGGGCCCCCACTCGACCTGCGTATTGATTGCCCGAAGTTAGCCATGAACTCAGATTCGCCTCGAGGAGATGATGAAGCGCTCTCGAAAGAATTAACGGGGTGAATAGGAGGACGAGGGTCCCATGGCCTTGTAGCGGATTGACGGACAGCTCGCATCTCGCTGTTTAATTGCATAGCACCTGTCTTGACCTCATCTTTCTCTCCAATATGTTGAACATCGTCGTCGGGCGTATGTTGAGCCTTCGCGCGATTGTATGTCCCACTTTGCCACCGATCTAGCATGTAAGGCTCTTGTACTCTGTGCTGTGCTGTTAATGCAACCCACTCAGCAGCCGCTCTCGAAGCCGGAGAACTACGATCCGTTATAGGGCTGCTTGATGGGCTTGCAGAGGTTCCAACTTTCGGTGCAGCGGAGCGTTTGATGTCTTGCGCTGTAGGTGCCTGGCGGGCCTTGGTTCCTTGTGCAGCCCGCTCAGAGGTAGCTATCGATGACATAGAAGTACGCCTAAGTTTCTCGATAGGAGACCCTGTTGCCCTAGATTCACGAGGTCTGTCGTAATGGGACGCAGGAAGGGGTTGTCGTGGATATATATCATCTGACACGGGTTCCCTACTCGATCTCAATGCTGAGGGTAGAATAGTATGCCTCTCTAGCGGGTGAATCGAAGAAAGTGACCTGGGTTGAAGAGGGGTAACATATCTCTTACTTTGCGGACCGACATCATCTTCAGAAAAAGAGCGAGGAAGCTTCGAAGATAAACGACCAGGTGGATGACGGTCTTCAGCTCCTTGTGCAGCCCGCTCAGCAGTGGCAGCTTTTGGTGCCGTTAAAGTACGCCTACGTTCCTCAGTAGGGAACCCTGCTACTTGAAATTCACGGGGTCGGCCGTAATGAGACGTTGGAAGAGGTTGATGTGGATCTTCGTCATCTATCACAGATTCCCGGCGGGATCTGAATGCAGAGGAGGAAGGAGCGGAGTACGCCTCTAGCGGGTGACTCGAAGAAAGCGACCTGGAATTATGGGGTGTAGTATATCTCCTACTTTGTCGACCAACATCATCTTCAGAGAAAGAACGGAGAAGCGTTGAAGATAAACGACCAAGTGGACTACGATCCACAATCCCTGGTGCAACCCGCTCAGCAGTAGCTCTCGATGACATTGAAGCACGCCTGCGTTTCTCGATAGGGCTAGAGGTTGGACTTGCCGAAGTAGCTCCTTCATTTGTCCGTTTAATCATCTCCAAGGTTTCCATCTGCTCTTGACTAAGAGCCTGATTCCATCCTGAACTAATAGGCACCCCAGCAGCCCAACGACGTTCGCTTCTCTCGCGATCCAACTCGGTATGGTACGATTCTGTCGAAATTTTGCGAACATCTCGCATTATTTGAGTGTAGTCTGATTTGAAGCGGTAGAAATCCTCGTCTGAGATCCCCGGCTGTCGAAGACCTTGCACCAAGCTCTTCGTCGCACCCTTCACTTTTGGTTTAAGACTCTCGTCGATCCTCTGCTTTAGCTCAGCCTTCCATTGATCGTCGGGCTCAGTATCATCACTTTCGTGATTAGGGACAGTTGCGGCACGTAATGTCGTTGTATGTGTGGTCGTAGTCGACATCACAGGAAGAGCCTAGAGGGAGAAGTGATTCCGTCCTTGACACGGACTTGATGGGGACAGTTGAAGCTATGAGCAATGGGTACTGACTCGTGGACATATGTATCAGCATGGGACTATGTATCCTGAGGCTGTATTCCGTGATGCCGAGGACCCAGAAAAAGCTGTCATATGGTCATAAGGCTCGTCCAAGTTCGAAGGTTCACACGCCGCGCGCCAAAGTCCCAAAGATGCCGCAGGAGTCGGGTCGGAGACGCGTATTAGTGATGGGGCGGGATAAAAGAACTAAGAAAGACGTGGTTTTAGAAGGTAAAACATAGAAAGAAGGCGACACATCATACCGTAGTCCATTCGCAGTCCTGGAAAGTGTAAAGTGACAGCTTGGTTATAACAAAGAATGTTATATGTTAGTAAGTCAGTTGGAAGTCAGATTGAAGTGACATGTTGACGACGGACGTATCACATGTTGATTTCATGCTCATCGGAATGTGACCGCTAATGCACAGATCGTTATAATTAGCGCCCATTTTGTTCTGAGTCTGATAAAGTACATAGTCCAATCAGTATCATCCATGCAAATCCAAATTTACATCTTCATTGCTATCAATCTATGTAACTAACTAAAAAATACACGCGCAATGCATTCCAAAGAATCAACATAATGATCATAAAAGTCATAAAAGCAACTTGATAACCTAGTAATACCTACCCACTCAAAAATCTTGCAAAAATCATCCTCATCCCTCTCTTCCGCCCAGCCGCCTCACTCAGCTTATTTAGCCGGTAAGCTGCTCAAGTTACCTCTAATCATTAAACACTTTAAGAAGCATGTAAAAGTCTTTCATGAATCAGGACCTAAGCGGTATGCCACTGGTATGAGTCCAATCGAGATTTTGAACATCAATATCGTTCCATCTCGAAATTAAACCCAGACAGAATAAATATAGAACATGGTGAAGGAGTAACCTTGTGAATGACAATCCGATGAGGGCTTGGCGTTTAGATTAAGGAATAAAAATGAAGCAACAGTTCCGAGTCTACATCGTATTCAGTGAGTGAAGTAGCGACAAGCTATTTCGAATATCCACATCAGAAACCGCAGAGTCGCCCCCAGCAAGCAAAGATCTGAACACCTCCGGTCTAAGATCTCCCCAATTTTCATCATATTTATCCAAGAACTCTTCCCTTGAAGATAATTTATCAACGACATCCGATATCATAGGTCGCTCGGTAGGATTTTGGTCCCAATATTTTTCAATCAGCGACCACATCCAATCCGTGAGGCCATATTTATATGCTGTACTATTCAGTTCTGGAGGAAGAGGACGTTTTCCGGATATGACTTTGGTCATAACAGTAACATCGTGCTGAAATTCGTAAAACGGGATTTTCCCAACGAATATCTTACATTTATTTGTTGGTGAGTCAAATAATTTTTGAATCTTAGGAAAATCTGAGCTACCTCGTAGCAAACACACGCAAAGGCATACATATCACTTTCTGTTGTCACTTTTACAGTGGGAGAGTCCTCGAGACCAATGAGTTCTGGGGCCTGCCATCTGAGCGTCCCTGTCGAACTACACACAGAGCTGTTGTTGGTGTCCCACGCCAATGAAGGCGTGTCGATGTATACAGAGGAGAGACCGAAGTCCGCAAGACAGGCTACTCCGCTGTCAGATACGAGTACGTTCGCCTAGAAAAAATACAGAAATGGTTAACTTGTGGTCAACGCCTCAGCGATGAAGCTTACCCCCTTTAAGTCACCATGTACGATTGACTTGCCGTGAAGATACGAAATTCCTCTGGCAATATCCATAACCTTTTGTAGCTGTACATTATTATCTACGGCGTGACAGGATGAACTAACGCATACCAAATGTTGACGGTTTGTGTCAGGGTATCGTCGGAGATACTGACAAATATTTCCGTTGGACATCCAGGGCGACACTAGACATATCCTCCCACCGGTATCTCCCAGTTGATAAATCCCATAGAACGGCAATAGATTAGGGTGTACTAAATATCGCCACAGAATAGCTTCCTTGTAGAATCCCTAAGCACGGTACCGTGAATTAGAGCCTTCATCATGAACAAAAAATTGATTCTTGCCTTGAACAAATCATTTATCTTATCCATCTCATTTGCGTAAAGTTTAAAAACTTTAAGCGCTAAATTTCGGTCCTTGATCTCGCCTTTGAATATCTCTCCGAAGTATCCACTTGCAACTGGATATGCGTCCCGCTTTATTCCAGTAAGAATGTAAGAACTAGGGTACAATGCAGACTGTTTTGATAACCGCAGCATTGCCTTCAACAAGTACTTTTCTGAGTTTGAATCCGATATATTAATAATGGCATAGTCGAGGATCTGTGTGGATTTCATATTATTCAGCTGTTTCCTCTACTGCCAGAATTAATCCACCTACTGTCTGCATTACATCCAAAAGCGATTGTACAGTGCTTTGTTCAAGCCGTAAAAGGTTCTTATACTTGGCTTTGTCTGAAAAAACGGTTTTAAAAATGGTACAAGCATCTGGAAATATTTCCTTTAGCAGAGCACCATTTACACCTTGTTTTTGATCCACAGAAAAGCCCTGACGATCCATTTCCCTTCGTAGTTCAGACCACCGGGCAGCTACCGCTACGTTGTTTTCATCATCAAGGTCCTCACCCCAGCCATGCACGTCATCTAAATCGCTCCGTTCTTCATTTACTGGCTCCTCGTTAGCCTGCGCTTCAAACATCGGATGCTCCAACTCTTCCAGGACTTCTTTCAGTCCATCTTTCCTTTCTTTCATTCCCTTCTTCCCTTCTTTACTTTTCACTTCTTTACCCTGACTCCTCTTTAACATGTCCAGGTGTTTGGGATCTTTGTCCTTCTGTGTTGAGACTTTCGCTTCCATCCTTTTAACCTCATCTTTCCTTTTTATCTCGCCTTTCCTTCTTACCTCCTCTGCTTTCCTCTCTGTTTCCTCTTGCGTCTCTCCAACGTGTTTAGTCTCTTGCTCCTTCAGCCTTGCCTCCTCCACCTTTTTCATCGCCTTCTCTCTCTCTCTAGGCTGATTTGAGTATGCCCACTCTTTCCAGCTAACGTAAGGTTGAGAAACTGTTGCTCGAGATTCAGGAGGACCATCGTGATATGACTTTGGAAGGGGTGCTGGTGCTGGCTGGCTGCCGGGGGATACGTTGGACCATGGGCCTGTCATGTCGTTCTGGCGAGCAAAAGCTACTGTGGATGATCCGGAGGCTGCTGTGTCCTCTTTACGTGTTATCGAAGGCTTCCAAAATGCAGGTATTGGCTTCGGAGGTGTGTGAACAGAGCTTCTATGTGATATCCAACCGTGCGATGCAGATGGGTGTTCGACAGGCTTAACCACCATGCCCCAACCCTCCTCAGATTCATATTCGACATCGCAGCCCCATCCATCCAGCTTTGGTAGAGTCAGATGATCGCTTGCAGTCCTGCGAGCTGATTGCCAGCCACCTACTTCGAACTCAGAGGTGGTGGGGGCAGTTTCACTACGCTCCGGGGTCATCTTAACGACGGAAGGTACCTTTCTGTAAGACTCAGTTGACTGCGTGAGTGCCACTGTATTCCCGTGTTTAGGAAATAAAGATGGTTTGGAGGCTGCTGCATCCTCCTCGCGTGTGATAGTGGGCGCCCAAAATGCAGGTATGCATTTCATAGGTGATCGAGCATCAGTCATGATAGGTTTGGGGTGCGTTGTATCATCATTATGCATGGTCGCAGATGACATTTAAGATTACTGCAGTAGAATAGCTAGAGAATCGATTCTGGCCTGGAAGAATAGTTGTAAACTTCGAGGGATGTCCAGGTTTACAGTTGCAAGCCTTGATGCATTGATGACTCGAACCCAACTCGAACCCATGGTTAGTCCAAGTTAAACCTTCACACGTCGCGCGTCAAAGTCCCAAGGATGTCAAACCCTGCATCAAGAGTCGCATATTTCGGATGGAAGAATATTGGGGGCTGGGGAAGAAGTGTTTTCAGAAGATAAATATGGAACAAAAGTGATGCCTCATATATCATACCATAGCCACTCATTCGCGGGAATCGTCGAAAGTAGAGTTATATGCCAATAGCCAAGTTACAGGATCAGTGAGCAAGTCAAGTCGCGTCCAAGGAAAAGCGTGACTGAACGGACTGATAGGCTGCCATCTCCTTACTCCAATTCCATAAACATACAGAAACCAACGCACCAATTCAAATCCCATATCCATTGAGTATCCATCTATGTAACTAACTAAAAAACACACATGCAATGCATTCCAAAGAACCAACATCATGATCATGAAGTCAAAGCCATAACCCCCCCACTCAAAAATCATCCTCATCCCCCTCCTCCACCCAATCCACACTCTCCATCGCCGCCTCGCTCTCATCAAACAACTTATCTAGCCCCGTCAGCTGCTCAAGATACTTTTGATCATTAAACACCTTCAAGAGCATATCGAAGCCTTGCGTTTCATACGCTTTCAGGACAGTCTCACTACACCCCGTACACTTATCATACGCCCTCCCCACGAGATTGATGCTCCTAAACTGTGCGAGGAACCCGCGTACTTGGTGAGGCACCACAACTAGCACCCCCACGATCTTTTCTGCTACATCGGAGTTGAGGTCTACATTGGGAGGTGGTGCAACAGTGTTTATTCTACAGAAGTTCTTATTAATCGAAACTGAAACGGGGCGCAAAGGAAGAGACTTACCCATCAGGATGCTGGACCAACGAAGCTAAAATCTCTACCGCCATCGCCGAAGCGAGAGGAGCCAATCCAGGTCGGGTAACAGTGCACATCTGGTCGAGTGTTCGATCTGTCAGACTCTATCCACCATCCACAACGTCAGCAAATTAACTGTAAAGGAGAGGAAGGGACATACATCTGTAGGAACCACAATATCGTTGCAATAATAACATCCTAACCTCTCTTCCTCCTTCTTGTCCTCTCCCCCACGCGGCCCATGGCGCATAACGAGGTACGAATCGAATCCAAGTACAGCATTTAACACAATCTACATACTTATAGTGCAGCAGTCGCGGACTGAAGTCAGTTGGAAGTCAGATTGAAGTGACATGTTGAAGTGTCACATGTTGATTTCATGCTCATCGGAATGTGACCGCTAATCACAGATTGTTAGCGCCCATTTTGTTCTGAGTCTGATAAATTACATAGTCCAATCAGTATCATCCATGCAAATCCAAAATTACACATTCACTGCTATCAATCCATGTAACTAATTAACAAATACACGCGCAATGCATTCCAAAGAATCAACATAATGATCATAAAGGTCATAAAAGTTGAACTTGATAACCTAGTTACCTACCCACTCAAAAATCTTGCAAAAATCACCTTCATCCCTCTCCTCCGCCCAGCTGCCTCGCTCTCACCAAACAGCTTATTTACCCAGTAAGTGGCTCAAGGTGCCTCTGATCATTAAACACTTTAAGGAGTATGTAAAAGCCTTACGTTTCGTCTTTCAGGAATCAGGACCTACTGTAGTATGCTACTGGTGTCCAATCGAGATTTTGAACATCGATATCATTCCGTCTCGAAGTTAAACCAAGACAGAATAAATATAGAACATGGTGAAGGAGTAACCTTGTGAATGACAATCCGATGAGGGCTTGGCATTTAGATTAAGGAATAAAAAGGAAACAACAGTTCCGAGTCTACATCGTATTCAGTGAGTGAAGTAGCGACAAGCTATTTCGAATATTCGCATCAGAAACTGCAGAGTTACCCCCAGCAAGCAAAGACCTGAACACCTCCGGTCTAAGATCTCCCCAATTTTCGTGATATTTATCCAAGAATTCTTCCTTCGAAGATAATTTATCAACAACGTCCGATATCATAGGTCGCTCGGTAGGATTTTGGTCCCAACATTTTTCAATCAGCGACCACATCCAATTTGTGAGGCCATATTTGTATGCTGTGCTATTCGGTTCTGGAGGGGGAGGGCGTTTTCCGGATATGACTTTGTTCATAACAGTAACATCGTAGTGAAGTTCGTAAAACGGGATTTTCCCGACGAATATCTTACATTTGTTTGTTGGTGAGTCACATAATTTTTGGATCTTAGAAAAATCTGAGCTACCTCGTAGCAAACACACGCAAAGGCATAAATATCACTTTCTGTTGTCCCTTTTACAGGGGGAGAGTCCTCGAGACCAATGAGCTCTGGAGCCTGCCATCTGAGCGTTCCTGTCGATCTACCCACAGAGCTGTTGTTGGTGCCCCATGCCAATGAAGGCGTGTCAATGTATACAGAGGAAAGTCCGAAGTCCGCAAGACAGGCTACTCCGCTGTCAGATACGAGTACGTTCGCCTAGAAAAAATACAGAAATGGTTAACTTGTGGTCAACGCCTCAGCGATGAAGCTTACCCCCTTTAAGTCACCATGTACGATTGACTTGCCGTGAAGATACGAAATTCCTCTGGCAATATCCATAACCTTTTGTAGCTGTACATTATTATCTACGGCGTGACAGGATGAACTAACGCATACCAAATGTTGACGGTTTGTGTCAGGGTATCGTCGGAGATACTGACAAATATTTCCGTTGGACATCCAGGGCGACACTAGACATATCCTCCCACCGGTATCTCCCAGTTGATAAATCCCATAGAACGGCAATAGATTAGGGTGTACTAAATATCGCCACAGAATAGCTTCCTTGTAGAATCCCTAAGCACGGTACCGTGAATTAGAGCCTTCATCATGAACAAAAAATTGATTCTTGCCTTGAACAAATCATTTATCTTATCCATCTCATTTGCGTAAAGTTTAAAAACTTTAAGCGCTAAATTTCGGCCGTTGATCTCGCCTTTGAATATCTCTCCGAAGTATCCACTTGTAACTGGATATGCGTCCCGCTTTATTCCAGTAAGAATGTAAGAACTAGGGTACAATGCAGATTGTTTTGATAACCGTAGCATGGCCTTCAACAGCGGCTTTTCGAACTTCGGACCCAATGCACTGGTGATCGCATGATCCAGAACCTGCATCATGAACAGTGTTCTCATCAATTCTAATATAACTTCCTCGCTAATGAAATCAAAACACCCACCGTTTGCATTACATCCAAAA
Organism: Cyathus striatus; assembly: GCA_025738555.1. Taxonomy (NCBI): domain Eukaryota; kingdom Fungi; phylum Basidiomycota; class Agaricomycetes; order Agaricales; family Nidulariaceae; genus Cyathus; species Cyathus striatus. The sequence goes on along the minus strand of JAOVFP010000016.1, from coordinate 2,481,038 downwards.
GCGACTGTGCAGTAGGCTTCTCAAGTTGTAGAAGCTTTCCATACTTGACTTTGTCCGAAAAGACGGTCTTAAAAACATCAAATGCATCCAAGAATAAGTCCGACTCATCGGAGCCTCTCCAATTTATTTCATTAAGTAAAACATCACCGACACCTGTTCCACTTCCATTGTTCAAGTGAAGTCGTTGAGAATCCTTTTCTCTGCTTAGCTCAGACCACTGTAACTTGGACCGCTGTACCGCGGACACATCGCTTTCATCTGCCGCAAGATCTTCATCCCAGTCATAGTCAGTGTCTCCAGAATCTCTTCTTTCTTCTTTTTCAGTCTCATTGTCTAGCGTACCTACACCAAACCCAATATCATCCTGGAGGTGCCTCCACTCGGCCTCGGACAACGGCGAGGCTCCTGTGGTAGAGGTACCATGAGCATTGAATACACCTGAACTAGAAGACGAGATCCTGGGTTTGGTGGTTTTAGACCAGGTGGCTTGACCCTTGGAGAGTCTGGCAGCCTCAATTCCTTCCCGCTCCCCTTCGGATTGCTCTTGCTTTTTCTGATTCTGTTCCTCCTGGCGGCGTCTGCATTCAGCTTCAGACAACGGCGTAGACGCACTTGGTGAGGCGCCTATAGCAGAGGTACCAGTAGCATTGAATACACCTGAACTAGTAGACGAAGCTCTAGGTTTGGTAAAACCTGACCAGGCGGCTTGTCCAGCATTGGCAGTGAACACTCCGCTTGCAGTGGTTGCTTTAGTGGACGTTGACCGCGCGGAGCCGGTGCTGCTGGTTGACCAGGCAGAATTACAAGTAGCAGTGCTACTCGCACTATTTCGGTCAGCGGAAATATTCGCAGATGAACTCCGTTGAGGGGTCTTTGTTGAACTAGTATTAGATGAATTGATGGCAGGAGACCAAGGAGCTTCGGGATCGAACGAATCGGGACGCTTCCTCTCTGCCTTTTCCCGAGCCTCATCCTGTGGGCGCTTAAGCTCTTGTTCACGGGCAGCCTCCTGTTCGCGGCGAAACTGAGTATCCCGGTTTTGCTTTTCCTGTGCATCCTTTGACTGTTTTGGCTGTCGTTCTTGTCGCTCTCGATTTTGCTCATAATGGTTCCAGTTCTGTTCGGCTTTCTTCCGTTCCTCATCTTCCTCTTCCACCTTTCGTAACCTCTCCTCTCTCTCTTCCTTCTCCATTCGCACTCTTTCCTTCTTCTCCTCTTTCTCTTTCTCCGGCTCCACTTCCTTTCGCAATCTCTCCTCTTCCTCTTCCAAAGACGTTGACCCTAAGACAAAGGGACGTGTTTGTGTTAATAGCTCGTTGAGATTTCTTATAACCGCTCCAGCCCCTTCCTTCACTTTCTCCCTATCTTCTTCTACAACCTTCGACAACAACCTCGTCTCGAAGCGATCATGATGCCATCTTCGTATGTGATCCTTTATCCTGTCCTTCAACGGCTTATCTTTGTTGGGGTGGTATTTGGAGTTGATGTATGCGCTGATACTAGTGTACGTAATATCTTCCGCTGACGATGGTTTCTTGAGCATAGGCCACGGGAAGTTAAACCAGCGAAGTTCTTCAAGAGTATGCAGTCTTGCCCAGACCCGCTCATGATGTTCGATGAGCTGCGCGACATCGTCCGCCGAGTGTTGTGACATCTTGGAGATCCTGGCCGCCTCAATTCTTTCCTGCTCTCTTCGGAACTGCTCATACCTCTTCTGATTCTGTTCCTCCTGGCGGCGTCTGCATTCAGCTTCAGACAACGGCGTGGAAGCACTTGGTGAGGCGCCTGTAGCAGAGGTACCAGTAGCATTGAATGCACCTGAACTAGTAGATGAAGCTCTAGGTTTGGTAGAACCTGACCAGGCGGCTTGTCCAGCATTGGCAGTGGACGCTCCACTTGCAGTGGTTGCCTCCTCCTTCTGCCTCACTTCCTCCTTTTGCCTTGCTTCCTCCGCCCTTTTCATCTCCTCTCTCTCTTTCTCTTTCGCTTTCTGCTCCCTTAACTTCTGCTCTGCAGCCATCGCGCAAGATTCAGCCTCCCTTAAACGCGCCTCAGTCTCACTCTTGCGCATCTCTAACTGCTTCCGCCGAGCCTCTATAGCTTTCTTCTGCGCCTCCATCTCTTTCATCTGTGCCTCCGCCGTCTTCTTCTTAAGCGTATCCTCCATGAACATCAACTCCTCTTCCTTCTGAAGGGTCTCCTCATCGAGTCGATTTAATTCCTCATATTCGTCGTAATCTTCGACATCAGAATCCACTTTCGGGGGTAGCTTGTTCCCACCGAACGCACGTTGTGCAGGGGAGTCGACATGATCACCAACGTAAGATGACGGAGCCCACAATGGCGGGTGAAATTGATTTAAGTATACATGAGGATGGTCGTGACATGACTCTGACGGACGCCGACTGTTATTCCAGTAAGGGCGTTCTTCGTGTACTGCTCCGGAAGGCGAGCGAGCAAAAGGTTGAGACCCTGCAGCAGGAGGCCTGTCGTAATAGGCCTTAGGAAGAGGTCGAGGTGGAAGATCATCATCCAGAGAGTCGAGGTGTACTAGCTTTGGGTGGGCACCCGAACTAACAGATGAAGCTCTAGGTTTGGTAGAACCTGACCAGGCGGCCTGTCCAGCATTGGCAGTGGACGCTCCTCTTGCGGTGGTTGCTTTAGTGGACGTTGACCACGCGGAGCCGGTGCTGCTGGTTGACCAAGCAGAATTCCAAGCAGCAGTGCTGCTTGTACTATTTCGGTCAGCGGAAATATTCGCAGATGAATTCCGTCGAGGGGTCTTTGTTGGACTAGCATTAGATGAATTGATGGTAGGAGACCAAGGAGCTTCGGGATCGAACGAATCGGGACGCTTCCTCTCTGCCTTTGCCTGCGCCTCTCGGCCTCGCCTTTTCCGCGTACCCCTCGCCTGTCGTTCTTGTCGTTCCCAATTTTGCTCAAAACGGTTCCAGCTCTGCCCGGTCCCCCCCCACTCTTCTTCGCGTTGGCGGTTGCGCTCAATTCTTACCTCCTCCACCCCCCACAACCACTCCTTCTCGGTGTCTTGTGATGTGGGCGCCTGACGATCCTCATATTCATATTCGACATCGCAGCCCCATCCATCCGGCTTTGGTAGACTCGGATGACCGAATGAAGTCCTGCGAGCTGATTGCCAGCCACCTACTTCGAACTCAGAGGTGGTGGGGCCAGTTTCACTACGCGTCGGGGTCATCTTAAAGACGGAAGGTAGCTTGCTGGAAGACTCAGCCGACCGCGCGCGTGCCATTCTATTCCCGTGTGTAGGAAATAAAGATGGTTTGGAGGCTGCTGCATCCTCCTCGCGTGTGATAGTGGGCGTCCAAATTGCAGGTATGCGTTTCATAGGTGATCGAGCATCAGTCATGATAGGTTTGAGATGCGTTGTATCATCATTATGCATGGTCGCATATGACATTTAAGATTACTGCAGTAGAATAGCTAGATAATCGATTCTGGCCTGGAAGAGTAGTTGTAAACTTCGAGGGATGTCCTGGTTTACAGCTGCAAGCCTTGATGATTCGAACCCATCTTGAACCCATGATTAGTCCAAGTAAGATAAGCCTTCACACGTCGCGCGTCAAAGTCCCAAGCATCAAGAGACGCATATTTCGGATGGAAGAATATTGGGGGCTGGCCAGAGGAAGAAGTGTTTTCAGAAGATAAATATGGTACAAAAGCGATGCATCATATAACATATAACATATATCATACCAGTCACCCATTCGTGGGAATCGTCGAAAGTAGAGTTATATGATAGTCAAGTTACGGCATCAGTGAGCAAGTCAAGTCGCGTGCAGGTAAAAGCGTGACTGAACAGACTGGCGTGACATAGGCTGCCATCTCCTTACACCAGAAACCAACGCACCAATTAAAATCTGCAACTCCATATCCATTGAGTATCTATCTATGTAACTAACTAACAAATACACATGCAATGCATTCCAAAGAACCAATATCATGATCATGAAGTCAAAACCGTAACCCCCCACTCAAAAATCATCCTCATCCCCCTCCTCCACCCAATCCACACTCTCCATCGCCGCCTCGCTCTCATCAAACAACTTATCTAGCCCCGTTAGCTGCTCAAGATACTTCTGATCATTAAACACCTTCAAGAGCATATCGAAGCCTTGCGTTTCGTACGCTTTCAAGACGGTCTCACTACACCCCGTACACTTATCATACGCCCTCCCCACGAGATTGATGCTCCTGAACTGTGCGAGGAACCCACGCACTTGGTGAGGTACCACGCCTAGTACCCCTGCAGTCTTTTCTGCTGCATCAGAGTTGAGATCCACGTTGGGTGGTGGTGCAGCAGCGTTTATTCTACAGAAGTTCTTATTAATCGAGACTGAAAGGAGGTAAAAAGGGAGAGACTGACCCATCAGGATGCTGGACCAACGAAGCCAAAATCTCTACCGCTGTCGCCGAAGCGAGAGGAGCCAATCCGGGTCGTGTAACAGTACACATCTGGTCGAGTGTCCTATCTGTGAGACTCTACACACCATCCCCAATATCAGTATACTGAACTCGAACGAGCATAAAGGGTGACGTACGTCGGTAGGAGCCACAATATCATTGCAATAATAACATCCCAACCTCTCTTCCTCCTTCTTGTCCTCTCCCCCACGCGGCCCATGGCGCATAACGAGGTACGAATCGAATCCAAGTGCAGCATTTAACACAATCTACATACACCTCAATCTCAATTTCACCAATACAACACGAAGAAACGAACCTTCCCCTTGGCTTTACCCAGGACACTAGGCAACCACCGACTCTCCCTAGAATCCATCAACAAAAACACGGCATCATGTTCATCGAAGAGCGCTTCGAGTTTCTCCACGTCTTTCTTTGTCTGCGCTACCGAGCCAGCAGGGATGGGGTGCCCCGGCATTGGGATTGATAGGGTGTGGCCTGTCGCGCCCTGCATGGGCGAGCGTGAGGTCAGCGAGTACAGAGCAAACTGAAACAAAATGACGTACAATATCAGGATAGACCCTCTTCAACGCCTCAGCCGCACTCTCTGCTTTGGGCTTCCCTCCCCCCAGACAATCTTCGAACTCGAACAGCGGCTGCCTGACAGGGTTCGAGAAAGACACGCGACCCGAATCGACAAGTGTGATCTTCCGAACGCCCCATGCCTAAGGATACAGTAGTTGGTTAGTTTTGTGCACTAACAGAGAGGGAACCCTGACAAACCATTAAGCTCCTCGCGACATAACACCCCAACGTTCCCGCACCCAAGAGTAAACACCTCGTATTCTGCATCTTCTCAAGTTGCAGATCAGGAAGAATGCGCCAGCGCATGAGTTTGAGATTCAAATCTACCGCCTGAGAAGCCAATCTAATCGCGCGTCAACGAGATCCTCTTCGGACAAAAAGCAAAGGAAGCCCCACCTCTTAGGATCCATCATAGGCCCCAAATCGGCAACCTTAGGAACCAACCTCCCTGCCGTCCGCTCCCCCCACCCCACTGCCTCCGGTCTCCCCTCCTTCGCCTCCTCAATAGGCGCAGACACCACGAGGAACTTACTCCTCCACTCTCCCGGTCCCTCCACCTTCTCTAAATCTCGCCATGCCAACACTCTGACTGAAGCCGTGGAGGAAGGGTAGAGCGCGCGAAGGTATGTGAGGAGGTTACGGAGCGGCCAACCGGGGTGTGTGGGGGAGGTTGAAGGGTCTAGGAAGGATATTATTTGCTGAAAAGTGGGTTAGGAGAAAGAAAGTGAGAGAGGAAGGGGGCGTACGTGTTCTGAAGGAACACCTTTGAAGAACGTCTCGTATTCTTCCACGGGTGCTATGGAAGTTTCACCTGAAGGCGTCGTGCGAACGAGGAAGAAAGCGGGGTTCGGATCAGGTTGTGATTTGAGTTGTGTTTGGATGCTCGATAACTACCACATATGGTCAGTTCTACCCGAGGTGAAGAATGAGGGGACATACAACACCCTCTCCAAGTGCACCAGCAGCATCTATCACTTCTTCAGTCGTCCAAGGAGGGCGCATCACAAACCCAGGGAAAGCAAACCAATAATGAAACTTGTATTTCTTGAGATCCGCAAAAGTTATCAGTAGGTAGTGATTGAGCAATTTCGTAGATCGCGTTTGAATCGCGTCCCATATCTACTCTTCATCAGCAAAAGCAATTGCGGGAACGAATGGAAGAGAGAACCTTGGATGCCTCATCGTTAAACATCCCTTTCTTATCCGCATTCTTAAAGTCCTCTATGGTATTGAAGTTCTTGAATGTGCCGGTAACACGCACACCATTCTGCACCCTAATCCTCGTCAGTCTTCCCCCTTTTCTCGTATCAGTAACAGAAGACAAACCTAAAATCATCCGAAAACCCATCCTTCGCAAGCACAATGCGCCCAGGCAACTCAACCTCACCACCCGTCTCGCGGTCCTTGATAACCTTTCCCGCAGAGTACGACGCATACACGGGAAGAGACTCGTCAGAAAGCTTGAGGACGTCGATTTTAAGGTCTGTTAGGGCATGCCAGAAGGTTGGGTCTACTTGGGAGGTAAATGGCGCGAATTCGACTGTGGGCATGGTGGTATAGGGTTGAGAAAGAAGGTTGGGGAAGATGGCTTGATTGGGTTGGGTTGATCAGCAACGGACGCGGTTACCTGATTAGACGCGTCGATAATTACTTTGCCGGTTTTGCCGTTTGTTTGGATCAGGGGTTATTGGTACATGTAACACTCTGTCCTCGCCCGCTCTTTTAGTTCTCGATTCTCTAGCCTTACTTACAAAGTGGACCTCTAGACCATTTCTCAAATGAATGACTCAATCACCTGCTTTCCGTTACACTCCGGTTTTCGAGTTCATAACCCTTTGCTGCTCCAGCGACCGCAGGAACCGCAAATTTGTATCTCTTCATCTCTTCTACCCCGGGCTCTAAACACGGGATGAGCGATTTTTCAACGCATGAGGATAATGGCAGCTCGAAGAGATATTCCAGATTCAAGTTCATAAACAAAGAAGGATACTTTGAGCCTATATGCTTCGCGAATGAGAAATCCGGACATCCCAATGGCCAGCCCTACGAAGAGGACAAAATCCAGTTATTGTTCGAGAATACACCACGTCCCCCGCAGACAGTACCATTCTTGGATCATAGTGGCTCGTGGATCTTCGAATTGGAGAAACAAAACCCAAACTCTCAAAGTCAACCTCTGAAAGAGTGCAAAGATACTGCGAGCAATGAGGTTTTGTCGCATGCCACAAAGACTCGCTCAAAATCGCGGGGAACAACTCTTGTTATATCTTCTTCGACCTCCAACACTTGTAGCTGTCCTCTACCGTCTCCTCACCTTGCCAAGATGCAGAAGAATATGACAGCATCTTCAACTGTAATAGAAGACGAAACCACAAACTTCTCAACCAAAAGTGTTCCTGAAGTACCAGCAGGCAATACCGATCTATCTCATATCCCCTCCACGTTCACCAGAGTTGCTCAACCCGATCCTGCACCCTCAACTTCCACCTCCAACACCTCCGACCCAGCAAATGCCAAGTCTCGTACAGAGACACAAAAACGCAACCAACGAAGAAGACGAGCGAACGCAAGAATGAATGCATTATTTCGCGAGTCACAGCTTTCTTTGTCAGATATCGAAGGGGACATCTCCGGTCTTCCAGTTGATCGGGAAGCGACTTCAAGCACTGTAGGTCTCGGCCCCTCACCTGTATCTTTGACTCTGGGCCAAATAGAGACGTCGGTGAATCCATCTGAACCATCTAATATTACACCAGAGACACATTCCGCTTCAACATATACGGCTAACACAAACTTCAACGTACAACTCAGTGACCCATCTGGCCCTCCTAAGCTTTCCAAATCTCAAAGGCGTAACAAGAAAAAGCGCACGCAAGCAGGCCCAAGCCTTCTGGAGCGCATTGGTGGGCTTTCCACCGCGCAGACGTAAATACAACTGAGAAAGATAGTTTTACCGTAAGCACTTGAGTCTCGATAAGGAGACTACGACTAACGACAAGCTAACTCAGATTATTTTTATTCATGTATATCTACCCCGCTAGTACTTCGTTTTGATCAATTGTCTTTGCTATATCCAATACTCTCTGCCATGCGTAGCTACTAGTAGAATATACATATTCCATTAATGACCACGTATATAATGCTTGTATTGTAAATTTATTAGAATTTAGTTCACGGTATGAAGCAGCCCCTTCTGCCAAGAAGACCTGTTGAATGTTGTGTTGGGGAAAAGGGTTGAACGCCGAACTTCAAGTTTCAACCACTGTTTGACATTGGTTTGACATGTAATAGGAATAAATAATAGTTCAAGATAAATATGTACAGGAAACCGCTGGTAGCTTATCAAATGCATATGTTGTTATTATAAATAATTGATTCATAGACAACTAAATAGCGATATAAAAGTGAATGGCTCTGACTCGGAGGCGGGACCAGACATAATAGTTTGTACATGTTTATCTACAGATAATATACATTGTATATATATATTAACCTTCGCCCCACTTCCTGCATCAACACTACTTAACTTAAGTATTTACTAGTACTCTTAAGCTTCAACGTTGCAACCGTAGCTCTTCTTAATTTACATACTATTAAGCATCAATTTACGCATGGGATTGCCATTGGAGTGTGCAGACCACTACTACGTAGGTGGGTTTCATCCCATGAACATCGGCGACAAGTTCAACAACCGTTACCGCGTCATTAACAAACTTGGCTTCGGAGCCTACAGCACGGTATGGCTCGTTGAAGACCTAGTTATGAATCACTTTGCTTCTATGAAAGTGCTTTCTGCTCACTCGTCAGCCGTTTCTTATGAACTGGACATCGCGCGACACCTTCAGCAGCAGCAAGCGCAATGGGACTCCCATCCTGGCAAGGACCATGTGATCCGCATATTCGACACATTCATAATTCAAGGACCAAATGGAACGCACCACTGTATTGTTACTGAGCTCCTTGGTTTAAATCTGAGTGCGAACGACATACAAGCATTCTATAGAAAAAACCGTTTTAGGTTCCCGCCGGATGTGACCAAGAGACTCGCAGCACAGGTTGCGCTTGGTGTTGCGTATCTTCATAAGTGCGGCATTATTCATGGCGGTAAGCTATCTTTAAGCTTTTATACACCACGTTCTTAAGCACTTACCAATATTCTGTTGTAGACCTACACCTTGGAAACGTGCTTTTCTACTCTCCTGAGTTCGAAAACGCGTCTCTCACGGAGCTGAACCGTATTTATGGGGAACCGCCGATTCTTCCCATCCAGTATTGGAATGATAAGACTCCAGTTCCCCCTTCCATACATCGTCCTGCCACGGTAGCCCATCGAGGCCGCCAACCTTTCATGGCCGAGATTTGCCTTTCTTCTGATATTCACATCAAGATCTGTGATTTCGGAGAATCGTCCTTCTACACTCCATATCGTCAGTCCAACAAGCCATTAACATCTAATATGCCTTTCGTGTTTCAGGCTCCTGAAATTATCTTCCACGATATGGTTTATCCCGCTCCTTCGGTGGACATTTGGGCTCTTGGAGTCCTTATGTACATGATTATGAACGAAATGCATGTTCCGTTTGAATCGCATTTCGGTAAAGAGAAGGAAGCGATTCAACGCATGGTTGTCATTCTTGGAAGGCTTCCAGATAAATGGTGGAGCACTTGGGCTGAGCGTGCTGAATACTTCCAAGAAAGTGGCATTTGCCTAACAACGAAACAGATGGTGCCGTATATACGTATTGGTATCGTAGGGAGGGAGTGTTTTAGTGTAGAAGAGGACAGTGCGTTTGGGGGTCTGTTGTACGAGATGTTTAACTATGCGCCAGAGGAAAGGGTTGATGCCGAGGAGGTAGTACGACTCATTCCTAGTAGTTGGAAGGATGTGGCCAGGAATTGAGGAGCGTGCAGCCACAGAATTAGTAATAACGACTACGGCGACTGATTTCGCTTTCAATTGCCTCCTATGCTACAGTAAGGTAGGGATGGACGTGATAGGAATAAGATTCTCACCCGCGAGGGACTTTTGTAGTCGCTCATACAGGTGGTGATTGTATGATTCCTGTGTAGTGATGATACTGTAAGACGACGACTAGTAGAATACTGTTCTTATGCTAGGAATTAAATGAATCGAGTGGCAGGTTTACACATCTGTGAGCAGCGAGCAGCGGAACATTTCCAGAACTTCCAATCCCATCATGTTTTAGGAAGGTCTATTACCGTGTAAAAGTAATACATATACAAAACCCACAGAATAGAAATTCCGAAGTTTAAGGTGTTATCACAATTACTGCGTTTGAATTTCCTAATCACGAAGAACATGAAGTGACATGGAAGTAAATACTTGATATCAGTATTTAACGTAGGACGGTAGACATTCATAATCGTCGAATGTAAAACTTTAAAACAACTTTCGAACAACTTTCGAAGAAAGAAATAGGGAATGAAGACAGGATCGCCGGAAATGGTATCTCCTTACAATTTATTGAAAGATCTCGTACATAAGTAATACAAAGAAGTCATGTTTTGTTCACAGAGACCTCAGTAGCAATGTAAAACTTGGAATATCTGTCTCTTTCACTTGGGCTGAGCGTTGGTCTACGAGAGACTTACACACCTCTGGACGAAGTTCTCCCCAGCTATCCTGGCTACCAGCATCCCGTCTCAAGAACTCTGTCTTTGATAAAATGTTATCTACTATCTCTGAATCACCGCACAGACATAGACATCACTGAGAAAGGTAGTAGAGTTACTGTACCGTTACGACCTAATGTTCGTGATTTTTTGGCGTGACACTAAAGTTTAGTTCATTGTTCAGTTCATACCTCGATTTGGTGCGTGACATTAGCTAAATTTGTTCAAAGATATAAGGGCCTGCTGAAGTACTGGAACAATGGGACATTGTATGATACATAGCCCATACAGGTTGCATACAGGAAGACAATGATGTATTGTCTCATAATCACTTATTTAGAAAGTCTTGACAGTGGTTCAAGCAATTAGATTCACATTTAAATACTATGACATTCAATTAAGTAGCTCTCCAGACTTCGCATTGCAATATTGGGAAGAGTGTTAGAGTACTTATTTCAGATAATTTACATTGTACTATTGCACTGAAATGATCGAGAAAATTTTGAGAAAATAGGCCTATTTATTTCCACTGAACCTTTGTTCAAACCAGCTTGTGATGCGTAAAAAATCGAAAAATTGTTCAGTTCAGACCGGTACCGTTATGCGTCACTGAACAATCGGTCGTAATGGGGCTACAGTACTATTGCAAGTACTTGAGTCTCGGAACGGAGACTGCTTACGGCTGATGACAAGCTAACAACTCGGGATTAGTTTTATTCATGTACCTCTACTTCATTACTCTTTTGATCGATTGTCTTTTTATAAGTAATGCCAAAGCAATACTCTCTGCCTTGTTGTATATTCAGTGTTCACTGCTAGACCAGTAGCCGGTCGGTATCATGACAAGTCACGTTATATGAACGATTGTATCGTATCAATATACCGACCGGTCCAACTGGTCAGATTTGAAGCGTCTGTCCCTTATGTCCCCAAAAATTTCCTTTTTTGGATTCTCGGCTCTCTCGCACATCGCGTTGACTCTTTCCATTCTCCGTGCTCCTCTCCTCCCCCTCCTCCATTCTCCCCTCCTCCACTCTCCCCTCCTCCGCTCTCTCCTCATGCCCTCGGATCAAGATACTGCTTCCTTGCCCAAGCATAGGCCCTCGCGCAAAAGACCTCGTTTGGCCTCATATGAGCAACAAGTTGTGCTCAGTGACGTTACCCAGCCATGCAACATTCAGCCCAATAGCAAACCACCAGAACAGTGGCAAGCTACACAGCGTTTTCGCTTCGACTCTTCTAGTGATAGAAGGAGCTCAGGTCATGCTCAGGGATGAGATAGAAGGAAGGAAGGAGGAAGAGGAGGGGGAAAAGGCAAACATGGGATAGGCAGAAGGGAAATTGGAAATGCACCACCACCGGCAAGTGGGAACCAGGAGAACCGGTTTGTTCACCTTTAGCCTGCCTACGTCGTACTAGAAGATTGTTTAGCACACCGCATGAGCTAATACCACCTGATTCACCCAAAAGACGAGCACCAAGAAAAAACATCACTGAGAAAGTAAATGCTGCACTGGAGATCTTGAAAGAAGATTCTATTGGTCCATTTGACCTCATCCAACACATCCTTGACGACAATAACACCGAATACAGCTTCTACAGATCTCGTTTCTACAAGGATGGTAGCGAGAAGTTTTTTGATATCATGAATACCATTGCCCTCTCAAAAGATGGACAACGAAGACTTCAAACATGGCTGAAACACGGAATTGGCCTCGAATCGGTCTTAGATATTGTTTCAGATGAAATGGATAGACTGCATGATCTTACTCGCATGAAAGGTTTAGCAGACATTGACTCTGACTACATCGACAGCAGAGACTCCATTGACTTCAAGAATGAAGCGCCATTCACACAAATAATTCTTCGTTCAGCTGCAGAGAGTAAACGGCAGCGTGAAAAGAACACTGAGAAATCTCCTGAATATGTGAGTAACCTGCGATGCTTGTAAATATATACTCCCTGCTAATTTTCGAATAGCTTTGCAATACGGTAACCCGGCAACTTTTATATCAGCACTCAAATAAGTGTCTCGGATTTATAGCAGAATTTGGACTATTTCTCTGGGCTTCAGGTGCCTCTCGTCAAACCATAGAGGCTATTCATCATTGTGGACTATGCCCTTGTTATCAGTCCATACTGGATACTGTCAAGATGCTTGGAGATCAGCATATGATGATCGCAAAGTCTGTAACTGAAGGGCCTCATACATTCTGCTATGACAACGTCAACATGAGCACTTCAATTTTCGTAGAACAATGTGGATCCCTTACTCCAAGCAAAGTTACCTCCGGAACACTAGGAATCGTATACAAGCTTAACCATGTGAATCAAGAAGATATGTTGCTAGGTCCAATGCTGGCTCATATGCAAGAGGCTAGCCTCCATGGTCTCAGATTTGAACTGGACCTTATACCTACCGAAGACCAGTGCGAATCTTTATTTTTTCAGATGCAAATTCATGTTATCAGAACACTCACCAAGTACTCAAAGTCTTTCAGCCAGTATGAAACATGTCCTTCTCTGCAGCATAAACAGCGACACACTACCTCTGCCCAACAAGTAACTGAGTTCTTCCCACTTCGTATATCAACAACGGAAGAGGCCTCAACCCAGGGGAATCTGTCATACCACGATGAGATATACCTTACATTACTTAAGCGAACACCAGAAGAACTTTCGAAATATGCAATACCTACCATTAATGATCAGCTAACCAATGCTCGAATTCGCTCTGGACAGATCCTCCGAGCTTCAGACCTCAATCCCTATCACCAGCGGCTCGTTTTCCAGATAGGCATCAGACTATTCCATTTGTGTTTGAATCTTTCAAGGGCATTACTCACTACTCATCGCGGGACTACTGGGCAAAAGGGATCGCTCCAGTACTTTTTTGCTCTGTTGGAGAAGTCAAGGCTGTCTGGTGAAAAGCCTGACTATCACACGCTCCTCACAAGCCTTATTCAGGTTTTGGAAGGACTTGTGCTGAATGGGTTACAAATTCTTTGTGCTCGCAATGGTGATACATTAACCACATTTGCGAAGAAAAATCCAACACCAGAAGACCTATGAATTCGCCACTCCCTTACCACCATGTTTCTCTGATGACGACTCACCACTGGATGCTGATGATATTTTATTACCGCAAACTGAGAAAGCTGGGCCCGCTGGAAGTAAGAAGACACCTACAGTCCCCCCACCAATTTATTCATCCCACTTGGACCCAGAAAAGGATAAAACAAGTCAGAACACCAGGCTAATGACACGTGACCTACTATATCTTCTTGAAACTGTCACAGCAATTTGAGATGGTGATGTTGGGAGAGTTGAAGATATGTTGATGCACTTGGCAATGATGTTTCGAGCTGCTGGGGGAAACAATTACTGCACCGAAATTCTGCATCTTCTTATCAACCTCAAATACATCTGGACTCCAGTGTTTGCGTGAGTACTTATCTCTAGAAGTTTAATATATTGGATATTCTGATGAAAAATAATATACAGTAACATTATGCGTGATTCACTTCTTTTTAATCTATCAGGGCAACCGGGTCACTGGATGGCTACAGATTTGAATATGGAACATACAGTGGGACAGGTAAAGGTATGTTTTAACTCCAATAAGTCTTACCCGCATATTCCATCTTATATTATATATAAAGGAGTTGATTAGAGTAAAGGGTGTTGAGACGACATGGGATATTTTGGGAAATGTATCGGCATCTATCAGTGAACTGAACAAAATCAAGAAAAAGATTGCTGAAGTTACAGAGCTGTCCCACCGAAACTGGTACCATTCCAAAGCCGAAACAAGTGACTTAGTTTGGCGTGTTGCGAAGAAATCAAAGGAAGAAGGTTTACAGATATTCAAGAACAGCTGAAGTGGTAATGAAACTGTCATTGCTGTATGTGATCTCATTCAGGAGGGGTCTCGAAAACTCAAGTCATCAACATTGAACACCTTTAATATGAAATTCAGAAAATTTGTGGCTGGACAACCTACTGACTTTACCATTGATAAAGATACATTAGGAAATGCGATAGATACAATAGACATTTCCAATCTTTCACAGGAATGCTAGCATTATATGGAATATAAATTGTTCAATTGCATGCTATTACCATAATATACAAACTTGAATTTAATCAAACATGAGTTGTCTAAGCTGTCTAAGCTCCTCTGGGTTTAGCTTCTCCAGATGTGCCTTCACCTGTTTCTGAAGGTCTTCAGATTCACGCTGAAAAGCAGCTTGGTGTTGCACTTGAATTGACTGTACAGGCATCTCAGCAACAAACTCAGAGAACCTCTTCTGATACTCCTTGCAAGCTGTATCTGCATCAATATTTTCAAATTGACTTGAAATTTCATCCTCATGCCTCTTTGATGTTTCCAAAAAGAGCTTCTTGTTGGCTTTTAATTGTCGCTGCTGTTCATCAATCTTGGCTCGCTTTCGCTGTTGCTGTTTCTCCATAGCAACTCTTTCAGTAATCTTCACTAGTTCTTGGTCGAAGCTGCTAATGCACTGATGAATACTCATTGCCCACTTGCTTACCCACTCCTCTGGCCTCTCAAGCAAGATACCTATAGACTCTGGTGAAATTATGTCATCAGAATTTGTTTGTGCAAGCATATGAATCTCTTTATCACTGAGTATGAAAGCAGGTGGTCGAACACTGCACAATGAATCACATTTCCATGTTCTATGTCTCCAGTCCACAAGCCAGGAAACTAAAGAGGTGCGTTGAGGTTTGGGGTGGTGAGAGTTAAATTGCTTTCTCTTGAGATCATTGCGATGTGACTCCAGCTGTCGCCTAGTAGGGTCGTCATGATCACCATAGTACACTAGTTTGCATTCCAGGTCACTGTAGAGTAGTTGATTTGGAAAGAAGTGATGGAATGAAAATTTGCAATTGTCCGAGTTATGCACTGGACTATTGCAACAAAAACGACCTGTAAATGATACTGAAGTACTGTCAACAAATAAACTTAAGCAAAATCATTTTAACAACCATCTGGAGATTCGTCTCCATTCACCTTATTAAAAAGAAGCCTTAAACAATGTTCATGGGAGTTTTGAATGGCATTTAGAATGCCGATTCCAGTGCAATCTCGCTTTGTTGACTTGTCAGACAATATTCCAATGTTCGGTCTATCAGGATCTGACATATCCACCCCACTACAATTGTCAATCATTTGTGCCACAGATAAATCAATTTCTTTCGCCCATGGTTCATGTAAAATAAGAAATATTGATTCTGTTGTTCCATCACAGCCACATCGACCACCTCTTTGCAAACATGTAGGAAGATCCCATGGTGTGCCATATTGTATGACAGCTGAAACATCACGCACATCCAAACCCTGTATAATTATTTAGCAAAGTCTGATATACTTAATTATAAAGTCGCACAGTGGATGCTCCTTCCGTTGCATGTAAAATTCGACAGGTTCCGGTAGGAGATGCAAAGTCTTCAAAGACGGTTTTCAAGTACTCAGTGGACATGCCACTGTGGTAGTGCCGCACAGTCCCTTTGTTCTGAAGGTCTGAAGGGAGAAGGCTGTTCATGTGATCACTTGCATTTTGTGTTGATGGAATGCTATCATGAAAAACAATTAATTTTCACAGTATGAAACCAGCAGGGTATGGAGAGGGAATGAGGAAGTCAAGATTTCGAAGGTCAGAAAGTGGAAGTGGTGCTTCATGTATTGCATAAGAAATATTAGGGCAGTTGCTTGAGATTTTGATGGAAGATATTTTCGAGGGCTGGAAATGAAGGGATTCCATGATCACTTTCTTGATATGAGGAGGCTGTGTACCAGATAGCACTTGAAAGATGGTTTTGCTGGAAATGCGAATATGAAAGTCACCAAGGCGGCCCCACGCAGGGCAAAATGCAGGTAGTCCATAATGAGGAAGACCAGCAGTATATATCATGTGTGCTTCATCAACATGAACACGTTTTATTCGCAAGTAGAACCCTTGTTTCTTCAGAAGTCGAGACAGTCTGGGCCAGTGACCATTGAAGACAAAAAGTTGCTCAGGTTGCACGAGTAGCACCGTATAGTGTCCATTCTCAATATCCTATAACAAAATGTAGTAAGTATAGACGAGTACATGTCATACATACCTTCCAAAGTACATCATCTTTCGGTGTATCTTCATTGATGGATACTGCTGTGATTTGATACTTCTGAAGCTCGAGTAGCTGCAATGCTTGAAGTCGCTTCAAAGGGGAGATGACCAGTGAAATCTCCTCTGGAAAAAGTAGACATGGCAAGATTATGCACAGGGTTTTGCCATACCCTGTACCGACATCCACCAGAGAGTCCTTTCCAGCCAACAGGGCAAGCGTCGCCTTCATCTGAAACTCCTGAGGTACTATCACTCCATTTGAGGCCACGAATACCAAAAGACAGGCTTTGAGTCCATGTATAATGTGTTTCTCGTTGTACTCACTCCAAAATTCATCGCGTAGTCTTCACTCAATAGGAATAACTTGCTCAACTAGGGATTTTGCATCTTGTATGGTTGAAAGAGCTCGAATTTCAGGCAGTGAGAGGTTGACGAGACTCATAGAAGTAGTAATTGGTAGTAGTAAACAAATGAAGAGTACATAAGAGGAGAGAGCGGAGGAGGGGAGAGTGGAGGAGGGGAGAATGGAGGAGGGGGAGGAGAGGAGCACGGAGAACGGAAAGAGTCAACGCGATGTGCGAGAGAGCCGAGAATCCAAAAAAGGAAATTTTTGGGGACGTAAGGGACAGACGCTTCAAATCTGACCAGTTGGACCGGTCGGTATATCGATACGATACAATCGTTCATATAACGTGACTTGTCACGATACCGACCGGCTACCGGTCTAGTTCACTGCTTCGTTTTCGACTTTAAATTTGTAAGGATCACGTGATGCATTCTGAAGAGTCGGGATTCGGTGACTGAAGTTTGTACATATTTACAGGTATGTTACATATATATTAACAACCTTCGGCCAGCCTTCGCTCCACTCGCAACAGCAACACTCTTCAACATCTCTCTTTTATCTACGTTTGCGCACTAACTTACAAATGGGACTTCCATTCGATAGTGCGGAGCACTACTACGTAGGCGGTTTTCATCCCATTTATGTCGGCGATACATTCAAAGACCGCTATCGCGTCATCAACAAGCTTGGCTTCGGAGGCTACAGCACGATATGGCTCGTTGAAGATCTGCTTTTGAAACGCTTTGCTTCTCTGAAAGTTCTCTCTGCTAATTCATCCGCCAACTCTTCTGAACTCTCCATCTCGCGACACCTTCAGCAGCAGCAGGAGAAAGGGGACTCCCATCCTGGCAAGGACCATGTGATCCGCATATTCGACACATTCATAATTCAAGGACCAAATGGAACGCATCACTGTATTGTTACTGAAATTCTTGGTATAAATCTGAACGAGAAGGTCGAAGATTTCTATGGAAATAATCATGATCATTTTCCGCCGGATGTAACCAAGAAACTTGCTGCACAGGTTGCACTTGGCGTTGCTTATCTTCATAAGTGCGGCATTATTCATGGTGGTAAGTGATCACTCTTGTATAGACCTCGCTCTTAAATATTTATCAATATTCCGTTGTAGATCTACACCTTAGAAACGTGCTTTTCTACTCTTCTAAACTTCAAAACGCATCCCTTACAGAGCTGAATCGTATATATGGAGAACCATTGATTGAGCCCATCAAGTATTGGAATAATGACGATCCAGTCCCCCCTTCCATACACCGTCCTACAACGATAGTTCATCATCGAAACTGCCGATATCCCGTAATCGAAATTTGCCTCTCTTCTGCTAACGTTCATGTCAAGATCTGTGATTTTGGAGAGTCGTTCTTATGCAGTTCACATCATCAGTCCAACAAGCCGTTAAATTTTAACATGCCTCTCTTGCTTCGCGCTCCCGAAATCCTCTTCCACGATATCGTTTCTCCTGCTCCGTCTATGGATATTTGGACGCTCGGAGTCCTTATATACATGATTCTGAACAAGAAACATGCTCCGTTCGGATCCAATTACAATCAA
This sequence comes from Cyathus striatus, assembly GCA_025738555.1. NCBI lineage: Eukaryota > Fungi > Basidiomycota > Agaricomycetes > Agaricales > Nidulariaceae > Cyathus > Cyathus striatus. The sequence continues at coordinate 2,462,327 of JAOVFP010000016.1, read as the reverse complement.
GAGAAGGATATGATTCCGATGATGGTTAAAACTCTTGGAAGGCTTCCGGATAAGTGGTGGACCGCGTGGACTGAACGTGCGGAATATTTCCTGGAAAATGGCGTGTATCGAGGAACGAACCGGATGGTGCCAATAGTAGGTATTGGTATTAGAGATAAGAAGGGCTTCAGAGTAGAAGAGGTTAATGCGTTTCGGAGTCTCATTTACAGAATCTTTTGCTATGTGCCGGAGCAAAGGATTGATGCTGAAGAGGTAGTACGACTTATCCCCAGTGAATGGAAACAAAGCAAAGTTTCTAGCAGAAAAGTTCCTAGTGGATGCAAAGAGAGCAAGAAGAGGTACAAAAATAAAAGGGCAGCTGACAATGAAGTAGGAATTGAACGCGGAGGTGGACAGAAATGGCGTCACGTTGGGGTAGTCTAATTTGCTCGTGTAGATGTATGACTTTCTTTTTCAATACGTAGTATATACAGCTTGGTGCCTCTCCAAGATCAGAGAAGTTCACTTCGCTCTGCTAGCATATCTACATTAACCTCCGTAACCAGATCCACTGAAGGCCCCACAAGCAGCACGATTTAACAAACTCTCCAGGACTTGAATCACCAAAAACTCCGGGACAACCTGTTACCTCCTCGCCTTAAACTCATTCTTCACACACACAGACTACTCCACTGGCCGCCATTGGGACAGCAAGAGAATACATTGATGATAAGTACTTAATTAGCATTCAAGAACTCGTTATATTATCATATTTAAATTAGACTGCCCACTCAGCCTTCTTGATTACGATAATCTTCCTATCCTGAATATAGGTCAATTCCGCTACTTCTTCAGCATCTTCTATATGGATGACGGTGCTTTCAGGACGGACGTAGGCATGCATGGTGTAAGTAGCTTTGCACTCGTAGAGTCTGACATGCAAGTTGAAGTGAGGCCTATCGGCGGTTGTGATGCGGGTTGCAATATCAGTGCTCGTCGCATGAACTAAGCGACTGCAGTATTGTCAACTGATCAGCATTGTTACAAGGTAAAACCAAAGAAAAATACCCACTAAATAGAAATATTTTTAAGCCTAAAGTTCCCGAAAAGTCCATCTTGGATTGCTTTGGCTAATAAATCCATATATTTTTTGGCATTTGTGAAATTCTGTTGTTCTGCTGGATCCTGTACATTGAGTAATTGAAGCATTTTATAGGGAACCCTTTCAGGGACATTTGCGTCAGTCGTTTCGACCTCGATATCAATGTTGATGTTTTTGTTTTTCTGACTTGGACTAGTAAGTGATTTAAATACCATTACATTGCGTAGTTCAGGGTATATCGTGACATCGGGGATCTGAGGAATGGCAGTGGGTGGGTGAGGAGTGGTGTCGTCAGGATTCAGATATGTCGTTGCAACGGGGGTGTGAAGAATGGCGGGGGGTAGGTGAGGAGTGGCGGCATCGGGATATGTTGTGGTAGTGGGGGTGTGAGGAGTGGTGGCGTCAAGATATGCCGTGGCAGAAGGGGTGTGAGAAATGGCATCGTCAAGATATGTCGCAGCAGCAGCGGGGGGGTGAGGGGTAGTGGAAGGAGGGTGAGAAGTAGCGGAGGATGATGCAGAGGCTGAAGAGGGTTGGGCGTTGGGGATCATTTTGTGTAATCATGGCTGGAATCAGTGTTATTTTCTGTTTTAATATACAAGTTCATATGTACTGAATGAGTGAATGAGACAGAATTAGGGTGAAAGATATTATCGCCAGATTGACAAAGAACCATATAAGCTTCACATTAAGAATGTGAATCACCTTGGAACGGATTGAAAATGCCAAGTCAACACGACGTCCATTAGTAAGAATAAGGGTTACTTATTTACCCATTTTGTATATGACCGTAGCACAAGTATCAGGGAGTCAGTCACTTTTCTCAGGGCACTAGCAAGTAGAAAGCAACGATTCCATCGTATGAAAATCTCGTGTACGAAAACGAGCCTATTTGGCCAAGTCCTCATCGATCTTCCCACCATTGATAATACTGAGGGTGGCTCATAGAAGAGACGAGGCTCGCATACAGCTCAAGGATCATAGATTGTCGTGCTGATTATTGCTTTGGGCTCAGTTTGTTAGAAAAGATAGCGGGTCCCCGTCGCGATACCGTATTAACTGTAGTATTAATGTTATAAAAACATATTTGAAGATAACAAGTAACGATAAGTCTTCGGAGAATATTTGGTAATCTGAATGGAGAAGGCACGATTTAAGTCACATTTTAGTTTTGTATAAGAAAGATCGAGATCCCACTTTAGGCAGCTCAAGGCGTAACTTGTACCGCGAAGATAGCATCCTGGATGACCTACTTGTGAATTGAGAGTGCGTTAAGTGTATACAAAGAGAACGTATTCATGCTGCAGCTGTAGTTGAAAGAGAGGTGACCCTCAGTGAGGTCAAGGTGAGGTTGAGCATGGTTATGTATACAAATATTTAGCGCCGTAGACTAAGTAATTTGACTAGTGAGTTTGACGTCACGAACTTTGACTCATAGGCTTAATAAGTTATGTAATAGTTCACTTCAGTTTGGAAATTGCACTCTACGACTCCGTGACCGAAACTACTTCCAGCGCACCCTCCAAGTAAACCACCATTTTTATAATATGTAGATCGAGGAAAGCTGTTGAATGGGCGTTGCTTCTGTCAGTAGTGCTAGGGTGAAGGACATAGACTTTGTGTAGACTCATACGTAAGTACAACAAATTGCAGGCTGCATGAAGGCTCCGCCATCAGAGTTTACCAACATTCTCGGATCCAAACAAACGGCCTGTCTAACCGCTGATCAACCTGACCCAGTCACAAGCCATCTGCCCCAGCCTTCTCCCCTTCAATACCACAATATTCACAGATCCATCGTTTTTCCATGCTCAAGCCCTCCGCTGAGTCTCTTCCGGCGTATGTATCTTACCCGGCAAGCTTGATTGTTATCAAGGACTGCAAGACGGGCGGACTTCAAGAATACGAGTTTCATTATTGGTTTGCATTTCTAGGGCAGCCACCTTGGACGACTGAGGAAGTGGATGTTGCTGCTGGAGCTCTGCGAGAGGGTGTTGTATGCATTCCATCTATCTCTTTCCCTTTCTATTCCTTCGAGTAAAAGCTCTAGTTTTTGTGGAAGAATACGTCCCTTCAGAGCACATACACCCTCTCCATCCCCTCTCACTTCCTTCCCTCTTGACGTCGCTTATAGAAAACAATAAGTATCAGGTTGGTCCTCTCGACCTCCCCGACGCACCCCGGCTGGTCATTCCACAACCTCCTCACACTAAGTATCCTTTTATCTCCATATTACCATATTTTAGATATTTACACTCACAATTATATTCTACTCAAGTAACACCTGTATCATAGCCTTCTTCATGCAATATAAGTATTCTGACTCCACCCTATCAACTCGGGACAGAAGCACAGGTGATATCCTTACTGACAGAACCTTCAACCAACACTCACAACACGCAATCTTACGAAGTCCCCTCACTATTCGCCCATTAACCTTCATTTCACATGTACTTGTTTTGCAAAGTTGACAGCAATTGTGATATGTACACTATTTCGCCGTACGCCGATACTCTATACGATCACAACGAGTGCCGCCTCCACGTTGTTAACGAAACAGTGCTTGAATATAAAAACAACAGAATCAGATCGACCAGCAGGAACCCATGCCCCTCCCAACCCCACACCAGCACAGCTCCCCACAGACGAAGTCTTGACAACAACCAAAGAAAGCAGAAATCCTTCGACCACAAAGCAAACAAAGAAATAAAAAGGAAAGCAAATTGGATTAGAAAAGCAAGTCTAACTAAATATACATACAAAAAGAGAAAAAATGTCTAAAGCAAAAAATGAAAACAGCAGGAAGATAAACATAATAATTTATCGTCGTCCTTTCCCCTTCCCTTTCGAAGGTTTATTATTTTTCTTCGACTCGGGCTCAGGCTTAACGGGTGCCTTGGCCTTCTCTATGGGTGTACTTGCCTGAGCGGCAGCTTTTGGTGCGGGAGCCGGTGGTGCAGGTACAGGTGCAGGAGGCGCAGGAGACACCTTTGGCGCCGCTTTAGGTGGTGTAGGTATCTTGGGTGGCTCAGGCGCCTTTGTCGGAACCGCCCGCTTATTCCCAAGCATCTCAAATGGCGACTTGTACTGTTCGCTATCAGTGAAGAACGGAGAAGAAGCCGACGAGGACGAGGATGAAGAATCATGCGCATGACCTAGCGAAGTGCCCCAGCGCGTCTGCGGCGGCGCCGGCTTGGCCTTCACAGTCCCTGAGTCAGCCCCGCCAAAGAGCTTCTCCATCTTTGCATTGGTCGTCTGCAAGTTGCGTGAAGCCTGCTCAAGCCAGTGCGGGTCGACACCGTCAATATCGATAGCCTCTGGCGGAGAGGTACGTGCAGTTGAAGGGGTAGGCACATTCGAGCTCCATCCCATGTCATCGTACTCCTCTTCATCATCTTCCTCATCCTCTTCCTCGCCATTGTCGGGTTGGTACGAAATGATATTATCAAAAGCAGTAGGGGGCGCCTGCGGCTTAGGTTGCTTAGGCTCCAGAATATACCTAGAATCCACCGGAAGATTATCAAACGACTCGTCCTCCTCATCCGGGATCTCCTCAACCATAACAGGCTTAGTCTTCCCCTTCACCGCCTTGCCCTTCCTCAACATACTAGCAGGCGTAGCAGATTCCTGTGGGGCTTCAAACGCCGACTTGCGTCCCACAGTACGAGTCCCTGCCTGCGGCGTCGGCACAGTCTTTTCCTTCAACATGGAATTCCAAAACTTCCCGTTACCATTCGCAGCTTTAGCAGGCCCCGCAGGCGCCCACATATCCGCCGCAGCCTGCTCCGGCTCCGCCCAGTTACCCTTCGCAGTACCAGGCATCCAGAACTCTCCACTACTCTCGCTAGCCTGCGTCGCAACAGGAATCTCATTCCTCAACCCGCTAGGACGATGCACCGGCTCAGGACGCCCTGAAAGCTCCGGTACCTGCGACAGCCCGCGGGCCTGGAACGGGCGCGGAGTGGAAGGCCCTTCATCCCACTGCTCAAAGAACGGCGCTTTAGACGGACGAGGCGTAGAGAGCAAATCAGAGGACTTGTATCCTTCATGCTCAGCCTCTTCCTCTCCGTCAAGGTCTTCCACGTTGAATCCCTTTTTGATAGCTTGCTGGCGCTGCTTTTTGGACATCTTCTGTTTCGTGACGGGGATGGGTGCAGAGGGAGTGGCAGATGGTGTCATCTTGCCCATGACGGGGGTTTCATCGGCCAGAAGGGAGCCCTTTCGCAAAGGGTTGTTGTTGGCAAATGAAGCCTTCATTGCGGATGCAGTCTGCCCCCTCATACCGAGCTTGGAGGCAATAGTATCTTCAGCCTCGCCAAACAAGGACGGTGTGCTCCTTCCCTCCTTCGCAGCCCAGCCACTTTGAACAGGCGTAGCAGACGCGGTGCCTGGTTTTTTCCATCCGCTCTGGACGGGTGTCGCCGAGGTGGGAGGATGTACAATTCCCCGCTTCGGTTCTCCCCATGGAGCCTCGGGTTCTTGAGAGAGTAATTGCGCCTTGGTCTTCCCCCAAACTCCTTCCTCCTGCGACTGCGCAAGCTGGGCCTTCGTCTTCCCCCACACGCCTTCGCTTTCCTGAGAAGTCTGCGCCATCACCTGCGCCAACTGCGCCTTCGACTTACCCCACACGCCTTCCTCCTGCTGATGCTGAGGCTGCGCCTTCGACTTCCCCCACATCCCCTCACTTTCCTGTACATTCTGCGCCCTCCCCCACATGCCCTCCTCCTGCTGCGCAATCGGAGCCTTCGTCTGCCCCAGCCGCGCATTACTCTTCCCCCACACGCCCTCACTCTCCTTCGAGGCCATAGCTACACCCTGCCCTCTCCCGCCCCACGCACCAAGGCCCGCAACACCCGCACCAGTGCTCTCTCTCGCCTTCCCTTTATCCCAGCCCACATCGTCCAAAAACGCTGGGGGAGTAGAGACTTTTTTCTTCGCTGCAGCAGCAGCTGCTGCCGCCGAGGAGCTCGACGAAGTAGTATTGGAGCCCAAGATTGAATTGGTCAATGAAGCTAACGAACTGGCCAAAGACGGAACCATGGAAGAAGCAGCAGATGCAGAGGTGGACGTGGAAGTGGATGAAGAACCGAATAGCCAATCTTGTTGCGTCTCCAGTCCGCCACCAGCAACAAGAGCAGCCATAATATCGCTTGGAATCTCTTCCTCCTCTCCCTCATACTCTTCTTCCTCTTCGTCCCGTTGCACGGGGGGAAGAACACGCATCGAGTTGCGCGTTTGCATGCCTGAAGGGGAGGAGGATTTCGTTTGTTGAGGTGGCTCCCAATGCCCATGGTCCATATACGACGAGAACGATGAAGAATTGCTATACGGATCCTGGAACCTCTCTTCCGTAGGTGACGCAGCAGCACTAGCACTAGCCGACGGCGAAAACGCCTTAGCACCATGCACACCTCTCACAATCTCACCGACCCCAAACTGCGCCTCCAAATCAACCTCAAATTCCCCCTCCTCCAACGCTTCTCCACTATCCCCCTTCTCCCCTCTCCCGCGCCCACGCTTCTTAATCTCTGCCCTCCGACGCTCCCTCTCCTCACCAACAACCCTCCGCCTCTCCTCCTCCTTAACACCCTGCAACTCACGCATAAATCGCTCATGCTCAGCCACCTTGACCGCATCGTCCCTCGACTTTCCTTTCAAATCCCTCGAAGCGGCTTTATGCGCATTATGAATATCAAGCGCAAGCTTGATCCCGGCGCGCGCTGCTTCCTGGTGGAACTCTATAATTTTTTGAATGCGGATTTGCATTTTGAATTTTTCAAATTCGGATTCTTCGTCTGTGGGCTCGGAGAGGGTGGTTAGGACGGGCCCGATATAGGATGGGCCTGGAATACGTTGTTTTGCGATGGTGAGTGATGAGGTTGTGGTTGTGGTTGAAGAGGTGGGTTTTTCCTGTTGATTCTGATCTCGCTCTTGTGATCCTCCGCTGGAGCTCCGTTTCGGAGCGTCCTCGGACGATACCCTCGAATGTAGAAGGGAAGAAGAGAAGGCGGAAGTAGAAGCCACTGGCTGAGGCAGGACATTGCCCCCACCAAATTCGGGCGAGCCCTGATTCGAGCTCTGCGTCGATCCACCACGGGAGGAAGACATACTCCAGGTCGTAGTGTAGCCACTGCTCTCAGTGCCCCACCCGGCGCGCAGGGGAATCCCGATATCCTCGTCTTCCGATATAATTTCTTTCGGTGGCTAGAGATACACATCAGCACGTGGTGCATTATGGCGTGCAGGGATGGATGGACGTACCATTTTAAACAAGGCATCGTCGTCGTCTGAGCCAAACATCTCAGGGTTGACGAATTCGTAGCTGTTGTTGGAAAAGTTGGCTGCGCGGCTGGAGGAGGACATTGCTGTTGGTGGTGGTTGGAGCGTTTGTGGTGTTTGTGGGGGCTGCGTGGAGGTAGAGGAAGAGAGGGAGGAGGTGGACGCTTGGAGTTGTTGGGATTGGACGTAGGATGCTGTGTTGTGCATTGTCTGTAAGGAATGCTGGATTGCATCTTGTTGGTCACCTTGCTCGATCTGGCTGTCCTCTGGCAGCAGATGCGCGCCAAGGGCTTTATTGATAGCTTCCTCCTCCTCGGCAGACATGTCTCCCCAAGCGTCGTCCCCTAGGTTGGCCTCCTGCACAAGACGGAGCCATTCCTTCCTCGCAGAGACGTAGTGGTCCATCTCAATGTCCCCCAGCTTCTTCTCCTTCGTCGCTTGGTGATCCTTGGTGGGTGTGCGGTTCTTGGCGGGAGTGGCACGCCACAGACGATCCTCCTCCTTGACGACGTCCTCCTTCCTCTTGCGCATGGCGGCGTACCGGGGTTGGACCCAGGACTGCTCGAATTTGCGCCATAAGGCTCTGACCTGTGTCTGTGAGTATGTCTGCGTGTAGTGGGAGTAGGAGTTGTTCCGGGAGAACTGGGGCATGCGGGCAGACGACATGAGCGCAGGAGCCAGGCAGGGCAGTGGGTTGGTTTATGATTTGATTTTCAATGATTTATTTAAAATGTTGGTTCGGGATGGGAATAGAACGGGGGAGGGATATAGAGAAAAAGAAAGAAGGAATAGATTAGAGGGAGAGAAGGAAAAGAAAAGGGTGTAGAGGGGATAAATGGAGAGATGATGATAATAAGCTGGGAGTGGCTGACTCGGAGACTGTTGATGGGGGCAGCTGCTACGCCTCCGCTGATTGGCTGCCAGCTGTCCATAGCCTTTGATGAAAAACACGAGTGGGCTCTTCCCCTCTGCCCTACGCCCAACATACCCTATTCCGTCCTTTTTTCTTCTTGTTTTCCCATTCCTCCGCGACGAAACACGCGCCACACACCGACAACAGCTTTCTTTGTAGGTCCCTGTGTTTTTTGTCTCTTTCCGTACTGCCTAGTTCTCCCCGGCCGACCATTAGCCGCTCGTCATCAACCATGCTGCGCAGGGTTACTCTCTTTCATCTCCCTCTTGACGATATTATTTTCTTTTCTCCTGATTCATGTGCGTGGGTACATGGACCCTCCATTCCACGCGACATACGCTTTTTGAATTCCATACATCTGCGAACTTGAGCTAGTACAAAATACTCAGATCTAACCAGAATCTATCTTCTATAGCCGACATTAAATCAAGCGTCCACCCGCTCCTGTGTCTTATTATATCATCCTCCTGTCCCGCAAAGGAAGCTGCTGCGAACCCTGTACCCTCTGCGTATTCGGGACCATCTCCGTCTTCGTCATATACTTAACAATCCAGTCATGCTAGCTGCTAGCTAGCTCAGCCCGATAATAATAGCAGTGGAGAGCCGCACCTCTATCCTACTCTACTCTACTCCAGCTGCCTAATCTTCGGACTCCCGACTCCGAATCGTATCATAACCGACATTAACTGCTTCATCATCATCCAACACTAACAGCAACATTACTGTTTCAAATTCAAATTCACCACATCCCTGAGGTGTTAATCCAACGTCAACATCTAACATCCCTCAAACATATCTTCATCGGCCGCGATTCATAGCTACACCTTCGGGTGATCTGACATCCTCCGCCTTGCTATCGCAATGACTGGCATAGCAACTACATACGGCCGCGCAGAGTCTTACTCCTCCCGATGTCATATCCAATGTCACATTAAATGTCTATCTCCACTGACACTAGCACCAGCACTAGCTGAGTACGGGGTAAACCAAGGTCCTAGGTCCAAGCGTATTTCCACCTCATCCAAACCCAGTAGAACATTCCCCTCGGAGCCTTCTACGAAGATACCGAAGCACCTTTCCTACTTCCCCAGATCAAGTACTAAACGCTCCGTCCCCTTCCCCGTTATCTATACACCTTTCCTGATCAGAGAACCACACATTAAGGTATAGCTTCGGTTCGGGATAGTTGCGGGGGGCGACAATCTGCCGATAAGTATCTGCTATCAACTCTTTCGCTCTCCTGCTCGTGTGGTCATTTGAATAATGCTGCTGCGGTGTGGGGAACTTTCATGTCCATCGTATCTTCTTAGGCGATTTCTTTCCTGTGTTCATGAATACGATGTCCCAGCCATCGGGTGCTAATGACCCTACTTTGACGACGGTTGTTCAATGAACCAATGTGATACGCCTGCGCATCGTACCCAACAATGGAAGTCTTGATCAATATATATGAATCAATCACCCTTATCAACATCATGATTTGCTCGAAAGTCTGTATACCAAGGTTCGCTTTCTTCTCACTTTTTACACAGGATTCCTGATCATAGAATCATAGAGCAGACTATACATCATGATGGAGGACTCGTATACCTCTCCAGTAACCTATGTTTGTTCACTCTCTTCTCATGATCTATACCGCATTTCTGATCAGATGCGTAGCAGGTACATATCCCCTATATCCCCTTCCAATACCAGAGGTCCAGACTACCTGCTTTCCAATAAAGCATAGCCTCTACTCTCAGGGACCGTCAGATATGAAGTGCAGACAGCCACAGCTCTCTACGCGATGTACCCTTCTCCTACCCCAGATCTCCAGGTACCTACGATCTCACTCTCTTTAGGAACTTTCAGTCCTACATCACACAATACACTCATCATCCACGAACCGTGGCCTAACAAATGAACCAGTGATAGACGCAACTTCCGCGGTGGCCAAATCTACTGATAGCCTTCTGCACGATCAGTACTGCACCCCACCCCTGTACGCCCGGAGTTTACTGCTGCGGTGTAGGAGATATGGCATGTTAACAGCTACACCTCCCTTCTCGATGTCTACTGCGGCTTCGCGAAGATGGATCAGCTTCTTTTTCGACTTTAGTTGCGCTACTAGTGACAATTTTGCTCCCGGGATTTGATGTTGCTGTATAGGAGAAGTTGGCGCTCGATCATAATGTTAACAACTCAGCTACAGTCGAATTTGTCTACTGCGGCTTCGCGAAGGTAGAATGGCTTCTACTGACTTTAGTTGTGGTACGATAATCCGTCGATACCCTCCCCAGACTTGAGACGTTGGCGCTCGATGATAATGTTAACAGTTACAGTCGAACCTGTCTACTGCAGCTTCGCGAAGATAGAATGGCTTCTATCCTTCGACTTCAGTTGTGGTACGATAATCCGTCGATACCCTTTTGCATTTTCAGTAATGTCCTGCTCCTCCTTTTCGCGTTTATTCTTGCGGTATAGGTGACACAATCTGCGCTCGCCGCTACTACATAACTTTGGTCTCATGTTAAATGATCCACGTCACTTCGTAACGATCAGGATCGCCTACATCTCACTATGGAAATGATATACCTGCTTTGCGCCTTCGCGAACGCGATGGAACAGCTTCTGCACTTCGACTTCGCAGTTTCCGATCCCCTCTACATTTCCAGTAATGCATTCCTACGATCACAGTCACTGCTGCACGGGGGATATTCCAGCCGGCGCTCGATATCCGGCTTTACACACCCCTCCCAACACTACGGGAAAGCCTGAGCTTCGGATGTATTGCACAGATCGTGTATACCATCTTACTTTCTGGGATATTTCTTGCGCTCGCGGGGAAAGTCTGAGTTTCCGATGAATTACACAGGTCGCTGCGGTGTCTGAGACGGGCGCTCGATATCCGTTTGCCTACAATCGGATCCCTTCTTGGATAGCTCTCCTATTAGGATATCCTTCACCCCCATCGCGCTGTGAAATCTATACACCTTCGCCAGGATATAGCGAGCTTAGCCGCCATCATCGATGCATAGGCGCGCTCCACTCCTGCTGGTCATTAATAATACCGCTTCGTCTTCCGTCAATCGCGTACGAACCTGCAATGCACTGGTATACTCCCCTTCCTACGGAGATACACTCGTTCTCCTATGAATTATTCTCAATCTTTTATGAAAACTGTGTACCTGCAGTGCATCCTCGAAAGTCCGCTAGTACCTGTCAATTATCGCTCACCAGCCTCGTCTTACGCTTATCGTCCATCGAAGCGGATGATATCACCAACCGCACAATGCCTGGCTGCCCCTATATGCCGCATCTCACGAAAAGCCACTCCTGTTTAATGATAAAGCTCCTTATGGTGATTCAGTATCCTTGTACTGGACGTGGTACTGACCCCCATTCCACCTACTCGCGGCTGGCCGCTGGTCTTCTTCAGCTCCGATCATAGCTCGTTTGAATTCAATGTAGTTTATCCATCCCTGTCTGCACCCATGTCGTCTCCTATCGGGACTGAATCCCCTATTGCGGCCAGAACTCGTAACACGCTTATGTACCTCCAAGTGAAATATTTTTCTTCGCCTGTACGCAGGCTTCGGATATCGTCGGATTGCGCCCGAACCGCTTTCAACCGCATTACAGATATCATTTTTGTGCTTACGCACCACCGATCGAAACCACTCGTGTCTCTTTGCTCCTTTATGCGGCATCAGCTCGAGTTCCAGCTTCCCACTGCTCTCGAATTCACTCTATTCGATCTACAGCCTAGTGTTGTCTTTCGAGGCACAGCCTCGTTCAACAGAGCTAAAAATGAAAACCGCACCGCTATGTCGTGCCCTTTTTCATTGACGAGTCTGTTTATCCTGGGAGATCAGCTACGCGGATGCACAGATATGAAGTTGACACCGCTGCGCAGGGCATTTTGACTACCCCCGTTTCCTGAGCTTCTGAGGTTGTGATCGCGATTGTTGAACGTTGAGTGATGTATGGCAGGACCCTAGACTTTTGACTTCGGCTGCGACCAGCCTGCCTTCACTGCTTTATCTTCGTTTAATGACACGATTGAATGCTTTGCAGGGCCCAATATCTTGTTGATGCTCTTCATATAGGGTCTGCTATTAGCAATCTTCGTTGGCCTGCCTTCACTGCTTATCTTTGTTCAACGAGTTCATTGAATGATACACGCAAGGTTTAATATCTTGTGTTCCCCATGTAGGGTCTACCGTTAGCAACCTTCGTTGTTGGCCTCTTTGGATATATCTTTCCTGCCCTATCCACCTCCGATTCCAGTCAACGTCATACAACTATACTCGCCTTGTACTCATGTACATCTCATTTTCTTCGCCCAAATTGTTCTGACGAGTCTCGCCATAATCTCACGACGTCCCTGCTGCGGTCGTTTTTGGTCTTCAATCAAAGCAATACCCTAGAATGTTGACTTCTCTGCACCCTTGCAGTCTATTCCTGCGCAGTATTAAGCAACACCCCGCAGTCCCCAGCTATAGACCTACCATTTCCTAGCCTGCCAGCGATTTACTCGCAAGCCTCTTCAGCTGGTACGCTGCCTTCGGAAGGAAACCCGGCTATCGGCACTCAGCTTCGCAATCTGCGGCCTGTATTATCGCAGAACTACACTTTATTTCCCGCCGCCGGTAGGGTACTCTACTCACGTTCATATTCGCAATCTCGCTGCATGGTATTCGAAGCTTCATCTAGCTCAGCCCACGCAACCTCGAACCTCGCTCCAGATCGTAAGAATCTACCGTCCCTGTGGCAGCTGCCTCTGTCAAGTAACGTTACCCCAGCTCGCAATACACGATCGAAAGTGTCTACCTCTTCTCTGGATAGCTCGATGTCCTGATCACCGGCTGTGTGCGATAGGTGGCGTAAGACGCGGGCCTTGCGTGAGCCTCGATGTTTTACGCTCTAATATAAACAGTTCTCCCTACTGATTACTTTTTAAGCTGCCTTTCTTCTCATCTTTCTTCTTCATGTCTTTGTACGTGCATCGATTCTCCTCTTCGACGTCTGCGGATAGAGCTTTCTTCCTCACTCGCTCTATCTTATCCGGTCCTAGACGTACTTTTATAATGCCAGCTGCTTGATCGATCCTCCTGATCCTCCTCTGTCCTATTATCCTTCTTGCTTTTTACGCAGTCGCGCCTTGCTTCCGTTATGGATTCTTATCTTCCATCCGACCGGAAATGCTGGTGCCTCTGTCGTTCCCTTCTAGGTTTTTGGCTAGCTAGTAGCTTTCTAGCACTATGGCGCAGTACTTATGATCCTAATGAGGAAGTGCCGCGTTGCTCTGATGCTTGCTGCTGATTCCAGGTATAGCTCTTCGAATGCTTCACTCGCGTTCTGTAAACATGCTACTCAACAAGTCCTATTGGGTTATTGTTCCGACGAATCACTAAAGCTCCAGTGCGAGCGTGCTCATGTTAGGACTGTCATAACCTTCAGCGAATGTTCCTGAGTATGTCGGTGAAGAAGAACAGTGGATGTGATACCGTCCTGGAGGCTGATATCCATTGCGATCTGGTTCCGGCCGCGGCGATGCCAAATGCCACATTCACAGTGCTTTTTATGGGATGCTCTCCAGTGTAATATTCAATTGCTGTGGGTATATGATGCAACTGGCGTCCTCGAAGACTCTCCTTGCTACTGGTCGAACCCACCTTATCGATGGCACATTATCTCTCTGAAGCCCGGCGATCCACGAGTTCCTTTTTCCATGCCACACCTTCAACTTTCGGAGGTTCCCATCTTGCTTCCATCAACGATCGAGGTCAGCATCAACCCGTGCACATCATGTGAGCAAGCATGCAACACTCGACTCCGATGGTTATTTTATTAATTACTACTGGCACCGCTATGCGGGGGAATGCAGTCTCGTGAGCTTGGGTTCTTTCTTCAGTGTTCTTGACTTATCCCGTCCGAGATTGTGCTGATGCAGCGTGTCTTTTCTTCTTTGAATTTCACATCTGTATACCCATGTATTCTATCCGATGCGGACGCACCTCTCATGATATCATACCAATGTCGCTGGGTTCGTGAAGCCAAATTGTGTAGGCACGATGCGCAGTTTTACGTGTGCTAATAGAGTGATATCCGCTGACGAGTCGTGGTGTAGCGGTTGGATTGGTGTGTGCATGGCGACATCTGCTGGAACACGATGTGTCGAAGCGTGTTGTGCAGTTTTCCAGACACCGGATGATAGTATATATCATACGATATACGATATAGTAGATTAGCTTTTATGTACTAGCCGAGTCTGCAAATGATTGACAGCAGTTGACTTATCGTCGACGATGAATATAGCTCACAGAATACAATAGAAAGTGGGTGTGGGGGGGAGAGGTAAGGAGAGCGTAGTGCTTGACAGAGACCATGTGTTTTCTCACCATACGTCGTAGAGAGGAGTAGGGAACTAAAGAAGGAGAAGGAAGAAGCTCAAATTGGGCGGAGTGAGTTTATCTGTCGAGTGCCTTGTTCGTGTCGACTAGACTGTTCTAGTTAGATGCGAGGTAGGCTGCAGTGGGCGTTGATGAGTATGTTTGCTTTGTGGTGAAGTAGAATTGAAATTTGAGAGCAGTAGTTCAAGTTGAGTTTTGCAAGGATGGTGGTTAGTGAAAGAGACGTGATAAGATAAGCGATCGGAAGTAAAGATCCGGGGGTAGCAAAGTGTCTACAGTACATTGGGCTCAACAACCCACAACAACAGGACTACGCGTTCTACGTCGTCGCCCACGACCTCGACGTTACCAGCGACACGAGCGCTGACTTTACCTTCGGTGCAAGGTACCGTTCAAAGTGTAAGTCTCAACATGCAACCGAATACATTCTTCTTGAACGCGTGTACTGAACATGAGGCATTCAGGGCATCCCCGTGAACCGTGCTGATTACAGAGGGGCTCGCACACCATCGGCTCACCTCCTCCTCCCGAATCTCTCCCTACTTCCACCATCCACCATTCTTCTTCCCCGTACAACTCTACAAGAAGATCTGCACTCCTTATACTTATCTTCTCTGAGTCTCCCCACCTTCGATGTCAACTGCGACCGCATATGCACCGACATCAAGTGCCCCGGATTTCCCTAAACGCGCCGATGGTCATGATATTGAGCCCGACGAAGAATGGAAGGCCAAGCTGAAGCAGAGTATTGAGGAGGGCCTTCAATCTATGGTGAAGGATGCGAAGGATAACTTGGAGAAAAGTCTTCGACAGCCGGGTATCTCAGACGAGGATCGCGACCGCTTCAAAGCCGACTATGCTCATATAATGCGGAACGTTCGCAAACTTGCAACAGAATCATATCATGCTGAATTGGAGCGCGAGAGGAATGAACGTCGTTGGGTCGCTGGGATACCTATTAGTTCAGGATGGACTCATGCTCTTCAACAAGAGCAGACGGATATCATGGAGACAATTAAGCGCACTAATCAGGGTGGTACTTCTGCAAGTCCAACCACGAGCCCTATCGAGGAACGTAGGCGCACTTCGACAGCATCAAGAGCTGCTGCTGAGCGGGCTGCACAGGGTGCTGGGGTTCAGCAGGCACCGCCAGCGCAGGACATCAAACGACCCACAGCACCGGAGGTTGGACCTTCTGCAAGCCCGTCAAGTAGCCCCACCGAGGACCGCAGACATACTTCAAGCTCATCGGCATCAAGAGCTGCGGCCGAGCGGACTGCACCAGTAGCACCTCCTCCGCCGCAGCTCCAGGAACCTCCCCTGCAGCGGACGTACGATCAATCGACGAAGCCTCGCTACACATCTGATAACGCTGCACCACCTCCTCGAGACAAAGATGAGTTCACGGCCAGCGTCGGGCAATCAATACGCAAGTCGAGCGGGGGCCGGCCACCTGTTCCACGGACATGGGCCCCACCACCTTCCGCCGAACATGATTCGGAGGTCGATACAGAAGATGAACCGATGGTGAGGCGCGAGCCGCGCCCAAGGCCTTCTATGGAAATGAAGCCAATTCGGGAAACTGAATTCAGGCCTACCGAACCTCCATCTCGGTCAGGTTCGATATCGGAAAGAAACTCTGCTCGATCACCTCCGAAACCCATACCTACGATTTGGAAACCTTCAGTGACACCTGAGGAGGATGCAGCAACCTCTAGACCATCTGTGACCCCTGTCCGTCGGAATAGCACGGCAAGTCTGCAGTCTAACGGATCCGCTGGTAGGCGGCCTTCCATCGTTGAGACGATCCCGGAGCGCCCTGAAATTACTTCCGCCAACTCTAGTCGATTTCCACGGGAGGAGAGACAGAATGAGAGTGCTAAGCCTTGGAGTCCACATGACAATGTACGCGATCGCGAGAAGCAAGTCCGGCCGAAGGTGTCGAGGGAAGACGTCCGTCATGCAGAAGACTACGTAGCTTCACCCATTAAATCACCCGGAAGTCCTTATCCTACTTCAAATCCTTATCAAGGAACGTCTTCCCCAAGGAGGGTCGCTTCAAAGGCTTCTCTCAATAGCGATAGTAGCCGGCCCACAGGGGAACGTCGTCCCCACCCAAAGCCAGTACACCTCGACTCTCTGGATGATGATCTTCCACCTCGACCTCTTCCTAAGGCCTATTACGACAGGCCTCCTACTGCAGGGCCTCAACCTTTCGTTCGCTCGCCTTCCGGAGCAGTACATGAAGAACGCCCTTATCAGCCTGGCGTGGCGGAGAATTCTCAACGTCGTGTAGCCTCAAAGCCATCCGTTTCTTTCTCTGAAGATATTGACCGTCAAACTGGGAGATACGCTGCGCCTCACAATGCCAGCCCGTTGTCTGCGAGTCGTCCACCAGAAAGGTATTCTACTCCCCCTTCAGCATCGAGATCCCGCAGAGACCATGGGTCAGATGACGAATATGACGAGGAAACTATGTATGATGATCCCCGTGTATATGGACGCCGTCCACTGCTCGATGAAACGCCGGATCACGCATATGGTAATTCACGACCTGTGCCATCCCGTCAGTCGTCTTATAAGAGAGAGGAAGAAAGACGTCGTAATGATGATGGTCAGTATCGTATTCCATACTCTTTCGTTTGTGGAACTCATTGCCTTTTGAAACAGATGGGTATTCTCGACACTTATATTCTTCCCCTGCAAGTAATCCGATATCCGTACCTCGACGCTCCCCTAATGTTGTTGTTGATGAGCCTGTAATGGATAGCTGGAAGGAGTGGAATAACAGTCGGCGTCCGTCAGAGTCACGTCACGACCATCCTCGTGTATACTCAAATCAATTTCACCCGCCGATGTGGGCTCCGTCATCTTACATTGGTGATCGTGTCGATTCTCCTGCACAACGTGCGTTCGGTGGGAAAAAGCCGCCCCCGAAAGTGGATTCTGATATCGAAGATTACGACGAATATGAGGAATTAAATCGACTCGAGGAGGAGACCCTTCAGAAGGAAGAGGAGGAGTTGATGTTCATGGAGGATACACTTAAGAAGAAGACGGCGGAGGCACAGATGAAAGAGATGGAGGCACAGAAGAAAGCTATAGAGGCTCGGCGGAAGCAGTTAGAGATGCGCAAGAGTGAGACTGAGGCGCGTTTAAAGGAGGCTGAATCTCGCGCGATGGCTGCAGAGCAGAAGTTAAGGGAGCAGAAAGCGAGTGAGAAAGAGAGAGAGGCGAGGAAAAGGGTGGAGGAAGCAAGGCAGAAGGAGGAGGAAGTGAGGCAGAAGGAGGAGGCAGCGAGAAAGAAAGAGGAAGAGACCAGACGCGTTGAGGAGGAGATAACGAGGAAAGAAAAAGAGGTGTCAAGGAAAGAGGAGGCAGTGAAAAAGTTGGAAGAGGAGATGCGGAAGAGGGCGGAAGAGTTGCAACACTGGGAGGACAGGCTGGCCCAGCAGGCCGAACAGCTCAAGAGACAAGCTATGCAGAAGAAACCGCAGAAGGGGCGTAAAGGTTACACAGAGCCAGATGCTGAGGATACGGAGACAGATGCCGAAATGTTGCGTTTGGAGCAGGACAGGTTGGCGGACGCTAAGAGAGCGCGCGCGAAAGAGCGTTTACGTATGGAGGAGGAACGTGAACGTTTACGCTTGGAAGAGGAAGAAAGATTACGGTTGAATGAGGAAGAGGAAGAGGAAAGGTTGCGTTTCGACGAGGAGGAAAGGGTACGTTTGGATGAAGAGGAGAGATTGCGTTTAGAGGAAGAAAAGGAGAAAGAGAGAGAGAGAGAGAAATTGCGAAAGGAGAAGGAGGAGAGAGAGAAGGAAAGGTTGCGAAAGGTGGAGGAGGAAGAAATTGAGCGCAACCGCCAACGTGAAGAAGAGGAGCGGAAGAAAGCAGAGCAGAGCTGGAACCGTTTTGAGCAAAATCGGGAACGACAAGAACGACAGGCAAAGGATGCACAGGAAAAGCAAAGCCGAGAGGCTCGGTTTCGCCGCGAACAGGAGGCTGCCCGTGAACAAGAGCTCAAGCGCGCACAGGATGAGGCTCGGGGAAAGGCAGAGAGGAAACTTCCCGATTCGTTCGATCCCGAAGCTGCTTGGTCTGCTGCCATCAATTCATCTAATACTAGTTCAACAAAGACCCCCCAACGGAGTTCATCTGCGAATATTTCCGCTGACCGAAATAGTGCGAGTAGCACTGCTACTTGGAATTCTGCTTGGTCAACCAGCAGCACCGGCTCCGCGTGGTCAACGTCCACTAAAGCAACCACTGCAAGTGGAGCGTCCACTGCCAACGCTGGACAAGCCGCCTGGTCAGGTACTACCAAACCTAGAGCTTCGTCTACTAGTTCAGGTGTATTCAATGCCAATGGTACCTCTGCTACAGGTGCCTCACCGAGTGCGTCCACGCCGTTGTCTGAAGCTGAATGGAGACGCCGCCAGGAGGAACAGAATCAGAAGAGGCACGAGCAGTTCCGAAGAGAGCAGGAAAGAATTGAGGCGGCCAGGATCTCCAAGATGTCACAGCACTCGGCAGATGATGTTGTGCAGCTCATCGAATATCATGAGCGGGTCTGGGCGAGACTGCCTACTCTTGAAGAACTTCGTTGGTATGACTTCCCGTGGCCTATGCTCAAGAAACCATCGTCAGCGGAAGATATAACGTACACCAGTATCAGCGCATACATCAACTCCAAATACCAGCCTGACAAAGATAAGCCGTTGAAAGATCGGATAAAGGATCACATACGACGATGGCATCCTGATCGCTTCGAGACGAAGTTGTTGTCCAAGGTTGTAGAAGAAGATAGGGAGAAAGTGAAGGAAGGGGCGGGAGCGGTTGTAAGAAATCTGAACGAACTGTTAACACGAACAAATTCACCTGGCCTATTTGGATAGGGCAGAGATTGTAATCCTTTCGCCGTGTACTGACGTGCTCACCTGAAGAATATATATGTAGCTCTCAGCATGTAACAATACCCACTCATCCACTTGTATGTCTATCAATCCTGGAATATATTATATCAAATTGTGTCGTGAACGTTATTGTATGGTTTGAATATCTTGAGAGAATCGTTCTTTCATCTCTTCATTGCTCTAGTTGCAAGGGAGGGCACCGTAGTCCACAACTTGGAAGGCGACCTGATTGAGCTTTCGCAGTAGTTGCAGGGGTAGAAACCAGGTAGATCATGGCGGTTCGAAGTATAGGAGATCTTCAACGTTCAGCACGGGAACTGGAGAGCAGGAAAGGTGGGACTGATGCATACAAGCTAGGTAGCTAACAAGGAGATCGATTTTGAGCCACTGATATGGTGGATAAAGGGCAACAGCAATTGAGTCAGTGCCACAGCAGTGGTTCATAATCGTAGTGCTAGCAAGACCCGGACCCGGAACCACACACGATACCGTCTTTGTGACACTGTGGGTCCTTGTTTGGTTCCTCCTTTCAACAGCTGTCTTTAATGAATTCATTGTAACGCCGTTACAGTCTACTCTAAATCTTCAAATTTCTAGTTCTTGAGGTCTACTCACAAAAGATCACATACATTCATTATTGATCATTGAATAGTAACTTCATGTGATATATAGCCCGGGAAAGTAAGTCTCATCCATTTCTCAGGAGGTTCACTATATCTATCCGTAATCAACCGACTGAACAGAAAGTTGTTAGAAGTACTTTGCGACATGTGGATAATTGGAAGCTTTTGTAAAGTACATCGTGATTTCGTCATGACGAAGTTAGATTATGTCTGCAATTACGAGATGCGCTTCATGGACCTGTGCAACCCCATCCGGAAATACAAGTTTAGCCAAACTACATCTTGTAGATTTCCGATACTACAATCTAGCGGGCCCTTTCCTAACAATAATTTTGCATTAATTGCTGATCCTCAGTGGATAATTCCCAGATTTTGTACTTGTATTGTAATTTCTGTACTACAAAAGCCCTCTTACTTCTAGCCAATGAAAATGATTCAAGTCTCAATAATTCACATAATCCTGGAAGGCATAAAAGTCTAGCCCCATTCAATGTTCCATGGCAAATATGACCTGGTATAGACAACTAGTACTGGAATTTTTAGAACTCGGATTCCGGGAGCAGATAGTTGTCGGATCAGATCATTAGCTGGCGGAAATGCAAGGACTTCCTGGTAACAGCGGCGGGCCGTCTAATCCGCATTTCTCATATAACTCAGTATAACCCACTATAAGTATGTTTAAAGACAGTAAAAAACAGATGAAAGTTCCGGGACGATACGATTGTCCAGAGTTGACCCCCATGGCGTTATACCAGGAAGCAGTAGTCCGAGCCTGAGATGAATCAGAAGAGCATTACTAAAGCTACCCATTCAATTGCTTTCCAAGCTAAAATATATATGATGGTGCCGCAGCAAGAACAGGCGGCAGGTCTTGTCATTGATAAACCCTTGTACATAGCTGGTTTGCGACTAATGTACTATGCATCCCGTGCAACTTGATTTGCTTACAGCTCCGTTACAGTAGAACTTCAGCACTCACGTCCAACCGGAGCTAGTAAGCTAATTTTAGTCGCGAGTTTTAACGCGACTTCCCCGCTTCCCGTTGTATGTAACACAACTTTGCTGAGAGAAATGCTCATTAACTGAAAATTGCACCTGAATATACATTGATCGTTCACAGTCAAATCAATTCTATAAAGCTATGGAGTAGACTTAGGATACGCTTTATTGCCAGAAGAATAAAATAAACCGGACTATATTTATGAGAACCTAGTCATGGAGCCTCATGAGAGGTATCTGTCATTAAAGCCTTTCTGGTATTAGCTTCTTTTAATAAGTGGTGTGCTGCAGGTTTTTAATCCACATATCTCTGTTAGTATATCGGTTAGTACACGCGCCTGTCATGTAGACAACATTAGGATGATCATATACGGTCGCGCGAAAGCTGGGTTCGACTCCCAGACAGAGAGTATGTTTTTGTTTCCCTAAGCTCCGGAGAAGTCCGAAATTTCAAGCTCCAGTGTGCATGTGACCGGTGATCGATTGATCAATTGAATCAGATACTTCGCGGCATTGTCCCGGTCCCTCCATAAGTTAAACCTCTACAGTCCAAAGTTACCTTAAGGATCGACGTTTCGAGTAGGAATTGTGTTTGGAGAAGCTGTTTTATGTAATGGAGGTATGAGAGCTATTGTCATATTTGAGTTAGATTTATATGCTTATAAACACCCGATAATAACGATAAACACTTACGCAGCACGTATTACAAGCTCTCTCCTTGCAAGACCCACCGATGGTTCTTTCCCCAGTGCAAGTGCTGCCACCAGAACTTCTATGGACCATCTTCGAACATGTGCTTCCGCCTGCGTATTTGTTCGACCCATCTCTTTCTCGCTGCCCCGATTCTACTTTGAATTGGAGTATCCGAATGAAAAAGTCTATCATTGCAGTCTGCAAAACATGGTACTATATTGGAACTCCCTTGCTCTATGATACCATCGTCTTCAGACGGTGCACACAAGTACCAGCGTTTCTATCTTCACTCTTAGCCAGCCCTTCCTTGGCTGCATTCGTAAAACACATCCACATCAACTGCTATTTTCCCCGTCATATGGTGAATGTCTGCTTTGAGAGCATGACTGAAATCTACCGATACTGCAGCCAGTTAACTTCTCTCGATGTTATCTTCATAGCTGGAAAATACTTTGCTCCAAATTTGATAGCCTCCATACCAGTCCCAAGTCCGCAGAAGCTCATGAAATTCAGCTGCGACGTTGAAGTTATCTCCTCTTTTCCAGATACGTATTGGAATACATTACGGAATACTCTTACCGAGTTGCACATTGTCTTAAAGGACGACTTCGACTTTCATTTGCTTCCTGGCGGAAGCTTAAATTTCCCATCTGTTGTATCTCTTCAATTATATGTTGATAGGACCATGAGAACTGCCACTTTCGAAGGTTTTCCGAATACCCTTCATCTTCCTTCGCTTCTTCAGTTAACAGTAATATGCGAATATTCTAGTTATTATGAATGCAGGAACCCGGACAAAGGACGGATCAGTTTTATGGAATTACTTAAAGCCTATGGACGCAAGCTTCGCTACTTCAAAATAGGACTCGGTGGACCCGAATATCTCGACCTTTCCGTGTGCCCTGTGTTAGAGCACTTGGTGATCGGTGAATATTTCGAGGCGGTGCTGGCATCCTACAAGCACGAGAGTCTTCAAATTATCGATATGCACACATCCGATATGAGATATCTCAGAAAGAAATTACGTGACGGCTTTGACTGGTCTAATTTTCCAAACTTGAAATATGTGCGACGCTTGGACCCAGCCTTATTCATGCACGACCTCCCTCCTTATGTGAGCTCCACGTACGACATTGCGCTTCTTGTCATCGAGTGGCAATTTCAGGTCTCTGAAATCGTTTACAGCAAAGAGAACGGTTGGAGTCATCTCGTAAAAGATTCAAATCGTAACCTATATTCCTCACCAGACGATAGGGATTTAGAGGAACATGACTCCCATGAGAACACAAGTCTAGAAGATTATCCGGATTCTTCTGATGAAGTTAGTGAACCCGATGAAGAGTATATGGATGATGAAGACTACGTGACTGAGGGTCATGATATGTTGATTGAAGAACTACAGGACGAATTTTACGATGCCGATGGTGATTGGCAGGTAGATTTTGCTATGGCCTTGGAGATTCACGGAGATGCTGCCACTGACACTGACAGTGCCGATGAACAATAGTAGCGTTCTCCGCTCGGAAGGCTGAGATTAGAACGCTTATGATGCAGGTTTAGATGAGTCCGCCAACAACGGTAACTGTTGAGGTCGGCCATGAGGAGGAAATTTGAGCAGGGCGATACACTTTTCTTTCATAACGCCAATATTCTTCAATAATAATCTGACGTCAAGCATTCCAGTCTAACGTTTTCCGTGGTAATATTCACACTCAAGTAGCACTTCTACGTAAAATAACACCTACCTATGCATGAATGCTGTCCATGGTGAATACCAATGAAGGATAAGTGTGCTATATACTTAGGAGTCTTTTGCGGTGTACATCGACTTGTCTTATTATTTCCTGAATTCAATAATTTAATCTTCCTTGTACAATTATAATATGATTAAGAAAGCTGGGTACTTGATATATTAATAAAACTTCCTGAATGAAACCTATTTCAAAGCTATTAATATTGAATGGTCCATATAGTATCTGGCTACTGGTATATTTTGAGAGATAGATCCTAGTTGAATTCGCACGTAGGCCAATTGTGTTTCTTATGCTAAACTTCCCGAGCTATTCGGTATTTCAGTTGAACCCTCGATATATGACCAGCCTAACGACAAGCAGAAATACAAAGTGTTATAAAATTACGCACCAACCTAATAAGTACTTTGCTAGAATAAGTACCAATCAAAAAGGTTAAAACCTGAACACGCACGTCAATATTGTAACTACTGTAAGTTGCTCTCGGGCTGTACTTAATATACTTATATCAAGGCCTATTCAAGTTGAATTTTCCTTCGATTAGCAAAAAAAATAAACCAATCAGTCCCCTGTGCCCTATCCAGCTCAGTTCGCAATCCCATCCAGTCCTAGATTATTTTCAACGTCTCCCCCATAATTATAATCTTGATTCAAGTCCAGATACCAATAGATACCAACCCAGAAACAGCTGAACCGATCAGTCACCAAGTGATCTTTTTTTACCCGAGTCCGTTCATCAGACGTTGGACGTATTCTGAATCAACGACTGATTCTGAGTGTACATTGAGTTACAAGTACCGCCGATATGTTGGACGGTACATTGCGAAGAAGCACTGAGGAAGGTTGTATAAGCTGCTCCAGTGGACTTGATTTTGAAAGTGGTCGTGAATGGAACGTACGTTAGAATTTTGACCTTTGAGCACGACTATTTATGGTATCCAGATATGATGTTCGTATGTTTCCTGATGCTCGACAAAAAATGTAGGTATGCCACGAGGTTTCTTTCCACCGTCAGGTACAACTTGAACATATCGAACAAATAGTACTTGATCTCGATCGTGTTTCAATTTTGTCAAACCACGGAAGAAAAAAAGAAGGTAGATCGTCGACAAGCATAATTATAGCCCGTCTCCAAGTAAATTGCGGAAACAAATACGGTAGGTATGTGTCTCTGACATCGTCGAACGTCTTCTAACCCAACTCCTATGGCAATGACGTGCCATTCACAGAACTCGTCCATTTTCACAGTCTAAAAATGAGTTCTGATGACTTGAGTCCCGCTTAGGGGGTTCCTATCTATCAAAAGACTCCACTTGAACTGATTTGCTCAGGTGTACCAACTTGCTGCGCGCGCCCCTTCGTATAGGGATGATTACAGATGATTACTCCGTACGGTAGGATGGTCGCTAAACCCCTAGCGACCGGAATGGCGGATGCGATACGAAGTAAATTAAAAGATATGTAGAAGCTGATAAACGGGAGATGCCTGTATGAATCTGAGAGTTTGTGAGAGGAGTTATCTGCGAAGATTCCATGCCTGCCCTAACAACGGTTAATTACAGGTTCTGCGAGTCAACCGGAGAGGTTAGTAGGTTCAGTATAACCACCATCCATGATATCACGCTCGCGCGCTATTGGCATTCAACATGGTAGCTAAAAAACTAGAAACCATCGCAGAGAGAAGTCGAAGTGCGCCCAGTCCATGTGATATATCAACCAGTGTAGATTATCAAATTCAATAAATCATAAACTGACCAACACATGGTATCTTCAAAAGGTTCGAAGTTCTCACTTCTAAATGGCAGGATCAAATCAAAAAATCACCTTCGTTCTTCACTCAACACACCGAGCTAGAAGACGCCTTGACAAGTGTTCTCACAGAGGCTCCAGTAGCACAAGATCGGGTCCCGCTGTCGTTTACCCGCCCGTCACCGAACTGACATCCGCGACATAGCTGACAGAGGGTGGGTGAACAGACTTACCTATGTTTACGAGAGGGTCAGCCAGCGAACATTTGAACAACAAAAAGCCTACGGTGGACTTTGAATCCGAGTGTCGGAGATACTAGTCCTTATGGAGTCGTCCGGCAGCGCCCCGCGGTTTGAGTTTTGATTCTGCAGACGGATACAGCTCACTTATCTTGGTGAGAGACAGAGGTAGCAATGGGTTGGCTGTGTGCGTTGGATGGGTAGTCATGTTGGGAAATGGGCAAAGGGGGTAATACGGCATCTAAGACGATCCCGAAGGCTATTTGGAGAGGAGAATCGCGAGCGAAGAGCATGTCAAGAGTCAAGACGTACGTCGTTGAATCATTTCGTTATAGATGAGCAAGTGAGTATGGCAAGAGCTTTCCTCAACAGACAGGGTGCGGTGATAAGTCCAGAGTATGCAGATGGCACACGTCGCTGGTGACCTGAAAGGGGGATTACCGCTAAAGTCTCCAATAAAAGTTAATGTGCAAGAATCTCTATTGAAGTCAATCCAAGAAGACACGATTGTGATCAGAGCCCAATATGCTGCTGACGGTGAGAAGCGTCGGCTGCAGTGAAGTTCACGATGCGTGGGGACAGTAAGGGAGGGAGCAGTGAAGTTACCAGTTCAGCTGAACGTTCGATTGTTGAAGAAAAGCGCTGAAAAGCGAGTGGAGCGGCAAAGGTGCCCGAAGTTCTAAGCAAATGGGTCAGGAAGTGAGTGAACCAGGCCGAACCAAGGCCGAACCAGATGAACCTCGCCGCTACCGCACCGGGTTTTTCCATACCGAACTCCCACGCGCACGCGAGCGGCGCAAGCCGCGCAACAGCCCCGCCATATGTTCCCGCCCAATGAGGGAATATATACCAGTCTGTACCCATGCGCTCTCTAAGGCACCCTTTAAGCCACTGACATTGACAGTTATGTGAACCCTTGTGAACTTGAAGCAGATGATCTTAGCAACAGCGGAGCCGCCCCGCTTTCTGGGGCACAATGGCAGACTTCTTTTCCCTCACAACTTTACTGCACTTACGTAGCTTTGTATAGTTCAAAAATATCATGAAATTATGGTGTATACTTATCTCCAGAATCTTCTCCATAGTGCTCACGCACGATAATAGAATGGTAGCGCCTAACTGCCCAATCCTACAACCAACCGTTAACCAACCCCCACGGTCACAACCCCGAAACCAGGCGAAACCCTCCAAAAAACCAAAAAAATAGATAAAGCCGAAAAAACAACAAGATACCTCCGCACTATACAAGCCTCGACTCCAGACCACGGTACAACTACGTATATAGGGTACACAGCGAGTTATATCGTTCCTGAACTGATAGCGCGCGAGCGATGATCCCTCCACGCGAGCCAAACCTTCCATTTTGAAACTCCAGTACGAGCAGACGACCGCAGACGAGTTCCGGTTCCATGTCGCTAAGGTGAAGACGCCGTATGATGCTGGGGTTGGTACATATTACACCACTGATACAACCTTGATCTCAACTGATCAGAAGGCATCTTCGAGTCCCTTGTATCTTCTAGAATCTACGCGGAATAAAAATTGGGGGGCTAAGCCCACTATACTCACTGAAGGGTATAGGGTTAATGAGTTTCATCGTAGGTGCGTCCGACATGACGTCCGAAGGGATCGAAGTGGCTGCGGAAGTGGATGAATGTCGGGCAGATAGTAATATGTACGGCTTTCGTCCTCCTCAGCTAAGTATCTCAAGTTTCAAGAATGAGTACGACAGAAGATCGGGCAAACTATGGTGGATGAAATGTTTGAGAAACAGAGCGTAGCAAGATACTCGCCGCCCGCCCGTCATCTTAATCTAACATAATCTAATCTCCACGATAAAGTAAATCGGGCAACCGAAGAGGCGGATCAAATCATCTAGCACACGAAACGAAACTTAACAAAACAGACAGACAGATAAACGACTTATGGAACATTTTCCCATTTTTATTAACTACTTTGACTTTCTACTAGGATTCAACTATGTAACAAACTTCAAGTTCCGTGCAGTACACCCGAAACTCGATAAGAAAGCCTCCTAACCGTACATAAATACTGGACGCAAAAAGAGGGATGCCTGGCACAATATACAAGGAATGCAGGGAGGTGTACAAGGCGAGAAGTGTGTACAAGGCAATGAGTGGAATACAACGATGTGGGGTGGTCGAAGTACAGTGCGGGGTAGGGTAGGGTACAGTGCGGGAGGGGGTAGTACACAATGCACAACATGGAATGTAGCTGACAGTCCGGATGCAATAAATGAGAGATATAACAATGAGTGTGGAAATGCAGATATGGCACAGATGAGAGTGGAGAAACGAGCGTGATATGTCCTCTAGATCTGGTGGACGGGCATAAATGAGCGTGGTGGTTGATCGTAACGAGCGTATGCAAGTGAGATACCGAGACAGAAAAGACAACGAGTGTGTGATGAGTCCAAGAGGAGTAATAGGGGATGGAAGGCGCGCATGGTATCAAGACACCGGCGCTGTCGTCGAAACGACAGGAACCATCGCCAAAAACCCTCATCTCGAGGCTCGAAGGGGTCAGCTGGAGGAGACATTCCAAGGTCGTAGTTTGGTTGGTTTAGTTGGGATGGGGACGGGAGCAAGCGAGCGAGCGGGCCCAGGCCAAGCGGTAAATCCAAAGTCGGGCGGGTGAACCATACACCCACCACATGATGAGGACGGGTGCCTAGCGGGCATTAGTTGCTGAGGAGACTGACTGGCAAAACCCGCCGTCTATATGAAACAACAACAATCCCTTGCTATTAGGAGTTTTGTTCGAGTTTTATTTTGATTGCGTCCAAGGGGGAGAGGTTGGATGGGTTGATCGTGTACGGTACGGAGGTGATTAGATATCATAAACAAACCACTTCTTCGGCTGCGGGCTGCAATTTGAAGACCAGAGAGAGTAGAGAAAGTGAAAAAAGAAAGAATCACTCGAAAGCGATAGCGAGAAAAGACAGGTCGAGATCGAAGAAAGAGGGGGGGGAAGTGAGAACGAGATCTAAGTACTGCGAAAAAGGAGAGAAGCAAAGCTAGAGCAATGTCAACAAAATGGAGAGAAAGCCAAGGGGTGGAAAAAGAGTTCTGCGATGCAAGAATTGAAAAGGGGTTGTTGTAAGTGTTCGTGTGAGAGGTTGAATTGTGGGTTATACGGTGAGTGGTGGGAAGATGCCAATGCTGATATAGAACTTGTGAATCATGATGCTGATGGAGGGACGAAGCAGTGCAAGGACGGAACAGTGATGCAGAGATCGGATGAAGTGAACAGAGGCCTCGTCGCGGTTGTATCTGTCCAGACACAGGGCGCATCATCTACTTCTTCGAAACCCAAGAGAGATTCACACTCCCAGCGCCTTTGATATGCACCTGGGCCTGCAGGCGGCACACCTAAGTTCAAAAATACGTCAGCATGAGATCATGGCAAAAAGCAAATAAACAAAACACCCAAGCACGAAGTAAGTAATAGGCAAAAGACGAGGCCAAAGGGAAGGGGAAGTCAGGAAGCCTTGATGTGGTGATACACGAGGACTCGTAATCCTCGGGGCAACTCTATTTCCCTCTCGCACGAGGGAAAGAAAGAGCATGCAAGTTGATGTAACAACCGCCGCCACCACCCCAGCCGCAAAGCAAAGAAAAATCAAATAAATCCCCAGTAATCAAAAAGAAATAACAGAAATAAAATGCGTGGGGAGGGAGAGTAAAGGGAAAAGAAGCCGGAGGAAATGCGGCCCGCCGACGACTCTATGCGAGCCCATACCCTGCTCCGGCATGCAGTACAGAGATAGCAGATGGGCGTCGACAGCACACAGACAACGTGTCTGCGGCTAGACAGCGGAAGGCGGCTACTGCCTCAGCCAGGTCTATAAGAATGAAGAGCGAGAATATAAAGAGATAGACAAGAAAAAAAGAGTGATTGACACCCCCACTCGCCACACCTCCCCCGCCGCTGTCCACCAAAAGCGCACCAAGAAAGAAAAGGCAAGCGAAACACAAAGCAAAGATGAAAGAAAAAGAGAGATAAGGAAAGAGACCTACCATATCAGCCACCCTCCTCTCCTTAAAGTCCACAACCACAACCTGCCCATCCGATTTCCCCTCCCTCTTCCGACTGAACTTGCGTACCTCTCCAAACGCTTCACACCACCTCCGCACAGCATCGTACGCATCATCGTCCTCCACACCACTAATCACCAACTTGCGCTTACCCTCGGACTGGGTGAGGACCAAAGACCTCCTAGGCAGCGCAATAGAAGTAGCAACAGGCGCCGGAGCAGAGGAAGCAGAAACAAGCCCCATGCGCGTGATAAAAGTCCTCAACGACGAGGTGGGTTTCGTAGTCGTCATCGTGGCTGAAGGAAGGGGTGTAGGAGGAGAGGAAGGGGAGAACGGTGAAGGTGAAGCATAGCCCTGGCTAACCATCCGGCCAACCAGATTCAACGAACTCAAGCTCGACATGCTTCTCAGTCTCCCCTGGGGCTGCACCCTGTTCTTTACAGGCGAAGCAGGACTCGATCGAGGTGCGATAGAGCCCACAACGGACCCACGGCGCCAATCATCCGTACTCCTCCTCTCAGCAGACTCTTCTCTCCTCACAGGCACAACCTCATCCTCGTCATCGCTCTCCAAACTCGCGCGATACCGTTTCTGTTTCACTTCCACACTCTCCCGGACGGAAGTACGGGAAGGTGGTGCGCTAGCACCGACAGCCGGCTCGAGCTCGAGATCAGCAACATCGGGGACAGGATAAGCATATGTATACATATGCTTCACCAGCAATAGGTCTTCTTCCCAGTCTTCTTCTTCCTCACCCTCCTCTTCTTCCTCTAAAGGTTGCGAAGACGCAACATGCGCTTCGGAACTGGTAGCAGGCGTAAGCGGCATCTGAACCTCTTCCACTATTGCTCTTCCCTCAACGACCTCCTCTTCCTCGACCATTTCTTCCTCCTTCGCGCCTCCCAACCGGGAGATGAACGAAACAAGCCTCTTCCGCTTCCCTTCCTTCTCCTTTTCCTTGCGCTGCATCGAGGCGACGCTAACGCTCCGCCGCCGCCCCTCTTCGTCCTTCCTGCCGAGGTGCATGGGCACATCGACGGAAGAGCTCATACTCCATCGGGACCTTTCGTCCGCCGATGGAGGTTGGAGCTTCTCCACTGTGGAGGAAGAGGGAACAGGGAGGACAGAGTGAATTGTTTTCGGGCGGAAGAACAGTTCATCGTCTTCATCCAGCACCAGGGGAGGCGCAGGTGCCGGCCTTGGAGGCGTGCTAGGCCCTACGGCAGGTCCCAAATAGATCTGTGAGGAAGAGGCATACGGGGTCTGATAGTACCCCGGAGTCAACGGCGGAGAAAGAGGAGGCACAGGGAATGCAAGGACTTCTCCATCGGGGCTTGTTATCTCCAACACCTCCTGTATAGGAGGCACGTCAATGAGCTGTCCCAAATCCTCCTCGGTGCTCTCAGTCGACTTGGAAGCGTACGAGTCTACCAGGTATCCAGGGTAGCTCTCGACTGACTCGGGCTTATCAATGGCAGCGGCAGCAAGAAGCTCATCGAGCCTCTCGCGCACCTCTTCTGAGTCGATGTACACCGCGTCGCGCACGCTGCCAAGACTCGGTGGAGTAAGCACACCAGAGAGACTGGACTGGGACAAACTAGCCTGCAGTTGCGAAGCTGGAAAGCGGGACTGTCGACGTTGAGGAGAGGTAGGCTCGTACCCCGTAGGGAGATGGTACAAGCTCGAGAGGGAGGCGAGGGACGTACTCCTTGAGCGGGCAAACACTTGATGTTGTTGGATTTGCAGTTGCGGAGATTGCGGGAGGGGGGGCAGAC
This sequence comes from Cyathus striatus, assembly GCA_025738555.1. Lineage (NCBI taxonomy): Eukaryota > Fungi > Basidiomycota > Agaricomycetes > Agaricales > Nidulariaceae > Cyathus > Cyathus striatus. The sequence continues at coordinate 2,430,856 of JAOVFP010000016.1, read as the reverse complement.
CTAGAACAGAGGTCTCGCCCAGGAGAGGCAGAGAAGGCTGGCGTGCCAGTGATGGTCTCCTTGACACAGAGGGCGATGAGCACAGCGAAGACTGGGACGAAGTGCGTGTGTGGATGGTAAGTGAGTGTGCATAGGGCAGCGAGGACGCTGACGTGCGGGAGTGGATGGAAGACGAGGGTGAGTGGTTGGCTGGTTTTGGTCCTGGGATGGGTGCTTTGGGGTGGATGGGCAGACGGGTGAACGACGGTGGTAGCGGGACACTGTAGCTCTGCGACTGTGTATGCGTCTGCACGGTGGGCGATGACGTCGACACCGAGGCAGAGGCAACAGGCAGCGGTGGAGTGGGGGTGGGCGTCAAAGGAGGGGTCACGGGTAGAGGCTATCACAGAAAAAAAGTTAGACGCTAGCCCAGGCCAAGACACGACTGAACCCAAACGCGTACCTTATCTCGTCCATCCTCCTTCGTCGGTCTGTTGAGCTCGTATCCTAAGACGGGGGAGTCGGCGCGTTCTCTGTCTGCTTCGGGACCATCGAGATACCTGGGGTTCATGGTGCGGGGCTCAGGCGAGGCAGCAAAGCGCGCCTGGTCTGATATCCAGGAGTGTATTCTGTAATCGCGCGGGTCGTCTTGGTCGCTGAGGGCTGGCTGTGGGTAGGTGGGTTGGTGTGGGTGTGTCATAAGCTTGTGGATGCGGGGGATGACGAGGGCGGGGTATGTTAAGGGAGCGGGGGGATCTGGGGGCAAATGGCTCTCTGCCAGTCGATTCGGGGTGCTTTCTATACATTCCAATCACAAATTATATTTATTTATTATTTTGATTATTTTATGGTTCATTTACATAAACCCCAGATCTCATCTTAGATCCTGCTCCCGGGCGTAGATCCAGGATCCATCTTGCTCACTCACGGTCCTCCCCACACTCAATCCCCCTCTGAGCCTGTCTTCTATGGCAACCCCTCTGCTCCCCCTTCCCTTCAGGCAGTCCGCCCAATGTCCAATTAGCGTCTTGCTTGCTTGCTCAAGCCCTCTCCCTCTCCCCTCCCCCCATCCCCAACCACCTATCTCCGTACACCCGCCCACCCTGAACCACGCCTCAAAATCCAGAAATTTTCCATAGCCAGCCTCGAGGATCCCACTTTTCCCACCCTCCCCTCACACAGCCAATTGCGAGCCTCGAGGCTCGCAAACCCAACCGAACCGCAGTTAATCGCGCTCTGGCACGAGGCTAGCAATCCAAGCTAGTCACAGATGCGAGCCAGGAGGCTGAACCGATCCGGCCATCCGACCGATTACATAACATCTAAACCACGGCTGATACGGACTTTCGCTTGCGCATTACTCTATACCGACCCGACCCTTAGCCTCGAGCTCATTGTACGGCACAGCGCACAATCTGCAGTCGTTGCCATGGTCTTCCCATTCTTGCCTCTCCCGCACAATGCAATCCGCCCATTTCATTGTGCTCGTATACCACGTTTTGTACCGTATTCTACAGTGGGCGTATGCATCCATTCATACTTCCCAAAACGTCTAATCGTCTCTTCCCCAACCCCGCCGAAGACGAAGAATGCACAAAATTGATAAATCATTTCCCTCTTCATGCCCACTCGAAGCGGGTTCTACTTCCATGCGACATTTTCATTATCAATTAATACACATATATACATCAACTTTGCGCGCCTACAAACCATCTACTTTCCATATTCATCTCTTCATATCTCTTCAATTACACCAAGATAAGTTTGAAAGCAAGCTGGAAAGGCTATCATCCCGGACACGAAAATGCTCCTGCCTCCGTACCTTCCTTCCAGCACTCTACGCCCGCTTTGTCCTCGGCATCTGATCTCTCTCTTCTGCAACACTTTTACTATTACTAACAATTTCGTACTCGACTATAATTATCCCACACACCCAAAAACTAGCATCGTAAAACATAACGATCCGACGCATCACCCGCACCTCCGTGCCACCACCCGTCATCCTCTCCGTGCCTACAGTCGATCGTGATCAGTGTTGCCTGGCTGAAAGCGGTTGAAAGGGTGTACCTCTCCCTACCTCTCCCCCGTCCAAACCTGTCGTCGATCGCTATCATTACCCCTCTCGCTGGAAGATACCGACACCAACAGGCTTATTCTCTCGGAATCGCGAAAAGCTCATGCATGCACTTCGGATAGACTTATCAACCAGAGCTGCATCTTACTCGTGATCAAGCTATACCTAAGCGCTTACGAACGTCGTCAAATACCCTCGCTCTCACAAGCTTCAACCTCACACACTGTGAAACAGTCATGTGCAATGTATACGCTGCTCTTGAGTACCTACGGTTACACTGCGGGAACACTGCGGTTACCTACTGACAACTGCTACCGTCTATGAGACCACAACGAGCGTCGAGTCGCCTGTAACGACAAGCGAAGCTCATCGCTACGTGCATGAAAAATCTTCGACGCGAGAAGAAGTGAATGTCGATACTCGACTTGCCCGATCCCGACACATCGCATTTGCCGAGTATCACGTTTTTTCTCCACCCTCGCAACGTCATACTTTGCATATGCACAGTCATCACTCTAGAATGCCAACCTCCCGTGATACTCGAACTGCGGGCGCAATATGTTCTCTCTACCTTCGCAACGTCCACACATGCATATTATACAATGTTGAACCGACAAGCTCTAGAATGCAACGCACGCCCTATCTCCCACATTGCTCTCTCTACCTTCGCAACCCCTCCATGCATATATGTACAATTATACAAAAGTACCTGAACGACAAGCTCTAGAATGTAAAAGCTATTCATTGCAACTCGAGCTATCAGCGCAATACGTTCTCTTATACCCGCGCAAACGCGCATCGACACCATCCAGCGCGAACCAGCTACTTTCCAGACCACATCATGGCACATCATTCAACGCCCACATCATACGCCCTGCCCCTACATCCGCCTACAAGCGCGCAAACGCAAACCTTTTTGCCCGGTACCCTCAAAAATCCATGTATGACGATACATATGTATCACCCACTCCGAAACTTCCCACCCAATTCCGTCACCGTCACCGCACCCGGCATGCACACAACACAACAAGGTACCAAACGAATTTACCCTCAAGTAAGCTTCTAACATAATCAACAAAACCGATTATATCACACCAATATATCCATCTGCGTACTTATCACCGAACATCAAAACCCCACCATCAGCGCTGCGCTATTTGAGTGCTTCCCCCCTCCGTTGCAGCACTCGCGTTTACATACATGCATATTTCAAGCATCGTTAAATCCGCAGGTCCACAGTTTGGATGTGGATGTCCTTGGCATATGGAACACTTGGAAGGCAGAGACGACTCTGGACGCATATCCTGTGCATAATGACAGCTTGCGTGGAATGTTATGTCGTCTCTTGCGTTCTGGTTATGTAGAATTTCCAAGTATGTACGACACAGACCGCTCTGGAGCGGGGAGGCAGGCCGTCAAGTGAAGGTTTTTGCTCATATCCAGACGTTCAAGTGGAGAGTACCTGTACATAGTACAAGGTAATCCGTCCAATGACACCTCCGTGCTCCACGTGTTATTTGTTACCCACACTCCGAACATAGTCCTCTTCCAGCGCAGGAAAGACATCCCTAAACCGGAAACTGAACTTTTGAACATCATAAATGGCAACATAACCGAAATAGAAGTGTCAATGGGAGCCGCACGAGTATTTGTGTGTGGTGAAGGCTCAAGCATCAGGATTCGCGATTGGAGCTGTTTTGAGAAGCATGATTATTTTTTGACAGAATTAGGAAGACCGTCTAAGACAAACGAACCTCCGGAAGTTTTCCGCCTCGGTAGGTAATTTAACATATCCATACCAGGTGAGAGTACGGATCGGAAAGTAGAGGACTGACGTTGAGGGTGTGTTGGATCACGGGCTACGTGAGTACATGAACCCTCGGAGTTGGGTTCATATAGCTTATTTCAATGTCAGATTCTCCGTTGAGGATTAAAACATACGATGAATTGTCTTCTTCCGTCGTTTGTATTCTAACCTGCTTTATTCGGAGATTAGAGATCAAGGATTGGCCGCCAGCTTTTTCTTCGATCTTAGAGGCCCTGTCAAGTCCCTGCATGAAATTTGCGCAACCTTCTTCGTCTCCGCTCTATAGGGGTTGCAGTTCGTGGCCCGACATACCTGAAACGGGCAGCAAGCGGCTTAGGAGGTATGAGAGGTAATCGTCAAGTCGTACTTTTTTTTATGTGGTGAAACTCGTCGCTCGCTACACTTGCAACTGTCGACACGGTGCCTCACATCGTCAAGACACCAGCTAGCCACTGACACCAATTATGCCAGTTGAGCTGTGCAATTATTCTTGCGACGCAGTGACAGTGACACGATCAGATGATTAGGCGGCTGCAGTCCAGCAAAGAAACACGATCGAAATGTCGAGCTCGCGAAACGAATCTGGGGCCCGGGGTGCACTGTTCCGCCAAGAAGGCTGATGATATCATTACCCTTCAATATGTCGCTAAACGATGGACATGACATTTCACTGTCTGTTGGTATGTACATTTAAAGCAATCATGCAGGTTGGACGGACGCTGTTGAACGGTGGTTTCGACGTTCACTGTGTAGGACGGATGACATCAATAACCTCGCTGACCAATTATGCCTTTAGCAATCTTTGGTAGATCTATGATTGAATTTCAAATACTATACCCGAGGAACTAAGGATCCGTGACGATCCTCGATCACGTCTTAATTTCAATCTCGAAGTCGTTTCCAAGATGCTTTAAATACTATGGTACCTAAAGCTACCTAAAGCACTACATAGGAGTAATTCCTAGTAAGTCCGAGTCAGAGGGCACTTAATTTCATTTCAACTTCATTCTGTTGCCACATACTTACGAGTTTTACGAGGACGATCATAATCCGCCTTTCGGTCGCTCAGAATCTGTATTTGAAGGTAACAAGTCTATCAGAGCCAACAAGGAAACAGGGGAAGAGCGTATCACTGGTCCGTAATTTAATTTCTTGCTCCCGCGTTTCGTTTCCATTTACAGTGACGGTAGATAATCATCTTATAGGGTCAGAGACGGAATCTATGTTTTGTAGTGGTGAATAAGGACGTTTAAGAAAAGGGTGCATAATTAATTTCATTTCAGCTCCCCGCCACTTCGTCGCAATTAACGATGGATGCTGATGGCGTTCGATCTCGCTCACCGGACAAGATAGGAGGTGGGTCGAACCTTTACCCATTACAGCGTCACTGAGAAGGCTGCCAAATTACACGCCTACAGGATAATGTTAAAACCTTTTGTCTGAAATACACTTTGAAGGGACATACGTAGCGGCGCTGACTAGTTTTATTCAAAACACTTCCTGAATTTTGTGAATTTCAAATTTTGAACTAAAATACTGAACCACCTTCAAATAAACCGAATCGCTTGTAGTGAAGTGACTGTCAAACAACATATTTTGCAATTAATAATGCTTACTGTTCTGACGGAATAAAAAATGACTGACAATGGCAAGTTATAGTGCAGACGTTAAATGGCATTTTATAACATATGAGCACTAGATATTATTTTTTTAAGACCGTCACGTTTACTGTAAGTGGCTGATTTTTATTTGTCTGTAATAACAACGGCATCTACGACGTGAAGCGCTGTCTTCGGGATGTCAGCGTACCTTTCACAACGATAATGACATACATACTACGAGATTTCACTTAATCCATTCAGCTGTTACGCTTCAAGTCCTTCCTTTCTTCAATTCCTCATTATCACTGCACGCACTGTTCTAGTACTACTGCGTTTTTGTCACATCCATTGACATTTCCATATCGGCCTGAATGTGAAGTGCTTCAAGATCACATTCACGGTGAGGATACGGTGGCAGCAATGTCAAGTAGCCGTTCAAAATCAGTCTGCCGCTAGTATTCTCGCTCGGCAAATTCTCACGTCCAAGCATACAGTATGTCTGGCATGTCACCATTCACCTTCCGCTACATGTATGAATGAGCTCGTAATTAAAATTCCATGTCGCGAGTCTTAGTTATCTGATTGATGAGTTTTCCCAGGACATAGCTTAAATTTAGACATACGTATATGTTTCGATACCGGCTGCCCGGCGGAAAGTGAAGAATATATGTTTACAGTCACCAGCTACGCATCTGCCAGTGCTGTACGCCAGTGAGAAGTGTCCTATAAGCTTAGCAGCGGGCGCCTCTATCACGTAAATGGTCAGCTGTTCAAACAAGTAGTCAAGATTGAGTTTGGACTCAAGAAAGTATCTTCTTCGAGTGTTCTGCACATGTTAAGTTAGTCCATTAGTACGTAGTTATTCACAAGTGAAAACCGTAACTACGTACGACGATTTGTTATGTCATGATAATGATATCACAGTGGGCACGTTTATATACTGTATCTCGTTTATTTGGATCATCCGAGGACATGAAGGAAGGAAGGTACTATGAAAAGAATAGATCAAAGGGGGCAATAATATGTATGTCGAAGAAGTAAGAATTCGAAGAGTTTTAGGAATGGGCGTCAAAACAAATTCTAACGCCCAGCAGAATGCAGAGCTTCAGCTTCAGTTCCCAGGAACCTCCTATCCAAGTGAGGACCTGTATAATGAAGGAAGCGTTACCTCTCATAGAGATGACATCAAGGCGGAGTGAGATGTGCGCAGCAATCGCACTCCTCCATAATTCCGCTCAGCTTTACCTCCAACGCTCTCGGGTGATTGTCATCGTTGATATGAATAATTGCTTTCCTACGGGTTCATCTACTTAGTGCGAGAACCACAGTTATCAGACACAAACAAGGTGAATTCGGTGAATTATAATAATAGCCGCCAGCGACGATGCAGAAGAGCTGCAAACGCATATCATCCCGACGATCCTCGGTTCACACTCGTGCACGTTTCCTTGAGGATCACGTACATTAGAAGTGGCGAGACGGAGAAGAGATGGTGGCAAGGTGCGGATTACGGATTAAAAGAGAGGTCGGTGTTACACAAAAGCATTTGGTAAGTGGCTGATGGCGTGAACACGAGAATAAAAATACGAAGATAGGGACACCACATCAAGCTTACATATGTCGTCGGTGCCATGGCAAGGGCAGCAGGTTACTAGTTCCCATTTTGCAGTTATACTGGATCATTGTGCGGTGATAACATTAAGGTGGCCCTGATGTACTATCTGCGAATCTTTTGACTCCCCTTTGAGATCTAGCCATGTGCTTTTAAAAGTATACTCCCCTCCGCTCAAAGACAGCGCTCACCTCATGAATGCATCTTACACCATAAAGCAACTCATAGTCCATCCACACATAGTTTTGCCAATACCTTGCACGTTATAATGCGACAATGCCCGGGATAACAGACAAGGGGGTTTTTACAGCCATTAAGTGCTTACTATTCACCGTTATATTTAGCAATCAGCGCTTTCCCCTTCAAGTTTAAACGTGGCTCTCAAATGCCGAATACTATTATACCAGTGAGTAAGAATCGTACTCACCGTGAGGATCTATGGAGCTAACAAATAGCAAAATTGAAGGCTTATGTTGGGCTTATGTTACCGTTGGTAAAAGACAGTGGCAACGAGAATCCGCCACCTCCGGATAGTTGTGTTATGCGCCGTACAGGTAGAAATATCGAGGCTGAGGGCTGTCGGACAAAAGGAGGCAGCGTATGTGCAATCAAATTTCCAGAATATATAAGAATTCATACGGTGATTAAAAAATCGAGGTGAGAACACTGAAGAAATCCCCTGATGGAATCGGAAGTGTACGGCTGGGATTCAATCTGACTTTATGATACAGACTCCGCACCCACGTAACCCTCTTTCTCAGCAACGTCGACCTTGACAAAGGATTGACACAACGTTGCCTGAAGGTCCTGAGGCTAGACCCTCTATACAAATGCTTCTGAGCTCTCTGCACACCTCATCTGAACTGATATGTTGTTAACTAGCCGTTTTTAGACCCAAAAATACATCGGAGCCGCGGTGCCTATCTACTAGTACTAACGTGCCAATTTAGCTACTGTCGCGTTCACTATAATTTTAACCAACTTTCAGCAGTCACTACACCTGATCAATGTTGCTATTACGCATTTCAAAGCCCCCTGCTGGCGATTATTCTCCAACAGGTTGCAAAAATGGAGGCCCGTGCAGCCCGCTTGACAAGTTTCTGGGCACTTTGTCTACCACAGGCTACTATCGCTATGATCTGCACTTCTGCATTCGAGTCTTGTCAATGTATTTTGCTATTCTTAATAGTATTCGCCGATAATTCAACATGCTGGCTATCTGATATGAGCTGCTTACCATTATTGGAGTACTTATCCCACTGTTTATTACTGTCAACCTCCGAATAATACTCTTCAGAACCGTGCTGATTGTTCTCCGTGATTACATCAAGAATGCAAGTGAAGATCCCAACAAATTCTTCTCAATTTTCTTGACCATGGTAGGAAAGTATGTGGTTTACGTGCTAACGATATTGGTAATTTACGGAAACGTCTTTCTAATCGCGAAAGCTCGACCACAAATCCCGTCGAATTAGCATTATTGCGGAAGGGTTGAAAAGGCCGAACTTTGTGACAAGAAATATAATATACCTCACATATATCTACAACATAAGAGCTTCCTGAAAGTATCGAGGAAATATAGGTATTGAAATCCCCTCCACTAGACATAATTCAAAACTGTTTGACTTTAACTATAGCTATCCAAATACCATCTAGAATCTCCTGGGGAAAGGATCAGCACTAGAAGATGTTGAACACTGCGCACTGAGGGTAGGGGGACAGGCAGTGCGCGAGGTAGAGATCCTTTGAAGCCTGAGACTCTTTTCCTCGATTTCTTGCCATCAAGCCGCTCAAAAAACGTAGCGCGAAATGCTCAATTGTACTTATTATTAGCATGTACTTTCTAGTGTTGAAGCTCAAACGGGCGGGAAATTCCGAAATATACCAAGCCAAGCCGGCCGGAACCCGAGTGGAGCTGGTTTGTTTAAGTAGTTCGAATTAAGTACTCTAACGACGTTTCCGATTTCTTGATTTTACTTAAAGTGCGCTGCACTCTTTTATGATTCACTGAACATCCTTACAATTGAATACTAAAAGTATACTCCACCTTAGCTTCTTGGTATTTGCGAGACAATCGTCTGCATATGCTTATATATTTTGAATTTGAACTGACAAAAAATCCAATTTTCTAGCACTTGCTATTAGGAATCCAACTGACGGTGGTACAGATAGAAGGCATAATTTCCTTGTCTATCTTTCATTGAGATTGCTTGGACAAGTATTACTACCCACTCCAAAGTTCTTGTTCTCTTTCTCTTACCTAAGGTCTGGTGCAGTGAATGTAAATTTTCTATTTCACCGAAATTTCACCATCCTATAGAGTTGAACTTGCATTTCTTCACATCTTAAGATAAACTACACATGAAGAAGGCTGGTACCAATATCTTTTTGAGTTCTAATAAGCCCGCCGAGGAAGAGCGCTGCGGTATTCACAAGTTGTTGAGGTAAAAGAGGTAGTGGACTTCTCTAACTGTGATCGGTTGTCGCCAAAGCCACGTTATTCGAAGCATAGCCCAAGTCTTCGGATTCAATTCTCATCACCAAGAAACTCATATCCATTATAACTGATATCCTCTCATTCTTCGCGATCATGTAAGTTGCAAAATAAAAATGTTCGCATAGCGTCATCGCAAAGTTTTGCTTATTTAGCCTTCTCTACCCACGTTCTCCGTTGAATACAACTGGATACTCGTCACCTGGGCAGTGGCAAGTGAAGATCCACTCCATCACTTCCAATAACCTCCGTAAATGAATCTTGTAATAGGAGGCTGAGATGACAAATAGGCTGCTCGTTTCACATAGCGCGTGTAATTGATGGTGAGGCATCTATGATGCTTCCATCATGCGTGCGACCTACTTCTCGGAAGTTGGTTTGTTCAAGTTATATTCACACCATATGGTCAGCTGTGGTCCATTTCCGGAGATGCTAGGACACTCGCTCGTTGCACCGCCATTTGAGGATGCGACCATCGGTTTACATAGACATATCGTAGCCATACAAAGCAGAATACCACTAGTTTCTGCGGCATATGCGTATTGCGCATGCGTTGTCGTCGTTCGCGGAACCCCACGTGGAGACAAGTGCGAGAATCATCTCAAGAAGAAATAACAAGAAGCTCGTGATTGAAGATGAACTGCGGCTTTAGACTTCGTTTGCGAATACCTAGTATGTGAACCATTTAAATGCCGGGCCATTGACTTGGACTTTTTGTCGTGCAGGTGCTTCGCGTTTGCAAAGGCACCGAAACTTCTGTTCGAGACGTGCACCGATAAACCGGACGCATGTATAATGGGGATAGAGGATTGTGAACGAGAAGGTTCGCGTTGCACGCGTTCCCTACCGCGACATTGACCATGCCAGTGAATGTCAAGGCATACGCCGGTCATTCTCAAGCCAAGATCACAATAAGTACGTGAAGTAGCTCAGCATCTGTTCGGGATACTTATTTTAAGCTAGACAAATTGGTATTGCAGAGATACTGTATAACGGTGGGTTAGTGGAGTGAGATGAAGTCTCGGAGAGAATATATGACATACATATATTCGCTACTTTAGGAAACTCACAAGCTCTCGACTATAACTGGTATTTTTCAGCACATGCTTAAAGAATACATATCCCGCAAGATGACTGCCTTGAATGTGATAGCATACCACTCTACCGCACATTCAGCTTCAATGTTTAAAATTGGTTCACATCCTTGGCATTTCCAAAATAGAGAAATATTATCGAAGGACTTCAAACTTCGCCTGGGAAACTAGCACAGCTTTCGCGCGTATAGAACAAATATTGCTCTTGGCAAGTGACATGAACGAGAGCATGTATTACTGCTCAATACACTCCCAAAGGTAATTACATGAGTAGTTATGCAATCTGAAAGATCCTAGAGGTACGGCTGCCCTTGAACTTCTTGAACATTGATATTACTTTGCCAAGCTTCTGCTGTGGGTGCCGAAGAAAGGATTAAGCACAAATTAAGCAGGGAGCAACAGGGCTCGAATACCTCGTAGGAACGCGAAAGGAACATAGAAGATATGCCTGCACAGCATGCCATCGTTGACGAGCCCATTAGGAATCGACGACCCGCCGATTTCTATTTTTCCATGGATTCTGAACGCACGTGTAACGCCACTGGAGCAACCCTCTATCGAAGGTCGGCGATAAAGAAAATTATCTTCAGGTATGTTATCTTATCAGCCTGACCCTCACGCTTTCATCTTCCTTGAAGTACAAATCCGAATCGGATTCCTCCGCCTATACGTACTGAGCAGGTTCGCCAAGGAAACGGTACAGAGAACACAAACCACATGTCGTGCCGGGACGCGCACCCGACAATTTTAACGCGTTCAATACATCTATGGGGATCGACGAATGCCCGTTTACCTCCTCTCAGAGATATGCTTTCCAGAAGCTGCTTATGTTACCACCCGTTAGATGTGAGATGAATCCACTCTACTGGACTATGAAACCCTACGGTGTCCGCGCAGGCTGTGTACCTCGAGGATTTGGATTTGGGGGCTGAGCACAGACTTCAAGTCGTTCTATCATTTGTATCGGTACCAACATTTCGATTAGAGCGGAAACCATAAGTTTCAAAATAGAACAATCATATAGAATTAGCAATTACGATCAGAAAAAGCCTTTTCTTTAATCTATACTTACTACAACGAACTTGAATGTAGCTTTACTACTAAAACATTCTAAATTTTGGTGAAGAGCTTCATCTACGATATAAATGGGTCTGTATACTTCCAGGTAACTGGTTTCTCAGTTACTGTCACCGGAAATGGTCAACACTAAATGCCACTAAGAACAAGGCACAAACACGAAAAAAATAACTTGAGTCTCGTTGACATCTTACATGAATCGGGAATTCGGAATATTCACTACAACAACCTTACTCCATTCAAAAGTTATAAATACAAGTCCACAATGAACCAATAAATAAATTTATATTCTTTTTGAAAGAAGTGTTAACCTTAATCCCGATAATCTCAAGGCAAGAGGAGGAACAAAGCCAAAAGCTTCTCGAAATTTGGTGTACCAACGCCTGTGAACGAGGTCAATATTTCACTGGAAATAAAATGGTGTTTATCGTACCTGTAACAGGATCCCAACCCTTAGTGCTGTATTATAAATGTCTCGTTAATCCAAGTCAGTAAAAAGGACCATGCATACGTACGCAGTAAATCCAGGAGTTCCTAGAAATCAGATTAGCATATGGAATGTAAACAGGTACGCATAAAAAATAAACTTACCACATCCCTGATTTCCGCCCATCGTGATATCGTTGAAAGCAGCTTGGAACAACGGGGAGTATATCTATGTAGAAGATTAGAACGCACTATTGTTCATTCACCTACTAACTTACCACTGGATTAATGAAGCCGATGGATTTCTTTCCGATGGCAAGGCGAGCATCATTAATTGCAGTGAATATTGAGCCAACTACTGGAGACGATGCTGATGTTCCGAATACGAGGTTAAACTCTCCATCGATACCTAAGGGGGAATCAGTTAGAGTCATCAATGAACCGTCTTTCATAAGGTTTTTACCAATGACATAATTTGCCCTAGTAACGTTACTAGTTAGTTACTACGTCTCGCACAGTTTTGTAATCTTCACTTACCCGTTCGCCGAAAGATCTGGGAAGGCTCTGACCTATTGAAAGTATGGGTCATTACTATTTTCACAGGGAGATATAACTAATACATACTGTGCCGCTGTTGTTGAACTGGGTAGACGTAAATGGAGGAGGATGCTCCTTCAAGAAATTCTTAACAGCAGTTGCTTGGTACGAAGGCATCCTAACCCCAAGTTAGCAGGACATCATGCAAGTAATCTATAAATTCTTACGGGAAGATGTTTGAAAATCCACCGCCAGAGAATATAACCTGTTCGCATGCACCTTCCGGGTCGTTTACAGTGGATCCAGGATTGACCTGGGTGGCTCCAACAGCCGTAACAAACGGACAAGTCACCTAAAAACGAAGTTGGTCAGTTGTGTTCGCAAATATCGCTAATAAATGCCTACCGGGAAGCCTGGGTTGAATTTCACTCCACCATCATCTACTGGGTTTCCTAAAATGCAACATACGATCAGTATTCGTTCAACATCGCGCCGATAGACATACCGCTGGCGTCAAGGCAAACACCGCCGAAACCTGCCACTCCAAAATCGCCACTACTGTAGAAAACGGTCGATCCCATCATTCCAAGCTAGAGATAGGTTGAATAAGTACGTCCTTGAATGTTGCACAGACAACTTACCTTGGCATATTCTGCACATTGCCTCATGGCGGACGCAGCGGTGATAGTTGATTCATCTTGACCATACGAGACAGAAAAGGTTTTCGGGGGCGTAATAATACCACATGATTCCGGGCCTAGAGTTGACAGTTGTCAGAAAGAATTCCGATACATGAAATGCCAGTGGATTACCTTTGAAACCACCGGGGAGAGGGTCAGGATATATACCGTCCTAAAGTAACAGTTCGATGCATGGCATGTTGATGGGACAGCGGGAACACTCACTTGTTCGGGATCATCTCCGCCTTCAAATGTGCAGAATGAAGCGTCAACGGCGTCCAACCAGTTATCAAATCCAGCTCCTGAAATTGGGAAAGTGTTAATACCAACATCACTCCCAGCAGAACATACGAACGCACCCTCGACCAGATCACCAGTTTGTAACAGGGTGATTGGTTGTGGAGCAGTAAGTGTCATCGCGTATTCAAGGTCCAGGTCACTTTCTCCATTGAAATCAAAGCTTTGGTCGATGGTTTGCACCACAGCTGTAAGTATGTTAGAAAATATAACATTAAGTTTGTGAGATAAACGAACCTCCGTCGATAAGTACAGCGTTTGGTCTTACTCCAATAAGACTCGGAGAGAAGTTCCTGGATAAAAATAGAATAAGAAATGATACAATTGTTACCAAATATGAAGTGCGCACCCAAAGAATAAGTCAAGATCCCCAGCGAGGAAAGATTGAGGCGTAAACTCAACTATTTGGCTTTCAGCATCCAGCCTGACCAATATTAGAGAGCAGCTCACTGATTCCATACGAGTTCTTCTTCGTCGCAATTGGCTTGTAATTGAAGTTGTACAGGGCTCGGAGACAATCAGGAGTAATGAACTCATCGCAATTCTCCAATGAAGGGGTAATTTTAACCTGCTTGCTCGATTTCTTTGGGCCTTGATGTATATTTGGAGCTCCCAACCCCCTAAAGCCATCGCGTTTCTCAAGTTTTCGCTTCGGGAATGGCTTATGATTGAAGTGCACAGTAGGCCGGATGATGTCGACATGTTCCCTAACGTGAGCAGGAACCGAATAGCTATGGCAGCCTGTAATAAATGTAAGTGGATAGAATATTAAAGCCTTCTGAGAACCTTACTAAATTGTTCGTCGCCTGATGGGTGGGTATAGACATGATACTCGGTCTGTAGCAGCTCCTCTACCTCAGCTGTAGTGGCATTGACATGGATCCATCCCCTGTTTCCGCTGAGGAGAATCCTATCGCGAGAGAACCCAGAATCGACAAGCCAGTCAGTAACAGCGGAGATAGTATCCCTGCTGGGGGAAAAGGTTTCAACAACTTCCTCAGGAGTATAATGTTGGCCGTATTTCTCAGATTCCGGATGAGAAATTTCCATAAGTAATTCCTCGAGACGATGGAGGTTCTGCTGCGTCAGACCAATCCTTAACGGCAGGACCTTGTCCGCATTGAGGCGATGCGACTCCACCCAGTCGATGGGCTCGGCTGCCCTCTTCTCGTGAAGCACATGAGGAGAACGACGAGAAGGCGCTCCGAAGGCAGCACCCAAGAAAGCAGCGAACATGAGAAGGGATCGCATTGCAGGAAAAAGGGGGGAAAATGACCTCTCCTGTACTCGTGCATGGGGTCTCCCAGGCTAGTTAAGTACTAACTGCTGCGCAGCTCCTTCGATAACGCATAAGCGACCCACACGAAAGGTAAAGAGAGGGGGATAACGGGATGATGCGCGTGGACAAGTATATTGCCTGGAAATTCGGAAAGTGCTTGAACGGGAGACTACCTTACAAGTTTAATAGCATCGCACGATAACTTGACCGCTTCAGCCTATTAGATGACATGCTCACCAATTGCTGGTGAACCCGTTATTGAAAGACATGTGGACGAGACGGCTGAGGCGGAACCTTGAGAAATAATACAAAAATAGTCTCACAGAACATGCGTACGTCTGACGTGCATTCTTGCGGCTGCATGCGTTGGTAGTACATCTTGCGTACAGTCGAGTTTTGGTTCGCCTAGCCGATAAAGATAATTCGATTGTGGTCTTGAAACTTGGGAACAAGTTGAAAGTGAACATGGCAAACAGCAAATCAGATATGCTTCAGCGGTATTTTTATGTATCTGATAGCACTATTTCCGCTCCTGGGAGAGACTGAGAACGTGAGTACTACAAGCCAATTTTATGCGATAAGAACAAGGTGGGCGCACATCGCGATCGCACGCTGGGACTTCACAATGCTGACATGGACGTCGGTCAGATAGGAGCCCAGTTTTCGGAATCAATGAGGTAGCAGGATCCCCGTCCCTATAATTGGATGTTCTAAACTCAGCGATCTGAGGCTTGAGTACAAGCAGGTACCTTCATTTACCTGGTGGCTCAATAAGCCCATGCACTTCGATTAAATATTAGTAAATGACTGTCGACACTTGTCAATTTCCACACAAATTTTATATTCCGTGGAACGTGGAGGCAAGTTGGAAGCTGGGGGTTGCAGGGGTATATCAAAGATTGATCAAAGACATATAATAATATCGACTGCTGTGAAATAATCGGAACGAAGTTACAAGTGGAGATATGGGCTAAATTCTGAAGCTTGAAGCCGAAGCCTGAGATAGATGAAGCGACAGGAGTCAAGATGAAAGGTTGACGAAAGGCTGTTCGGAACGTTCAAGTTTAAGTGTAGGCACTGACGAAGAAAATAGTTCGCTAATGTAACTTCGTTCTCACGGTTGAATATTTGAATCACCGCTGTTGCACAGAAAGCGACTCTAGACTCTTCCGACTCTACAGTGTAAGACCTAAGGCCTAAGGCCTAATGCATAACCTTCGGATGCGGATCCTGAGCTCGGTATAACTTATACGAGTCAATGTAAACACCAATTCTACTGATGATGTCTTTATCGCACTCAAAACTTCACTGGGACTGGTCAGTAGCCTGTCAGACTCACTCGGGAGTCGGCGTTGGCGTAAATCCCCTCAGTACGATTTCACTCCCCAAAAAGTCGACCTGCTTCATCCCCTCCATAATCTCTTCCTCCCTTCCACCACACCTCTCAATGAAAGCCCGAGCCATATTCCCCCTTTCCCTCCCCCCCCCAGCACATCATTCCAAAAATGCATTGCACTAATCTCCATATTCAATTGTGTGTGCATTTACATATATGAGGACGTCATATATGGTCGCTCTATTCAGGTGCCCGGCATGGATGTTGATATACCAGGATAGTTTTCGGTGCTATGGCCGGAGGAAGGAGGCGCTTGGTCTACATGCAAGTTAGGCGAGGTCGGGGGTGTTGGGTTTAATTCCAAGTTCGTGAATTCAAAGTAGGAGACATGGAGGGAAGGGAGGGAAGGATAGGTTGTGGAATATCGGTGGGTGTGAGGAGGTGTATGCTAGGAGGGGGTGTCTTTCCCTTTTGCGGGGGTCCATATATTCTATTTCTTTGCATTATGAAAAAAAGGAAAAAAAGAAGAGGACATGCCTTGAACATCACTAACTCCCTTTTTGTGATAACACCAGGAACCAATCCATTGCATGGATCATAATCGGGTCTCCAGTCCCTTGGACGTTTTGCCAAGTTTTCATGGTTGAACTCATCAAGGAAGGTAGATTGGTACCTTGTATCTGGATGTAAGGTGCATGTATTAGCTTCCGTGTAAGACCACCGACTTTAACACTAGGCAATTAAATGTAATGTACCTTCATAAATGCTCGCAGCATACTGCTCTTTTGTGGTTTTCCAGGAATTGTTTGGTGCCAAAATGTCCCTTTCGTAAATTTCAGCATTTTTAAAATGTTATATAAAGTTAACGATTCTGACCTTCGCGTTTCAAATCGCTAGTCGTGGAATTCTCCAAGCTTCTGGGACCTAATGGCAACAAATATTGATTATGATAACCACCTCTTGCAGAAATGCCACCATACCCGAGACAGAAGCCACCAAGAAGCCACTCAATTACTTCTTTTAATTGACCAGCGTTAACAGCTGTCTCACTGTTATCCCTGTCTTCAAACGAGATCACCTGCAAAAAGGATGAATAAGTATAGTAAATTTCAATGATTAAAATAACTGGGTCATACACCTAGTGGACCTTTATAAGTAATTCCAGGAACAGGGTCTGGTGCACCGCTGGATGTTACATACGGTTTATCTAGTGGAGGTACAGTGGTTGATATATTCAGTGAAGATAGCACTTCTAAAACATTGCTTTCAATAAAAGTTCGTTGCGCAGCAGAGTCTGCGTTCATTTGACTGAGTAGGATTTAGACTGATAAAAGCGATGTTTCCTCCAGCATTTAGATCATTTGCGTTGTTTATTGCATGGACCCTGCTGTTATTAAATATAGATGCTTCAACGATTTCACCGACACCTTCCATTAATATCCAGTAAGATGATGAAGTTCAACTTAGCACGTGAGGATAATAGCAAGGAGTGGGGATGTGAGAAATGAATCATGATGTAGTACGTCGCCTTTTAAGCCTTCATATATTAGTGACTAGCTATGGTGCGGCGCCTAAGTGAAAGAGCACAACCTAGTACAGCGAGTACTATTACAGCAACCATGTGTTCGGCACTTGCTTATGTTTCAAATACTAAGTACCACCCCGTAGCTGGTATGGAACTTAAGACCATAACAATTATGTCATTAACAGCTCTGTTAAGTAGTATATTGGTTGGTACATGCGTCTGTCATTAATGTACAAAATAATACTGTATGCGCAAAAGCTGGGTTCAGCTCCCAGACACAGAGTTTAATGGTTCTCGACTATTCGTACACAAGTTTTTTTTTGTATGTAACTATCTCACTTCTAATTACATCTATCAGTAGATTAACTAAAACTAAAAATTCTTTGTTAGTATATTGGTTAGTACACGCGCCTGTCATTAATGTACAAAATAATACTGTACGCGCGAAAGCTGGGTTCGACTCCCAGACAGAGAGTAGAGGGATTAGGACGTTTCTTTATAGAGTTTTAAACGGGCACCTAGTTTTTACCGTGCACGCACAAAAGTGAACGTGACTGAGCGTGCCACGCTCAAGGCCAAATTTTCACGCTCAAGATATATATTGTAGTCGTAAAATGCCTATTTAAGAGTCAAACTAAATGTAAATCAAATATATATAGTGGTATAGTACTATTGTAGTCGTATTGTCATAGCAAGTAAAGTTTTTAAGCAAGATAAGAACTCAGATGTCGAAGAATAAATTTTATATTTCATGCTCAAGGCGATATTTTCACGCTCAAGCTTGAACGTGCACGCTCATTTTTCACGCTCAAGATTTTATTTCACGCACAGGGTCTGAATTTTCACGCTCAAGGTATGTTACTTCACGCTCAAGGTCTTTAAATTCACGCTCACATCCAAACTCATGTGAGCGTGAATATAAGTAATATAAGATTAAATATACACACCCACACTCTAGTTACAGTAAATACTGTGCCTGAGCGTGAGTATGTATTCACTTCATGCTCACGCTCGAAATCATTTTAATTTAGAGTGAGCATGAGCATGAATATTGTGAGTGTGATAGGCACTCAGTCCAATTAAATCTACCATGAATTTAAATATAATACTTATACTCTTTCACGCTCACTCTCGAACTCGATTAACTTGAGCGTGAACTTAAATATAATATTTATAGTCACTATTTATGCTCAATTTATAGGATATGCATGAGCATGAGTAGTAATGCCTATCATGCTCATGCTCTAACTCAAATAAATTGAGAGTGAGCCTGAATGTAAATATTGTACTCAAGATATAGGAAATAAACATGTGCATAAATAGGGATATCTACCACTGTGCTCACGCTCAAGTCAAAGGAGATATGTGTGAGCGTGAATAGTATTACCTATCACGCTCACGCGCAAACTCAATATAATCGAGTACGAGTGTGAATATAACACTCACGCACAAGTTATATTAATAAATATGCATGAGCGTGAATAGGTATTTCTATTCACGCTCACGCTCAAACTCAAGTAAATCAGATGTGGGTATGGATATAACACACACACAAGTTATCATAAATATATGTAAGTGTCACAAGCAAGGTGATACAATATTTGCTCACTCTTAAATTATATTAGTAAACACATATCACTCTCACACTTAACCTCGTTTAAGTTAGGTGCAGTGTGAATATCATATCGATATGCAAGTTTATGCCCAAATAACTGGAAACCAAAACCACCCCAACTGTGAGCACGAAGTGAACGTGAATGTGAATACGATTTCTATGCATGTTCATGCTCAATTTAAAAGGATGTATTACATGAGCGTAAGTCGTAAATATTTACTTTATATACATGCTCACTGTGCAGTTATGTAGAGTGAGCGTGATAGATATTACCCATCACGCTCACGCTCAAACTTAATTAAATCGAGCGTGAGCGTGAATACAGATTAGTACATATATATATTCACGCTCATAGCGGCTATATTTACTTTAGATTGAGTGTAAATGTAAAATACATATGTACTACTCACGCTCAATTTAATCGAGTTTGAGTGTGAATGTGATAGGTATTACCATTCACACTCACGGACACTCAAACCTATTATTAATGTGAGCATGGATAGTCATATTTACACATTTTTAATACAGTACAATACAGAAATATGTCAATTTATAAGATATCATCTTCACGCTCATGTAGGGTTTCTTCACGCTCAAGATACAGTACTTCACGCTCAGGGTCGCCATTATCACGCTCAAACCCTGAACGTGCACGGAATTTTCTTGGTGCCCGTTTTATAGTACATTTAGATGTATAAGTATTTTTGCAATGCAGTAACTCTCTGTTAGTATATCGGTTAGTACACGCGCCTGTCATAATAATCTTACCACTAATGTGTGAAGTTCTAATACGCGCGAAAGCTGGGTTCGACTCCCAGACAGAGAGTTGTACCGTGTTTTTAAAAGTTATTTTTTGGCAACTCTGCACCGAACACCCAACTTACAAACACATTCACTAGAAAAAAGAGAATGATATTTTAGTGCGTGTGTAAGTGTGTACATAGGGTAGATAGATATAACGATACAGTAGTAGAGGTAAAAGTACATCCTTGCATACTTGTACAAATTTTAATCCCAAAACCAAAAGAAAAGAGCCGCATAACGTATGAATACCCCACCCCAACGACTTACTCGGCCTCGCTAGTCCTAACCTCCCACATCCCCCCACGCCCCCTCGAAAAACCCCTCAACACGACCGCCCCACCCAAAAAATCAACCTGCCTAACGCCCTCCCTAACCTCGCCCTCATGTCCCCCACACCTCCCCAGAAAAGCCCTATTAACCCCCTCCCGGTCTTTACCCGCAAGCACATCATTCCAATAATGCCTAGCACTAATCTTCGTCTTCAACTGCGCCTGCATCTGCATCAACACATCGTACACCGTCACCCCGTTCGGATGGGACGCGTGTATATCGATGTACCATGGTAGTTTTGGATGGTAGAGCCGGAGAAGGGAGGCGCTGGGTGTGCATGCTAGTTGAGCTAGATCTAGCGAGTTGGGTTTGCGTTGGATGTTTGGGAATTCGAGGTTCGTGAATTCGGAGGGGGAGCCGAGGGGTTGGGTGCTGGATGTGAGAGAGGGGGTGGAGGGGAAGGGGGAGAAGCGTAGGTCGTGGTATATTGGTGGATGGGAGGGGGTGTATGCTAGGAGGGGGTGGATTGTTCGTTTTAGAGGGTCCGTATATTCTGTTTTGTTGTATTAGATGGGGAAGGGAAGATGGTGGAAGAGGACGAACCGTGCACATCGCTCATGCCTTTTCGCAATCTTGGAAATATGCTCACTACACCCGGAACTAGACCCCCGCGGGGATCATAATCCGCCCTCCAGTCTCTTGGGCGTTTTGCCAAATTGCGCTCGTTGAGCTCGTCAGGGAGGGCGTAGGCAGGCGGGTACCCTGCCGCTGGAGGTGAGAATGGGATTGTTAGTGATGTCGGGGACACCTGGGGAGCGTAAAAGTTTTGATATGCCCCCACCGTTGAAGCTTGAGATTGAGTATGAGCTTGTCCTTGCCCCGGAGGAATGGGAGGTGTAGGAGCGGGATACCCTGATGGACTTAGGATGTGCCCCGGAGGAGGGAACGTATGGGACGTAACGAGCCCTGGAGGTCCTCCACCCCGCGGCCCACTCATACTCTGCGCCCTCCTCCTCTCCTGCCTCGCCTTCTTCCCCATTGTGGACAGTGACCTCACAAGGTCCCCTCCCCAAGGCTCGATCCCGGCCGGCGCGGACATGAGGGGAAAATACGGGTTGGTGAATTGAGCTTGGGGGTTGACGATGAATGGTGAAGGGTGTTGTGCGCTGTGCGCGGGCGTGAGGGGGCCGAATGAGCCTGCGGGGGTTGTGTTGCTCGTTTGGGGTGTTGTTGCGCCTCCTCCTCCCCCCCCTCCTCCTCCAGCTGAGGGCCAAGCGGGTCCCCACCATGCCTGTTGCTGTTGCTGTTGCTGCTGCTGTTGATGATGATGTGGGGGAACTTGGGGAGTCGCACCTCGACTGCTTCCACTGGAACTAGTATGTAAAGATGCAGAGGCGTGAAAGGGCGTTGCACCAGGTCGTCCTTGGACATTCGGTGCGGCGAGATTGGCAGGGGGCCATTCAGAGCGAGACGATGAAGTCTAAGTGGGGGCGGACGCAGGCGGTGCATGCGCATTGACATTCAGATACGGGTTCACATTTGTGTTTGCCAGGTGGTGGTACTATCGTTTGATGAATAATGCAAAGTTATGGGGTGTTGTAAAATGCGACTTTTTAACACATCGGCTGGTCCGATAACATTGAAAATTTACATATAGATGTATTTACATTGGACATTTAAGATTCTGTGTTTTATTATTGTAATAGTACCTAATAAATAGTACTTACCGAGGTGCGTCGGCGTGATAAGTGATGACGTAATCACGTGTTCGTGCAAGATACCGAAGAACGCGCTTAAGCGCTGTCCAATGTGTCGGCTCTGGTCTCGCATTATACTTACTCAGCTTCGTCACTGCAAATGCTATGTCTGGTCTCGTATTCACCACATCTCATAGAATACTTCAAAAATGTGATTAAAGTTGGAAATGGTTCTATACAAGGTCTTCTATGTAGCACATGTATTTTATTCTAAATTTACAGTTTTTAAAGTTAGAAATTTCGAATTTACACTAATATGACTGGGTTCCTGAGATGGTACAGTAGATAAAGTAATGGCACGGGTGCATCAAAACCCTCAAGCAGGAAAACCCAGTGGGAAAAAACCTGCAATCGTGGGGGAAAAGCTACCGGCCAGAGTGTGGTACAAATACAGTGGTAAGTGAAATAGTAAGTAATAGTCCTACTCAATTCTTAAATTTCTGGCGTCAAAAAAAAGGAACCAAGTGTAAGCGAGCTTTTCAACCAATAGATGCCTCTCGCTTACACTCACTTACATTTGGTTCCTTTTTTTGACACCAGAAATTTAAGAATTGAGCAGGACTAATGAGTATGGTAAGCTAATAAACAGGGAAAGGGAGGGTGGGTAGCCGAAATTTATAGATAGTGATAGTGATAGAGTCCTGGTGTAGGAGAGAGGAGGAATGCGGATCATCTAATTCCACCAAACTCCTTGTACCATTCGCACAGCTAGCTCCAAGGCATGACCACAGTGTAGCCGTTGGGAATAAATTGCATGAGAGATCGAGACGAGTTGGAGAGGGTCAGTGGCTTCGAACGGGAGGTCATAATGAGCTCACTCACAACAGCGATCCAATCTGGTACCAGCCGCTCGTGAAATGATGGCATTTCGTGGCCCGAGGGCTACTATGCTGCCGTCCCTATTGGCCCAGTGCAAGATACCCTTGAACTCTGGTATATCGATGTACCATGGTGGTTTTGGCTGGTATAAGCGGAGAAAGGAGGCGCCGGGTGTGCATGCTAGTTGGGCTAGATCTAGCGAGTTGGGTTTGCGTTGGATGTTGGGGAATTCGAGGTTCGTGAATTTGGAGGGGAAGCCGAGGGGTTGGGTGCTGGATGTGAGGGAGGGGGTGGAGGGGAATGGGGGGAAGCGCAGGTCGTAGTATATTGGTGGATGGGAGGGGGTGTATGCTAGGAGGGGGTGGATTGTTCGTTTTAGAGGGTCCATGTGTCAGTGAGAGTGAGAGAATGAAGGGAAGAGACGAACCGTGCACATCGCTCATGCCATTTCGCAATCTTGGAAACATGCTCACTGCACCCGAACTAGACCCCCGCGGGGATCATAATCCGCCCTCCAGTCTCTCGGGCGATTTGCCAAATTGCGCTCGTTGAAGTTGAAGTTGTTAGGGAGGGAATAGGCCGGCGGGTACCCCGGCACTGGAGGCAAGAATGGTATTGCAAGCATGGCAGGGGGTGATGATGGTATTGTAAAGGAATCTCTATCAGAAGTGTCGTCTGGCTCTAAGGTGGATGCTTTAGCTTCCGTGTAAGACCACCAACTTTAACATGAGGCAATTACATGTAACGTACCTTCGTAAATGCTCACAGCATACTGCTCTTTTGCGGTTTCCAGGAATTGTTCAGCGTCAAAATGTCCCTTTCGTAAACTTCAGCATCTTTTAAAGTGTAAGATAAAACTAACGATTCTGACCTTGTTGAGTGCTTCAACAACGGCTGTACGAACTTCCGGGACCTAGTAACCACAAACGTTGATTATGATAACTTCACCTCTCGCAGAAACGCCACGACACCTGTAAGAGAAGCCACTCAATTACTTCTTTTAATTGACGAGCGTTAACAGCTGTCTCACTGTTATCCCTGTCTTCAAACGAGGTCACCTGTGAAAAAGATGAGGAAGTATAGTAAATTCCGATGATTAATAAAAAAATCGGACATACGCCTAGTGGACCTTGTGTAGTTTCAGGAACATGGTCTGGCGCATTGTTGGTTGTTACATGTTCATTTAGTGTAGGTACAACGGTTGGTATATTCAGTGAATATACCACTTCTAAAACAATGTGTTCAATTAATGCTCTTTGCGCAGCAGAGTCTGCGTTCATTCGACCAAGTAGATGGGAAGGATCGTTTACATTGGGAGGATTGGTACCAATGAAAATGATGTTTCTTCCGGCATTTAGAAAATTTGCGTTGTTTATCGCACGGACCCTGCCGTTATTAAATAGAGATGCGTTAACGATTTGACCGACATTTGGCATTAAGTAAGATTAGTAGCGGTGGTGGCAGAGTTCAAGTGCGTAAGGATAAGAGCAAGGAGTGGGGATGTGGGAAATGGATTATGATGGTACTGTATCAATACGACCAAGTGTTCGGTGACGCGTCAGACAGGATCAGGAACAGATGTCCTGTTTGTCACGTGTCACGGAGCATTTTGAACAGAGATACAGCGAAAAAATTGAGGTTAAGGTTGAATTTTCGGCCGCTCGCTTCGCTCGTGTAGATCCCCATGAACACTTACAACTTTTGTCACACCTGGCATGGCCCTTTGAACAGAGGGTCCAAGTGTTTATGACCGTCATGCTGAAAAGTGGCGAACACTTGGTCGTATTGATACAGTAGTACGTCGCTTTTATTATTATTATATTATTAATATTATTAAGCATCCCGTCAGTGCGCGCTTAATGATCAAGCGCTTAAGGATAATATTTATTATAGTGTCTGGCGCCTAAGGGCCTGTTCGGGTGCAAAGCTTATTTTTTAAGCCAGGTTAGGCTTATTCATTTTAAGCAGAAAGGGTCGCGCAAGGGACTTCACACGGTTTAGAATGGCTTAGAGTTGTGTAATTACAGTAGTCACATAATGTCACATGCGTTGCTGAATGTGCAATCGACATTATCATATCATCTCGTTTGATTTATCTCTTACCATCTATGCCTTCCAGCTCTAGCTCCAGTTCAAATGACACCAGAAAAAAAAAAACATATAAGATTAGAATATGTAGGGTGTAATGAGTGTACAGAATTAATAAAAGTTGGATGCGGGCCTGTACGAATGAGCAAATATTAAGCTGATGAAGAAGGGAACAAAGGGAAAGCAATAGAAAAGGCTTTGTCACGCTATTCTCCTGAAATTACCCCAGGCTACCCCTCCCCGAAGCCCGTCCGAACACTTAGGTTACATTTCACGTGATAACTTGGGCTGGGTTCGGGGAAGGCTTATTTTCATCAAATTTGGCGGGGAATTTTAGTCTAAGCATAACTAACCCTTGCACCCGAACGGGCCCTAAGCTGAAAGACCACAGCCTAGTACGCAAGGTCAATATTCTCTCAAGTTTCAAGTATTTAATTATAGCCAGTGTTTTTTGCT
Organism: Cyathus striatus; assembly: GCA_025738555.1. Lineage (NCBI taxonomy): Eukaryota > Fungi > Basidiomycota > Agaricomycetes > Agaricales > Nidulariaceae > Cyathus > Cyathus striatus. The sequence goes on along the minus strand of JAOVFP010000016.1, from coordinate 2,405,229 downwards.
ATTGTTCTGAGTTCCTACCCCACAATATATATTTACATACCCTACTAGGTACATTAAGTTTCAAGTAAGTGAACTGATAGGCAGTGTCTGTGCAAGGGGACAGTGCATAAACGAGGAAAGCAAAGATGCTGATGAGCGCAAGCATTGTGATGCTTAGTCATGCGAGAGAAAGAGCAAACGAGCCAGAGAATACCAAATGCAAAAGTTGCTCGTTTTATCCCAGACGTTGGCGATTGTAAATCCTGATTAAGATTGGGTAGCTGATAGTAAGTCTGACTCTGTTAGTATATCAGTACTAAGTTAGAGTTGGATCGTGTTACTGGAAGTTATTTTTGGCAATTCTGCACCAGACACCGAACCCAATTTACAAAAATCATTCACTGGAAAAAAGAGAATGATATTTTAGTGCGTGTGTAAGTGTGTACATAGGGTAGATAGATATAACGATACAGTAGTAGAGGTAAAAGTACATCCTTGCATACTTGTACAAATTTTAATCCCAAAACCAAAAGAAAAGAGCCGCATAACGTATGAATACCCCACCCCAACGACTACTCAGCCTCACTAGTCCTAACCTCCCACATCCCCCCACGCCCCCTCGAAAAACCCCTCAAAACCACCGCCCCACCCAAAAAATCAACCTGCCTAACGCCCTCCTTAACCTCCCCCTCATGTCCCCCACACCTCCCAAGAAAAGCCCTATTAACCCCCTCCCGGTCCTTACCCGCAAGCACATCATTCCAATAATGCCTAGCACTAATCTTCGTCTTCAACTGCGCCTGCATCTGCATCAACACATCGTACACCGTCACCCCGTTCGGATGGGACGCGTGTATATCGATGTACCATGGTAGTTTTGGATGGTAGAGCCGGAGAAGGGAGGCGCTGGGTGTGCATGCTAGTTGAGCTAGATCTAGCGAGTTGGGTTTGCGTTGGATGTTTGGGAATTCGAGGTTCGTGAATTCAAAGGGGGAGCCGAGGGGTTGGGTGCTGGATGTGAGAGAGGGGGTGGAGGGGAAGGGGGGGAAGCGCAGGTCGTGGTATATTGGTGGATGGGAGGGGGTGTATGCTAGGAGGGGGTGGATTGTTCGTTTTAGAGGGTCCGTGTATTCTTTTTGGTAGTGTGTCAGTGAGAGTGAGAGAATGAAGGGAGAAGACGAACCATGCACATCACTCATGCCTTTTCGCAATCTTGGAAACATGCTCACTACACCCGGAACTAGACCCCCGCGGGGATCATAATCCGCTCTCCAGTCTCTCGGGCGTTTTGCCAAATTGCGCTTGTTGAACTCGTCAGGGAGGGCGTAGGCCGGCGGGTACCCCGCCGCTGGAGGCGAGAATGGGATCGTTAGTGATGTCGGAGACACCTGGGGAGCATAAAAGTTTTGATATGCCGTCGCCGCTGAAGTTTGAGATAGAGATAGCGATTGGGCATGAGCTTGTCTTTGCCCCGGAGGAATGGGAGGTGTAGGAGCGGGATACCCTGATGAACTTAGAAGGGACCCCGGAGGAGGGAACGTAGCGGACGTAACGAGCCCTGGATGTCCTCCGCCCTGCCGCCCACTCATACTCTGCGCCCTCCTCCTTTCCTGCCTCGCCTTCTTCCCCGTTGTGGACCGTGACCGCACAATGTCCCCTCCCCAAGGCTCGATCCCGGCCGGCGCGGACATGGGGGAAAATATGGGTTGGTGAATTGAGTTTGGGGGTTGACGATGAATGGTGAAGGGTGTTGTGCGCTGTGCGGGGGTGTGAGGGGGCCGAATGAGCCTGCGGGGGTGGTATTGCTCGTTTGGGGTGTTGTTGCGCCTCCTCCTCCTCCTCCCCCTCCTCCAGCGGAGGGCCAAGCGGGTCCCCACCATGCTTGCTGTTGGTGTTGGTGTGGGTAAACTTGGGGAGTCGCGCCTCGACTGCTTCCACTGGAACTAGTATGTAAAGATGCAGAGGCGCGAAAGGGCGTTGCACCAGGTCGTCCTTGGACATTCGGTGCGGAAGGTTCAAATTCAGACGCCCAAGGAGGATAGGGCGTTACTCGTCCCCCAGCGCCTTCCCCACCCCCACCAGCGAGATTGGCAGGGGGCCATTCAGAGCGAGACGATGAAGTCCAAGCGGGGGCGGACGCAGGCGGTGTATGCGCATTGTCATTCAGATACGGATTCGCATTTGTGTTTGCCAGGGGGTGGTACAGTGATATCGTATGGTTTGAAGGTCACGTGACCCAATTCGTTCGGCGTTGGTCGTCTCGTCAACCGTAACAGCATATAAGAAATATTTGCAAGCGTGACAAAGAGAACACATGTAGGCTGTTGTGCGAGCGAAGTTGAAGCGAAGTGCAAAACCACTTTGTGAGGGGACGAGGTTAAGTGTGACCAGGTGTGATGAAATTGGCAGAACCCATGAGTTAGGACCCTTTAGCAGAGGGCGGTTTTCACTTGAAAGGCATCGCATTTCCACAAAATAAACTAAATATTCTGAAAGCTGAGAAGCATGCCTTTCGAACAGTATATGCATGGTGTGCATGTGATGTCCCGATGTGGAGATACTGGAGACTTTCGACCACTTGTTCACGGCTTCTGGTGCGTGACGCGAAAAATGGTTTGACCAAGTGTTCAAACTCTGAGTTGATGCGTGACACCTGGTGGTTCTGTTCATGCCCCTACAGCGCCCGGTACGGGCGGAAAAATCGGCTAATTAAGCGCCATATTTGGCTCAAAACTTATGTTCATGGCAGCCTGTGACGCGTGATCTAATGTGCTCAAGTGTTCAGTTCAAATGCTCTGCGTGACGCGTGACTGAACACTTGGTCGAAAGAGTCCAGTAATATCACATCTAAAAACATTTGCAACACCCATCAAACAATAGTATCTGATAGTTATCTACTTAACTACTACTGTCGGCTATCAGGAACTCGGTCACACCTGGAACTAGGGCTGCACACTGTAGCCGTATATACGGTATACAGTACGGGCCGTGCTACCCTCCATACCGTACCGTAGCCCATTCTCAAATGAAGTGATATGGACGGTGTACGGTATGGTTTTAGCTGCATACGGCCATAGATTACGGCTGAAACAGAAAGTGTATGGCCGTATTTATGGAAAGATTATGTAATCTCATATTTTAGCGATTATGCTTCCTACATTCTGCTCAAATCCATTGGGTTAATGTTAAGCATACCATCTTCCCCCTTTTAGTAGTAATCAATCACTAATACTATCCCCAAAGCTTCAAAGCATTAGTTTTCTGCTCTCATTACAAGTCTTACAAGTTATAGATCATGAGCTGCTCCAACATTGTGTTATCCTGCATTCCTCAAGCACAAGTAGGTGGAGCAGAATTACTTCTGGTGCATTTTATCCCTTGGATACAGTGTAAATACCTGACTATTATTACAAGTTCAATCAATCACCATTTTATGCCTGGGTGGCACGTAAGTATCTCTAATTCTCACTGAATTACTTCACTTACAATTAGGCTGTAGTATTAGATCCATGAATTTCATATGAGGGCCTTAAGGATGATTATGAGGACGATTCAGATCTACTCAACTACCTGGAATACACAAAAGACCTTCTTCATACCCACTTCAATTAATTTATTGGAAAGTACCACAACAAACTGCGCCAGGTTACCAATGAGCTTGAAGAATATTTCAAATTGCCATTGGAAGACTTTTATTCTTGTGACCCTTTCAAATGGTGGCTTAGATGAAAGGTGCAGTTCCCTAATCTCTATTTTCTTGCCACAGATATTCTATCAATCCCCAGTTCGATTTTTCTAATAGAGCTATGAATTTTATTGCTAATACTTTGAAATTCAAATAGGATCTGCTGTTGCAGTCGAACACATCTTTTCCGGAGGGAGGGACACAATTTCTCTTTGTTGTGCAAGCCTGCATGTGGAGACTATTCGCTCATTGATGTTAGTGAAGCATTACCTTTGGCTCCAGCATAAGTAAACACTTGAACCAAAGGTAATATTAGACATTCTGTAAACACCGTTATGCAGTACTAGTTGTTATATGTATGCCCTTAATAATAGTCAACAGCTATTTCCCCCAACCATATACCTGTATACAGCTGTTAAACCTACCGTCTGTACTGTTAGCAGCTTCTGAATTCTCATCTACAGTACGGATATGGCTCAACCGTACCCATATACTACCTGTAATGATACAGCCATGTGCCGTTTACGGACAGTGTGCAGCCCTACCTGGAACCCAGTCACAGCTCATCCTCCAGCTTCCACATCAGCCATTTGTGCAAATTTTTGATATGGTACAGTGCATTACTATAATATCTATATAGTGTATAAGTATTTAGATTGCTACTCCCTTGTACATCGAGAGATTCAGAACTTAGTTGACTGCTACAACCAAAAATGACTAAATCTAAGATGCAGATTCCCACACTTTAGAAGGAAGATAATGCTGCAGTCATATGCAGCGCATCCAAAGCATACAATCATGCTATATATCTATTTTAAAGCTCCCTGTATTGATTTGGACTGCTTCATAAATCTCATTTTCACTCATTTCTATACTATTTCACCAATCTACACATCAGAGTGGTACAAAGAAGCAGTTTCAAGGTGTACATTGAACTGTTTGTATCTTTCATAAATGGTAGAAAGATGCTACAAAAATTATAAGGCGGAGTAAATACAATCATTGCAATATTATTCAAGTTTTAACATAATTTTTGCTATTTTATTTTGTTTAGAAACTGTAGATCTATCCAGAACCTCTACTTTTCATTTTTTCATCCTAACATATCAAATATTGGATGCCTCAGGCTGGATCAAGCACTGTAGTTAATCATTATAAATAGAATAAATATTGGTTAATATTTTACAGCCATTTCTGAAGTATAATGTGCAAATTTGTGGCTTCAAACATTGAAGTCATTGTTATTCATGGAATGAAGATGATATTTAGTTGTTAAGTCCGAGTAAGTCCGGTAAGCTTAGTTCGGCTGCTAGACAAGCCCTGATATTATTAATAAGGGGTGGCCGGGTTCCCGGTTTTTCCACTTCTGAGGTCTTGTGACAAAAATATTTGTAGCATCTCATAGAATACTTCAAAAAATATGATTAAAGTTGGAAATTTTGAATTTATGATAATGTGACCGAGTTCCTGTGATAGTACAGTATTCGGAAGTGAAGTTCTTGTTTTTCTTCTGGTCATGGCCATGTACTAGGCTGTGCTCTTTCAGCTTAGGTGCCAGTCACTAT